>JABBOT010000005.1:19310100-19929801 GCA_016165875.1 Acanthopleura granulata | reverse complement strand
CCCGCCAGAGTCTCACATTATCCGCCTTAGAATAGATTTTTTAAATGTGACAAATCTACCCATGTGTTACGCTTTCGGCACACGATATATTGGCATTAGGGTAGCACAGGGCACTAATTCAATATGTTCAACTCATCCCAAACAAACAAGCGAACAGGAAATTTATCAGGCGACTTTACGTTATGTTTGTCGGGTGGCTTTACCTTTGTCAGGGGATTTTGCATTACATTTGTAAGGTTACATTACGTTGCGTTTGTCAGGTGACTTTACGTTAGGTGTATTAGATGATTTTACGTTACGTTTGTCAGGTGACTTTACGTTACGCTTGTCGGATGACTTGTGCGTTATTCGGCTAGCTACTCCCATAAACCTCATCACTTTGGTGTTTGTGTGAAAACGCTCTTGAGAAAGGCGTTCAATCAAATGAAGGATTGTGGGAAAAATTTTCTTGATTTGAAATTTATTGATTTTAGTACCTTTCATACTTCATAGATTCATACCTTTCCTAAAGTTTCCTGAAACATTGTGTCAAATGACAACAACAACAAAAAAATTAACTTCAATGCATGTCGTCAACATCTGATTTTAAACTGCCAAATGTCGAGTCGTCTATTCCAAAAGGTTCGGAAAAAAATAAATAGAAATATTCAAAGCGAAGTAAGTAAAGGCAAATTTTTGTTCCATCTGTGTTAAAAGTATTATCGCTCTGGCATACCACATGGACGACAAGAATACAAATGATATACACTGCCCGTGAAATTTACTAACTTTGATAACATGCATGTTATTTAAGGTCATATTCATTTTAACTTAATAAGCAATGACGGCCAGAGGAAGAAATTGCTGTGCCCGGACGAACGTTTGTCACAAGATATGTACGGCATGCACATTTATGGAAGACATATGGTTTCCATAAAACGTTAGACTGAACAAACGGTCACCAGAGGTCATTTATTGTCATCAAGGAAAAATAGTGAGAGTGGGGCCAGCTACATATACCTTGTCCTTGTACAAAGTCTACCCTATTTATTTATTTATTTATTTATATATTTCATTGGTGTTTTATGTCGTACCCAAGAATATTTCACTCATACGACGGTCGCCAGCATTATGGTGGGAGGAAATCGGTCAGAGCCCGGGGGAAACCCAACACTATCCGCAGGCTGCTGGCAGACCTTCCGGAGAGACTGGAGAGGAAGCCAACATGAGCTGGGACTCACAGGGGGCGCATCGGTGAGAGCTCATGGTGGTACTGCCGTAACACTCCACCTGATCATTAGGCCCCTCCAAAAATGTATTTCAAAAACCGATTGAATACGCAAGTTGCCGTTTAGTGTGTCCTGAGTAGGCAGCTTGCCCCCTTATACCGTGTGGTGATAACTGGGCTACTTCCATGGAATGCAACGTTAAATGTCACAATAGGTGTCACCTCAAATTTGTTCATTGGAGGACAACACTTAATGTAAACTAAAATATCGAAGTCGTCACCTTTAAATTGAATCTAAGCGTTGCTTTCCTGTTCATTCCTTGCAGCAGATCGTTTCATGCGCTAATTAATTTATAGTGCCATTTGTACGAAGCTTCATTACATAGTTTTTAAGCTCGGCGCCAAACAACACTTGACCACATCGGCTTTCGCGACCTTAAATCACACGGGATCGATAAGAGTTCTTTCGCTTTACTTTTTCACTCCCATCAGCTATATGTTGTTATTAATTAGCGTACAACGTAAAATATCAATGTATAAGTAGAAAGGCAAACACTGGCAATGGTGTGACAGACATAAGCTGATCGCTTGAAATACCTTTATGCTCTACGCCTAAATGGACGCTTAGAGCTTCGTGTATGACTTATATTAAAGATTCATTCCGAAGCACACTTTGATTCATAGTCTGTATTTTATTGCCAAAATTCTGCTTTTCAGAATGTTCATTCTGAGTTTGATTTGTATAGCTATAAAGGTATAAAGACAAAGGAGATCAGCTGAGAGGTAAGTGTTTCTGATAACAATGTGTCTTGTGAATAAATCGTTGTGTCGTTTTATGGATATATTTTCAATGTCACTTCTCTCTTAATATTCATTATCCATGAATTATCTGTTTGGTAGGTGTCTAATAACTACACACTATTTTCTTAGTTCAAATCAAGTCCATCAGTCGTTTCGAGTGGTCATGTCCAATTGTCTAGTTCAGGTTAAGCGTCCTCTTCGGCTTCACCTTCCTCGTCAAACTCTCCCTCCTCCTCGGCCGTGGCGTCTTGGTATTGCTGGTACTCGGACACCAAGTCGTTCATGTTGGACTCGGCCTCGGTAAACTCCATCTCGTCCATACCCTCACCGGTGTACCAATGGAGGAAAGCCTTACGACGGAACATGGCCGTGAACTGCTCGGAGATTCGCTTGAACAGCTCTTGGATGGCCGTGCTGTTGCCAATAAATGTGGCCGACATCTTGAGACCTCGGGGAGGAATGTCACAGACAGCCGTCTTGACGTTGTTGGGGATCCATTCGACAAAGTAGCTGCTGTTCTTGTTCTGTACATTCAACATCTGTTCGTCGACTTCCTTCATGGACATACGACCACGGAACATGGCGGCCACGGTCAGGTAACGGCCGTGACGGGGATCGCAGGCGGCCATCATGTTCTTGGCGTCAAACATCTGCTGGGTGAGTTCTGGTACGGTGAGGGCTCTGTATTGCTGGCTACCCCTGGAGGTGAGAGGAGCAAATCCGGGCATGAAGAAGTGGAGACGGGGGAAGGGTACCATGTTGACAGCCAGTTTACGGAGGTCAGCGTTGAGTTGACCGGGGAATCGGAGACAGGTGGTCACACCGGACATTGTGGCCGAGACCAGATGGTTCAAGTCCCCGTATGTTGGGGTGGTCAGCTTGAGGGTTCGGAAACAGATGTCATAGAGAGCCTCGTTGTCGATACAGAAGGATTCGTCTGTGTTCTCGACCAGCTGATGGACAGACAGGGTGGCGTTGTACGGCTCTACAACGGTGTCCGAAACCTCGAAAAAAACAGAACAGCAAGTTTAGATACACTGAGCCAGCTACGTGCACATGTATGTCATTGAAAATGTTCTAACACACCATCAAATGTTCTTTTTCCAGAATGAGGAAATCGGATGACAATAATCACGCTGTATGCTATGTTTTTCAAAGGCCGAATCTGTCTGAATAGGTTTACTTGAAGCCAGCCGTACTCTATTTATTTTTTGATTTGCATTTTAGGCATAAAATATATAGTCAGGTTTTTAATGGCTAGAAATATTCTACCTTGACTCACAGAAAAAATATTAGAAATGCACATAAGGTTAGAACACAGAAACAACCAATAAAACTGAGCAAAACTGCAACAGTTATTGCTTTCAGGTGACCTATGTTTTACTGTCTATATTTCTTTTATATAAGAGTATGTGTATACCAATATATGTGCTAAAGTATAACGCCTTGATGATGTAACCTTATCTGAAATAGGCGAACGCAATTGGATTTTAATTTAGTGGTTGTGTTTATATAATCATCTTACCTTTGGTGAAGGAACGACGGAGAAGGTGTTCATCACTCTGTCGGGGTACTCCTCTCGGATCTTGCTGATAAGAAGGGTACCCATACCAGATCCGGTACCCCCACCCAGAGAGTGAGTCAGCTGGAAACCCTGCAGACAGTCACAGCTCTCCGCCTCTTTGCGGACCACATCGAGAACGGAGTCGACCAGCTCGGCTCCTTCCGTGTAGTGGCCCTTGGCCCAGTTGTTTCCGGCGCCGCTCTGACCGAAAACGAAGTTATCCGGTCTGAAGATCTGACCGAATGGACCGGAGCGGACGGAATCCATGGTACCGGGCTCCAGATCGACCAGAACGGCACGGGGTACATACTTGCCACCTGATGAATGTGAAGTGTTTGGTATCAGTGGGGAGGACACAAGTACTATGTTACATGTGCACATTCCATGTGATAAGAGAGTATTATAGCACGTGAATAATGTTTCCATTTACACTTTTACAAAGGTAGTGTGTTGATCATTTAAACTTTTTAGTGAATAAAGATGACTGATGATTAATTAATTGATTAACCGGGGTTACCCAGAGTAAAGCAACGACCTTCCCAAAGGAACTAATATAAGGAAGCGGGGGAACCAGCGAGAGTTTTATTTGCACAACAGGCCAAAAAATCACCCATCAGACACAGAGAGCCCTTCCACCTTCCCCGAAACAATTATCATATATTTATTTATTTGATTGGTGTTTTGCACTGTACTCAAGAATATTTCAGTTATACGACGGCTGCCAGCATTATGATGGGAGGAAGCTGGGCAGAACCCGTTGGAAACCCACGACCATCCGCAGATTGCTGTTGGACCTTCTCGACTACATGTACGACCGGTGAGTACGGTTCAGCGTGAGCTGATCTTGAACTCACAGCAATCACATTGGGGCAAGAATTACAGGAAGTACGCCATACTAACCTGTGGCCTCATTGTAGTAGACGTTGATTCTCTCTAACTGGAGATCGGAGTCGCCGTGATAGGTTCCTGTCGGGTCGATGCCGTGCTCGTCAGAGATAACCTCCCAGAACTGAAGTATAAAGGGAAACCACTGACATTTAGTCACGGAAATGCAGAAATGCTATAGTGATATATGAGAGAACATAAGCAAAGCAAACATTGAGCTGTGCTACTGAGTAAACTCTGAGACCCTTGTTACATGTTTGTTTGCTTTTTCGAGGTTTCACGTCATTTTCAAAATCATTGCTTTCAATTGGCTAGCATATGTTTTTATACCACGTCTTTCCTAATGCCGATATTTTTACAGCGCTGACTTATAGGAACAACATCCAAGACGCCCCACGCAGTCAAAATTTACACGGACATCCATGGGTTCCATGAACACAGCAATTACTGCATTTGAATCTTTTTTCTTGAAAAGTGAAATTAAGAAGTGTTTATCCTAAGAGAAAAGGGTCATTTGTTTGTAGAATACATAACAAATTGATTTAAACCCACGGCGATCATGTATCAAATCTTACTGCTTTCTAGAACGTGCCTCTGATTTTTTAATCCCCTCAGCCCTCCCATCTAGCAGAGACTTTTGCCCATGAGCATGCTCTATGTAATCCATATTTGTTAACCTTAGCTCTTTGTAACGTGATTCTGTTAACTGTTACCTTCCACACTATATATACACCAGATATAATGTTCAAGTTATTTGACTTCGCAACGGCGTTAGAATCCACACCGAAACGTTGTCACCGCTAAAGGAAGAAGTTGTTATCCTGAACCAATGTGTTTCGTAGAAGATTTATCTCGATGGAATGAAATGAAAACTATTATGAGTTAATAAGTTTTGCGCCGAGAACATATTACTGAATGCATTTTCGAAAAATGTATTTCAGCTTAGGGCCCCTGAAATGGAAGTGACTGAAGGATTTTTGTTTAAAGTATTAGACGAGAATGTTTTGAGACGATGGCGGCCACTGTGTTATGGGTGGAAAAAGCCCGTATGCCCGAATTGAAACAGCGAGCTATGCTGGCGGTCTTTTCCACGAGAGGCACATGTTTGTCATACTGGTGGAAGCTAAGTAGTTTCCAGCGAACTTCTTTTAAGACAACACGAGAGAGTACCGTTAGCCGGTTATTGCCAACCAGCCAAGATAATAAAGGTGGCAAGAGAATCTTGAAAATCCAGTGAAATGTGTAAATACATTTCAGGAAAAGCATGTCTGTTTTCACAAGTGCGGAAACTAAATATTACTGAGACCCTTGCATTTCAGTTACGTTTTCACAGACTCTTTCTAACAAGTTAATCACATCCTCACCTTAGCACCGATCTGGTTTCCGCATTGGCCGGCCTGAAGGTGGACGATTTCTCTCATGGTGTAAGCTGCTCCTGTGAACCGTCTAGTCGAGGATGAGAATAGGGGAAAATGTGCTGATGACTTAGAGTAGGTTCCGTGCAGTATTTATAGTCGGTGACAGTTGAATTACTCATAGTAACATATAAGTCTGCGCTTTAAAATATAGTCCACGAAGACATGAACATGGCGATGTAGGGGTATGTATATAATCGTTAATCCTTACATGCATGGTTGGGTTTGCTGGCGGAAGAATACCCTCATAGTGAAGAGCTTAATATGTAAGGCTGATTTAGTAACTGCGATTAGCGGATTTAAGCCTTTGTTACACTTAACTATACCTTCAATGGCGGTAATTAATGACATCTTACATACCTCTGAAGGCGATTTAAACAAACTGGAAAGTATAGGCATTTTTAGCACAGTGCCATAAAAGGCATACACTTTTACTGGTCTGTGGGGCATCTCTAAATAATAAAATGTGATATACTACGTAATGATTTTTACTGGAAATATCCATCAAACAAAAGAAATGAAAACGTCTGGTGACAATTCTAAGGGGCAACAGTGACATAACTGGAGTATGTTCACTCGTGTATGTACATATATATATATATATATATATATATATATATATACACACACAGACATACATACATACATACATACATATACATACAATCATATACATATACACATATACATACATATACATATACACATATACACATATACATATACATACATATACATACACATACATACACACACACACACACATATATACATATATATATATGCATATATATATATATATACATACATATGTATGTACATATACATATATACATGTATATATATATACACATGTATATAGACATATAGACATATATATATACATATACATATATATATACTGCGACTTCTTGTGGCAGCCCGAGCCCATGCTGCATCATGCCGAAGCCACCAGACTGGGCCAACCAGTTCTGTTTCATTGTTCAGCTTTTGTTGTCAGAATTCGATTACTTGAAGCACTTTGCGCTTCTATAAATTCTGAACCCAGACGCTCAGTTACTGCCGTTTGGAACATACATCTTACTTTATTTATTCATTTACTTTTTTCATTGATGTTTCACACCATACTCAAAGACATTTCACTTATACTACGGCGGCGAGCAGAATGGTGGGAGGAAACTGGGCAGAGGCCCGCCGAAATCCAGGACCGTCGGCATGTTGTAGTAGGCCTTTCCACATGCCATGGGAGAGAAACCCAACCTGAGCTGGACTTGAACTCATAGCAACCGATCATTGGTGAGAGGGTCCTAATTCATTGCATCCTTGTACTAACACCGTAACAGCTCCGCCAGGGAGGCCCCCATACATTTTCGTGCATTCTGTCGCCGGACGTGGCTCGAGCAAATGTCGTAACAGCATAACAGTGTCATTTGACATTTGTTTTACTTTACGCCGGGTGACTACACAATTCTGTTGTATCAAAAAATATGTTTAATATGGAACTGTTTGTTCATTTTCTTTAGCTGTTTTACTTATCCGCGTGTCCTTTCCTTCACATTGGGGAAGGAAAGGAAAGGGGAATTCAAGTCTGAGAGATTGTCGCTGTTTCTATCATCTGATAGATGATGATATAGGTTACTATATCATGTACATGTATACACTAATGTACATTTTCTGACGTGCTGTGTCAAGCTGTTTTCACAAACCAGAACATCCCCAGTTCGCTTCATTATTGTGGAGAGAATACATGCCCAAGTGTGCGTATACGCTAGAACTAACCATCGCTGACATGGCTGATCGCTACATCTCAAGCAAATTTCGCACTTACGTTTAACCAACATGCTTTTCGGAATGTTGCACATAAAGTGATGATTTCCGGACATGCGTGTTTCTACTATGCTAATCTGAATATTCATATATACTGTGGGATATTTATGTGTATAATCTTCATTCGTCGTAAAACCCCGGGAACATTAGATTTGAGGTCAAGGACATGGAAACGCCTGCGGAAAAATACCCACACCTATGGGTATTTATTTATTTATTTGCTTGATTGTGTTTTTACGCTGTACTCAAGAATATTTCACTTATACGACGGTGGCCAGCATTATGGTGGGGGGAAACCGGGCAGAGCACGGGGGAAACCCACGACCACCCGCAGGTTGTTGGCAGACCTTCCCACGTATGGCCGGAGAGGAAGCCAGCATGAGCTGGTCTTGAACTCACAGCCACCGCTTTGGTGGGAGGCTTCGGGTCATTGTGCTGCGATAGCGCTCTAACCGACTGAGTTTCCTTGCTCTAAAACCTCAATGCTCAGCGCTATGCGAGGGAGAGACAAGTACCGTTTCTAGATTCTTTGGTATGACCCGACCCGGGCTTAGCCTGGATCTCAAAACCTCGGGGCGGACGCTCTAACCACCAAACCACCTAGGCGGTCCGGCACTTTTGAAAGTTACTGATATAAATTCACAATCCTAGCTTATAGAACAATTTAATCTCCACTTATAACAAAAGTGAATAATACGTCATTAGATGCAACTGATCGTGATTACAGATGGTGGAATCCACAGGAATATTATATGGACAGATGACATACCAGACAAAATCTACGAAAATCTTGCAACCACGCGTGACCAAGTATTCCTACAAAACCACACAGTATTCAGCCAGTGACGGATTCGAACCTATCACCTCATGGGTCAACCCCTAATGCCTGTTTTTTCGAACAGCTCACCACGATTTGGTTAAAAGATCGCCAGTGTGACGTTAAACGTGGATCATTTATACCTTCTTACAAACAGCACTCAAAATAGCTCAGAAGGTGTTAGTGGCCTCTCTTTGCATGCCATACAGAGTAGTACTGACATCCTTGGTCAACGGAGAATCTTTCTCGCCAAACGTAATTCGGGTCAAAGCCATGTAGTCTATTGTTCATTCCTGCATTTACTTTGACGTTTTATGGGCAAATCACGGATAACGTATTACTGACGCAGTCCAACAGAACAATACCCAAGCCAGCCATACCGAATAGCCATAGGACAGATAAATGTATGACATTTTTTTTTTAGATTACGTTGCATTGGCACTGACAGTGAAATCGGCGTAAAAGTGAAAGCACATTGCATATTCGACGACCATGACTTATTTATGGAATTATTTTATTGGTATTTATTTATTTATTTATTTGATTGGTGTTTTACGCCGTATTCAAGAATATTTCACTTATACGATGGCGACCAGCATTATGGGGAGAACCCGGGGGAAACCCACGACCATCCGCATGTTGTTTCCCTCGTATGGTCGGAGAGGAAGCCAGCAAGAGCTGAACTTGAACTCACAGTAACCGCATTGGAGGGAGGCTTCTGGGTCATTACGATGCGCTAGCGCGCTTATTAACTGAGCCACGGCCTCCTATTGGTATATAAGAACGTAATCAAGAATAACTCACTTATGCAACGTAGGTCAGATTTACTGGCGGTGGGAACCTACTGAATGCATGCCGTGTGTAATGACGTAATGGTGATGATGTTGCCATGAAATTCTTACAATCCAACAATACTAAAGCTGGAAGCATTTGGCAATCCTCACAGAGAGGGACAAAATACTATTGTATCGGACAATTAAGAGTATATTTACTAATTTAACCAACAAACCATACACTGAGAGAAAAGTTTGGGTCAACAAAAAACTAAAAAATCTGAGTTTCCCTGTAGGGTTAATTCAACTCAGAAGACTGACTGATATGACCTGATCGGGTAAGTCATTACAGATTCACCTGATAGGGCGACTTACAACAGAAATCAAAGGTAAGATAATAAGAAGAGTCTCCAGTGACTCAGCCGATCTGGTCATATTACTCAGTTTTCTGGAGTTGGCTTAGCTCAGACGTTTCTTTCAATGTATGCTTAGCTAATACACGGCACGAATTTTCCGTTTACATTCGGCTTTTGGAAAATTTGCATGACCTCCTTACAGATGGCTATACGGTGATACGAACAAATACCACGTGATGAGATCAAAAACACTTGATGACTTGACATATTTCTTTTATTTTTATAATAACGAGGGATTTGTTCAGAGATGATCAATGAAATACTAAAGTCTCTTTGTTCGTTTCGTTGAATTATGCATGTCAAATGGAATGAAGATTGAAGTTGTGGTCAATGGCGAACGAATTAATCGTCAATTCACAACTTCTTTCCATCAACGAAATATAATACCTTAAAAACAATATTCTGTCTTCAAGCATTTTGTTCAAATCATGTCTATTAGTTCTTTCAAGATGGTCGTTTCGGATTGGCCAGCCCTGTTTAAGCGTCCTCTTCGGCTTCACCTTCCTCGTCAAACTCTCCCTCCTCCTCGGCCGTGGCGTCTTGGTATTGCTGGTACTCGGAAACCAAGTCGTTCATGTTGGACTCGGCCTCGGTAAACTCCATCTCGTCCATACCCTCACCGGTGTACCAATGGAGGAAAGCCTTACGACGGAACATGGCCGTGAACTGCTCGGAGATTCGCTTGAACAGCTCTTGGATGGCCGTGCTGTTGCCGATAAATGTGGCCGACATCTTGAGACCTCGGGGAGGAATGTCACAGACAGCCGTCTTGACATTGTTGGGGATCCATTCGACAAAGTAACTGCTGTTCTTGTTCTGTACATTCAACATCTGTTCGTCGACTTCCTTCATGGACATACGACCACGGAACATGGCGGCCACGGTCAGGTAACGGCCGTGACGCGGATCGCAGGCGGCCATCATGTTCTTGGCGTCAAACATCTGCTGGGTGAGTTCTGGTACGGTGAGGGCTCTGTATTGCTGGCTACCCCTGGAGGTGAGAGGAGCAAATCCGGGCATGAAGAAGTGGAGACGGGGGAAGGGTACCATATTGACAGCCAGTTTACGCAGGTCAGCGTTGAGTTGACCGGGGAATCGGAGACAGGTGGTCACACCGGACATTGTGGCCGAGACCAGATGGTTCAAGTCCCCGTATGTTGGGGTGGTCAGCTTGAGGGTTCGGAAACAGATATCGTAGAGAGCCTCGTTGTCGATACAGAAGGATTCGTCTGTGTTCTCGACCAGTTGATGGACAGACAGGGTGGCGTTGTACGGTTCCACGACTGTATCCGACACCTGAAAAATAAAAGTGGATCACTGTATTAGCCTATACCAACAAACCATACCTCACACACCAAGTAAAAATATGACAACCAATATTTTATTATCACAGTGAGGAAAAGAAATGATAATTTTCTCTCTTTATTAATAAGCCGTTTTAGGCTCGCATATTTCGGATCCCAAGGTATTTGTTTTTTTTTTTTTGGTTGTTATATATTTTGTATGTGCATCATACAAGAATGTGTGATAAGGACTATTCCCACAGAAATCATACATTTTCTTATCGGCATCAGAGAAAAAAATGCATCGGGACGAACTTGATGGCTATTACAGGAGAAAGTATGACTGCATGTCATACCTTTAGTGAAGGGACGTTTCTGTTTTTCTTTCACTTTACTTCTGTGTCCAACATTTGCAATATATATCATTACTTATACAAATATGTAGCCGGGTTTTAAACTTAGATTGGACTTTCCTTGATAGGGTTCTCACCACGATATGACAGGAACAATGCCAAACTGGCAGTTATTTAGGCTGATATTCTCAAAGCATTATTTTTAATGGCGTTTTTCAAACCTTTGGTGAAGGGACGACTGAAAAGGTGTTCATCACTCGGTCGGGGTACTCCTCTCGGATCTTGCTGATCAGAAGGGTACCCATACCAGATCCGGTACCCCCGCCGAGAGAGTGAGTCAGCTGGAAGCCCTGCAGACAGTCACAGCTCTCCGCCTCTTTGCGGACCACATCGAGAACGGAGTCGACCAGCTCGGCTCCTTCCGTGTAGTGGCCCTTGGCCCAGTTGTTTCCGGCGCCGCTCTGACCGAAAACGAAGTTATCCGGTCTGAAGATCTGACCGAATGGACCGGAGCGGACGGAATCCATGGTACCGGGCTCCAGATCGACCAGAACGGCACGGGGAACATATTTGCCACCTGAAGAAGGAGGATAGATAATATCACATGTGAGATATAATTGTTTTACCACACTCATTTTGAGGACGTTGAACAAGATGCAAACAGGGTAAAAACTTTTTTTTCCATTTCATTTTAAATCACAATGTTTTCAGAAAACCAAGCTTGATACGCTTAAACCGTTTTATTCATTAGTTTATACGAATCATTGAGAACTCCATATTTACCGGTGGCTTCATTGTAGTAGACGTTGATTCGCTCTAACTGGAGATCGGAGTCGCCATGGTAGGTTCCTGTCGGGTCGATGCCGTGCTCGTCCGAGATCACCTCCCAGAACTGAAATATAAATATATTATTTACATTTAGTCACACATAAGCAGAAATCACATAATAGTGTGTAATGGCATGCATGGTGAAATCTGAAGAATTGCTATTTGTTTGTTTGTAGTATAACATGGTTTGTAATAGTGCTTACTTCTTTGTCGACATATATATTTATAGCACAGCGTCGGTTGAATGACATCCAAGCGCTTTTCCCTCTCTGATGATCTCTGGACGTCAAAATTGTGAGTACAAATTATCATTGCTTACATTTAGTCTTGGTTGGTGACCAGGCGAGGGCGATTTACTCCTATCGTCAAGGTTTCCTCCAACTAAATATCTAACCGCCATTATATATGTATAACAAATTTTCTAGTACAACCTTAAACACACGCTCAATGACTAAATCTTTAGGAGCAGTAGACCTATGTTTCTTTTCACAGGTGCGATATCTATACACCACTGAGCCCATTGCAGTTGTATTTGTGGTTTTCAAAATAACTGAAACCTGGTCGTTTTCCTCACCTTGGCACCGATCTGGTTTCCGCATTGGCCGGCCTGAAGGTGGACGATTTCTCTCATGGTGTAAGCTGCTAGGGTGAACCGTCTAGTCTATGGTGAGAATGGAGGAGAATGTCCTGATGACTGTGAGTAGATTCCCCGCTATATTTATAGTCGGTGACAGTTGAATTACTCATGGTAACATGTGATAAGCCAACGCAGCAAAATATAGTTCCTGAAAACATGGCGATGTATCGGTATGTGTCAAGTCGTTAATTCCTGTGTGGCCCAGTCTGTTGGCGGAGGGATATTACTATAATGTAGGGATTATGGGGCGAGCTGACACCTGCACATATTGGATTAACGTCACATGGTAAGAGCAATTAGGTGAAATAGGTATTCATTACAGTGAGTATGGCTCGGTGGTAATAACTACTGATTGCTTATAGCTCTGTGTAGAGGATATGAAATTTCGGATACATTATTGTGCGTACCGAATCTAGACATGGTTGTGCATTTTCATAAAATTTACACACAATCAGGGTTTTGTAGGTTTGTGTTGAGCAAGCTAAAGAAACACCACTAACACTAGTTTGGCTTCAAAACAAGGCATTAATTATTTCCTTTATCGTTCTGGGGGAAATGTTTGCTATACGCGGTCAGCCATAACAGTGCCCTAACAGGTACCACGTAATGATGACCTATGGGTAATCCTGTTTATTTTCATGGTTGTTTAGGCAGCCTAGCCTATATTAGGACATTGCACTCGTACACATAAGTACCTGGTATACCGTACGCTATAACCTCTAAATAAGAACAGCATGTAAAAGAAAACTATAAGATAAAAATATCATATTTGGATGTGATTTTCAGACACGGTAATGTAGAAGCCTCCCGAAAAAAAGGCATCAAGTAAAATATATATACTTTGCCAACACATCGTTTCGATGAAAATGGCTATCCTGAAAACGTTAAGACAGGTGAGGATAACACTCAAAGGTCAAAGGATACATGAGAATCAGTGGTAAGGTGCGAAACTCCCCACAACACGAGGTGTGGGTTCAAATTCCAGCATTTTGCAGGGATTTTCAAGACTCCCCATTTTCCCTTCTTCCTTTTGGTCTTGGTGACAATCAGCGCTGAGTGTTGTTCGCTGAAAACCACTTGTCTTCCACAAGTACGACGGCAAGTAGGTCACACGTTGGAAAGTTTGTCAGAAACTTGCCAAGGGCCATCGGTTTACTCCGGGGATGACACTGGTTTTTACCTTTCATGAAAATGATCGCCATCATTTGTGTGTATGGCGGTAAACAATAATCAAGCAAATGGTTAGTTAATACCGACAGGTTAACATTAACGTTTAACACCATAAACAGATATTTTGTTTTACTGTGTTGGCGCTACGTCGCTTCAGAATCAACAGATTTAATCAGCAACACGCTGTGACTGGATAATGCTTATGATCGTAAACTTACAGGGAAACTGTATACGACAGCTTCTCTCTATATGATAATTAAACCTGTATAAGTTTCCATAATCCGATTACTTAATCACTTTGTCGTACTCAAGAATATTTCACTTGTACACGATAGCTTACGCATGGAGAGGCTATCATGCCTGGAGTTAATGTAACCACCGACTCATGGTCAGTAAATGAAGAACTTCTACGTTTTTTCACTCTCAAAGCGAGATTAATATACATACCATGTTGTTTGAAGGTGAGTGTGCACCCTGTCGAAATATATCAGAATTTTATTTTATTATATCACAAGCAAGTTTTCCTACCAATGCTGCATTTTGATCGGCCTACAAACGGGTTGCAGGGATTCATACTACCGTTTTGACAGCTGTCAAACGTTTAATACAGTGACACAGAAGATGTGTTATGTATCAGAAAAACAGCTTCAGCTAAGATATTTATAAGGTGCGATGTAATTAAATACTATATTAGATTTGTTTCATCAAGTTAACTATAATTTCAAAGCGTTTTTATAACTTTCTGCACTCCAAAAACCGCCACTGACCGATCGATACGGGTTAATGTATAAAAGGGAAATAACTCTTACCGTGACAGGCTAAATTAAGAGCGAGACAGGCAAATATATTTCAAAACAAAACGTATACTGCACCAATACTCCACTTGTTTAACTTGTACAATCATCCTTTCCCAAAGAAACTCTCCAGCAGCAACAAAATCACAGCAGACATGTGTGATTAAGAAATTATCTTGAAGCCCATTTGTCAGCATGTCAACAACAACGTGGAAAAGTTTTGACGTGGAACGCCATATCCGATGCTGTGCCCGCAATATTTCTTCCACTTCAAACTCTCCAATATGTCCAACAGAATGTTGCATCCATTCCGAGCTCTTTTTGAACACAAAGTGCCATTCTCATCTCTTCGAAACAACCGCCGATAAAACAAGTCGTCTCTGTCATAAACTCTCCTCCAACGCACTAACTCTCAGCCGACGTTGCCGAGCCAATGTAGATTCTAGCAGGAGTCGTAACGTAGGCCTAAATATTCTAACAGTTTGCTAATTTGTTCTTCAGATTTGTACTAAGATAAATTTGCCAATTGGTATTTAAGTAGGGTCACAGGATTATTGTAAGAAAATCGTTGTTTCACTAATCAAATAGCCTTCCTGTAAGTTTATTTAATTATCTACATGTACATGTAGGCCCACTTCAGCTTTAAGGTAGGCGGGCCCAGGTGCTTATTCATTTTTCTTTCTTTAAAACGAAAGGTCATGGGGCCGACAGACTTGTGGGATAATAAATTCCTATTAAGGAATTAAGATATTAACCAGGGTGTATGACATGCTATGACCCTGCTGAGTCTCGCACAACCTAAGCAGCAGCGTGATAGCATGTCATACGCCCCGGTTAAAATCTTAATAACTAATAGTAGGTCTACACCTAACTGTCCAGCTCCAACAATATTACGTTGTAAATTACAATTGTCCAATATCACATCATACTGGACACTTGCAACGTCACGACGTGACGTAACTTATCGAATGAATTACTGGGTTCATTATTTCTGTGAGTAACATTGTCACGAGACGTGGTGGTCTGACATCGCACATCTGAGATTTCGCAAAAGTGAATAATTTACAACCTTTTCTTGACAGTTGACAGCTATTTATGTAGTATTAACTCATTTTAATTTCAGTATATGAGTGGGTGTATAATTACAATGTATGAGTGGGTGCTGGGTAGCAGCTCGCCAGCTCGCCGCTTCCCGGATCGCCAGGACTCGTCCATACAGTGCCATAAAAGCCAATAACCGATATAATTATCTGCTTTGGATACAACTGAAAACGTTTTGACAGAGGGACTACCCCGCACCCCACCCCCTCCTCGTTACCAAGGTGACAAAATGCTATTACGTCACTTCTAGGAGCAACAGTTAAAAAAATGGTGGTCATGCTATGCTGATTTTTTGACATGATGTAGAGAAAAGTCCAGGCTGTATGTGGTGGTATGCGAAAAGTTTGGGGTTATACATTTTGGGGATTGAAGTTGACAAATTTACTACATAAACAGTAAGGAAAATCAATTGATTTTTTTTAACTTTCAGTGGGATGGGTAATTCCAAAATTGAATCCATCTGATCAGAACTGTTTTAGTGTGTATGTATAAAGGATTATCAGTTATTTTTGTCCCATTTCTCTGCAAGGCTTACATGTCAGACTTACTGTAATAATGCATATTTATCTATTGTCAGTCGTCCACATGCAAAATGACTAAAAAAGCGTTATAGTTTCTCATAGCATGTGTTAAAATATGGCTAAATTTTTAGCTGCCTATCATGAATGATACAATTTGGTTGAAGGTGTTGTCTTTGTATAAGAATAACGAAAATGTCAATTTTTGGAACAATTAGTGAGTGCATGTACAAATGGGGGTAAGGATAGCAGTTCTTATATAACTTCACTCCAGTTGATGAGAGGTGTTAAAATTTTAGTTTCTAATAACCACAAGTGTTTCATTTTAAGGAAAAGCAGGATGAGCATACATTTCTGAAGAACTAGTTTTCACAGAAAGGAATTTTATATTCCCTTCTCCACAAATCACTATTTCCCAGATACCAAAAGTATCATCCTGGGTGGGCACCCAGATATAGCCCTCAAATTTTTACTTTTGCCCCGTGGCATATAATAGTTTTGTTTGAGTGCCAGCATCATATGAAGATATTATCGACACAAAGTTGAGAAAGTTTGCTCCTGTTATAGGTTACACATGCTCAATTCGACCAGTTGTCCAAGATTTGGCTCCGAATTGATGAGTGATGGAGCACCGATTGGATAACACTGCCACACATACTGTCTAGGTTGCTCATACACTATAAATTTCTATACTGACATTTTACACCCAGTGAAAATACATCAAAATTTTATCTGCTATGAATACGACTGAAAACTTTTTGCCAGGGGATGTACTCCCCCTGCCCCCTAGGTTATCAAGGTGACAAAATGCTATTACGTCACTTCTCGGAGCAACAGGTCATGTTGATTGTTTGATATAATGTAGAGAAAAAGTTCAAGTTATGTACGGTGGTATGGCACACCACTACGCGAAAGATTGGTGATACATATTTTGGGGGTTGAAGTTGACAAATTTACTAAATAAGTAATAAGGAAAATTAATGAGCTCGTTTAACATATACCACCTAGCACTGCATGCGCTGCAGCTTTACGTTAGGAAATTACCAAAAAGGTGACGAGTGCGGTTGTTTCCTCCAGGTTTACGGGGCTTACATTACTTCCGAACTTGCTAGTAATGAAAGGTCAGTATGTGATAAACAGACTAAATATTAAAGTCAAATAACCTATGAAAGTCTTGTCCAACGCTACGCGCGATTGGCCATTTACTATCGAACTGGGTTTTTTGTATACAACAGATGTTTATAATTAGCATCAAACATCTTAAATATTCTGGACGATCGGAGGAAGGATGAGCATACAGTTGTTATGCCCAAGTATACATCCAAACCGAAAAGATCAACAACAGTGGATAATAGGCTAAAAGGCATTCTTTATTCTGTTGTACATGAAATTAAACTGGTTTTTCAAAACTTATGATATAAAACTGGCAATACATAACAAGTGTTAAAATATCAAAATCTGAGGCCATGGGGCCATAAATTATGCATAATATTCGAGGTTTTAAGGTTCCAAATAAGTCAAAATATTTTTTGTGGAATCGGCCCCAGATGATTTCTTCGAAAATGCTCTTTTAAGAAACTAATTGTTATCTAAAATGTCACTTCTTAGAAACTGTAAATTAATGGCAATTCCTGACAGTGAATTTTAGTAGTTAACTCGTTATATCTCAATAACTGATTGTAGGTATGTAAAAGACATTACATCTCTTAGTGTATCCATCGTAAAAGGCACGATGGATATCGAAAGCCAATTTCATACGAACTATTTAATGGTCAATTCTAAAGTTCTTTCCTTCGACGAAACTTTTTATCTTCAAAAACAGTTCTTTTGTAAAGCGTTTTGTGCAAAATCATGTCCATAAGTCGATTCCAGGTAGTCGCTTTCCATTGGTCAGTTCTGTTTAAGCGTCCTCTTCGGCTTCACCTTCCTCGTCAAACTCTCCCTCCTCCTCGGCCGTGGCGTCTTGGTATTGCTGGTACTCGGACACCAAGTCGTTCATGTTGGACTCGGCCTCGGTAAACTCCATCTCGTCCATACCCTCACCGGTGTACCAATGGAGGAAAGCCTTACGACGGAACATGGCCGTGAACTGCTCGGAGATTCGCTTGAACAGCTCTTGGATGGCCGTGCTGTTGCCGATAAATGTGGCCGACATCTTCAGACCTCGGGGAGGAATGTCACAAACAGCCGTCTTGACGTTGTTGGGGATCCATTCGACAAAGTAACTGCTGTTCTTGTTCTGTACATTCAACATCTGTTCGTCGACTTCCTTCATGGACATACGACCACGGAACATGGCGGCCACGGTCAGGTAACGGCCGTGACGGGGATCGCAGGCGGCCATCATGTTCTTGGCGTCAAACATCTGCTGGGTGAGTTCTGGTACGGTGAGGGCTCTGTATTGCTGGCTACCCCTGGAGGTGAGAGGAGCAAATCCGGGCATGAAGAAGTGGAGACGGGGGAAGGGTACCATGTTGACAGCCAGTTTACGGAGGTCAGCGTTGAGTTGACCGGGGAATCGGAGACAGGTGGTCACACCGGACATTGTGGCCGAGACCAGATGGTTCAAGTCCCCGTATGTTGGGGTGGTCAGCTTGAGGGTTCGGAAACAGATGTCGTAGAGAGCCTCGTTGTCGATACAGAAGGATTCGTCTGTGTTCTCGACCAGTTGATGGACAGACAGAGTGGCGTTGTACGGTTCCACGACTGTGTCCGACACCTGAAAAATAAAAGAATTGACACCCATTAAAAGAAAACAATAACGTATTTTTCTTACCAAGGAAAATCTATACATTATTTGATAGGTTCCGAGAAAGCTAAATGGTGACCTGGCTTACGAAGCCTAGAAGGCCTTTACACAAAGTTAAAAAATTATGGCGCCAACGAAGTAAACATGAACATATGACACAAAATTAATATTATTAAGGCATCTATGGCATATAGCTTTATTGCAAAAAATGTAAAAAAAAATTGGACTGCTTAAATTTTCGCAAAGGTATACTGAGTAATTAATTGGTTATAGTGAAACATCTCACTTGTATTGGCTACATTGTGCAAACCTTTGGTGAAGGGACGACGGAGAAGGTGTTCATCACTCGGTCGGGGTACTCCTCTCGGATCTTGCTGATAAGAAGGGTACCCATTCCAGACCCAGTACCACCACCCAGAGAGTGGGTCAGTTGGAAGCCCTGCAGACAGTCACAACTCTCCGCCTCTTTACGAACCACGTCGAGAACGGAATCGACCAACTCGGCTCCTTCCGTGTAGTGGCCCTTGGCCCAGTTGTTTCCGGCGCCGCTCTGACCGAAAACAAAGTTATCCGGTCTGAAGATCTGACCGAATGGACCGGAGCGGACGGAATCCATGGTACCGGGCTCCAGATCGACCAGGACGGCACGGGGCACATACTTTCCACCTGATGAATGGAAAATAGAATATTAGAATTCTGTGATGTAAACATTTGGAATGCAAATTAGATATACACAAGTTTGGTCCCTTACGTCAAACAATAAAATAAGATTAAAATTCACCTTTACTCTTCCAATTACAATGAAAACCTCAAAGACATAAAGTATTTCATTCATTAGTTCGTGCGAATGATTGGAGGGGAAGGACATATTTACCCGTAGCCTCATTGTAATAGACGTTGATTCTCTCCAGCTGGAGATCGGAGTCGCCATGGTAGGTTCCTGTCGGGTCGATGCCGTGCTCGTCAGAGATCACCTCCCAGAACTGAGGTATGTAAATAAAGTTTTGTCATAGAGTCAAAGCGAGGCGGTTATACTGTAATACTTTGTGAACATACGCGAATCCCACATTTAACATAATTCTGTGAAATTTAAGACCCATATGATTTGATTGTTTTTTTGTTTGGGGTTTAACCCATCTGTCAGTATTATTGCCTTCATTCCACGAGGGTGGGTATGTCTTCTTGATCAGGCCTTTCTAACACACTATGCCGAAGATAATAAAATTGACACTGGGCAACTGGCGCTTAGCCTACCTTCGATTTATATATTTATTTGATTGGTGATTTTCGCCGTACTGACGGATATTTCACTTATACGACGGCGGCAAGCATTACGGTGGGAGGAAAGCGGGCAGAGCCCTGGGCAAACCCAGGTTACTGACAGGCCTTCCCACTTACAGCCAGCCTGAGCTGGACTTGAACTCACAGCAACCGCATTGCTGAGAGGCACTCTGTCATTGTGCCGCGTACGCGCTCCAACCACCTCGGCCAAGGAGCCCCCAGTCTACCTTTGAGTACTGATAAACAAACCTGGGAGTACGGATATTACCATGTCTTAACTTTTAGGCAAGACTAGGGGCCAAGCTGTAATTTAATCTTCGCACTTGGTGATTTAATCAATCTCAAACTTGACCTCTGGCAAATCATAAATTCTTGAGTACAAGGTGTGCGGAATTTTAGAGAAAGTATGTTTCGTGTTACAAGTATATGGCGAAACTGTATAGCATGCAATGAAGCTATTGGAGTTAAAGGTGTACTTTCGTTGTCCTGATATAACCCTATCCTCACCTTAGCACCGATCTGGTTTCCGCATTGGCCGGCCTGAAGGTGGACGATTTCTCTCATGGTGTAGCTGGTCAGGTGAACCGTCTAGTCTATGGTGAGAATGGAGGAGAATGTCCTGATGACTGTGAGTAGATTCCCCGCTATATTTATAGTCGGTGACGGTTGAATTACTCATGGTAACATGTGATAAGACGACGCAGCAAAATATAGTCCATGGAATCAAACTAAAACATGATGATGTATGGGCATGCGTATATAGTTAATCCTTGCACTGAGCAGTCAGCAAGCGGAAGGATATCACTACATAGTGAGAGGTTTAAGGAACGTGTTTGCACCTGTATTTACTCGATTAGCTTTACGCTGTTTGTGCGATCAGGGGACTTTTATATATTTATTATAGTCGGAATTAAGAGTTCTGTGACCGATCTAATCTAAATCGCATATATCGTGGACTATATTTTGCCATGTAGACAGATGTCATATTGGAATATGCACAGCGGAATATCTGACTATCCGAAGAGAAAAATAAACGACACTTACATGCAAAGGTTCCAGTGCACATTTTCTTGCAAGAAAACAAAGGAAAATCAATTACCCTGCATCGTTTGTTTTCTTTATTTCCTTACTAAATTCAAATTATACCAAGTCAGCGACAATGATATTATGACTGGTAGCTGCTGACGGGTATTATAGTGCCATTTTATTTTTTATTTTTTTTTGTTTTACGCTGTACACCGGAATATTTTACTTATACGGCGATTTTGTGTGATTTTGTTTATTTATTTGTTTGGCAGGTGGAAAACTACAATCCACGAAGTTCACTTACCTTTCTTCACCAGATACCTGAAAAACCCTTTGTCCAGCAGAAGCCTGGTACGAACCTGCATCAGTAGAAAGACCATGAAAACTGTATCCAAAAATACGTTTGCTTATATTTTAGTTTTCGTTTTTAACCGAATTAAATGCTTGGGTGGGGAGGCAGGCTTCATGTATCACATTGGTAGTACAGCTAATGTTGCCAATGTTATTGTTATAGCGTTAACCCATAGTCTTAATAGGCTCAGTGATTAACCCCACAATCTGGACAACTGCCCCCCCTCCCCCATCTTCAACCGAACACTTGCTTGAAGTTTGTATTAGGCTTTCTGGATATTGTCTGTTTATATATTTGATTATCGCTTAAGATTGCTTCTTGCGGAACTGCGGAAGGGGCATTTCTTATTATTACTTTTTTTTTTTACTGTTGGAAAAAAGATAATTTATTTATTAAAGCGTTTCTTCACGCGGAAAATTATTTTCCCCCTAGCTGTGAGTAGTGATTCAATCAAAAAAGCCTTTACTTGGAATGCAGCAGGTCTGTTTGTTCACTAACTCGGGGGAAATTAATTTTCCCCGAAGTCAGCAAAATCCCCCTCCACACACACACACACCCCTTAGTCAGCCAATCACAAATGTTCCTTTGAGGTTGATTTGTCGCCATGCACACGTCACTCTAGAACATTTCCTTAGTTATATACATATACCTCACAGTTTATTCAGTTCGAGCATATAGCTTCATCCCATTCATGCAATACACCAGTGACCTTGTCAGTTTATTTGCGTTACACATGGCTAAGTTTATCGGTATTACTAGAATACGTGTTACAAAGACGCAATCAACAATGATACATCATAAATGAAAGCTGTTCTTCGTCCTAAAGCAAGCGGTATTACCGTTGGCTGACTAACACGGGGATAATTCTGCTAACTCGGGGTAAATTAACTTCACCCGATTTAGCAGCCAATGAGCAAACTATTATTTCAAATATCAGCACTTTGTTTGGCTGGTTAAGTTGAGGAAAATTAATTTCCACCGCGTTAGCAGAATGATGTTTTGATTCTCTTTTTTTCCGACGGCCCAAAAAATAAGAATTGAAAAGATATGCCCGGTAGGTTTTTTAATGGAGGAAACTGGAGTATACCTGAAGTAAGCTACTGACCTTTGGTAAGCATGTGGTGTATTTTCCCCTCATGGGACGCCGATATTTTCACCCACATGACGAGCTCAATATATAGATGCCATATTGCTAAAAGCGATCCGCAACGAACCGGGGGCCTCCATGACTCAGTTGGTTAGCGCGCTAGCGCAGAGCAATGACCCAGGAGCCTCCCACCAACGCGGTCGCTGTGAGTTCAAGACCAGCTCATGCTGTCTTTCTTTCCGGCCGTACGTGGGAAGGTCCTACAACAACCTACGGCGGGTCGTGGGTCTCATGGGGCTCTGTTCGGCTTCCCACCACCGTCGTATAAATGAAATAGTCTTGAGAACAAAAATCAAACATTAAATGAAAGAACCGCAAGGCCCAGCTGAACGGCTAGAAGGCAGGGGCGAGAGGTAGAGGGGGATGACAAGCGAACAAGGGATCCAGAAAATCTCTCAGATTTCCTGTCTCAGACTAGGACTGAACACGTTACCTTGTGTGTCTGAAAAGACTTGATACTTTAAAGCACGTTTGAACGTTTAGACTCTCTGACTGACAGCGTAATCTGGTTTACTTTCTGAGCTCCTACATAAAAGAAATTATTCCTGCATTCATTCTGAAATATATTTCTACCGGAGATCTTCCTTTTTTGTGTTGACCGCCCTGTCAGAGATATTTAAGTCTTATCCTTGAATATATGTTGACATGAAAGCTCCTTACAATAACAAACTGGTTTAGTGGGCTTTAGCATTGACACCACCGACAGCAATATCAACATACGTGTCACGTGTCAGGGTTGTAAGACACTTGATCATTAAATATACTCAGGAGATATAGAGCTTACAGAGACCAGATCAAATAAAAGCAGGCTACCGTAGCATCAAATTTAAATTTAAAACATTTCGTTTGTTTCGAGTCTAAGGAAAGAAACAAGCGAAATTTTGATTCGAGTTTAATAAATTTTATTCTACAGGATCACGAGTTGGAGATTCTGTTTATCATATAAATATAGAGTCAAACAAAAGCACAAAATCTGGATTCAAATCAGCTGATATAAGTGCTTGCAGACGAGCGGGTTAATTATGTATGTTACATCAGTCATCCGTCCGCAGACCAAAGCGCAACATGTGTACACGAGATGAAATATATGCCACACGAACAACTTTAGAACTGCCTTTACCGACAGAGGTTTGACTGCATTTTTGACATTATAATCTACATAGCTAAAACTTAGTAGCAGGTAATGGTTTTCAAACAGTTTATGAACACATTTGTCTGTCAAAGGTAGACTTCCACAGGTCAAAGGAGAATCAGTAACAGTGGTTACGACACGAGTGCGTAGCGTGGACGCCATCTCGTATGAGAACGCAGCTACATGTATATAGACACAAGAAAATTCGAATATCATTCTATTCTATTCTATTCTGTTTTATTATTTTAATCTGGTTGTATGAACTTCGTTAGCTTGCATATAGGTGAGTTGTAAATCAGTTTTCAGTTGCTAAAAATCATTCTCATAACAGCACCATATTATAGGTTACCCATGTGCAATTCGACCAGTTGGGTGCAAGATTTGGCTCCGAATTGATGAGCGCTGGAGCACAGATTGGATAATACTGCCACACAAACAGTCTAGGTTGCTCATACACTATAAATTTCTATACTACCATTTCACACCCAGTTAAAATATATCAGAATTTTATCTGCTTTGGACACAACTGAAAACCTTTTGCCAGGGGGACTACCCTCCCCTTTGGAGGTTACCAAGGTGACAAAATGTTATTACGTCACTTCCAGGAACAACAGCTAAAAATGGTGGTCATGTTGTGTTAATTTTTTGATATGATGTAAAGAAAAGTCCAAGCTGTGTGTGGTGGCATACCACCACGGGGAAAGTTTGGGGATATGTATTTTGGGGGTTGAAATTGACAAATTTACTAGATAAATAGTAAGGAAAATTAATGCGCTCGTGTAATCTATAACAATAAGGAAATTAGTTTGAACGTAGCCACTGCTGGCTAGGTTTTAGTTGTAGGTCGTGAGATTACCACGTAGCTGAGAGGTGCCAGAGTTTCCTCCGGGCTCTTGAACAACACAACTAACGACCAATATGTCGAGCTGAAGAAAATACAACGTCACAGGAAACCTGCTCACAACGTAATCATATCGACCTTAAAACCGATTTGTCATATGAACGCAAAGAATCTGCATTATATATTCCAGATATATATCAGCCACAATAATATGTTTAAAAGTTCAATCACCTCACTCCACCGCATTTACCCATTTCACAAGCTAACTGGAGGCAGTATAGGCATTATTTCGCCATGCCATTTACCTGCATGTATCTACAAATCAAAGCAGAGGACCTTTACAATTATTATCCAAGATCTCTAAGATTTTGGATGCTCACACTCAGCATAAAAATACCTCTCATGTAAAACATGACTAAAAGCTCAGCATGTTCATGTTTTCTGATACAACGTATATATCAGTGTAATATCTCTGATGTATAAAAGCTAGGAAATGGCAAAAAATGAACGGGAAAATGATGGCGCCAGATATTGTCTAATGCCAAAAAGGATCTTCAAAAAGACAAATTATTACAAAAAAAAAAAACAACTTCTCAGAACCTCTGATTACATTGCAAATACTAGAGGTGAATAAATTGTTAAAGCGAAAGACAGCTCATGAGTGAGGTAATCTTTATTAAAAGGATTATGACATTATCTCGTGCAATTAAAAACCTGTTTGAAATTATATGAATTCGTGGCTGAATTGTCTTCGTTAAAAGTATGGAATTTTGTGCTGCCGGGTGGGGATCTGAAGGTGCCCATGCCTTTAAGTTGATGACAGATTGACCAGTCAGGGAGATGGGGGATTATAAGCTGTGACGTAAATGTTCTGAGTTGTCTGTCAATGTAACATGTAACAACATAGGGACAGCACAATGTTATTTGTCTAAATTGTAACAAGTACATGTGTGAAGAACACTGGAAAGTATTTCCAAACCATTGTGTTGTGGCGGGAGTAAGTTTCTTGATCAATTCATGTTATGAATTTACATACATACTTAAATTACAAACATAACCCTAGCAGCTTACTACAATTTCAGGTGACAAGAGTGATCCAATTGCGTCACAGCCCACACAGAATGGTTGCATTTCATGCTAGTCGAAGGAGAAAGGTCAAATGTCAGTTTCCGCTGTTGTAGTAGGTGTTAGTAAAAAAATTACTTAACCGAAATAAACATAACATTGTCCAATCTATTCGGAAACCTTAACTTATTGATCCGATTGATCAGTCCTTTTTAAGCGTCCTCTTCGGCTTCACCTTCCTCGTCAAACTCTCCCTCCTCCTCGGCCGTGGCGTCTTGGTATTGCTGATACTCGGACACCAAGTCGTTCATGTTGGACTCGGCCTCAGTAAACTCCATCTCGTCCATACCCTCACCGGTGTACCAATGGAGGAAAGCCTTACGACGGAACATGGCCGTGAACTGCTCGGAGATTCGCTTGAACAGCTCTTGGATGGCCGTGCTGTTGCCAATAAATGTGGCCGACATCTTGAGACCTCGAGGAGGAATGTCACAAACAGCCGTCTTGACGTTGTTGGGGATCCATTCGACAAAGTAGCTGCTGTTCTTGTTCTGTACATTCAACATCTGTTCGTCGACTTCCTTCATGGACATACGACCACGGAACATGGCGGCCACGGTCAGGTAACGGCCGTGACGCGGATCGCAGGCGGCCATCATGTTCTTGGCGTCAAACATCTGTTGGGTGAGTTCTGGTACGGTGAGGGCTCTGTATTGCTGGCTACCCCTGGAGGTGAGAGGAGCAAATCCGGGCATGAAGAAGTGCAGACGGGGGAAGGGTACCATATTGACAGCCAGTTTACGGAGGTCAGCGTTAAGTTGACCGGGGAATCGGAGACAGGTGGTCACACCGGACATTGTGGCCGAGACCAGATGGTTCAAGTCCCCGTATGTTGGGGTGGTCAGTTTGAGGGTTCGGAAACAGATGTCATAGAGAGCCTCGTTGTCGATACAGAAGGATTCGTCTGTGTTCTCGACCAACTGATGGACAGACAGAGTGGCGTTGTATGGTTCCACGACTGTGTCCGACACCTGAAAAATAAAAGAATTGACACTCATTAAAAGAAAACAATAACGTATTTTTCTTGCCAAGGAAAATCTATACATTATTTGGTAGGTTCCGAGAAAGCTAAATGGTGACCTGGCTTACGAAGCCTAGAACGCCTTTACACAAAGTTAAAAAATTATGGCGCCAACGAAGTAAACATGAACACATGACACAAAATTAATATTATTAAGGCATCTATGGCATACAGCTTTATTGCAAAAAATGTAAAAAAAAAAAGTTGGATTGCATAAATTTTCGCAAAGCTATACTGAGTAATTAATTGGTTCTAGTGAAACATCTCACTTGTACTGGCTACATTGTACAAACCTTTGGTGAAGGGACGACTGAAAAGGTGTTCATCACCCTGTCGGGGTACTCCTCTCGGATCTTGCTGATAAGAAGGGTACCCATTCCAGACCCAGTACCACCACCCAGAGAGTGGGTCAGTTGGAAGCCCTGCAGACAGTCACAACTCTCCGCCTCTTTACGAACCACGTCGAGAACGGAATCGACCAACTCGGCTCCTTCCGTGTAGTGGCCCTTGGCCCAGTTGTTTCCGGCGCCGCTCTGACCGAAAACAAAGTTATCCGGTCTGAAGATCTGACCGAATGGACCGGAGCGGACGGAATCCATGGTACCGGGCTCCAGATCGACCAGGACGGCACGGGGCACATACTTTCCACCTGATAAATGGAGAATAGAATATTAGAATTCTGAGATGTAAATATTTGGGATGCAAGTTACATGTACAAAAGTTTGATCCCGTATATCACGCAATAAAATAAAATTAAAATTTACCTTTACTCTTCAGATTACAATCAAAGCCTAAAAGACTTCTAGCGTTTTATTCATCAGTTTGTTTAAATGGTGAGAGTGGACGGGCAAATTTACCTGTAGCCTCATTGTAGTAGACGTTGATTCTCTCCAGCTGGAGATCGGAGTCGCCATGGTAGGTTCCTGTCGGGTCGATGCCGTGCTCGTCAGAGATCACCTCCCAGAACTGTAATATAGAAAAATCAATCTTATTAGCATACATAGGCAGAAATATTGCATTACTTTGTGAACATAAGCGAATCACACACTGGGAACATTAGCGTGAGATCTGTAGTCCTTATGAATGCGAATATAGGCAATTTTTAACTTTTAGGCATGACCAGATCTTGGTTGTTTATTTGTGCACTTATAGATCTGCTTGAAGCAAGGCCGCTGGCGCTGTGGTATGTAAGTTTTAAGTTGATGAAGACAACGAGTACGAAGTTTTAGAGAAAATATGGTTCTTGTCATATGTATAGTGAAACTATATGCCATGCACTGAGAGTATTGGAGTTGAAGATATGCTTTCTTGATCCTGAACGGTTAGCGCGCTGGCGCAGCACAACGACCAAGTAGCCTCCCACCAATGCAATCGTTGTGAGTTCAAGTCTTGCTCATGTTCTCTACCTCTCCGGCGGTATATAGGAAGGTCTGCCAACAACCTGCGGATGATCTGCCCGGTTTCCTCCCACCATAATGCCGCTCGTCGTCGAATAGGTGAAATATTCTTGCGTAGGGCGTAAAACAACAATCAAATAAATAAATAAATAAGTAAAATTCTTGATCCTGTATGAAAATTCCATCCTCACCTTAGCACCGATCTGGTTTCCGCATTGGCCGGCCTGAAGGTGGACGATTTCTCTCATGGTGTAAGCTGGTCGGGTTAACCGTCTTGTAGAGGGTCAGAAGGGAAGAAAACGTGCTGATGACTGTGAGTGGATTCCCTTCTGTATTTATAGTCGGTGAGAGCTGAATTACTCAAATTAACAAGTGATAGGACGGCGCAACAAGATATAGTCCATGGTACCAAGCCAAAACACGCCGTGTGTATGGTTAATCCTTGCACTATGTAATCAGCAGGCGGAAAGATATCAGTACAGTGAGGGGATTAGGGAGCTTGTTTACTCCTGTACGTTCTGGATTAGCTTTATAAGGTATGTGCGATTAGGGCATGTATTTATTGTAATCGGACTAGGATTTCTTGACAATAACTATTAACACACCTCTACTGGGACTTTCAATATGGTGAAAAGTAATAACTGTTAAACACCAAAAGACAATAATGGGTGTACTTCCTATAAGGTATTGTTTCGTTCTTTTTATAAAAGGACATATGCTAAAAAGTATACAGAAAAAGGGGCTAAAACTGGTGGGATGAGAGGGGCGTGACTTTGTGTTGAGGTGCGAAGCTAATGACCGCTGGAACACACTCGCATCCTTGGGGAGCGAATTTCGAGATTACACAACTCCCTTTGTTCCTGGGTCATTGGTCAAAATGTGCCTTGTCTTCCGCGAATATCGCATGCAAATCTCTAAGTCCACGTTACACGTGAGAAATATTGTCAGTATCTTATCTGTCAGGTCTATAGTTCAGGATATTCTTGGCACTCCAGTTTCTACCACATTATATCAAAAGCCACCGTGTAGTGAAACGGGCATCGGTGACCCTACCTAAACTGGCATCGGAACACTGCCGGCCTCTTATTGCCCCGAAAGCCCCGCAAACAGTGATGGAGACGAGAAAAAGTCTGAGATTCCTTGTCTAGGACTGAAATTGAACTATCATCTTCTTCTGCATGTATGTATGCTTGGGGTTAACGCTGTACTCAACAATTTTTCAGTTACATGGCGACGAGGATCATTAGAAGGTATATATACTGTGCCGTCTTGTATCAGGGCGAGTCCATGCCGCCAAAGTGCTGCCGCCACTGGAACATCATGCCGAAGACATGAGTATCATTTTCAAAGTCTTTGGTATTACTCGACCTGGGTTTGTTTAGGGATCTCCAGACCCCGGGGAGGACGCCTTAACTGCTATGCTAACAAGGCGGCCTCCAATAAACTCCTGTGCCTCAGCGATTAAAAGACTTTGAAACTTCAAAGATTGCAATTAACGATAGACATCTGAAGGTATGTTAACAGACTTACTTGTATAGTCCATGAATGAATTGCAGTATAGGAGAAGAAAGTATCTTAGTAGTGTGGAAAATTAGGCGAAGAGCGGGAGATTGCTGCAGATTCAGAAGCTACATGTAATGGGGAATTCGTAAACCTCCCTTCCGTCTTTAACAAAACGGTCCAGAGCTATGTACCCTTTGGCCTTTTCAGGTACAACGTCACACGCTTATGTGGATGTGTGCACACAAAACTCTTACGTAGCACACCGCTTTGATACAACACAAAGCAATTCGTTTTTTCTGTGATTTGTACCTTTTCTTGTAGCCCGTCAGCTTCTTCCATCACGCATTACCTGTAGCCTATGTGATGTGATTAATCTTGATAATGCCGTTCTACATTTAGATATATCATTTAAATACAAATATGGATGACACACATATTTGTATTATCTCTGGATAAGCGTTACTTGGCGTAATAGCGCTTTGCGTGCAGTACTAAACTTGTTCAGTGGCCTTGAGCATTGACTCATCAGAGGGCAAGTCTTTTACCAGAAAGAGGCTACAGGATTATTTGGTAGCAAGGTGTCAGGAGGGCGTTCGGTCATTATTTACTTAAATCCCCAAGAATATAGCATTTACAGAAACAAGGTCAAGACAACAATGTCATTTTTCACCGAAGGGAAAATTTCGGTAGAGAAAATATTGTTTCTGCTGTTGTTTTTATGTAGAAGCCACTAAAAGATTCTATTTTAATCTGAATTAATTTGCATTGCTGGGCTATAAACCATTAACCATCATCTTCAATCATATTTAAGGCAATGTGCTTGAACACAACCACCACTGGTTAACCTTCAGCTGTGTGCGTCAGGCAGATATGGTGAAGCTGAAAGGTGCAGCGGTTTTCTGCGGAATTTTTCTACTTACTCATGTAAATATAGCCGGCAGCACTCTGAGTTGAGGAGGTCAACAAACCACATTATAGAAATCCTGCTGACTTTAAAATCTTCAAATCAATCGATTTTGAAAGCCATTGGTCATCAATGTATACTGTAATTCTTCTAATTACTAGGACAGATATTAGTACTGCTGAAAGCAAAATATTACATTTCTCTCATATTTTTTTCCAGAAAAATAAAGATATTTATATATTGTTCATTGACTATCCATGTGTAAAAAGAGTAACCCTGTGAATTGGGCTATCGTATACCAGATGTTCAGGTTATTTATCAGCAAAATTCCTTCAGATTCTTCCTCTCCTGTCTTTTGTGGGAAGGCCTATCAGCACCCTGCAGATCTTCGTGGGTTTCTCCCACCATTTGGTTGACCGTTATGGTATAAATTAAATAATCTTGAGTAAGGCGTAAAATACTAATCAAATAAATAAATGGGTACTTTAGATTCAGCCAGGAAATGATGGCGCTTACGTCTAGCTGGGAAACCAGCCATAACAATCATACTGACTACGTAACTGTATCGGTTTTAAAACTCTTTCATTGTCTTCTCGCACAGAGATATTATAGTTTGCATTCCAGACATGGGGAATATCTATCAGAAACATATCTTATTAAAAGGTTCAACCATATTTAGCCATTTGACAAGCTAATCAGAGGCCATGTTCACGAGGCACGCGGAACATTACGAGCACGGCAACCAGCTCTGCTACACATGTCGTCATTACGGCCGTCCGTAGGAAGGTCTGCCAGCAACCTGCCGATGGTGGTGGGTTTTTTCTCCGGGTTCTGTCCCTTCTCCTCCCATCATCATGCTACTTGCCGTCGTATTAGTGAAATATTCTTGAGTAAGGCGTAAAACGCCGATCAAATAAATAAATACATAAATCTCGTCACTATAGCGTTTAAGGAAACGTAACATAGTGCACGTTTACAATTATTATCCATCCTCTGAAATACTTCAGACGATCACGTTCAGTACAAAAATGCCTTTTTGACAAACTGTTAAAATTGGCGACATGATGGAAAATAGATGAAAATGAAATGAATTATTTTTTTTATTCTGTCTAAAAATATATACCCATTTCGAATAAATGAAGTAACATTAGGAGTGCAGCGCATGCTTATGGTTTTTGATATGTGCATATCAATGAAATATATTTGAGGTATAAAAGTAGGAAATGTAAAAAATTGAAAATGAAAATGATGGTTCCAGACGCTTTCTCCAGCGAAACATGTTCTTTTAAAAACAAATCATTACCAAAACTAACACTTCTTAAAACCTCTGTTTAAGTTACAATTTGTAGAGGTGAAAAAGATGTTAACTTTTGATCACTCAGTAGAAATTTGTTAGCAGTTGAGGCTAAGTAGGTTGGTGGAAGAAATCACTGCATAAATAGTTCTAAATAATAACGGCCAACTTGCCATTTATCACGTCAGCAACGAAATACGCTATCTCAAAACAGTTTCATTGTGAAAGCGTCTTTTAAGGAACTAATTATTACCTTATTCTTAGAACCTATGAATTAATGGTAATTCCTGGACGTAAGTGAATCCTTAACTTCCTGTAGCTCTTTAACGGACTGTAGGTAATTAGAAGGCACTACCCTCTATATGTCCAAAGTCAATTTCAGGAACTATCAATTCTAAAGCTTTTTCGTTCGACGAAACTTTCTATTTCAAAAACAGTTCTTTGTTTTAGGGTTTTGTGCAAATCATGTCCATGAGTCGATTCCAGGTGGTCATTTCCCATTGGTCAGCTCTGTTTAAGCGTCATCTTCGGCTTCACCTTCCTCGTCAAACTCTCCCTCCTCCTCGGCCGTGGCATCTTGGTATTGCTGGTACTCGGACACCAAGTCGTTCATGTTGGACTCGGCCTCAGTAAACTCCATCTCGTCCATACCCTCACCGGTGTACCAATGGAGGAAAGCCTTACGACGGAACATGGCCGTGAACTGCTCGGAGATTCTCTTGAACAGCTCTTGGATGGCCGTGCTGTTGCCGATAAATGTGGCCGACATCTTGAGACCCCGAGGAGGAATGTCACAGACAGCCGTCTTGACGTTGTTAGGGATCCATTCGACAAAGTAGCTGCTGTTCTTGTTCTGTACATTCAACATCTGTTCGTCGACTTCTTTCATGGACATACGACCACGGAACATGGCGGCCACAGTCAGGTAACGGCCGTGACGCGGATCGCAAGCGGCCATCATGTTCTTGGCGTCAAACATCTGTTGGGTGAGTTCTGGGACGGTGAGGGCTCTGTACTGCTGGCTACCCCGGGAAGTGAGAGGGGCAAATCCGGGCATGAAGAAATGGAGACGGGGGAAGGGTACCATGTTGACAGCCAGTTTGCGGAGGTCAGCGTTAAGTTGACCGGGGAATCGGAGACAGGTGGTCACACCGGACATTGTGGCCGAGACCAGATGGTTCAAGTCCCCGTATGTTGGGGTGGTCAGCTTGAGGGTTCGGAAGCAGATGTCGTAGAGAGCCTCGTTATCGATACAGAAGGATTCGTCTGTGTTCTCGACCAACTGATGGACAGACAGAGTGGCGTTATACGGTTCCACGACTGTGTCCGATACCTGCAACAGCGGTAGCACACATGAGCAACAAGAACATCGTATACCAAGGCAAGGGAATTATTACACAAAATTTAAAAAAAAAAAAAAACATTTCCGGATATAATAATTCAAAATTTGAGTTTGCCCAAATTACATACGTCTTATTCTCTAATTAGACCGCACTTTAAAACAATCACCTGCAGAAAATATTGCTCAAAAACTATGTATATATTCTAGCCAAAACTTGTGTTGGGCTTTACTTGATATAGGGCCTTGCGCACGTTGTTATAATATTTTTTCGTGGACTTTGTTTATTGATGCCGATCAAGATTTTAATTATTTTCTGACGCATACATATAACATTTCAATATTGTTTTAGTCATATTCTGTTACTGACATTGGCAAGAGGCCGGATTTCATTATTAACGTTGACCATTAGCCAACTATCACACTGTAGTGTTTATATATTTTATACAAACCTTTGGTGAAGGAACGACGGAGAAGGTGTTCATCACTCTGTCAGGGTACTCCTCTCGTATCTTGCTGATGAGAAGGGTACCCATTCCAGATCCGGTACCTCCACCCAGAGAGTGAGTCAGCTGGAAGCCCTGCAGACAGTCACAACTCTCCGCCTCTTTGCGGACCACATCGAGAACGGAGTCGACCAACTCGGCTCCTTCCGTGTAGTGGCCCTTGGCCCAGTTGTTACCGGCACCGCTCTGACCGAAAACAAAGTTATCCGGTCTGAAGATCTGACCGAATGGACCGGAGCGGACGGAATCCATGGTACCGGGCTCCAGATCGACCAGGACGGCACGGGGCACATACTTTCCACCTGTAAGAAGGGACCGGACATTATTTAAGGGGAATTTCGAAGGTTGTTTTCGTTTTAAGCTGTCTAAATACAGGATAGTATAAAATCTTTCAAAATGTAATACTGCTGAAGCTGAAGTGTAGTTGAAAGTGTCCAAGAGTTAACTGTAGCTTATTTTTATACATTTGTTGTAACAGTTATTTCCTTTATACATCTATTGGGGGGGAGTGAGAGAGAATTCAATGAAAATTATGGGACACGGTTGAATGGTTTCTCTTTATATAACGCCTTTGTTATTGTCTGATTCATCCTAATGAAACTTTAGGAAGGCTCTGAATAACTGAATGAAGTATTCCGGTTTTATAAGAAAACCTCACTAATAAAATGATATAGCCTTTGTGACTTGTTTCTGCTGAGGCACAACAAGAGAAATACCGTGTAAAACTCCTGTCAACCATGTGCCAAAGAGATGAGAAAGTACTAACCCGTGGCTTCATTGTAGTAGACGTTGATTCTCTCTAGCTGGAGATCGGAGTCGCCATGGTAGGTTCCTGTCGGGTCGATGCCGTGCTCGTCCGAGATAACCTCCCAGAACTGCAGAGTAAATCATAAAATCGGATGAGCAACATGAATTATTGGTAATGTAAAGAGTATAAACAGCATCTAATTCTCGACTGAATAATCCAGGTTGTTGTGTTTCCAGGGGTCCACACCCGGTTTCCTCAAGCCATAAACTTTTGTCCATTTGTGTGGGTGATTTACTCAAATTAAACTGACTAATTAAAATAAACAGAAATACAGATTTATTGGAAGTGACCCCGAGATCTTGGTTTAAAGTCAAAGTTTTATAACATTTGTTGTAAACTGCAGAATCACATGTGCATATAAAGTTTTCACCGGTAAAAATCGAGCATTAAAGGTTTTGAATTGTCTGTGTAAGATATCTCACCTTGGCGCCGATCTGGTTTCCGCACTGACCAGCCTGAATGTGGACGATTTCTCTCATGGTGACTGGAAGAATTTGGCTCAAGCGTCGGTGTTGGCTTCGGAGAAAGGTACTCGAAGTGATATTTTGACATGGGATGTTGGCTATATATATATACCCACCTGGGAAATACAGAGAAACTTGTGGGCGTAGCAACGCCTTGTTGAGAATACTTGCCAACGCTAAATTAGGTATAACTAATCTGCAGTATAGGACCCCATAGGGTATCATGAGGGAAGGGGAGGAGAGACATGAATAACAAGTAATTAGATCTAGCCTAATCCTTCAAGTCACAGCTTAGAGCTACTGGAGTGTTGACATGTTATTCATATTACATAACCATCTAGGCTTATATACGTCATTCTATTTGTTGTTAGCACGTTCTCAATGATCGGAGTGGTACGGCTGTAATATTACCCTAATTGCATAATACTATAAATCATTTTTATTATATGTACATACCTTTATGAAAAGATTTTTCATTTCGAGACACTTATTGGCCAAAATTACAACAAAATGACCTGCCCTATAAAGTTTTACAAAACAGAGGCAAAATAAAGTTATGAAAGAAGTCGAAAATATATCTAGTCGTTTCAAACGACACTTAGTCACTGTACATATTTACTTCCTATAAAAGGAAAATCAAAGTGTTGACGTTATGTGATTTTTACCCATAAGGTTTCCGCTATTATTGAAGGGAGAATGTCATTCGGATTTTGTTTGCAACCGGTGTGGGGATAGTTTTAGAAGAAATACATGTGGTATTTGTTGAACATATTCTGAGACGAGGAAAGCACTTTCTCCAGTGTATATGTTTATTTGTCGAACCAAACTTACAAAACAGTATGTTAAAGAAATCTTTTCTTTTGTAGGGCAGTATATGATCTCACGGAATGCCATTTGATGGACTGATTGCTGATTGGCCAAATTAAGACAAATTAGTACATTAATACACCATGACTGGAATAAAGTTCGTTCTACACTCTGTTTACAAACTCTTACGTGGAAGCGCGTAGCATTGGTAATGATGTCTAAATACACACGTTGAATATAAATCATATTCAAAGGAAGCCGACTATAGAGTGACTAAGCTTACACTATGTACATTAACCCTTATTTGAACAGAAAATACTTGACTAATACTCAATGCTAATGCTAAAGCTTAATGGTATTTATTTGTTCTCAATGCCCAAAGAATTCAGCATTTCTTCCAACCACGGTGTAAAATGAGTTTGTTCATTTGCTAACTATAATTCCAAGTTTTGCTGGCTGAAAGATTAAGCGTGAAGCTTACAGGTATTACAAACAAGTCTAATCTAATCTATTACGCAACTGTTAACGACCGAGAGAAGATGTGATTTGTTAATACATTGATTATAACAGGTTTTGACAAGCACGGGTAAGCTCAGGCGTTTCCTGTAAACGTATCGCTCCCCAAGTCGGAACACCCCACTGGGTTAAACCAGATCATGGGGACTACTTTTCGTCGCAACGTTCGGTCGTTACCAAGAGTGGTTCGACTGTAATGGAGTATAAAAGAGAGGTGAGAGTGGGTGAAATTATCAAGTAACTATCACTCACTTTCACCCTCAACCAGCTCGTTCAACCAACTAGCCGTCACCATGAGAGAAATCGTCCACCTTCAAGCCGGCCAGTGCGGAAACCAGATCGGTGCTAAGGTGATAGTTCACATACATTTTGAAAAATCGGAAAATATTTTATTCATCAGTAACGGTTTTACAAGCAAAGGAATAATTCCCGTCGGAAGGAATATATGTCCTCAATACAGAACATTAGACTAAAGCTTCCTATTAGAAGCATATATGTTCGATAGTCACCCGCCTGGAACATTCATTACGTCTTTTCGTCATCATTGAAAACTTTATACAGCTTCTCTTTGCATCAATCCGTCTTAATTTTATATTTATAGATTTTCTTAGTTCTTTGGGGGTTTGTGTTATTTGTCGTTTTTTGGAAACTGGTCTTGAGGTTATTGACCCGGAAGCCCCATTTTGGTTGGCGGCTGGTATATGAATGTCGGTTTCGAGGCCTTGACAGCATTGGCTTATAGTCTTTTCCCTTTCCCTGTATGTTAATGGATAATGTGTTGGATACTTACATACATTCATAATCCAATGTGCATGTATACACATTTAAACACCGCAGTTCGAATAATGTCCTATTTGTACATGTACGTAATTATGTCGTCAAATAGATCTAAAATAGTCTGAGTGCACATCCTTATAGATATGGGGCCCAGTTATTTTCATAGGATCAATAGACGATTACATAATTTGTTGTTACGCAATATTTGCTACATGTATGCTGTTATCCAGTGGGTACTTATACAAAGGAGGACATTGCTTGACAATATCTACATTTAAGTACCTATATGTGTAAACAGAACTTACCTAACAACGTTATGCAGAGTGTGTGTGTGTCAAAGTCTTTTCAAAGGTATAATTCCTGCAAACTGCAAATGTTGCTCCTCACAATATTGGAGGAATGGTTGTCTGATGAATAATTATGCTTCTTATAATCTTTGCAGTTCTGGGAGGTTATCTCTGACGAGCACGGCATCGACCCGACAGGAACCTACCATGGCGACTCCGATCTCCAGTTAGAGAGAATCAACGTCTATTACAATGAGGCTACAGGTAAATATGTCCTTCCCCACTCATAATTCATATAAACTGGAGATTGAATCTTTTATGTCCTTATACATTTAACTGTAATCAAAAGATTAAAGGTAAATTTCAGTCTTATTTTATATCTGGATATAAGACATCTAACTTTTATATATGTTATTTGCATGTCAAATATTTACATCTGTTACACTGCTATCATCTATTTCACACTCCTCAGGAGGTAAATATGTGCCCCGTGCCGTCCTGGTCGATCTGGAGCCCGGTACCATGGATTCCGTCCGCTCCGGTCCATTCGGTCAGATCTTCAGACCGGATAACTTTGTTTTCGGTCAGGGCGGTGCCGGTAACAACTGGGCCAAGGGCCACTACACGGAAGGAGCCGAGTTGGTCGACTCCGTTCTCGATGTGGTCCGCAAAGAGGCGGAGAGTTGTGACTGTCTGCAGGGCTTCCAGCTGACTCACTCTCTGGGTGGAGGTACCGGATCTGGAATGGGTACCCTCCTCATCAGCAAGATCCGAGAGGAGTACCCTGACAGAGTGATGAACACCTTCTCCGTTGTTCCCTCACCAAAGGTATGGGATAAATTTGTGAGCGATATCAATAAATAAGACTGCATTTGAAATGAAGTTAACCATAATCAAAATATCCGAAAGCAATATCCAAGGCAGATTTTGAACAGTAGCATTCATATATGTTACATACACTCCTAGGCTGTCCTGCAAGAGTCACCGTTTTCGTTTTAATATATATTAAATTATTTTTTAACACCGCTGCAAGGGAACTTCCATCTTCTGTTGGAATACTCCATGGATGATTTGATTGTATTTTGAATATTCAAACTGTCTGGAAATTAAAAACAATAGCATACAGTCCATATACAGGCATTAAATATAGAGCGTGAAAATGTAGGTCGAATTCTCCAAAGCATTGGATGATAGATTAAAAAATACCGTGAAACATATTATTCTTTTCCTCACAGAATGCTAATTTAAGGTTTTCTTTTTATTCTAGGTATCAGACACAGTCGTGGAACCATACAACGCCACTCTGTCTGTCCATCAGCTGGTCGAGAACACAGACGAATCCTTTTGCATCGATAACGAGGCTCTCTACGACATCTGTTTCCGAACCCTCAAACTGACCACCCCAACATACGGGGACTTGAACCATCTGGTCTCGGCCACAATGTCCGGTGTGACCACCTGTCTCCGATTCCCCGGTCAACTCAATGCTGACCTGCGTAAACTGGCTGTCAACATGGTACCCTTCCCCCGTCTCCACTTCTTCATGCCAGGATTTGCTCCTCTCACTTCCCGGGGTAGCCAGCAGTACAGAGCTCTGACCGTCCCAGAACTCACCCAGCAGATGTTTGACGCCAAGAACATGATGGCCGCCTGCGATCCGCGTCACGGCCGTTACCTGACCGTGGCCGCCATGTTCCGTGGTCGTATGTCCATGAAGGAAGTCGACGAACAGATGTTGAATGTACAGAACAAGAACAGCAGCTACTTTGTCGAATGGATCCCCAATAATGTCAAGACGGCTGTCTGTGACATTCCTCCCCGAGGTCTCAAGATGTCGGCCACATTTATTGGCAACAGCACGGCCATCCAAGAGCTGTTCAAGAGAATCTCCGAGCAGTTCACGGCCATGTTCCGTCGTAAGGCTTTCCTCCATTGGTACACCGGTGAGGGTATGGACGAGATGGAGTTTACTGAGGCCGAGTCCAACATGAACGACTTGGTGTCCGAGTATCAGCAATACCAAGACGCCACGGCCGAGGAGGAGGGAGAGTTTGACGAGGAAGGTGAAGCCGAGGAGGACGCTTAAACAGAATTGACCAATGGAGAAAGACTAACTGGAATCGACTAATGGACATGATTTGAAGGAAACCTTTTAGGAAACGAACGGCTTTAAATTATATTATTTCGTTGATGTATTAAGGCTGGCGAATGGGAAAAGGAGCCATTATTTAGATCGTTTTATACAGAGGGTTCTAACGAGGAATGAACATGACTTGAACGAAGCTCTGGAACAAAGAAGCTCTTTTTGAGGTAGACAGTTACGTCGACGAAAAAAAAATCGAAAAATGGCCATTGAAGGATTCATCCTGGATTTGACTTTGGATATGCAGTGGCTGGCGCATTCTACGTACGTGCAGTCAATTATTGAGCTACAAGTAATTAGCTATTCATTTATATCATTCTTGAGAGGCTCTAAGAAGTTACATTTTAGACAATAAATAGTTTCTTAGAAGAGTATGTAAGGTATAAGACAGATTCTGAGGCCAATTCTACAAACGAATTTTTGACTCACGTCAAAACATAAAACCTTGAATATTATACACAGTTTATGGCCTGTTGGCAAATGGTTCATATTGTGATGCACTGGTGCTAGCACAAGTATTGCCAAATTATATGGTTTACAAAACATTTATATCACATTTTAAATCTTGCCTAAGTCCAAACTAAACTTGTGGAATCGACTCTTGGCACCAGTATTTTTACTTGTCAGTTTTTCCATTTTGTTTCCTTAAGATAACATTCATGTCAGAGACATTCGAATGCATGCATTCTAGTATCTACTTACTTGCCACCTTTTAGCATACTTCAACGATGTTGGTACAACAACGATATATACAATAGAATAAAGAATAATTTTCGACTTTCATACAGCGTTGCTCACTTTTTTATGTATAGTGGTATATAACAACGGTACAGCCATCTTGACCTTCATCATCGGAAATATTTAAGACATCTGATGCTAATTAGGCGTGGGAAAATCATGACATCAGTGACCTAATTAGAGGTATGGCCACTTCCGGTTTTCAGGCTATACACATCTGAATTCGCTTTCGCGTTTTGTGAAATTTTGTCAGTAGAAAAGATAATAGTGTCAGTTATGAAGTGTAGGCCTCCTAACATATTTTCAGATATTCTTTCAGTGACTTGGGCACAGAAAATGCTGGTTTAACCTTAGCCCCGAGGCAGAGATTCTCTTGTCTTTCTGTATGAGGGCTTTTTGGTAGCAATAAGTGATCGACAGTCTTGGAATCCCCGTCTGCTATGGTCAGTTCGTCGAGGACCATGTACTTTCTAACAACATGACATGCTTATTAGTCTGGCTTTGTAAGTGAAAATATTTCACGTCACGTAAGTCAAAATTAAGTTACTAGCCAATGGTCGGTGGTTACATTTACTCCAGGCATTATAGTCCCTGGTTCCATATGTTAGCTGACCGCAATCGTGTGCAAGTGAAATATTCTTGAATACAACAAACAATTGTCAAGGTCGGGGCCTCCGGGTCAGAGGGGTTTCGCTCGACAGCGCAGAATAATGACCCAGGTGCATCTCACCAATGCCGTCGCTGTGAGTTCAAATCCTGCTCATCAAGCTGGCTTCCTCTCCGGCAGTAAGTGGGAAGGTCTGCCAGCAACCTGCAGATGGTGGTGCGTTTCCCTGGAGGTTGTCCCGATTTCATCCCACCATAATGCTGCATGGCAGCCGTCGTAAAAGTGGAAGATTCTTAAACACGACGTAAAACCCCAATCCAGTAAATCAGATGCCAAGTATTGAAGCAATTGGATTAGGAACAACGCCTTCAGGTTTCTTTATCGCACAGTAATACAGTTTCCGTGTATTTAACGAGTATCAGTTGAATCCATTCACCCATGGCTGTGTGAAGCTCGCTAAAGCTGGTAATACTCAAGCGGCACAGCGCATATCGGTACGGATGCCTTGAGTATTTCATTCTTATGATTATTATCATGTTTCTTATTATTACTATCATTATTACCATTACAATTATTATTATTAGCATTAGCATTATTATTAGAATTGACAACATTGTTATTAGCATTATTATCATTATTAATTAATTATTATTTTTAGAACACCTAGGAAGGAGTCTCAAAGCAGGAAATATGTATTTTGTCTGATGATTTTCTGAAGGTTTTTACTATAGCGTGTCTGAAAATCACAGCCAAAAATGTCGTTCTTATCTTACTGTTTTCGTATACGTGTACATGTAGTTCTTACATAGATCTTATCGTGTGCGGTATTCCATACAGTTATGTAAGCTGTTCCTGACATCCTTTCTTCAAGCTGTTTCGACCAATCAAAGCCTTCCAACTGCACATCATTATGTATACCAGGATCAGTCGACCTTGACTCTGCATATGTGATGTGCGCTTAGGTCTATATTCACTTGTCCAAATTTAAACATGCTTGCCTTGCCAAGCTTTGAGCATGAGTTGACCATTTTCGATTACCATCCAATGATATAAATTAAATTACGTATACAAAGTTGACATCACTGGTTCTCTTTCCGCGTTAATATGACATGGAATGTCCAAATAAAACTATCAAATGGCAGCATATCAGCAGAAGCATTGTTCTCGCTGCAAATTTGTTTTTGACCAGGAGGTCTCAGGTTCCAATCCCCCTCTTGCTCGTTTGATTTGCCGCTTTGATACAGTGGTTTTGTCGGGTGCAAAGCGATAAGCAGGTACGAATCCCCTAATATAGGATATGCATCCATCGTTTGGCGCTGCGTTAAACACAATCGAAGACAAATAAGGTAAACCACATGGGATCATTACATGTTACCAGTTAGGACGATGTTGTTGCTGACTTGATATGGCACACAATTTCCCCAATAAGATGAAGAAAATAAACATTGTCTTGTTCTGAAACCTTGCTAGTTTTAATAATGTTTCTTTAGCTTACTTAATACAAATCCACGAACCTCTGAATGTGTTCAAATTTTATGGAAGTGCAACACCATGTCTGGGTTTACGTACGTACAATAATGAAACCGCTATGTCGCATTCTGCTTAAATCGCAGACACAGCTGTGAAACGATCACTAGTTACTACCTCCAAGTCATACTCACTATAATGAATACCTGCCCATGTCAATACCATGTCAGATTAATCCAGTATGCACACGTGCAAACACGCCCACTAATCACTTCATTGCGGAAATGTCCTTTATCCAGCAACCTGGGTTGCGCAGGGATTAACGACTTTACACATACCGATACATCGCCATGTTTTCGTGGACTTTATTTTGCAGCGCCGGCTAATCACATGTTGCCATGAGTAATTCAACTCTCACCGACTATAAATATAGCAGGGAATCCACACAGTCATCAGCACATTTTCCTTCATTCTCACCGTCGACTAGAAGGTTCACTCGACCAGCTTACACCATGAGAGAAATCGTCCACCTTCAGGCCGGTCAATGCGGAAACCAGATCGGCGCTAAAGTGAGGAAATCAAACCTGTTATAAACATTTTGAAAAACACAAATATAACTGTAATGGCCAGTAATGTATAGATAATGTAAACATAGGCCCGCTGTTTGAAAGATTTATTTTGTTTTCAAGAATTTAAATCATTGTTGTAATGGAACAGTCGTTTTACATATATTATGGCCGTTAGATATCTGGTGGGAGGAAAGGGTGATGTTCCAGGTAAATCCCCCTTGTTGGGTCATCTATAAAGCTTCAAGGAAACCAATGTTAATTCGTACTCCCAGATTTGACGTTCAGAGCTGATCAGAGAGGGCATGCCTGGCGTCCCACTGCCGCAATAAATATGTCGGCAATAAACGCAATACTGTTACAAGCCATGTTATATCACAAACAAACGAATAATAACGTTTCAGACTTTGTCATGTACAAAATAACACAGAATTATATAATTTACATATATCATATATTCTCCCTACATATTTCAGTTCTGGGAGGTTATCTCTGACGAGCACGGCATCGATCCGACAGGAACCTACCATGGCGACTCCGATCTCCAGTTAGAGAGAGTCAACGTCTACTACAATGAGGCTACGGGTAAATATTTTCTCCTCACGATTCCTATAAATTGATGAAAAAAAATTTAATCAGGCGTGAAAAAGAAAGTTTTTATTCTTTTTATTGCTCGTTGGAAAGCCACAAAATGTGTGTGGTAAATCATTTCTATCTCATACTGATATTTTCTTTCCTCGTCCTTCAGGTGGAAAGTATGTTCCCCGTGCCGTCTTGGTCGATCTGGAACCCGGTACCATGGATTCCGTCCGCTCCGGTCCATTCGGTCAGATCTTCAGACCGGATAACTTTGTTTTCGGTCAGAGTGGTGCCGGTAACAACTGGGCCAAGGGCCACTACACGGAAGGGGCCGAGTTGGTCGACTCCGTTCTCGATGTGGTCCGCAAAGAGGCAGAGAGTTGTGACTGTCTGCAGGGCTTCCAACTGACTCACTCTCTAGGTGGGGGTACCGGATCTGGAATGGGTACCCTTCTTATCAGCAAGATCCGAGAGGAGTACCCCGACCGGGTGATGAACACCTTCTCCGTCGTCCCTTCACCAAAGGTATGGGATAATTGAAAGTAGTATACATACAATGCAACGTCACAGCAGAAAACGATGTGTTTCTCTGCGATTTGCACAGACCCTTTTGTGTAGCTCGTCAGAACCTCCCAATTTACAAGCGATATTAATAAATCAAAGTTCAAGATTGTATTTCAGGTGAGGCTAGACATAAGCAAAATATCAGAAAGCAATATGCTGGGCAGATTTTCAATTTTAGGTTTCCCAGCGTCACCATTTCTATATGTTATATATATTCCTAGGCTGTCCTGTGTAAGAACCACCATTTTCGCTTTAATACTTCTTCTTCTGCTACCACTAAAAAGTCACTAAATTTTTTTTTGGAATACTCCTTAGAAGGCTTGCCTATATGTTGTGTATGCAAAATATTCGAAAATTAAAAACAACGAAGTCTAGTCACCCGAAATACACGATCCATATACAACCATTTCATACAGAGGGTCAATTTATCAAAAACATTGAATGCTCTGTTACCGAGTTCTGTGTTAATACATTATTTTTTTCCTCAATAAACGTTCATTTAAGGTTTTCTTTTTGCTTTAGGTGTCGGACACAGTCGTGGAACCATACAACGCCACCCTGTCTGTCCATCAGTTGGTCGAGAACACAGACGAATCCTTCTGTATCGACAACGAGGCTCTCTATGACATCTGCTTCCGGACCCTCAAACTGACCACCCCAACATACGGGGACTTGAACCATCTGGTCTCGGCCACAATGTCCGGTGTGACCACCTGTCTCCGATTCCCCGGTCAACTCAATGCTGACCTCCGCAAACTGGCTGTCAACATGGTGCCCTTCCCCCGTCTCCACTTCTTCATGCCAGGATTTGCCCCTCTCACTTCCCGGGGTAGCCAGCAGTACAGAGCCCTCACCGTCCCAGAACTCACCCAACAGATGTTTGACGCCAAGAACATGATGGCCGCCTGCGATCCGCGTCACGGCCGTTACCTGACCGTGGCCGCCATGTTCCGTGGTCGTATGTCCATGAAGGAAGTCGACGAACAGATGTTGAATGTACAGAACAAGAACAGCAGCTACTTTGTCGAATGGATCCCCAACAACGTCAAGACGGCTGTCTGTGACATTCCTCCTCGGGGTCTCAAGATGTCGGCCACATTTATTGGCAACAGCACGGCCATCCAAGAGCTGTTCAAGAGAATCTCGGAGCAGTTCACGGCCATGTTCCGTCGTAAGGCTTTCCTCCATTGGTACACCGGTGAGGGTATGGACGAGATGGAGTTTACTGAGGCCGAGTCCAACATGAACGACTTGGTGTCCGAGTACCAGCAATACCAAGACGCCACGGCCGAGGAGGAGGGAGAATTTGACGAGGAAGGTGAAGCCGAGGAGGACGCCTAAACAAACCTGACCAACCGGAAATGAACACCTGGAAACGACTGATGGACATGATACAGGCTAAACAATTTTACAACGAAACTCTTTTGGGGTAGCCCATTTCGATGTTGTGAAGGAGTGATAATTGGCTAATGAATCATTCGTCATTAAATTTAATTTGAATTTTAAAATTGCCAGTTACAAAGAACTTTGTATTTTGATAATAGTTTTTTTTAAAAAAGAACATATTTGATCTAAAAATGAAAAAAATCTGGAAGCATTGCTTCCGTTTTTAAAGTTTTCCATCTCTTTTTCGTAAGCTGAACGCTAAAGTAATTGACTGTATATTTATCACTCTACGTCCTTAATGATACTTCTTCTTTTTGTTAAGAGCAAATTTATATACAGCGGAATAAAGAATTTTTAGCCGATTGTCAAGTGTTTTGTTCGTATCATTTTGCAGCGGTTCGTGACAACGGTCTAAGTTCATGTTGAGCCTGACCAGAAAATGTATTTTATTTATTTCTTTAAGGGAGTTTTTTCGCCGTGATCAAAAATATTTCATTTGTGCTACTGTAGCCAGCATTCGGGTGGGAGGACACCAAGCAGAGCTGGTGGAGCCATCAGATTTCCTTTCGTTCGGCCGAAGAGGAATCGCCTAATCTTTGACATGTCGTTGATTAATTGTAGTTTGGAAGGTTTTTAGGTTGGAAGGTTTGCGTCGACAGGTTTTCTAAATACATGATTTGCGTGACAAATTGTTAACAGTCGGTGATGTTAGAGTGGATTGTGTTAGAACAGATGAACGCTTTAATTAATATGGTTGATAGATATTCCATATACCTGATATTCACTATAATGACTTTCTCTCTGAAGATGACCAATTGTTTTGAGGACGGATATGCACACATAGTTTAGTTGTCAATATAGGGTTATCATGCCGAATTCTGATGTTAAGAGGTTTCCCCGATAGAAGGCAGTTTGAATGTAATTATTGAAAGTAGCCCGTGTTTTCAAAGGATGCATATACGAAAAAAAAAAGCATCAAACACTTATGACATGGATAACAGTCATATGGACGGAATAAATTAAACTAGATCACTATTAAACGTAATCATCGAAAATATTTCAGATTATGGATCTTAATTATAAACGTATGCTTCCTCAGACGGCTTCCTCAGTCGTCGACGGCCTATCATCAGATGCGGTGGCTAAGACCGTAATAGATTATAGTTGTTCATAGATTGTCCTTACTATTTGGGGTACAATACACTACTTGTGTGGAGACGACAAATCACTCTTACCTTCGTTATAGTTTAGATATCACACGGATTTTCTCAATGCATGTTCCATGATTTGAACTGTATTTGATAGGGTAGACGGCAACAGCCCTGGGGAAACAACCGCACCGTTCAGTTTCCTAAACATCAGCCTGATGTAAAGCTGCGGCAGTGTTACCTGTAGCTGCATTCAGACAGCTTGCTTTGTAAGAAGAGATCTTTGTTCAGAGGATCACTGTTCAAGGGACTGCCGAACTAACTAGTCAATGCACTTTCATTTGATTCACACCAGAGCACGATGACAATGAAGTATACTCCAACATTTATCTCCTATATCGTCGTTAACACAGAAACCAACAGATAGCAAATTTAAGCATGTTACAGATCGTATTTGTGGACAAATTTCTCTCCTTCCTCCTAAATTTTCTCGATATAAATGTTGTAATTTGTTCTGTATTGATATCTAGTCAATGGTAACGATAACACTGTCATTCAGTCTTTCAATGACTTAGACCCAGGAGGCACTGGTTTAATTCTGACAGACAATCTCACGCCTCTCCTCTCGATATAAGCGATCCCCAATTCTCTTGTATAGCCATTTAGTTGGCCGTTGCAGTTCATTGAGGCAGTTCATCACCTTCTAAAACCATAACATACACATTAAGCTCACTTTCTGAGAGTAAATTTCAGCGTCACATTCACAGGTCAGTTACTTGCCACAGGTCGGTAGAGTTTACTCCCTAACCGCCGTAGATACAAGTGAAATATGCTTGATATACACATACTATGGACCTTCTTTTAACAGCAAAATGAATATATATATATATATATATATATATTCATTTGATTGGTGTTTTACGCCGTACTGAAGAATATTTCACTTATACGACGGCGGCCAGCATTATGGTGGGAGGAGGCCCGGGGGAAACTCTTAACATTCCATCTATCAGTTAATGAATGTAATCATCTAAAACACTGAATCAAAATACATGTATCCACCAATATTCTGGATATTCTCCCAGTATTCATTATTTACTTTTTTGATCATTGTTTACCGTCATAGTCAAGAAGTTTTGTTACGGTTTCATGGATGGAAAACAGCGCATGGATTGCATGATATGAGTAAACCACGGACCTTTGACAAGTTACTGACAAACCTTCTCTCGTGTGACGCCCAGATTTGCACACCACATTGATGGGCGACGATTGGTCTCGGGTTTTCTAACGGTTTCATATACCTATGTACGACTTTCCCGATATATGTCTACAAATCCGAACCTCCCGATTTCGTGTCAATAATGCGAGATGAAACCTGACTCAAAGACATGTACAGCTAGAACCAGCCTTCGCTGATTTCCACACTTTATGCACGTCACGAACTTAGAAAACCGACTTTTGTCAGGTGCCAGGTGGAAGAAGCTATGTCAACCACCAGCACTGCGATTTCCTCCTATGAACGACACAAATTCAACAAGGGCTGCGTTATACATCACACGAACCAAATAAAGTCAATCAACTGGTGATGTATTGGCTGCGAATAGTTGCGTGTAAATTAGTATATCACCCACATTTTTCGTAAGTAAAGCAGAAAGCATCGTCTCAAAGTTTGCTTTTTTGTTTGACGGAAATGTAAACTGGAACCGATTTCGTGTCTCTGACATTTTCTTCACCCAATTGGGGGTAAATCCACAAAACTCTAAAGGTGTAATACATTGTTGGACACGGACCATCATGTCGCATATCCATGTCGCTGAATAAGTTGTCGGTAATTTCCATTTCGCTTAAATCACATGTGTATGTAGACCTGTTAGCCATCATAAGCCGTCACTAGTTATTGGCGTCAAGTCTTATCACTATACAATAATATCTTCAAATCACAGGAACAATGCATACCAGTATTACCGCATAAGAACGCGTGCTAACACGTTCCCTAATCCCTCAGTGTATTGTAGTATCATTCCGCCTGTAGGCTGGCTTGTGCGGGGATTAACGGCACACACATGCATGCGTTATGTTGCCATGTTTTTGTTTTTCACCGACTATGTTTTGCAGCACACTCTCGCATGTTGCCATGAGTGATCCAACTGTCACCTACTATAAATACAGCGAGGGATCCACTCACAGCCATCACATTTCCCTACCTTCTCACCCTCAACCAGCCGGTTTTACCAACCTCCTGTCACCATGAGAGAAATCGTCCACCTGCAGGCCGGCCAGTGCGGAAACCAGATCGGTGCTAAGGTGAGGATAGAATTTATCTCTTATAAAGCTTCTATAAACACAGGTATCTACCTCGAATATATTTTGTGATGTATAACTTCCGTACTTGTGACATCAAACATACCTCCAAAAATTAATTAACTTAATTCTTTTTTGGGCAGTTCTGATGATTTTTTCACTTATTCGACAGCTGTTAGATCTATATATGGAGGAAACCAATTGGTAGTTTTGAATAAAACATCGCCAAAAGAAATAGTTTTCTTTTACATAACGTGGTTTACTCTGTAGAGTCCACATTCCCTTATAATAAATAAATAATAACAATTTAATAATATGTTAATGATTCTTTTACACTTCAGTTCTGGGAGGTCATCTCTGACGAGCACGGCATCGACCCGACAGGAACCTACCATGGCGACTCCGATCTCCAGTTAGAGAGAATCAACGTCTACTATAACGAAGCCACGGGTAAATATGCCTTTCCAAATTATTCCTATTAACTCGTTTATAAAATGGATTAATTTTATCAGTATTTATCATGTTGAATTATAATGTGATGGTTAAAAAAAATGCATTCCTAATTTATAGTTGAATATCACTCGTACAATCTCTAAAATGAGTTTGTTCGCCAAATATTAACGTCACACATAAACGGCCACATGGAAAGTTTTGGCTGCAATACTTACATCTCACCACGGTATCGTCTGTTCCTCGTCCTTCAGGTGGAAAGTATGTGCCCCGTGCCGTCCTGGTCGATCTGGAACCCGGTACCATGGATTCCGTCCGCTCCGGTCCATTCGGTCAGATCTTCAGACCGGATAACTTTGTTTTCGGTCAGAGTGGTGCCGGTAACAACTGGGCCAAGGGCCACTACACGGAAGGGGCCGAGTTGGTCGACTCCGTTCTCGATGTGGTCCGCAAAGAGGCGGAGAGTTGTGACTGTCTGCAGGGCTTCCAACTGACCCACTCTCTGGGTGGAGGTACCGGATCTGGAATGGGTACCCTTCTCATCAGTAAAATCCGAGAGGAGTACCCCGACAGAGTGATGAACACCTTCTCCGTCGTTCCTTCACCAAAGGTAAAGTAAATTTGTATACACCGTCACTAAATCTAAGTCGTAGTTTGTATGTAAGGGGTAATTAAATTTGTAGCTTTGTACATGTACAACGGTAAATGGTAGATAAAAATCAGATAAAAGTAAAATACTAGTATGTGTCACACGAGAAGAGTATACAAGACAATCTTGCAGATTTAAATTTTTCATTGTTCTCACGTATTTCTAAGTTGGCGTCTGGCAGCCATCATATTCGCTGCAGCATATATTTCTCTGGTTACACTTAGTATAATTTCTATAGGAAAAACACTCTTGTTGACCCGCATTATTTTTATTTGATTTCCTCTATGTCACAATATATTGGATATTATAAATGTATGAACAAATTCAATATGATATACATTTAATTTGCTCAATAGGTGCTAATTGTAACTTATATTGTTATTCCAGGTATCGGACACAGTCGTGGAACCATACAACGCCACCTTGTCTGTCCATCAGTTGGTCGAGAACACAGACGAATCTTTCTGTATCGACAACGAGGCTCTCTATGACATTTGCTTCCGAACCCTCAAGTTGACCACCCCAACATACGGGGACTTGAACCATCTGGTCTCGGCCACAATGTCCGGTGTGACCACCTGTCTCCGATTCCCCGGTCAACTCAATGCTGACCTCCGTAAACTGGCTGTCAACATGGTGCCCTTCCCTCGTCTCCACTTCTTCATGCCAGGATTTGCCCCTCTCACTTCCCGGGGTAGCCAGCAGTACAGAGCCCTCACCGTACCAGAACTCACCCAGCAGATGTTTGACGCCAAGAACATGATGGCCGCCTGCGATCCCCGTCACGGCCGTTATCTAACCGTGGCCGCCATGTTCCGTGGTCGTATGTCCATGAAAGAAGTCGACGAACAGATGTTGAATGTACAGAACAAGAACAGCAGCTACTTTGTCGAATGGATCCCCAACAACGTCAAGACGGCTGTCTGTGACATTCCTCCCCGAGGTCTCAAGATGTCGGCCACATTTATTGGCAACAGCACGGCCATCCAAGAGCTGTTCAAGAGAATCTCGGAGCAGTTCACGGCCATGTTCCGTCGTAAGGCTTTCCTCCATTGGTACACCGGTGAGGGTATGGACGAGATGGAGTTTACTGAGGCCGAGTCCAACATGAACGACTTGGTATCCGAGTACCAGCAATACCAAGACGCCACGGCCGAGGAGGAGGGGGAGTTTGACGAGGAAGGTGAAGCCGAGGAGGACGCCTAAACAAAGCTGACCAATCGGAAATGAACACCTGGAAAGAACTAATAGACATGATTTGAGAAAACGATTTTTTTTTAAGAACAACGAAACTGTTTCTGGAGTTACTGGTTTGGACGAAAACGTATTGATAATTGACTAATCAATTATCCCTCTTTAACATCCTTGACCACATTTTGAATCTATGGCAAATTGTCTGCTGTGGCCATTAAATTGTCTGCTTTACTAATTAACTGCTTCCTGAAAACAGAGGATTTCGAGACATTTCGAGTAACAGCAAAAGTTTATGCCTAATAATTATGTGGTACTGAAAAGACATTGAAGTTTACTTTCCTAACAAATGGTTAAGAATAATTTTACATAAAAGACATTGAGATTTATGTATGTGTCTTATCTGAAATAACGAGCATGGAATACTCTTTCATATTACAGGGTATTTGATTGCGCTTGCTAAATGCAACGTTCTCTGTAAACTGCAGAATAAAACATTTTTCTGGCCGATCATTGATTGCTCTTTATAGCGTCAATTTACAGGTAATTGTTTGTGACAACCGCTTAGTGACTCAAAATATAAGATATGAAGGATTTTGATTAATACAATATCATATACATGGGCTACATTATTTATAAGTAGCTTGTTTGAGAACCTGTTTACCGGTTAGATATAGTTAAATTTGTGGATAACTGAGCCTTTCAATGGCTAAAATTGATGATAGATTTTATATGTGTGTGATATACAACATGCACGTTACCTCGTTGGTCGGCGGTTCGCTGGCGCTAGAGAGCATTCCACCCGTCCTCCGGTGACAACTGGAATATTTTGGAGACATGATATATACTGTTGTATTCCTTACCGTGTAGCGGCGTCAAATTTTGCTTAAATCTGTGGTGTGTGGATTTTTGGCACAAGGATTTAGTCTTGTTTTTTAACACTTACAATGGTATTACCTGGTATCTTAGCGGTCAAGCCAAGAAGTGATGCCAGGCAGCTATATATCAGAAAGAAAAGGTCACCCGTCAAACTGAAACGCTAAATTTCTTGTCCTTTTCTTTAAGCCTGAGCAGTCGGTTATATATGACGGTGTATATGCTCCAAGTAATACACAGGAAACTGGACATATCTGAAGAATCGCAGAATGGAGAGAACTTAGATTATTGGCGAGTTTCAAATCCTAATATTTCTACAACTAGACATTACAACTATTCATCTTACAACGCACCCCCCCCTCCACTCTCCTTCCCCCTTCCAAATTATTATCTTCTAGTACTCATAATAAACCTAGCTACTTCACCGAATACTTTAACTCGGTATAGCCTTCAGTGTGTTTACAAAACAACTACAACAGCGCCAAAGCGTATCGGGACAATGTAGGAGACAATCTTGACCGACCACAATTCAAGCATTAGAGCTATGTAATCAAGGTATGGACAAACTGTTGATGTTTTAATGAGTGACAGCCGTCCCCGAGCACTCCATTGGCAGGGCTCTTCAACGACCGGGTGGGGAGAGGAAATGGTAAGGGGGCGGGGTGGGGGTGGAAGCGTTAATAAGACTGCTTGATTGATGGTTTATGACGTCGAACTAAGAAATGTTTCACTTACATGGATTATCCCTCATTTCAATGGCTTGATGAAACCAGAGTGCCCGAAGTAAATCACCGGCTATTCAGACATGGAATGTCAGGCATCGGATGTCACGCATCGGCAAAGGGAGGTCAGCGAAAAGCAAGTGATCTCCATAGTTCTTTATGTAAGACTCCCTGACAGGCTGTAGTCACGTTCCTTGCATCTTAACCTGTTACCCAACTAGCACCTTTATTTACAATGTCAACGGTTCTCTTTCTCTTCTCTGCCGAGTTCCCTTGACTGAAAATAACACAACAGATAGAATGCCCCAGTCATAGATTAACCTTACGTAGGTCATCCAATGAAATCTCTGAGCACAAATTTCGCGTACATGCCGTGTTCAAATCTGCAGTGCAGACTTAACAGGGATACTCAGACTGATCACAACATTTTCTTCGCTCTGATATTTTATTGGTTGACTGCTGTGGAACTGAGCTCAAACCACACACCAAGATGCCAGCGTTAACACTGAAGGCTTGAAGAGATGACCTATGCTAAAATACACAGTGATGGAAACGGAATGTCGATATTTTCCTGTGCTAGATTGGGATTCAAACAACACCTCGTGCGCCTAACGGTTCAATTTATTTATCAGTTAGAATATTGGCAGACACTATATTTAAAAAAAAAAACTTTTTCAGTTTATATCGGGGCTCAGATAGTCTCAAGGGTATAAATCACCAACCTTCGTCAAGCTACTAACTAACTTTTTCATGTGTGACGTACAGATTCACTGGTTGGAGACAAGGGAACACAAATGGTCTTCAAGATATGCAACGTTTAGGGGTGCCGCCTCCTATACCATCGAGACAAGGCCTGCTTCCTTAAACAATTTAAGACTATGAGCTATGAACATTATCTAACTGAAGCTTATAGGAAGATTTAACACAAGCAAGGAGAGATGGCTTTGAATCTGCCACCTTACTGATCTGACTTCTATTCTGTGAGGTTTGTGTGATGTAAATCAGATATTTTAGTGTGTTAGAAAGCATGACTGCTTTGCCATAATACACTTAAACTGCAAAGCGTTAAACCTAAACGAAGTAAACAAACAAATAAAACGGATATAGGAAGCGACACAAAAGTTGGGAATAACCCGTTAGAAAACTCGAGTGTTATACGGAATTTAATTTCAGTATGTTTGGGGTGAAAAGAAAGAAAACTCACCAATGGACTTGAAGCATGAAACCTTGGATTTATTTCATTAAAAACCATGTACAGTTTCGACCAATTATGTAGGTGCGTATTGTGTAAGGCATCAGAACACAAACTACTAGTCTTTTTTCAGTTGTACAGTCACGTGTTTCATTTATCGTCTTTCACTGACTTTGCCCAAAATTGAGGCGCTATATGTCCTCTAACTATCATTGTTACAGTTTTTTAGCCTCCCATCAATGTATTCGCTGTGAGTTCAAGTATAGCTCATGCTGGCTTCTCCTCCGGTCGTACGTGGGAAGGTCTGCTAGCAACCTGCGAGTGGTTGTGGGTTTGCACCTGTCTCTGCCCGCTTTCCTCCCACCATAATGCTGGCCGTCGTCATATAAGTGAAATATTCTTGAGTACGGCGTAAAACACCAATCAAATAAATAAATAAATAAACAAACAATTTTTATACCTAATTCCATTGAAGCGACATTTCTCAGTTAGAGATTTACAATCATTAGAACACAGTTGGAAATGAATGCATTTGCTTGCATCAGTCTTTTAAGGCCAGACGTCAGAGTTTGGTGACTTACACAACGGGTGTATGGCCTGAGGATCCCAGAAGCCTGTGCGGCATAAATCAGACTTCGCCTTAAGTTCAAAACAATTTACTACGCTATAATTTTGACTCTCCTTATGAATTTTCGTTTTACTACGTCGACCTGGACCTTCGGGACAGAAATGATTATTAGCTTTTATGCTCAAATCTAACTTCAGGAATAATACCGCAAGTAAGGACTAAGTCTGAATGAAGTGTAAGGCAGCTTCGTGATGTTTGGACCCTGTATGATGTAGCCTACAGATGAGGGAAACCTGTGTGTCCCGGAAAACCAGCTATTTCAACCAGGTGTGCATAACAAATCATGTACCTATACAGGCTACTCCGTAGACATTTGCCCAGAAATCAATTCTCGCTAACCAAATAAAATTCGTTTTTGTTTTCTAAGGCCAGCTGAAATTGTTGAAGGTCAGAAAAAACCCCACTCTGACATGTACTATTTACAGAGTCAAAATGGTTCGTTTGAAAAAATTTATAAAGTTTGAAAAAGTTATAAAGCGATCAGCATTATACATTGTGCAATCTTTACGAAATTTATTTCTGGTTTTGAAAACTATACCATGTGCACGGACGACGCTGATATTTTGGACTGTTTTGAAGTGATAGCAATAGCTGACCGATTTCTTGCCAATATTTTTCAGCATAGTCTCAGAAGAACAATACCTTCTCCCACCATTTTCACAGTTTATGTTTGATTCAAGCTACCACACCCTCATGCATACATTGCTTTACCTCGACCCACTGAAAGCCTTTTCTATATGTGTTTAAAGAAGATAAACAATCTTTTTCGTATTCATCGCTTCAAATAATATTATATATATACATGCATAAAGACGCTCGCTCCTGATATTCAGATCACGCCGTTTTATGACATATTGAGTCTTATTCAATGTAATAAAGAGGCGTATAGCACAATCGCCACACACAAAGCCGTTACATAGTCCGATAAGTACAGGCGCAAACATGCACCCATAAACCCTTCACTATAGAGATATTCTTCCGCAAGCAGGCCGGGTTATACAGGGATTAAGAACTGTAAACACCGCTATGTTACCATGTTTCTGTTTTCATGGACTACATTTTAGAGCGCAGACTTATGTTTAGTTACCATGAGTAATTCGACTGTGAACGCCTTTAAATATATCAGCGAATCCACAGTCATCAGGACATTCTACTCCATTCTCACCCTCGACCAGACGGTTCACCCGAGCACCTTACACCATGAGAGAAATCGTCCACCTTCAGGCCGGCCAGTGCGGAAACCAGATCGGTGCCAAGGTGAGACTAAGTGTTGGTAAAATACCCAGGGTATTTACGTCGATGCAATAGTAAAAGTCCACAATTGTCTTGAATGTATGTTTCACAGCGTTCAAATATCGTTTCTTCTTCTGATTACTTATGTGCAAGAAGTAAATGTTTCTCTTATATTTCAGTTCTGGGAGGTTATCTCGGACGAGCACGGCATCGACCCGACAGGAACCTACCATGGCGACTCCGATCTCCAGTTAGAGAGAATCAACGTCTACTACAATGAGGCCACAGGTAAACTTTATGGCATTCCTGTTATTGCTTACATCATTTGTTGAAACAACTTACGGACTGTCGTTCTCAAACTGAAAAGTAAATGAAAAATTTACAAGTATTCTAAAACTTGTAATCAGGTTTTAAATTATTACATGGTATGTGTACCCTAACCTCTTATATCTGACGACTGGTATCTTTTATTTTCCATTCATCAGGTGGAAAGTATGTGCCCCGTGCCGTTCTGGTCGATCTGGAGCCCGGTACCATGGATTCCGTCCGCTCCGGTCCATTCGGTCAGATCTTCAGACCGGATAACTTTGTTTTCGGTCAGAGCGGCGCCGGTAACAACTGGGCCAAGGGACACTATACGGAAGGGGCCGAGCTGGTCGACTCCGTTCTCGATGTGGTCCGGAAAGAGGCGGAGAGTTGTGACTGTCTGCAGGGCTTCCAACTGACGCACTCTCTGGGTGGGGGTACCGGATCTGGAATGGGTACCCTTCTTATCAGCAAGATCCGGGAGGAGTACCCCGACAGAGTGATGAACACCTTCTCTGTCGTCCCTTCTCCAAAGGTTTGCATAAAATCACTGATAAAATTTGACAACTATAGCTTAATAAATTTTGACATCTTGAGTACAGATTAGGTACCTGGTAATAATAAAATTGTTTCATCACTAAGTAAAGAAAATGAAATAGTGCACAGCAAAATAACAATCCTTGTTCCTATCTAGAAAAGTCGATCCTAATTTTAACGCGAGGTGATGTGTTTGGATCCAATATTATACTGACAATTGGTGCATACTGGAGGTGTACAATAAAACCACAAAAGATATAGGCCCTTTTGGGGATGTCATTCGAAAAGCCACCAAAAGCGTATTTAATCAGTTTTAAGGGATGTTTCGTGATTAAACATACTGACCAAAAGAGGATTTTTTGTTCCTTTTATGTAGACATTATACTTGTATACCTACCGTATACTGTATATAATGTAATAAATAAATGAATTAATAAACAAATAAACAAATAAACAAATAAATAACTTTATGTAAATCCTAAAACATACCCATATGATCTTAAAAGGCCTACATAAGAATGTAAACATTTTCTTCTTGTGAAAAAACCTTGGATATTACGAAGATAAAGTATATGTTTATGCATTTTATAAAATCTTTACGTCGTTTTTATAGTGTGTGTTAATGTTTTCCATCGTTTTTCCATCGTTAGGTGTCGGACACAGTCGTGGAACCATACAACGCCACCTTGTCTGTCCATCAGTTGGTCGAGAACACAGACGAATCCTTCTGTATCGACAACGAGGCTCTCTACGACATCTGCTTCCGAACCCTCAAGCTGACCACCCCAACATACGGGGACCTGAACCATCTGGTCTCGGCCACAATGTCCGGTGTGACCACCTGTCTCCGATTCCCCGGCCAACTCAATGCTGACCTCCGTAAACTGGCTGTCAACATGGTGCCCTTCCCCCGTCTCCACTTCTTCATGCCCGGATTTGCCCCTCTCACTTCCCGGGGTAGTCAGCAATACAGAGCCCTCACCGTACCAGAACTCACCCAGCAGATGTTTGACGCCAAGAACATGATGGCCGCCTGCGATCCCCGTCACGGCCGTTACCTGACCGTGGCCGCCATGTTCCGTGGTCGTATGTCCATGAAGGAAGTCGACGAACAGATGTTGAATGTACAGAACAAGAACAGCAGCTACTTTGTCGAATGGATCCCCAACAACGTCAAGACAGCTGTCTGTGACATTCCTCCCCGAGGTCTCAAGATGTCGGCCACATTTATCGGCAACAGCACGGCCATCCAAGAACTGTTCAAGCGAATCTCGGAGCAGTTCACGGCCATGTTCCGTCGTAAGGCTTTCCTCCATTGGTACACCGGTGAGGGTATGGACGAGATGGAGTTTACCGAGGCCGAGTCCAACATGAACGACTTGGTGTCCGAGTACCAGCAATACCAAGACGCCACGGCCGAGGAGGAGGGAGAGTTTGACGAGGAAGGTGAAGCCGAGGAGGACGCTTAAACAAACCTGACCAATCGGAAATGAACACCTGGAAAGGATCAATGGACATGATTTGAACAAAACGTTTTAATACAAGCACTGTTTTGAGAGAGAGCATTTTGTCGGGGGACAATGGAAATAATTTTTGACGAAAACACTTTTTCGCTTTACAGTTTATAAAAAGTCTATCACCGAAAAGTACCGAATATTTAGGGCATGTTTAAAGTTTTTCTCCTGCCTCCATTTGTGTTAGGATCAAAATTAACGAAGTTTTGATATGAAATTCCTCCCCTTAAATTGATTTTTACTACTACTGAAGCTACCGCTAAATGAGAATCAAGATTTTACCAAAAATTATTTTATCTTCCCTCTTGTTGCCTTTGTGGATGACATCTCATAAATAAAAATAACTAATTGTAAAGCCTCTGTATTTATTGATTTATTTGGTTCGTCTTTTGCGCTGCACTAAAGAATATTTGTCTTCCACTACGGCGGCCTGTATTATGATGGAGGGATACCGGGCACGGGAAAGACGACGGCCATCTCAAGTACGGCTGGAGACGATGCCAGCATAACCTAAACGCACAGCCAAAGCACTGACAAGATTTAATCATCCATTTGATCGGTGTTTTACGCCGTGTTAAAGAATATTTCAGCCTTAGGGCGGCGGCTAGCCATGTGGTGGGACAAAACCGGGCAGAGCACGGGAAAATCCACCACCAACCGTAGGTTGTTGGCGGACCTTCTCAAATACTGACGCAGACGAAACCAGCATGGACTGGACTTGAATTCACAGCAACCTCGTTGATGAGAGGCACGGGGTCATAACCCCGCGCTGGAGCGTTAACCTCAGCTCGGCCACGAAGGCCCCTCGCATTGGCAAGAGGCCTCTGAGCCAATGTGCTTCACGACATATGCAAGCGATGCATATAAACCTTCATTGGTCAATGTCGTCTCCCACTGGCTCATGAACGAAAAGCGTTTTTCTCGAACGCAACGGATTGACGTCTCTGAATAACAGTGGCTTATGTTCGAATGCAAATTTAGCTATTTCTTTCTCAGCTTAAAGCGTAGATGTTTGGCAGCCACTATTATAGCTGACCGTAGGCTGTATGCATAAAAAAATTTGGACAGCATCAGAAATCAGCAATCAAATAAATAATAAATGCTCTGTGTCACCCGTGTTGGATCAGGCATAGATTTACTGATTAACATTGTGCTGAAGATTGTTGACGGAGGTGGAGTTTATCGGTGGAAGAAACTGGAGAGCCCGGATCAAACTACCGATTGATAGCCACTCATGCAGTTATGGATAACGTTGGTTCCGCTGTAGATTGATTGATTGTGTTTGACACTATCCTCAAGAATGTTTTACTTTTTAAAAATATCCGAACTGTCGGAGGTAAACCATGGACCTTAAAAAATTAAAGGCGAATTTTTCAGAGCGAGGGATCTCGTTGTTGACAGATAACCATGGACCAAGAAGGCTGACTCTTAGGCAAAAGACTTTGGTATTTTACAAGGCGGAGGCATGCGACGCCACACGACACATGCTTATTTTATGAAGGGAAGAAATCATAGAGACATAAATGAATTAAAATGTTAAGGTTCATTCCAATTTGTTCTTGCAACGCTGTTTGGAGTTCTATAGAAAAGATACCCACCACGTTGGATAGACATATGCGCCCCGTGAAACGATATAGATATAACGATATACTAAACCAGGCATGTCAGGAAACGCATGTCAATAGACAGAAGTTAAATTTGTCTAAATGCAGGGAGATAGGGACAAACATACAGCACAGGGATAGAGTGAGTTTATTTCATTTTGTTACTTACAAAGAAGAATAATGAAAACAAAAACAGTACAACACCGAACGCCATCGAAGGACGATCGAATAATTACAAAAAATAATAGATCTTGGAAATTATCATTACCATGCAGCTATGAAAATATATACGTTATTGTAATCATTTAGGAAGCGAATCATTTAGGAAGCGATTTCTAGCTTTCAGGTCTTAATTGACAACTGTGAAAATATCAGTTTTTATCGCTTTCCATATATATTGTGTAAATATTTATTTATTTATTCGATTGGTGTTTGACGCCGTACTCAAGAATATTTCCCTTATACGACGGCGGGTGGCATTATGGTGGCGAGGAAACCGGACAGAGCCCGGGGGAAACCCGCAATTATCCGCAGGTTACTGGCAGACCTTCCCACGTACGACCGGAGAGGAAGCCAGCGTGATTGTCTAAATAAGATTTCAAGTAAATATATGCAGCATTCGACGACAACAATCTCATGGGCTCTCTAATGTGAAGGTGAGGTTAGTATTCTCCACCCTCACCACCCTCTCCTTCCTCTTCCTCCTCAAACTCCCCCTCCTCCTCAGCCGTGGCGTCTTGGTATTGCTGGTACTCGGACACCAAGTCATTCATGTTGGACTCGGCCTCAGTAAACTCCATCTCGTCCATACCTTCACCGGTGTACCAATGGAGGAAAGCCTTACGACGGAACATGGCCGTGAACTGCTCCGAGATTCGCTTGAACAGCTCTTGGATGGCCGTGCTGTTGCCGATAAATGTGGCCGACATCTTGAGACCTCGGGGAGGAATGTCACAAACAGCCGTCTTGACGTTGTTGGGGATCCATTCGACAAAGTAGCTGCTGTTCTTGTTCTGTACATTCAACATCTGTTCGTCGACTTCCTTCATGGACATACGACCACGGAACATGGCGGCCACGGTCAGGTAACGGCCGTGACGGGGATCGCAGGCGGCCATCATGTTCTTGGCGTCAAACATCTGCTGGGTGAGTTCTTGTACGGTGAGGGCTCTGTATTGCTGACTACCCCGGGAAGTGAGAGGGGCAAATCCGGGCATGAAGAAGTGCAGACGGGGGAAAGGTACCATGTTGACAGCCAGTTTACGGAGGTCAGCGTTGAGTTGACCGGGGAATCGGAGACAGGTGGTCACACCGGACATTGTGGCCGAGACCAGATGGTTCAAGTCCCCGTATGTTGGGGTGGTCAGCTTGAGGGTTCGGAAGCAGATGTCATAGAGAGCCTCGTTGTCGATACAGAAGGATTCGTCTGTGTTCTCGACCAGCTGATGGACAGACAAGGTGGCGTTGTACGGCTCTACGACGGTGTCAGATACCTATAGAAATAAAACCGTTTCTTTACTTAAAATAAGTAATAAGAGTACATATGTACGTATTTGTTTTTTTATTGTGTAATATCATACTACAGTTCTTTCTACAAAGGCAAATAAAACAGGGGCCTTTTATAGGACAGTGTTAAAGTTGCCATTCACCAATAAGGTGATGTTTTTCTTGTCTTTTATTTCTTTGTTTTCCTGTTTGAATTTGACAAGCCTTATACTGACCTTTGGTGAAGGAACGACGGAGAAGGTGTTCATCACTCTGTCGGGGTACTCCTCTCGGATTTTGCTGATAAGAAGGGTACCCATTCCAGATCCGGTACCCCCACCCAGAGAGTGGCACAGCTGGAAACCCTGCAGACAGTCACAGCTCTCCGCCTCTTTTCGGACCACATCGAGAACGGAGTCGACCAGCTCGGCCCCTTCCGTGTAATGGCCCTTGGCCCAGTTGTTACCGGCACCACTCTGACCGAAAACAAAGTTATCCGGTCTGAAGATCTGACCGAATGGACCGGAGCGGACGGAATCCATGGTACCGGGCTCCAGATCGACCAGGACGGCCCGGGGAACATACTTCCCGCCTGTAATAGAGAGAATAAGACATAACGATTTATAGATTAGGAAGGGTAGATTTAATATGATGTTGAATTTGTTTTACTTCTCAGAAAGCTGCCACTTTTAAAAAGATGAATAGGTTGTTTTAACGTATGGTATAAGTAACGATGGGAATGCCATGATGCTTACCTGTAGCCTCATTGTAGTAGACATTGATTCTCTCTAACTGGAGGTCAGAGTCGCCGTGGTAGGTTCCTGTCGGGTCGATGCCGTGCTCATCGGAAATAACTTCCCAGAACTAAAATACGGATTCAATGAAGACAATATGATAATGTTTGTGAACATTTCCCTGCTTATTAAATCAAAGTCAGCAGTTTTTTCTCTCCTGTGAACAGAACAAAACAGACATTACCTTTTGATTCAATCATTATCTTAAAGGTTCCTTTCTTAAATTAGCAGAGAACGTAATGTATAATGCCAAGAAACAATCTTGCTTAGGGATTGGATAGTTTTGTCTTCCGTAAGACAAGTGCTGTACTAAAGCATATACTGTGACATCACGGCTATGGCGTCTTTGGTATGGATTTTAAGTGAGACGTCACTATCAATTTGGTGGAATTCAGATCAGCCTGCCAAATAGAAACATCTTAGTATGGTGATTGTAAACAGTATTGACAGCGTCGTAAACCTCAGTCCCAAACTACAAACTGGGTTTGCTTGTGGACGTCGTCCTTATTTTATGCAGGGATATTTTCCATTTGGGCATAACTTGTCTTTACAATTGTTTTCCTTTTCTCTATGTATGTGAGACAGTCACACACTGTATCTATTTCTTTTTTTTTTAATTAAAGAGAGTCCTGCCTTTGGAAATATGCTTTATTTGTTATTACGGTAATTTTGTTGTTTGTTTATGAAATATTACAAACAAGTATCAAGCCTCCAGAAACACACATAAAGCTCAAAATCTCCGTATAAATTCGTTCTGACATATAATCTGAACACATGTATCTTCTTTTTTGTTTTCCTTACATTTTTTTTTGTCAGTGGTATTTCATTTATACGAATGCGGAGAACACGATGGTAAGAAGAAAGCAGGCAGAACTTCAAGCGTTGAACATTCGAACAGGCGACGTCATTGGCGAAGGATGAGAAGGATCTGATTGTAGCATCGCTTTATACAGGGAGGCCCCCCTGAGGACCCCTGGGGATACCTGAGGGGGATATTTAAAGTATCAAAGCTGTGTTCAAGACCCCTTAGTAGACGATACATATGAAGTACTGCACTGTAATGTTAACTCCAATCAGACTTGCAGGTTATTTACTTTATTGGTGTTTTACGCCGACTCAAGGATATTTGACTTATGTGACGGCAGCCAGCATTGTGGTGGCAGGAAACCGGGTTAAACTCATGACCATCCGCACAAAATTATATGAGGGATGTAGCAATGCACGAGAAAACTGTCAACAATATACCATTATAACTATATGTAGGAGCCTGAAGATCGATAAAGTAAAAGCGGGCCTGTACTGCTTGTTATATACTGGCCTTTAATTGGCAGCGCTAATTGACCCACTGCGCTGGGCAATATACATAGTCAGTGTTTCATTCATTACACTTTTCTTGCTCGAGGCTAACATCGCTAATTAGCCTCGCAGTGCCGGCAGTTGCAAAGTGCACAACGTTTCAAATTCCGAAAGCTTGACGTTAAACGCCTCTCGCTACGAATATTAGAGCATTAAGAAATTTCCCGTGCCTATCCGCTTTTTTAAAACCATGCACCTGGTTGAAGGAATATAGATGGGTGACCTCTATGTATATATATATATGCTAGCGCATCGTAACGACCCAGAAGCATCTCAACAATCCGGTCGCGGTGAGTTCAAGGCCAGCTCTTGCTGGCTTTCTCTCCAGCCGTACATGGGAATGTCTGCAAGTAACCTGCAGATGCTCGTGGGTTTCCACTGCGCTCTACCGGTTTCCTTACATCATATTGCTGGCCGCCGTCGTATAAATGAAATATTCTTGAGTACGACGTAAAACAGCAATCCATCTGTTTGGTGGAGTTGCCCATACCTATTTAGCGATTATATTCTCTGACAAATGGATTATTTAACATTAATTAGAGATTAATACCGAGCTTTTAACGGTTTGCCGACCTTAGCACCGATCTGGTTTCCGCACTGTCCGGCCTGAAGGTGGAGGATTTCTCTCATGATGACGGGTAGTTGGATCAGACGTGTGATACAGCCGAATCGTTCTTACAAGTGTAACTTGGAGAATCCCTATCTGACAGTGCTTAAGTATACTGTTCAGCGAAGGCTGAGTGACGTGGCAACACTGGGTTAAATTGTCAACAAGTATGGTTCACCATGCGTGGGAAGCTAAATGTCCACAGGGCAAAGGTTATTTTCCGTAATTATTCGTGCTATTTCAACCATGCATGGCGTGGCCGGTAAACACCACCTTGGCTAGGCTGTGAACCAGACAGGAGCACAATGAAGTCTCTTTCCCCAAGTGCTTTAGATTCAAAATTAGCCAATCTTGAAGTAAACACCTCTTGCTAAAAGTAGGGTGATCACAGCAGCACAATGAAGTGTGATGTGACTGATATATAATGTAAATGCATAATAACGGTAACCGCTACACTATTTTCTGTTACTCTCACAACATACGTTCCACACAGGACGATTTATTCTAAAATGTATTCGAAAAATAACGATATCCAGTTTCTAGCAATCCCGCTCTCCAAATGACATGCAGCCCATACAAGCGCACATATAGACCGGCATAGTACGAGACGAGGGTCTACGTTCTCCATCTAATCAACTTTTTAATGAGTCTTGTTATCATTTCAGGTTAAATAATAATGTGGAGTGCGGTTTTCTGTTTTAGTACAGTTATGGTGAGAAAATAAATAGACCTAGCTTTTGTACAAAAGGCGCGTTCGGGAGATCCGGGATAAATCCCGAGACGGGTCATACCAAAGGCTGTTAAAATTGTGCACTTGGTGCACCACTTCGCGCTAAGCATTGAGAGGTTAGAGCAAGGTTACAGAACTGGTCAGCCCGATGTCAGTATAGTGTGACTGAGTGGGGGGGGGGGGGGGTCATGCCTGGTGTCGTCGGCATGATGTTCCAGTGGCGGCAGCACATTTTGGACTCTCCCTGCCACAAGAAGACACAGTATCTTTACATTCTGAGGACTTCTCGTTGTCGTAATCATACACAGACCATGTTGTTAAAGTTGATGGGTTAATTCTGCTATATGGTAACGAAATGGTGAATCTGCCCTATAATGATGTTTGAAGACTTCTTGGAAATTAATGGAATGAACAAACTGAGGTTATTACCAGTGATATGTGGAATGTACCCACAAAATACACTATTTTCGGGAATGTTGCCTGGGAGATGGATTGAACAAAAACAATCTCCTGTTTATGACTGTTATCAAGGGCAGATTTTAATAGCATTTGGGTTAGTAAAACAGGTTTGGCATGTCGAAATTCCTCCATCAAATCATACTTATTTGAAAAGGAATGAAAGACATATATACACTAAAAAAACTTGATTTGGTGTATTATATACTCTGCATATTTTGAAAAGCTCTATTATAAGAATTGTGAGTTTACAAGATTTCGTTTCTTAGTGCAAGAGTACTACATATTTGAAATACTAATGAAAAATTCAGTAATTGGCTTCGTTCTGCAACAGTAAAAGTTAGAATAAGAAAAATGATTTGGAGTACAAATTAAAAATAATGTCACTATTGCAGAAAGAATCCATCAACCTTTTTATCATTCTTATGATCAATGGGTGTACTATAACCATTTCAACAAACTTGAGGACCTACTGTTTTTTCTGCTATATGTGTGAGACATGTTGTGTTGTCACAAATTATCTCCCCTGAACTGGATGACATCGCCACTAAAAAGATTCGCAGATGGGCTTTATCCAATGAATTGGCTTGTGTCGAATCTAAATCCCGCAAGTTCGGCTGGCACTTAAGGTTTCATAACAATTAATTTCCGTTATTTCAGCAGAAGTGGCACACCAAATACATCTAACCACCATAAAGATGAAGGAATTGGACAGTAGGACTAATCAAGTGGCTGGAAGAGAATCCAAGAGTGTTACTTTATCCTATGCAGAGGGTTCACACGAAGTACTAAATCCCGACTAAACAAGTAACTCCAGGCAATGAGCATTATGAAGCACAGTATCGGAAACAGACATTATAGCCACAAAATGTACATAAACGAGAGTACACACAAGCAGTACACAAACAGTTTACACAAACGCAGTATCGGTATTTAAAGCATAAATTATTCCAAATACATAAGAGTACACATAAAATGCAGAAATTTTATATATCTGTGTGATATACATAAACTGAAAAGACACTCTTAAATCTATATACGGATGTTTGGGCACATGTAGTAGTATATAATATAGGTAAATGATATTATTTATGAAAAAAATATGCAAAATATACACAGTCGCACATTGAGATTCATATTTACAGAGAGAATAGCCTATTCGTGTTTCAGTAAGCTAACAATAGGCATTTTCATAGATCATTGTAGACACAGCTGGGCCCTATTAGTTGAACAGAGAGTCAAGCTATCTGGCCTGCCAAGCAAACATACTTGGGCAATTTAACAGATAAGAAAAGTATTATCAGTGCATATAGTCTCAAGTCTAACCCAAAAACGTTCGATTGTAGCACTTCGGTATTAACAACGCGTATAGTCTTCAGGCTGACTTATAAATGTACACTGCTTTTCTTAGCATTTCACCCGAACGTTACATGGGATTCCAATAGTGATAACCATTACACTTGCTACGCTGCACCTAAAACCTATGTAAGGTGGTGTGCACATGTATTATCTTGGTTAAAATTAAACCACTTAAACCGTAGGAACACGATACAAAAACACATAAATGCAGATTTAGATTTTAAGCAAATCAGAGTTGGACTGAAATTGTATTATAATACAGCTTTGGTTCAGAGCGCAAATTAAAGCCGTGTTTGTTGTTTGTCTGCATAACGGGCATCTGCGCTAGGCACATATGATCGGGTAGTGAACTCAATACAGACAGCCTATACAGTTAGTCATCTAACGGGATGTTATATATTTACTGATCTACAAAGCATGGGCGACATAGCAACGGCAGTCGCGAATATCAACAAACAATGGCAACCATGGGGAACCAGGGGTCGATCAAGTGGACAGCAAATTTGGTGCTGACTATTGCCTGTTAATTGGATGTGTGAATTGACCCATGGCGTGGCTGGCATAAAGTCCGATATCTCAGCTGGGTTCATTTATTAATCAGTATTTACAACAGCCAAATAATGCCACTTGTTCAAAGGTGTATTATATCCCGAATGAACTTTTCTTGGGGGCTAAACATCGGAAAGAAAGGGTCGATTGGTAAAAGGCCATGACATGCGGTGGGGGGGGGGGGTACAGGGTGTTACTTGCAAGGCTACAGAATCTTATCACTTATTGTGCTCAAATAGAGTTTTAGAAATGCTTCACTGGCGGAATTTCTCGCACAAGCCATTTTATAGACTTGGAACGGAATACTTGCCTGGCAAGTCCTACAGAACATTAGCTGGACCGATAGGGAAACAGTCATATTTCAAACACTACCTGTGACCGGCAAAGTACATTCTGATTCAGCCTAATCAGTATATTGTGAAGCAACTTTATGCATGCTTTCATAAATCTGGGTTGTTTTAAAATGAACAACGATGATGGCAAAGCAGGCTTAGGGCTTTTGAAAAACACAAGACAAATTAGGGTAAAGCATTGGTGGGAGTCTTCGGTTATAATTATACCAAATAAACGCAGGGGTAGTGTTTGTGACTGATTGGTCGTATGCATGCCGACGATATGCAAGTGAACACAATGCAGTGCTTTTTTCGAGAAAAGAGCTACATACGCACGTGAAAACGCACACAAATTGTAGAGATAGCCACAGGAAATCTTTAACCATAAAAATATCTGATGATAAATTGTTTAGAAGTGTACGAATGTAGCGGCGTTATGTCAGTTAATTTGATTGGTGCTTTGACAATGAAAAATCTGCTACTTATACAACGACGTTTCTGAGTGATAGAAAAGAGGGTTGGAAGAAAAAAATTTCACCCCGCCAGGTATTCCCCAACAAGACTTTACATTGAAAAACAAAGGGAACCAGCATGAGCTATGCTCCATCTGTTTTTGTGGCCTAAGTCTACGAGAAATAATGACGCCTGATTGGTTAAAATTGATAACATGGCGGCGGTGGCTCTTTTTATTCTAGGTATCCTATTTGAACTTAAGTTTGGATACTCAATCGGTCTAGTAGTGTCTTTTCTTTTGTAACTGCAAGACATTGTACATGTATCATCCCTGGTGTACGCATCAACATCGTGGGAGAAACACTTCATCTTGACGTATGTATCTGCATGGGGCCGATTCCAATTCTGTCAATTAAAACAGCGAACATTTTTACCTTCCAGAACCCAAAGTCAGTACTGTGCATTAAAGGATTAGTGTCCAGATTTGCTACTGGTTCTAATCATAATCTGTTTACACAGTATATTACCAGGAGGGCTTCTGAGAAAGGTAATAATGAATTTAAATCCGCCAAAAACAATAGCCGATTGTTTTTGTCGATTACTGCCCGAACCGATCTCCAGCCGCTTGCCTGGTGCGATTCAGCGGGTGACGTCATAAATGGCGAACCCAAGGCTGGCTGGCCTGTATAACCTCGGAATTCGTATTAAAACGATATCATTTTCTAGCTACACAGAATCACATACACTGCCGTATCAGTTTCACCCCATAGTGGATGAAGTTCCGATTTATGACATCTCTGATCACACTTCGGATTCCGAGTTTTCAGACGCTGCTTGTCACTTTTGTAGCTTCGATTTACGAATGAACTAAATGGCGAAGCTCTGACAGCTGGTAAAGGCTGTGGTTGTAGGCTTGGCGGAAAAAATGCATAAAGCCGGCCTCATTATCTAGCGATTTTATATGCTATATTACTCGGATTAATGTACACTTTTTAAATATTTATTTAAATCTCAATATAACAATGTATACAGGGGTAGCTAATTATGAATAAATACTAAATCTGGACACTAATCATTTAAGTCGGGATTTTGTTGCTTTTTGGGAATTAGCCCCAGTAAATTGGATACGCATTTTCTAGTGTTAGATTTAGCTACTTGCTATAGGCTCAGGGCTTGCTTGCTACTGACTCAGGCATCGAGTTGATGTAGAATAAATGAATGAGTTTATGTTTCATGCCACATTGGCAATGCTTATTTAACGCTTTTCTTGTCTGAATGGATCTTCCGTTAGCTGGGCAGAGGGCTTATGTCAGGACATGTGTTATGTACCAGTCCAGGTGCAATGGTGTCCTCAAGGCTGCTTTCCGTCATGTATTTTGGGATAATAGGCACAAATTAAAATGACAACAACAAAAGAAAGAAAGAAAAGAAACAACAAAAACGCACAAAAACAAAAAAATATTAAAAAATAAATGATACAGACCTATTTATTCCGCCTGAAGTTTATTACTTTATTTTATTTTACTTGTTTCTGGACTGATGAGGGATCATACTGATTAAATGTATAAAAAAAATGCAAATATCTAAGTGCCCTTGAGTGGTTCATTCGATTGACGTTGCTCTGGATACAGGGATTTCCTCCACCCATGCATAAACATGAACACCGTCGTGAAACTTTTAAGAAAGACCTTAAACATCGATCACCGGTAAGTAAATAAACAAATGATCTATTCCTTATTTCATTGGTGTTTCAAGCAAAAAAGCAGACCTTCCAACTCCTGCGTGTTTTTTTTCCTTCAAATTCTAACTAGGAAAGGAGGTATATTGCACACCTATTCTTGGGTAGTGTATTTTGTTCTTTCGACTGTATATATCATTTCGGGCACAATTTGAAACCGCGTGAGACGAATTTTAGCACTTAAGCAGCGACAAGAAGACTTTTTTTTTAATAAAAAGGGTTATTTACTTCACGCGCAGACAATGACAATGAGATTAAGTTTTGATTAAGACAATGACTTTTTGCGGGATGTCGCAGCTATCCCGCCACCAAACTTAATGTTATCTCCATCAGTATCACTAAAAACTGCTTTTGGTCGAAAGCGTGAACACAAGGGAATTATTTCAAAGCAAATGTCTCTACTACATGATAAAACAGTTGACACAATGTCTATGGTTGAAAAAAGTAAAAAAGTCACAAAAGAGCGGTTAAGTTAGCATTCAAACTCCTGAAGCTCCATGGAGTATCGCTTAAGAGTCAAGAGACAAGTATGACAATTTCGTGTACCTGGAAGCCAAAAAATCGTGTCATGGGTTAGGCAAGTCGGATTTGGATTTCAAAGTCAACGAGCCGTCTGGTATACAACTGTCCCAGATGTTGCCGCCATAGGGGAGACCCCTGCATCGCCAAAACTGGGTCTGTACAATGAGTCTAATATGGGCGGTCTCTTCCAAACACACAGTCAAGCCTTTATATATATATATATATATATATATATATATATATATATATATATATATGCCCCCACCCCTGAATATCGCCTACTGTCGCTATTTAACGTATATGAGGATGGTAACAATGAGTAAATGAGCAGCAATGGTGTACCAGATGTTACCTCCTGAAACACAAGGACACACGTGGGCCGACAAATCATCATATTACATTCACTTGTCATGGACCCATCATCCAGTACAGGTTAGTACTCATATTCAGGTTAGCATCACACTTTATTCAATATATATATGTACATATATGATTGTTATATAGTTCCGAATACTCATCATTGTAGGTGGGTTCTCTAATAATAGTAATGAAAAAACTTTAGGCATTACCACATAGTGTTTCGCAGATCCATTAACTTTCGAAAAGAAGACCTCGGGAACAAATTCGAAACCTAAAGGATCTGTGAAACATTACTTCGTGATGCCTTGGGTCTTTCAGTGCTTTTATTACACGATTGTTGATAAGTGCCATACTAAAAAAATTCTCTTTCTTTAATTCCTGTTTCTCTTTGTATAAAATTCGAATTTCGTGGTTTTTGTTATTTACTCGTACATGAACACTTCTAAAATAGTTCAACATTTGAATATGAGTTATTATTGCCAGTGAAAAGTTTGCCAGAATAAGCCTGATTACTGGACCAAAATTCGAACTCTTCGTGTCGTTCTGTATGCTCAGGTTCAGGCCACGAAATTAGAGTTAACCCCTTGACAACGGTCACCCACCTGAGATGTGGCTTATCATGAAATGCTAGTAGTTCAGTCTATGAAAAGCCATTCGATAGGGTTACTTACCGACATCCCGGTGTTGGCATATTCTGTCATGTTTGGTGTCCTTGGTCTAACACTTTAATTAAAAGATTAGTGTCCAGACTTTGCAACTGGTTCTAATGACAAATATTATAACCTGTTTACACATTATTATTACCGGAATTCCTTATGAGAAACGTAATAATGACATTAAATCCGCAAAAAACATTAGATTTACTGTCCTAGCCCATCTCCAACGGCCGCCCGGTATTTCTCAGCTGGTGACGACATAGATGCTCAACTCAAGGCTGGCTGGGATATACAGCGTAGGAATTCGTAGTAAAACGATATCGATTTTGAGACAGATTCTCGCTACACAGAAGCAGAAATACTAACCGTATCAGTTAGAATCTATAGCGGACAACGCTGAAGTTCCGATTAATGACACTAACATCTCTCGTCAGACTTCGGATTCTAACTTTTCAGACGAAAAATTTGATCCGTGTCCAGGTATTTACAATGGCACTGGGAATGCGGAGGAACAAAGGTTTAGCTTTTCAGATGTTACACTGTATATTTCGTATGTTGATCTTAAGATTTACTATTTATTTATATTTTGACTGCGGCCCCCATAGTAGCCAATCTTTCGAGACCAACTGTATTCCTCTCGTATCTTTCATCTGTAAAATTGCGAGAGCAGATACGGCTGTTTTTGGTGGTTACAAAATCCGTTAGAAAGCCGTAAATCAACGCTTTCCTGATCGTCAGATGGTCTGGAAACTTGAAAAATCTCCAGGGTTCTTCGAGGACCTGTTTGTACAACCGTATGCAGAATAACATACCACTTCGTGGAGAAATTTGATATGCTTGTTGTCAATCTCGTAGCTTTTTAACATTGAACTAAATGGCGAAGCTCTGACAGCTCGTAAAAGTTGGACTTGTGTGATTTAATTCGGAAGAGACTAGCGAGTGTTGGCGGAAAAAATGCCAAAACCGGCCTCATTATGTAGATTTTGTGTTGTATTATCGAGATTAATAAACACTTTTTAAGCATTGTTTTAATCTCAATATAACAATGTATACAGGCGTAGCAAATGATGAATAAATACTTAATCTGGACACTAAACCTTTAGGACAATAAGTCTCTCGCCAGTACGGTTGGTTTCAGTTCAGGCCCAGCTCTGATTGGCTTCCTTTCTGGTTGTACCTGAGAACATCTGCCAGCCGCCTGGGATGTTCGTGGGTTTCCCCCGGGGCTCTGCCCGGATTCCTTCGTCCAGAATGCTGGCTCTCGTCCTATACGTGAAATATTCTTGCGTTCGACCTATTAACACAATTTAAATAAATAAATAAATAAATAAATAAATAAATATTAAGACAATAGTCTAAACATGACCTCATTTGAGCAACCGTACATTTTGACTTGTCTTGACATGAGTAAATTTAACTTGAAGCCCTATACCAATCATGAAGTAAGTGTATCATAAATGTGTGCATTTTTTCAGTGTTACCTTCCTTGTGGGCTCTAATGGGATTGGTCGCGTGTTTCCTGGCAGCCGGGGGCTGTTTGCTTTGCTATAGAGGATCTTCGAGGGAACGGAAGAAGTTGATTGACAAATCCTCTGGGGTTCCAATGGAGTGCGTAAAGAACACTCCGACTGAAGTTATTGAGGAAGGAAACTCTTCAGTTATCGAATCGCAGAAAGACATTACTCACCAAGAATTTGTTGTTCTGAATTTAGAGGACGAAAGAAACAGTGATTCCAGTGAAAGCAGAAACGTGGAATCCCCATTCCCAGAGACCACCGCGAGTGACACGCCTTCTTCCGGTCAGTCTGCCTCGGAAAGTGGTTTTTCCGAGACACAATTTTCAAATCACATGGATCAAAATGATCCACAGGAGCCAGACGACAGAGAACCTTCATTGAGCGCGATCTGCCAAGCGAAATTTATGTCTTCGCCCGTTCCGAGACCTTCGGCAAAAGTGTACTTGTGTTACTCCAGAGTTATGTCCCTTTTGTCAGTCAGACTAGTCTCTGTTTCGCACCTTCCGGTGAAAGAATTAGGACACCAATGCTATGTTTCTGCCAAAGTCTTGCCAAACTGGAAGACATGCAAAACCACCAAGCTGGTTAAAGTTAAAGGTACGACTGCAACAATCGAAGAAAGTCTAAACTTTAAGCCCGTTTTAGAAAAAGACCTGGAGCAGGCCACGGTACGAATTGCGGCTTACCTGGTGGTGAAGAACGCAAAGTCCTTCGTGGGAGAGAGGTACATCCGATGTGATAAAGCGCCTCTAACATCCGGAAAGTCCTACTACATAGAAGAGCCCCTAAGGAGTGGAAGGATGATCAGGCGGGTAAGTGTGAAAAATGGATAATGTTTTCTTCAGCTTTTGGACTTTTTGTTTTCGACTTATGGACAGTTTCTTTTAACTTACCGAGGTCGACTATATTCAACTGTTTGTGTAACCAAATGGCCTTTTGTTAGTGACACGTACCACCGTAAGTTCTGCAATCCGATGTGCTAGGTGTACATATATTACTGCAAAGAAGGTGCAGTTACGTGTAGATTATACTTTTTTCTAATTTATGATTTTAAACTATATAAGTTTACTTTTGACAAGAGGGCTCCTTTGTCCCCGGTGATGTCTTTATTAGTCGAAAGCAAGTGGTATGCTGTTGCATAGGGGCATTCCAGTACCTTTTCACGGAGAGACATTTTAAAACAAAACTACTCCTACTTCCTGCATCAGGCCTACGTCAAGAAATCAGCTCTAAGATACATACGAGCTAGTTTGTTCTGCCGGACTAATTTTCAGAGGTCAACCCGTAAGGTAACTCGATCACGTACAAGAATCATATGATTTAGTATAATGTAATGATTGGATTATGCTGCTGTCGCCGTCAAACTACTGAAAGCCCCCAACTGAGACTACTTCGTGCAACTATGCAACATGCATAGTTAATCTATTGGATTAATTGTGACGTCTTGCACCCAAGGCAATGAATTCTGGGTTTCGAAAACAAGCTTATGGCGTTACCATGAATTTAGAATATGTTTTCCAAATGCACGGATGTTCATCGATTTGTATACTGGAGTTTGTGGTTTTACATATCACTGACGAAAAGCAGTTATTATAGTGGAGTGAATTTATAGATAGTTAATAGATAGTGACCATATGAATCGATCATGTGGACACATAGCTTCAGACAGAACGCTGGTGTGGAGGGTATAAGCCAGATAGCTGTTTCGAGTGCGCATGACCGGAATTCTCTCGGTGATGGACAAACAATCCCTCATGGCTTACCTAAAAGCATTGCAACCGTACGTGGTCGTACACAATTCAGCCCATTTCGTGCATCTTAAGTGTCTGTGTGACACTTGAAAATAAACATGGGCTTTAGGACTGATTCAAGTGAAAGACACCAAAAATTTAGAACTGAGCTCTGTATTGGACTGTTTGGCTTTATATTATTCTAAGTCTGTAATGTTAAAAGAACGACATGAATGACTAAGAGCTTTTGTTTATCTTCCGTATGACGCGTTCCGGTCATGTGCAATAATGCGCAACTCGAAACCGCTACCTGGCTTTTTCTCCCTGGTTGTAGAAGATAAATAACGCATTGTATTCATGAGGTGACAGCCAGCTCTTGTGCACGTGTTTGTTCATGTTGGCTAGGGCTGCGAAAAACAGGTTTCTGTGGAAAGTGACGTCCTATCCTCAACCACGTGAACAAAAATCATACCGGAAATGTATATTGCTTCCATTCTCGCTCCTCACTCTCCCTCTTTATTGCAAACTCTTAACGGGCATGAATTGGTGAAAGTTGGCGTAAATTGTGCAAATCTCTAATCGACTGCTTTTCTCCCTATTTTACAAACACAATAAACAGCCCATCGAAACAACGATCAGAACACAGGGAAAGCTACAAGAAATATCAAGACTTCATAGTAAAAATAATTTAATATTTCCTAACTGTGTCTTATTATATCTTATAAGACAATGCATTTCATGTACTAGAACACGCAGAGGTTTTTAAAATTTTCAACCTAAAGACCCAGACTAGACAGAAAACAACCCCTTTTTAACCCTTCAGGGTACCAAAATCACATCTGACGTCTGATCGATCATTCATTGTTTAGTGATCATGTCTGTCCCGTATGCTTAGCTGTTCAGGGGTATACACCTTTGATACCGGTAAGCACAGGTAGGGTAAATACATAGGTAGGTGGTTACATGAGGACTGTTAGACATGGTAAAATATACATGTATATGCAAACTAGAAAGAGATCTACTTGTTTCAGTCCATGTCATTGCCTTAGCACACAACTATTTATTCATTTATTTCATTGATGTTTTACGCCGTACTCAAGAATTTTTCACTTACACGACAGTGGCTAGAATAATTGTGGAAAGAAACCAGGCAGAGCCCTGCGGAAATCCCCCATACGCAGGTTGTTGGCGGACCTTTCCAGGTATGGCCAGAGAGGAAGGCTGCATGAACTTGACTTGCACTCACATCGGCCGCGCTGGCGCACAAATCCCGTCGGCCACGGAGGCCCTTAGCACAAAATTACGTCAAATATAATTACTTACGGTTGCATATGTGTTGTGCATTTTCGCTGTTTGGTAAGATTTATCATGAGCACTTCATTATTGTGCCTCTATGTTTAGTATAAATGAAGATATGATCAAGCAAAAATTGACTGATAACAGACATGAAGAAGCCTTAAGGGTAATATATGTGACGTGTATTTAGACAAGCAGTGAACTATGATATTTTGAAAAACCTCAGACACAGTTTTCGATGGACACACAAGTATTATTGTTCATGATAATTCACATAATTGTACAAGACAGAGATCCGAAATAGAAAGAGTTACGTTCATTATTTGTTTATATATTAAGAAAAGACAGAAATTTTTTTTTAAAGATATTTGACGTCATGAAACCCTGAAAGGTCCCACGGCCATATCGATGGGAGTTACAGTAAACAACAAACACACAGGCCTACAGCATCTACAAAGGCCTAGCTTCTCTGTGTGTTGTAATCCTCCATTAGCAGGGTTATTGCTTTTATCTCTGACTAAACAGCTTTGTACGTCGGTCTTCGTTCTCTCTGTCTTTTTCATCCAAGCTCTGAAAACGGGCCAATCATTTATCTACGGGCGTGAGTGCACGACGACGCGAAATTCTGGAAGGGTATATAAGGGGCTATTGTCGGTTTTCGCTTCTTTATTTCATGGAGGATGGGGGAATGTCGTGCTTCGCGGGGTATTTCTGATCAGTGTGAGCTGGACTGTGATGTGACACAACAAGAAATGATGATGATGTCAGAGATGATTTCTGACATATGTGAACAGTCAAATGGATGTATATCCCGGATCAGGTGTAAAGGTGACATGCATATAAACGTTCAGACCAATTGCAATTCTGACGTAAGTAAACACTCGAACAGATGACAATCCACTAAATATAATGGTCATATACTGATTGATATATACAGTCAAAGAGATGACAATCCAGTAAATATCATGGCAAATATACTGGTGGATGCATACTGTCAAACACATCCCTATCCATTAAATATAATGGTCATATACGAGTAGATATATTCAGTCAAGCAGATGACACCTCATGAAATACAATGGTCATACTATTGGTGGATATATACAGTCAAACATATACCTATCCAGTAAATATAATGGCCATATACTGGTGGATATATACTGTCAAACGGATGACAAGCCATGAAATTTAATGGCCATATATTGGTAGATATATACAGGCAAACATCCAGGAAATATAATGGTTATATACTGGTGGAGATATACTGTCAAACACATGACGATCCATGAATATAATGGCCATATACCGGTGGATATATGCTGTCAATCATATACCTATCCAGTAAACATAATGGTCATAAACTGATGGATATATACAGTCAAACAGATGACAATTCAATAAGTATACATATAATGTCCATATACTGGTGGATATTTGCTGTCAAACATATACCTATCCAGGAAATACAACTGGACAAAACCAACGACAGTCTAGCAAATAATTGAAATACTGGTACGGACATGTAAACACCTAAGCAATTGTTAATTCAGTAATAATTGCAATTCTGGAGAATATCAACAGCCAAATATACAGAACTCCTATGATCAAACGGACAGTGTCATGGAGCATCGACAGCGTGCAAACGCGGCCAATGGCTTTGTGTCTTTCAGTCAGTGTCTATAGCACTCATGTCACTTTAGTGTTGACATGCGTTGCTAAGATACACTGCATCTGTTTCAGTAATTGATTTACCCAGATTTTATGTAATTGGTTAATTGCTAATAGATGCAGAGTGTAAGCAAAGCATGGACTTTGTGTTGCATGTTTTTGCTGTCTGAACACAGCTGTTTGAACACAGGGGCATTTCCCACATTCACGGTAGCAGATGTCGCGAATAAATCATGGAGATCACCAAAGCCTTGTTGATTGCCGAACGGACTGTTGTCCTTGGATACACGTGCACAGATTAGCTCGCTCAGCGACCGCGCGGCGTGATAAAGCATTAGTCACCCTCGAGCCGATGACGCAATACTGATTATTAATGTATCACGCCGCCAGTGACATGACCAAGAACGTGAAAGCATATGCTGGAACACTATTGATTTTCTTGGAACTACTTTTCCTATCGGATGCTTAGGCCGTGTCAGCCGGCTCTGCCATGAATATATAGCGGTACTTTGCAGACATTGCCATAGCACACATTTTCAGCAGTGAGACGACAGTTGCAGACAGCCATAGGCCTTCACAACCGACAAAATGAGAGAAATTGTACACCTCCAAGCCGGTCAGTGCGGAAACCAGATCGGAGCTAAGGTAAGCTGACCAGCTGTCTTTTATTTTTGAATCTATAAATTTACACCACGTTAATATTTGCCTTTAGATATGGTATGCAGTAGATCAGATACCGGCATCTGGGACAGTCTCGAAACCATTAATATCATTGGTAGGATACCACTAGCTGCATGTACCCCAGTGTTGCCTTGTCTACATCTCCTCAGTCACAGTCCGGTCTTTATACCCATCAACATTTCCTCCTCTACGTTTTTAGTTCAGTCTCCATCCTGTGTATTGTAAACGCTGGGCAATGCCAAATATTTTATCGATTTTCTTGTTCCCGATTTAGTTCTGGGAGGTTATCTCTGACGAGCACGGCATCGACCCGACAGGAACCTACCATGGTGACTCCGATCTCCAGCTAGAGAGAATCAACGTCTACTACAATGAGGCCACAGGTTTGTAGTGCTTAATACTGTGCCATCCTTGTCTCGTATAACAACGGGATAAGTAGGAGTAATTTTGTTCATTTACTGAGGCAATTTAGCTAAGCGGGGCTAAATGGCCAGCAGTCTACAGCGCTTAGTTCTTCTTTCTGGCTTTAGTATACGCACACGGCGGATCTCCCGCTATCCAGATCTCCATAACAAAACGGTCGTACACGTCCGTCCTACAGAACTGGCGACCACATGCTGGGTATACTGTAGTCAAGTATGCAATAACTGAATACATATATTAAATGTTCAGGAGGTTGTATAAAAAGAAACCCAACTGTATGATATATTAGCGCGAAATCTCAGTTTAGATCTGGCCGTGTCCTGATTTATAGAATAAGCCAATTTCCGGCGAGTTCATGATAACTCATTAACCCTGTCATGAAAGTGTTTTTACTTGCTTGAGGGCAAATTGCATTACACATCATGCTTTCGTGTGCATTTAGCATGGGCGTGTGCAACTCCAATTTATGACCGGAAAACATCCCGATACTCTCTAAAACGGCTGTGTACCACAGGTACGAAAACTGGCACAAAATTAAACATGTACAATTTTTATATACCGGGGGTATACAAATTCTGTACTTAAGAAAGAAAGCATGTGTATGGGTGGTACACACAGTTGTGTACTTCCTGGAATACAAAAGTGTACATGCTCAATTTTGTTAGTTTGTGTACCTGTGGTTCAGTCCTTTTTGAGAGAGTACATACATAAATTACACGTTATAAACAAATTAACAATAGTATAGAAATATCAACACATACGATGAGTACATGATAAATTGTGATCATTGGATAAAGTTGCCTCGATTTTTTTTATTATTTTTTTTTTTTATTTTTTATATTTTTTATTTTTTTTTACCCCTCCTCTCTCTTAATATCCTTATTCTACCATTTTATCCGTCTTCAGGTGGCAAGTATGTTCCCCGGGCCGTCCTGGTCGATCTGGAGCCCGGTACTATGGACTCTGTCCGCTCCGGTCCATTCGGTCAGGTCTTTAGACCAGATAACTTTGTTTTCGGTCAGAGTGGTGCCGGTAACAACTGGGCCAAGGGCCACTACACGGAAGGGGCCGAGCTGGTCGACTCCGTTCTCGATGTGGTCCGCAAAGAGGCGGAGAGTTGTGACTGTCTGCAGGGCTTCCAGCTGACTCACTCTCTGGGTGGGGGTACAGGATCTGGAATGGGTACTCTTCTTATCAGCAAGATCCGAGAGGAGTACCCCGACAGGGTGATGAACACCTTCTCCGTCGTCCCTTCACCAAAGGTGAACTATTAACAATAATTAGTGCTTTTCAGTTAACTGCTGAAGGAGGTTGTTCGAAAAATGGTAATGCTCACAATAGGGTTTTTACCATTCTCGGCCGACATGGACAGGCTGAATAATCCGTTCCCTTCAATGTGTACATAACCGAACACGACACATTCCCGCTGTAGTAAAGGTCGCTAATTTCACCTGGATTTATTAGTTGGCTTGACAGAATATTATCATATTAGGTGTAGTTTGACTTACATAGTGTCGTTCATAAGCGACCAGACTATTTGTTCTTTTCTGATCATAATGTAGAGTAGTATTTGAAATTGAATGTAAGAATCTTTCCCGGTTCGTTTGGGGGATTGACAACAGAGCACACAACGAACCCAGCTGAGAGGATTTGCCTGTAGGTCCTCTAACTCGGCCATTTTGATTACTAATTTCAACTACATGGCAAACACAAACCCTTCGTCAGTGATGACTGTTGATTACTCTCTCTCTTCTATTAAATACTCCCTCTGTTCATACAGGACGTGTTTTTGTACCCCATGATTTCTTAGATTTACAAATATGCAATAGTAATTCATAAGTTGTTACATTTTGATGTCTATATTTACAGGTGTCTGACACAGTCGTGGAGCCATACAACGCCACTCTGTCTGTCCACCAGCTGGTCGAGAACACAGACGAATCCTTTTGTATCGATAACGAGGCTCTCTACGACATCTGCTTCCGAACCCTCAAACTGACCACCCCAACATACGGGGACTTGAACCATCTGGTCTCGGCCACAATGTCCGGTGTGACCACCTGTCTCCGATTCCCTGGTCAACTCAACGCTGACCTCCGTAAACTGGCTGTCAATATGGTACCCTTCCCCCGTCTCCACTTCTTCATGCCCGGATTTGCTCCTCTCACCTCCCGGGGTAGCCAGCAATACAGAGCCCTGACCGTCCCAGAACTCACCCAGCAGATGTTTGACGCCAAGAACATGATGGCCGCCTGCGATCCCCGTCACGGCCGTTACCTAACCGTGGCCGCCATGTTCCGTGGTCGTATGTCCATGAAGGAAGTCGACGAACAGATGTTGAATGTACAGAACAAGAACAGCAGCTACTTTGTCGAATGGATCCCCAACAACGTCAAGACGGCTGTTTGTGACATTCCTCCCCGAGGTCTCAAGATGTCGGCCACATTTATCGGCAACAGCACGGCCATCCAAGAGCTGTTCAAGCGAATCTCCGAGCAGTTCACGGCCATGTTCCGTCGTAAGGCTTTCCTCCATTGGTACACCGGTGAGGGTATGGACGAGATGGAGTTTACCGAGGCCGAATCCAACATGAACGACTTGGTGTCCGAGTATCAGCAATACCAAGACGCCACGGCCGAGGAGGAAGGAGAGTTTGACGAGGAAGAAGGCGAGGAGGATGCTTAATGTGAAAACCCATGGCTACTCAAAAACCTACTGCTACACGAACTAGCTGTTTTCCTTTTTCATTTTTAAGAATGAAGATTTTTAATAAAGGTAAAATTTCCGTTACTGCCTAATTTAGGTTAGTGATTGCCAAATATCAAAGATTATACCTTGCTGATTTAATTCTGAATAATTAAAACAAAGCTATCCGCAATCCTCCAGGTATTGAAGAGTTTTGCTTCTGGTATGGTCGTAATAATGTTTGCTCTGGACTTTTTGCAATATTTAACTTCCATATATTGAGATCGTTAAGTCCTATGAGGTAACTATGGTTACGGGGTAAATCTTGGCTTGGTAGCAAATCCTTCCGAAAGATGTTCTTCAACGGAGGTTGATTTGTCATTGAATGAATTTTTCTCGGAACCGAACAGATGGTTACTAAAAAACGTCAAAATGCTTTCACAGTATCTCCAAATTTCGTCCACTCTAATAAATCAGACTTAGACCTATGATTTCCAGTATTCAGATCCAGCTCCCGGTAGTTTTTCTGTCATTGTCATGATCGGGCGGCTTGAAAGGTTCCCCCACTACCGTACTCTTTGAACAAAATAAGCACAGGGAGGTAAACACCTTACTTGGATAAATCGAACATGTAGGGGGAAAGTAAGCTTAAAATTATTTCTATTCAAGCTTATTTTTGATATAAGGAGTATTTGGGGGGGAAATTTTGGACTTTTAGATCCAAAATTGTTTGGTTGGCCGTGCATATCTGGCCCAACTGGCCCTATGTTACAAAAGATTAGCCTTTTAGCAGTGCTCAAAGGGGCACTCTCGTGGGTAGCAGTGGTTGGTGCTTGGCATAATGTTGCTCCGGCATTTGATATCGATCCCATCGGTGAGCGTACAATACACAACGCAAACCTTTTATGAATTATTCTCAAGTAACTACGGCAATAAACACTTTGCGTTCACCAAATGCTACCCTGACCTTTTCAACTCTTCGACACAATACAACACAAGGTCTTTTATACAAATTGCACCATTCAATCGATTGGAAGTTAACAAGTTTCGATTTTGTTTAACGAGACGATACGACGAATCGCATCATGTGGTCAAGAACGTGCACGTTACCAGTGGTGGTGTGTCGGCAGTATTTGCTGCCTCAGGTTACTGCCTGCAGTTTAATTTATAGCTCTGAATCGAGACAGATTGTCCTTTTAAAGGAGAATAAAACATGAAAATGATGCTCAATCCAGATGAAAGAGCGTGAAAGTTTATTTACATAGATAGCCTTGAAGTTTATTTTGATTTTTTTTACAGGATAAAAAGTACTTGAAAATGTTTTGCTATGGCGGTTTTTCATCTGATTTTGGCACCGTTATTATGTTTTCCTTTCCTTTTAACGCACCTCGTAATTCCTCCCCTACTCGCCCTCGGTGGAGATCTCATGCGATTCTATGATGTGCATGGAGGCTAGGATGAGTTGCATGGAGAGGTTCAAATCCCAGTGCGAAGGCATAGGTTTCATCAACAACTTTGCATCACTTGTATTTAAGTGTCTCGTGCTCACACGTGTGGCGCCCTGTAATACAAACAAGCATAGTGTGGCGCATCACAGGAAAGAACAAATGGGTACATTCATTTGAAGCTCAACACTGGAAAGAGTTTTACGAGTCAGTCATTTGATAAAAAAAAAAAAAAGGTTTAGTTAGCCGTGTTCGCAGTGGCCAGAACTCAAGATTGCATGCGAAATTTCTTTGGTGAAAAATATTTCAGTGTTGAATCAATGATACCTTACCGGTTAGGTGTAACGTAATGCAAGTTACCAATCTTCATTTTCGATGCCTTTGTTCACATCAGATTGCAGATTTTATGAATCCATTAGACGTCAGCGAGTTCGCCCAGCCGTTCAGCTCGGACGTCTCTTGTATTATGTACAATAAAAACGGCGCATGCAAAACGCCGAATAAACTTCAATACAAAGACGGGTTAAGGTATTATTGTGTAGGAATGGTAAGATATGCTTAACCCTTGCTGCGTTTAGTCAAGACGCTATGGCATAAACCTCGCTAATGGCAGACCCTGACGATTTAGTTGGGTTGTGAGTTCGAATCCCGGCTTGGTCACTTCGGCTGTGACTTTATGTATAGGGATTTGATAGGGATCTTGTGAACAGCGGTTGTTAACCCGCCATCCTCTCCATATGAATGACCGCAGCAAAATATTCTTCTGTACATAAAATAATCCAAATACACAAATGAATTTTATGTTTGACATTCAGACTTCCACGACAGAAGACTCCGATGTAGGCAGTGTCTTGGTCATTTTACAATTTGAACCCGCTCTCCGCCATCTTCAAGTCACCGTACAGAAAGCCGAATTGCTGCCTGTTAAGAGCAGATTTTCCTCTGGTCCAAGTAAGGCGGCTATACTTAATATAAATTACCAAGAATTAATACATTCTCATCATTTCATTCATCTCAGTATCAGAGCCAACCTTTGGCTATACCACCATGCGGAAGTATTCCACAATGAACATAATGTAAACAAGCATGTGGTTATGCATAATGTTTATGCCATTACACATACCAGTTGCGAATCGATGAAGGAAAGACAGGCTAAGTATTTCTTAGAATTATCCCACATTATTAAACTTGAATAGTCAAAAGAAAAATTCGTATGTGTAGCATTAAAATGAAATCGGGTAAATAAATGAATGAATTGATTAATGAATTAGTGGTAAAGAAAATGAAGTTAAGGATTATCATAATATACAGTACACGCGCTAGTTAAAATTTGAAACTCCACCTTTCTACATTGATATTTATTTATTGATTTATTTATTTCATTGGTGTTTTACGTCGTGCTCAAGAATATTTCAGTTATACGAGAGGGATCAACATTATGGTGGAAGGAAACCCACTACCATCCGCAAACTGCTGACAGACCTTTCTATATTTATGCGCTTATTACATGTCAGAATACATGTACGTAGTTGTAGTTTTAATTTCTTCAGCATCTGTATTGTTACAATAATGGATTTCGGATATCCACTTGTTTACAATTTTAACAGCTTTCTGTGACTGATTCCTGTCACGGGTAATAACGTCCCATACGTAGGATTTGAATATAACTGCTCTTTTCTGTTGCAGAATTCTACGCTGTAAGCAGACTACTGGAAAACGGTGAAGTTGTTGAAGTTCATACATCGCCATTACAATCCGGCCCAAGCCCCGCATGGCGGTATGTCTGTCAGTTCAACACACCTAGGGAATTCGCTCAGTCCTGCACGGTGGAAATAATCGTCATGCGTTCACGTGCATATAAAAAAGACACCGTGGTTGGCCGTGTCACCATCGGTCCGAGTCCAGACAAAGCCGAGAAGTCCCATTGGTCAGAAATGTTACAACCTCGCGCGAGAGGAACTGCCAGGTGGCACGATCTGATAGGTTGATCTTCTTGGGAAAAGAATCTTTGTGGAAGATCTAAAGGGGCGTATATGTGTACATTGATCGGTGGTTATATGATATTCGGAAGAAAGTATCTGATTTTGATGAGTTATTAAAGGTGCAGCAAGGATATCAGCTTCAATCAATTCGGTGTTGCATTCAGTAAAATACAGTAAGAACACCATTTATTAGGATTGCGGTATCTTACCTACAGGGATTGGGAATCTTGGTTCTTTTGTGGTACTTATTTGTGTGTCGAATATATTGACAAATGGTTGAAGAATTTCTGTGTTTAGAACTTTGGACTGAAGATTTACATGACGGTTCTTTGTCAATGCTTTTTACTGAAATGTTCACACCAAATCATCAAATCTTATTTTAAAACACGCTGTGAATACGTAGGCCTACTATACTGTATAACAAAACTTGCGTCACTGTACAGATTTAATGGAGGTTAACCGACGGCATCAATGCATTGCATTACGACATATGTGCCGTCAAAGTTTGCACGAAATCAAAAGGAAAGTCGTTAAAAAGATGAAGTCTTCAGATGGAAAAGGACACAGAACCTAAACGTTGCTTTTGGGGGAAATGAAATATCATGTTAATTATTTCTAAACTTTGTTATGTTTTTTTTTCTTGTCAAATCACTATCTCATCTGCAAAACTGTTCCGGTTATCAACTTTCAATCTTCTCCACACTGGTTGAAAGGATTGCATTGGGAGCTTCAGTCTACTTACCAGTTCAACATATTCACCTCGTTGGTCTCCTGTAGTAAAGCTATTAGCGCGCTGGCGCAGCTCACAATGACTCAAAAGTCTCTCAACAGGGGTCGATTCCACAAAGCCATTTCTGACTTAAGTCAAAAGTTAAAAAGCTAAAACATCACAATGCATAGTTTTTGTTGCTGGAAACTGAAATTTTGACACATTTGCCTGAATATAACATTTATAAGTAGACAAAATTTAATTTTTAACGGCAAAAAAAAAAAAAAAAAGAAAAAAATTAGATCTAAAATCACAATTCAGATTTTGACATATGTCAGAAAAGGCTTTGTGGAATCGACCCGATGCAGTGCAAGTCCGGCTCAAGTCCGGCTCAGGCAGTAACCTGCGTAATTTCGTGGGTTTCCCCTCCGGCTCTGCTAGGTTTCCTGCCACCATAATGCTGATCGCCGTCGTCTATGTGAAATGTTGTTGAATGCAGAATAAAAAAGTTATTAAATAAATAAATCAATAAATAATCTGGGGCTCAATCCCAAGTTCGGTCTTAATTAAAACCTTAAAGCCGACAATATTGGGAACGGCAATAACGCCTTAACTCGAGAACCTAGAACAAATACTGGTCAGCCTGGGCATTTGGTGGCATGCATGGGGGGTCCAGCTAGTCATCACTTAAGGTACCGTTTTAAATGGTGAAAGAAATTGAATGCGACGTTAAACCAACATTTCTATATGCCTACATGCAACAGTGGGTTGAAGGAAAAGATAAGCCACGAATTATATATTTATGACTGGTCCACAAAATGCATGCTGAGTTGACAATTTGCTTTCGTGTAATTAAATTAAATGTAACCCTATACACTAAGTCTGATAAAAACTGGCTATATTCGAAAAAGAAAAAAAGTTGAATCTCAACAATACGACATCAGGATCTGCATATTTTCTTCATGTATTATAAATAGATGTTAAACACAACAGGCCCTACATTAGAATTGTTCACATACTATAATACAACAGCTGTTAGGATTTCGGACTCGGGAAACCGAAAGGCCGAGAAGAAACTACGGCATTTCAACAGGTATAAGTGTACCGGACAAGCTTTCCTGGTAACAAATCATTCCTTTCTTGCTAGCGAATTAATCTGTAATCAGGAACAAATTAATCCCTTATATCAATAAAATTGCAACCCGTCACTGATCAAATTACAGATTTATCGGAAATTTTTTTTTTATTGAAGGACTACAGCGTGAAAGAAGAAGCACATTCTAGCTTATGTGAATACAAACACTGCATAAATAAGTTTTAAAAACTGTTTTCAGCGCATATTCCGTTGGTCTAACGGAGTAATCATTCCTCAAATAACAGAAGAATTTTTTAGAGCTGCCTTCCACATAAGTCCTATGCAGTGCAGGTAAGCGGGTTGTGGTCGAGTCTTAAAATGTTTCACTTCCGATCACTATAGAACAAATGGGATGTATGCGAGTTCAGTTCGGGACTTGGACATGGAATGGTAGATTCATCAACTCTATACGTGTCGCTTTGGTGACAACGCTTGTGCGACTATATGTGCAATCTAACGTTCGTTGATGGCCACTTGTCTTCCATCAATACATAAATGGTCTGGACCTGCAGACTTCATCACAAGTGGAAAAGCTCATTCATTTACACCGGTATTCCTGTCTACCCATAAGACTGACCGCCACAAGTGTAAAGCGTTTGGAGTTAAACGACGGCCGAATTAATCAATGAATTTTCGCTACGTACAGGGAACCCTCGCTGGTTAATTCAACTGAAAAGGGTTCATTTGGCCGCAGATGGTGCTTTTGAGCTCTTGTCGGGCTCGGGTTGAAGCAACACTGGTAAGCCAGAAAGACTGTTACGTACCTAATAAAGGGCGGTTGTTTTCGGTGCCGAGAGTTTGGTCGTGTAATCCTTCCAACCGTTTGACTTATATGACCGCCGACATATAAGTGAGGCATTTTGTATATGCAGAGTACAATTTACAATGCACAGCAACTCTGAACTGTCAATTTTGGTGATCTACTTGTGATCATACCAAACTGAAAAAACATCTGCCCTTTAATTTTCCTTTCATACAGAAGTGTTTCTTCATGGTGATGGGTTGCATGTTATATGCAACAAGTAGACCTGAAGAGTTCTTTCATAAGATATGAAGAAAAGTGACAAAACTGTTAGCCACTTCACAACACACAAGCATATCCACGCGGAAACCACTGCTGCCATATTCCCCACCCACACAACATCCCGGCCAGGTATATTTACTTCTTACGTTAAGTCGCTGACGAATCAACCAAAGTTTGGTTTGAACCTGCAACCGGTAGGCCCCGATATCATATACATACAGACAAAACAGAGAGGACTTTGCGACCTCTTCCACCAATAAAGGTGGGAATACGTGAGAAAGTTTCTCAGTGACACATCACAAAAGTCGCCGGCATAGGGCGGGGCACGCTGGTTTCCTCCACATATGTAACACTGAAGCCAATCGTAGGTGAAAAATTCGTGAGCGTGGCGTTAAACAACAATGACATAAATAAATAAATAAATAAATAAATAAATAATAAATAAATAATAACATAAAGTACAGTTCAATCACCGTTTGTATGGAATCCACCATTTGACACTGCACCACGCACTGCGACCCGAACATGCACCTGGTGACATTCGAACTCCCTGGACATATGCAAGGATTGTCTGAATATGAACCTTGCACCATTTTTCCTAGCATGCATCACAAGCCGGGACACCCTGAAAACGTATCTGATAGGGTCCACCGTAAAAAAAAAGTTGGCCTTCAAAAAGAACCCTGATATTATTTTATCCTTTAATATCCCCTGGTTTAAACACGTTCTCGTCACTATATGCATGGATGGCTGCAATTTTGTTGAAGTGGCGGTAGGCCATTTTAGTTCATTCATTCATTCAATCATTCATTTTACCTAACACAATTTTGCTGAAGTAGCGTTAAGCCATATTCATTCATTCATTAATTTAATTTACTCACCTAACCCATGGATCCTTAAACATGGACCATCTGACCCCTCATTGCACGAGGCAACCTAAACATCGACCTATAGCATCGTGGTATCCAATTTAACTTACGGTTGCCCTCAGAAAGGATCAAATGCCCAAAATTTACCGAACACCACATAAACATTGCCTGATCATCGACCTGACACCATCCTTCCCGGCCACGCTGCACTGTATTGCTCGAATACAGACCAAACACGTTTCACCGAACACCTATACACCTGAACTGGTTGAGGTGGTTAGCGCGATAACGCAGCGTAAAGACCCCTGTGAGTTCAAGTTCAGCTCATGCTGGCTTCCTCTTCGGCCGTAATTGGAAAGGTCTGCTAGCAGCCTCCGGGTGATCGTCAAACAACCAACAACAGACAAACAAAAAACAAAAACAAACAAACAACCTCCCCCCCCCCGAAATCTTATTTCCCCTCGTCCTTGTCATCCAATCAAAATGCTGTTATCTGATATACAGGTTTCTCATTAGCTGCTATGTAGGGTGACTTCACCTTCCTCCGTGTTATCCTTTTTTCCAGAGGCAAACATCAGAAGAAGAGAAAAAAATGTAAATTCTGCTATCACGGAATTAGTAGACGAATTAGTGGCAGATGAGAATCCTTTATTTCTAACAATAGCATTTTGATCAGTTGCTTAAGTTGAGAGAAAAACTATTCTGCTAAAGTGGGATGGAGTTCTGTAGTAGATTAATTTTTATATTTTCGTTCTTTAGTATCCCACCCCACAAAAAAAATTAAATTTGTAGGTAAAGTGCAAGCCTCATATCAAAATATAATTAGTGAAGAAAAGTGGTTTTACCAAAACAAACAATTAAGGGAAGGAATTCCCAACGCAGATAAAGTGTATTTATTTGTGACACAGTTCCTCCCCTTGTTATTTTACGTTTTACCGGCCACCAGATGGCTTTGAAAGTACTTCCGTTCACATGTCATTGCGACCCAAAATGGCGTCTGCAGTAGAGGGTGTTTCATGAAGATCAACATGTTTTCGCTTAGCACAAGACTTGTTTGCATTGGATCAGTGTAATACTCTAGGACTGGATCAATATTTGTGAATGTTAATGAGAAAAAATCAAAATGTCTGAGGAGAAGGATGGTCTGAGCTTGACGGATGACGAAGATGACGAATTCGACGAGGATGGGCATTTGCCAGACTTCCAAGGAACTTTGATGAAATGGACAAATTATATCCACGGTTGGCAAGATAGGTTTATAGTTTTAAAGGACGGAACTTTGAGTTACTACAAGTCTGAAAATGACACGTCATTCGGCTGCAGAGGGGCCATTAGCCTGAGCAAAGCCTCAATTGTGGTAAGCATGCAAATTATCACTGTGCTTCTGGAAAATTGTTTTAGAGTACCTTACAACGAGCAGGCTTGCACGGTGTGGCGGGTGTATCAGGGGTTAGAGTGAATGTGCCTCCTCCCTGACTCTAAAGAAAATGAAAACTGACTGTCTTGTTGGTCAGAAATATCCGTGTTCAGTGATTTTGAGCCACTTCTTTCACTACTGCAATGCATGTTTCAAAAATTCTTACATTCACGTATATTTACATGGAGTGGAATGATTTTATACCTCCCAAATAATTTGACACATGTAGCCCAGAAATCTTGGCTGTGACAAATTAGCATTTGGACCAGTCATCAGAGCCAACAACGCCTTCGTATTTAAAAAGCAATGCAACTTTCAGCCAAACCTAGAATCACTGAACAATAAGCAAAGTCGGCATTTTGAGAGCCTGATGCAGCTTGAGGCTGGACAGGGCGAGTACTCTTGGAAACTAACATGAAAGAAGACAGGATTGTATGATAGTTGCGTAGTCGGCCTTCACTTGGGACACACTCAGGGGTTTCCTTGGCCTCAAACTGAGATGGCCAAATGGTTCGGAAGGAGTGGGATTTAATTTCTGTTAATGTAAAATCACGTTGTTAGCCTTGTTAATTAGTGAGAGCACCCCGTCTTGTCTGGCCTCAACCTACATGAACTGGTGATACTCTGGAAATGCCAACTCAGCTTATATGAAGTGATCTGGTCCTTATTTCACTGACAAATCATAAGCCGTACCTCTTTAGTTCCAAGTCCTAAGCTTTGCCAGTTGGTACATAGTAAAGCATAAGTAGTATTGTTTTGTGAAATGGCAGTATGTTTTAACATAGGACCTGAGTTACCACTTACGAGCTTTAGTGAAATGGGGCCCGGTCCTGGTTAGATGGCACTGAACTTAATTACACCATCACAAACTGTTACTTTCCACACACACCTGCATGCCATTGCTTACGCCTGAATGTAAATCTTTTTAAGTGGGTGGAGCATTCATTATGAGTCATGGTGGTTAGATCTTACTGAGCTTACCTCAAATGACTTCACTGAAAAATGATATCTTTTCAGGTACATAAGGAAAGCATTTAAATGTACATTGCAGATGTGGGTTTAAGTTGAATAAACTAATCACACAAAGGATCAGTGTGTTTCCAGTAATATTCAGCTGAAAGGTTAAAAATTTGCCGACTTTTGTTTATTTTTGATAAACAAAAGTGATGCGGACTACAAATTGCCTGACATGCATATGTCACTAGAAAATAAACAGCAGCTGTGAGCTGGTTGTTTGGACAAGGACATGAATTACAAGCTCCCACTTCTTCTGTACAGTACCTCATTCTTGTGCCATTTCCATGTGGTTGTTTGTACTTTCTAGATCCTCTTTGCCAGCATTATGAGTGTCAGTTTTTGTTGACATATTATGTGCCAGAACTTTTGGAGAAATTAACTGATGATCACAAACTGATCATCACTCTGAACAGCCATTCTAAATTTGTATGCCGAATATGTGTACAGTGTTCAAAACCACTGTCGGTTCGGGAGGAGCAGAGGTCTTCCGGTTTCAAATTGACCTTTCAGTGTCTCATAGATCTTGAAAATGCAACATCAGAGAAGGTGTGACATGTCTGACCTACATGTATGTGTGCAAGTGGAGGGTTGATCATGCAAATTTTAAACAGGAGTATGTATATTTATGAGCTTTCACGTGCTTCATGCTTCTCATACACATACTTTTACACATGACATATAAAAGGGATTGATGCGGATGGAGGTAGATGTGATAATCTGCATCATCATTGTTAGGAGGCAACGATGTGGAAGATAAACTTGAAATGAAGGAGAAAGCCGTTATCTAGTGTTCAAAGATGCTTGTCTTACATTCACCAAGGCACAAGAGATGACAGTTCGAATCCAACCTTGGTCAGGGAATTTGTATATTTTTTGCTTTTGCTCTTTTGAAGCAGTGACGTGAGTGACACTCAATCTTGCTAGTCTTGCACCAATATGGTATGCATATTCGTACATCACACAAGGTAATGGGCATCAGTAAAATGCCCAAAATCAGTGATTTACCCTAGGCACTATTTTCCTGCTACCAAAAAAGGAAACACTCTTGAGTATGGCATCAAGCGACTGTCAAATAAATAAATAAGAACATTTAGATGGTTATGGATGAATGATGAATTAGCCTATTGATAGTGGCTTTGTCACACCTTCAGATGTCTTGTCTCACACAAATGCCACGGTGTAGGCAACAAACAATATCTCCACCAGTTACTGTTTTCTGAGAGACATTGGTTTCCTCTGTACCTGGTTATACCCTTATTTCAGAATGCCATTTCAGTTAATTGGAAAGATTCATCACTGTCAGTTGAAAAAGCTTATGCCCAAAAGCACTTGAACCCATTTCATTGTGTACTGTGGTTTTGTTGTACATGTAATTCACATATGGGAAGTGAGTTGTGGTGAAGTGGTCACACAGTAAAGATGCTTGTCTTTCAGTTGCAAGGACGTGCAAGGTACAGGTTCAGTTCTAATCTTGGATGGGAAATTTCAGGCTCCCCACCACTCACATTGTTCATGGGGCATTGTGATTGTTAGGGATTGACCATGAGCTTGGGGCCAGTTGCAAGGCCATGTTACCAAAAAAAACCCAAAGTATTGGCATGACTCGTATCAGACAAAGATTATCATCAGTATTTAGGGAATTTTTTTTTTTTTAACCTATTGAAAATATTGAAGTACAAACTAAAACTTTCCGACTAGGGTTCATACAGGCTGGTTTATCAGTAATTTGCCAAAGAGGTCTATGATTTACATAATGCCTGGCACAGCAGTGATGTTTTTCTTAGCCTATAAAACTATCTGCCATCATAGAAGCAAAAATTTTTCTAGTATTTGATATTTAAAACACCAGTCTTATAAGTGGATAACTACACTACATCATGACTTTAACACACCCAGTATGAGAGCGTGTGGCCCCCCTATGGTGTTTTCATAGCTGGAGTAGCATGATGTGCATGCTGTCCCATTTACATGGTACCATTGTACATGTACTTCTTGGTCTTCTGTGCATATGCAATACGCTGGGCTGAATAGTACTGACGTAAAGGTGGGTAACCACCTTGGTATTACGTTAGAAAATAAGATGTTAATTTTAGTGGCCTCAAGCGAAAGTTAAATTTTAAAAGGTCCGAGAGAACAATAAATTTTGCCTTCCTGGCTTTATGGTAAGCTGTCTACAAGAATATTGAGTTGCCATCACAAATCCTACTTTTTAATGCTTTTTAAGCATGATAAGTATGCTTACATGTGTGAGATAACTAAAACCATGGTTCATTCTCAGTAACTTTATTTACGTGAGTGTACGTTGCTGCATGTCCAGCTATCAGACCAAGAGGACAAAAAGCAGTTTTACTGCACTAGCTGATGCAGGTTACAGCTGTACCATTGTATTAACCTCAGCTGTTGTTTGGTTTTGTATTAATATCCAAATTGTTACCTCGTTGAAATGGAACAAAAGGATTTATGTTTCATATGCGCATGTTGTAAAACAGAACAGACTGTAACGTATTTGTACAATTTTAGCTGTTATAAGGTAAAATTAATTGTAATCATGAAGTGTACATGGTCATTTCACTGCATTTTTGGCCATTAAAAGAAAAGTTTGAGGTATTATAATGTAACTTGTGGTAAGAAGAGGAAGGCCTAAAAGTTTAAACAAACCACCATGCGGTAATAAACATATGCTTTATCACAGTAAGCTCCCATAGCTGTCAGAAGACACCGACATTTTATTGACCTGAGGCTTGCTGACTGACGTGAATCCCAGCAGCAAACAGTCCATAAACAAGTTGAATTCGTACATGTATCTCGGAGAGAACTGTTATGTACAGTCATGAGGTAGATTGGTAATGAGATAATGGCCCTATTCATGGCATATATATCCGCTAATCCGGCTTTAAATAATCCTACGTTCTGTTCAGTCAAAATTATTTTCACAGTTACAGCCCATTTCATAGGGAGGTATTTATTATATGTGATTGATCATGTCTTTTGACCCACCTTAAAATTTGTTGTCTTGAAGCCCAATACTTTCTCATTTTTTTATTCATTTGAAGCATGGCATGATACAGTTAACACTGGACAGTTTTAAATTACTGTAAATCTTGAACCTTTTCAATCACTTGAAGCAGTTTTTAAAGGGTAATTTATGCGTACAGTTATTGTAAAAATGGAGCCAAAAATGACTTGTTTATGTCACCATAGGTATAAGTTTCAGGAAACTAGAAGATTTATTTCTCTAGAGCCTACAATTGTTCAAGAAAATTCTGAAATATTGCTATCAGCTTTGGTTGAAAAAGTTGAAGAATTAATGTAAGTGTTCAGATTTTAGAGTGCCTCAGTTCTGTGTGGTAAAACTAAAAACAAGTCTGAAATAAACATCTGATTATGTATACTATGTCCATATATCAACCAATTAGGTGACATGCAAGTATATTATTGTACATGTAGATGTTTAGTTGTTTGTCAGTGTTGTTGTCAGGGACTTCACAGAAAAGGTTATGCATGGATTTAGATGAAACTTTGTTCACAGCTTGGCCTTTGGCCAAAGCACCAGACCAGTTTGTTCGTGATCCACAGCTGTGAATTTTAAAGTACTTTTTCAACCATTGCCAAGGAGGACCCAAATCTCTTCGTATTTACCTTTTTCGTCAAGAATACATGTACGATACTTTACACTTCAGCTATCAAAGATGTCAGGAAATGGACCATGGCCTGTTTGCTAGAAGCACATGCTTTTCAATGGGAAGGTGGCATATTTTTTAAATCCATGTGGTGGCGCTTATGTGAAAGAGGACCTTGAGCTAATGTTACATCAAAAATTAGTTGTAGCACAACGTCTACAATGTTACAATCTGTCGGTTTCTGTTTTAACATACTGTTTATTACTGTGAAGTCATTGTGATGAGCTGGGAAAGGAACATTTGACGTCAAAAGTCCTGCTGCCAGATACTTGACGAGTCCCCATTGTTAGGACACACAGTTTTCTTTTTGCCAGAAAATTGTAGATTCCCCCATTCTCACTCTTGGTGGCGCTGTAGTGACACCAAGCATTTGATTTGAGCTAGTGTGGTATTTCCACAGAGTAATGTTGAAGGCCACTTGTTTTAATCAATACAATGTGCACATCTGTACATCAGCCGGTTCACCACAGGTTTCATTCAACCAGAATGGGGTGAAAGATTTTTCAGCATGGCATTTAAAAATCCACATTGATAATGTACCTGTCAAACCCAACTTTCATGTAGAGTCAGAGCCAGAACAGGGCTAGAATTGAACCAGCAATTTCAGTGGGTAAAGGGCTTAGTCAACTTAGTAAGGCAGAAGCCAGTAGTCTGCTCACTCAACAAGCGACTTGACTAGTATACTAATTCCTTATCATACATGCATCAATGTATCATACCTGTACGTTATCACATATACTAACAATTCTGTAGCCATTTTCATACATACAACATTAAATGGCATTACAGGTGTAATTCACCGTATTAAATATCAGACTTGAATGTTTTGATTGAACTGCAGACTTGAAAAAAAAAAATTTTTATTTATCGGCCCAGAACATAATTTAAAGGCCCATGCGATGTAAGTATATGTACGTCTATGCTGACAGGTATTCAAAAAGGTTGAATGATTGCAGCAAATGCAGAAGGGAGGCAAGGTCATGGACTTTGCTATCATGACTGTGGTTTTGATTGTGGCATGACTATGATTGTAGCAGTGGCTATGATTGTAACATGGCTGTAATTGTGGCATGACTATGATTGTAGCAGTGGCTATGATTGTAACATGGCTGTAATTGTGGCATGGCTATGATTGTAGCAGTGGCTATGAATGTAACCTGGCTATGATTGTGGCAGTGTTTATGATTGTAACATGGCTATAATTGTAGCATGGCTATGATTGTAGCAGTGACTACTGATTTAGCTGCAAAAAATGATACCTCTGGTAATTTTTGGTCATAAGTCTGCCTCCACCTTCGTGTGAAGTCTCCCAGTACACCTTGTAACAGGCTACTGAACATTATCAGTGTTACTGTGCTGTTGTTGGTCATTTAATAATATACAGTCTGTCCGAGACTGTGTCAGCCAGTGTTTACATTCACAGCCATGTGGCCAAGTACAGCCTGCTTCCTTCATACAGGGGGTGATTGTTCTGTGTCTATGGGCACGGTGATCTGGCCTGCTGTAAATACCACAATTACGGTGACCTTTATGTAATGATATACATTATTGGTAGACTTGTGTGCCTTATGTAAGAGAGTGACATTTTAGCACAGGCTTAGCACACCCACTGGGGAATATACATGTAGTAAAGCTCTGGGGTTGACACAGTCTTCTGCATGTGATGTTATATTTACATAGTTGTTAGTGACTTTTACTCAGTATGGATTTCCTGTTGTGAATGTCTTAGTTTTCTGACAGTGTGATTAGCTGGTGTCCGGGTCACTGTGCTACAGACATTGTCTGATAACTCATTTCTACTCTTGAACATGATTGACACATGTGAACTTGAAATGCGCATGTTTGGATAATACCAGTGGGTCTGATCATAACAGTGTAGAATTCTCACTGATTTACATTTTTCTCCTAATGCTCTACATGTTGTCATTTTTGACAACGATTACTTTATCACATATCTGATAATAGCATAAACTTTGCAACTAAAACTGCATTGGCTCCTGATGCACTCTTTGTAACTGCGTAATATAACATGTATAAAAATAGGTACACCTCATCTTATCAATCTAAAATTTAATAGAATACAGGGTTTCTTGGCAAAATTTCAAATTGAGAGCAGAAAGTAATGTTTGTTGATAAAAACCTCAGCCCAACAACGTAATAATTTAAAATAATAACAAATTATTATATGAGGTAGGGAAATACTGTAAGGAAAACAGCTGTTTTTTTATGCTTAAATGCCTGATGCTGTACTGTGCTAAATGTGTGTGATGATGTCCATGTTACAGTGTGTTCTTGCTAAAACACCCTGTGTAAATCACATGTAGTGACTGATAAGCACAGTTCATAGACATAGTAGTTCATAGAGATTCAGGCATGCCTTTCAGTTCATTTGCTTGTATACTTGTACTGATGACAGAGAATCACCATTTGATGAGACAGGTCACTAACATGTCAAGCATGTACATGCATAGCCAGAAGGTAAAATATACATGACGAAATTCCATATGTCACTTAAAGTTTAAATTTAATACAGTATTTCACTTAAAGTTCACCATGTTTCAGGGGACACATTTTGCTTGATTCTGATTGATTCATCAACCTTATAGGAGGGTATTGTGTACAGTTTAGTTAATTTCTTGCAAGCGTCAAATTTGGAAAAATACATTTATCATTTTAAGGCCTTTATTTGCTTCTGAAAGTGCATTTTTATGTGCCAAACCTTGAATGAAATACAGTATTACAAAAAGGAATAACACTAGAGTCTTGGTATGTTGAAATCATGTCTACTTTAGTGCAAAAGTAAAGGTTTTTTTTAAAATCAGTATCTGTTTTATTATATATTAATCATGTTGCGTAGGATTATTTGCTATCATTGACGGATTGCCCACTTACATATTTCTCATGCTCAGACCATCCAACCAACAACATTGAACATCTAATGATGATGAATTATAATGGTGTTTTCTGTTTATCAGCCTCACCAGTTTGACGAATGTCGCTTTGATGTCAGTGTCAATGACAGCGTGTGGTACTTGCGAGGCGTTAATGAAGAGGAGAGACAGCACTGGATATCTAAGGTGGAGCTCCACAAGGTATTAACTGTGGTGATTCCTGCTATTAGGTTATCTCCCCTTACTGACTGCTAACCTCCCGAATGGACTATTTTGTTTCCTAATTGACTGAAAATTCATTTACATGTAGTGGTACATGGTGTTGATATGTGTAAACTGTAACAGGTATTTGCTGTTAAAATAAAGAATTATAAAATTTTTGTCGTTGTGTTTTCACAAGTGATTTAGTCAAACTTTGGTCCTTGAGTTTGAAGATATCTTTAAATCATGGAGTGTTCAATGCATAAAGTTAATGACATATCAATGTACCCATAATAAAGTGTCTGTGTGTGTTGTTTGTTCAGCAAGCGGACTCTGGCTACGGCAGTGAGAACAACCTGCGTCGTCATGGCTCCATGATGTCCCTCACCTCGGCCACTAGCCTCTCTACAGCTTCTGCCTCCTCATTTAAGGTACTGACTACACCTGCTGTGACTTCTAGCACCAGTGGTGTTTTTTCTGTAATTTCACTGTGTCATCGATTCTTTTCCATCATTAGGTTACGTATATAAGTGGTAATATTTTGACCCTTCATGTATTGTGAGATATGAACAAATTAACATGATTAAACAGAGGTCCTGCTGATAGATCAAGTCCTGGAATTTACTTGTTCTTTTCCTTTCTTGGAAGGTTCTCAGGACCTTAGATTTCCCTTGTGAAAGAGTATATTTTGGTATAGGCCCTTAGTACTTCACTTTTCAGTGGTAAATATCAATGAAATGAATCAATAAAAAAGTTTTCGGGGCCTCCGTGGCACAGTCAGTCAGCGCACTAGCACAGCACAATGACCCGAAGCCTCACACCAATACGGTTGCTGTGAGTTCAAGTCCAGCTCATGCTGGGAAGGTCATCCAGCAACCTGTGGATGGTCGTGAGTTTCCCCAGGGCTCTGCCTGGTTTCTGCCCACCATAGTGCTGGCTGCCGGCGTGTAAGTGAAATGTTTTTGAGTGCAGCCTAAAACACCAATCAAATAAATAAATACAGAAATAAGCTTCCAGACATGGAGGCTTGTTTAAACTGAATAATCCCAGGAAAGTGCTTGAAAACAGAGCTTATTAGGTCTTTGAAAGTTGTAGAAAAACGTTTTCTTTCAAGGGCTTGTCATGATATGACTGAAATACGGCCAATGTGGTGTTGAGCCATGATCATTCATTCATTTTTTCAGGGGTGGGAAACCTGTAGTCATTGTGATACAAGTCAACAAGTGTGTGTTCAGTTTGTTAAGTTGTTGTTGTAGCGAGGACGTGGACTGCGAGAGAAGCTGGCAGAGATGGAGACGTTTCGGGACATCCTGTGTCGCCAGGTGGACACCTTACAGAGTTACTTTGATAGCTGTGCCTCTGCTGTGGTCCACGGCACAGTCCATGATTGTAAGTACTTGTGTACTTGTCACCAGTTTTTGGGTAAGCCAGCTACATGTACCAGTGTGGCACTGCTCTAATGGCCTCTTGGTTAGAGCATCTGCCTTAGACAGTCCTTCAGGAATTCTTTGTTGCGGATAACACATTCTTGTCACAAGAAATGGAATTGGTTGGTTCGAAAGTTATTTTTCTTTTCTTGCTAAATGAAATAAATGATGATTTTGAAGAAATTCTCATGGAGAGAGAATAAAAAACAAGATTCACACTAAAGCCCAATAACAACTTTCAGAGTAAGATCCTTTTTTGGAACGTCAATCAGGTTACCAGCAACAAACATACATTTAGTGATGGCCCCATGGACTGTATTTCTTGCCTTATTTACGTTTACCATGACTGGTTGTGGTGTTATGTTTTGGTGTCTTCGGCCTGACCCTGTCAGGAGGGAATGATGTCATTGTCATAGGAGCAATGTTGTTGTTGAAGTGACAGAAGATGATGAGAAGAAAACAAAAATATATGGCATGGATGCAAGACTTATATGTATATCTCCCGTTTTCTAGAGTCTGGTAAACTTTGACAATCATCATGAAAGTCTGTAGGGACGTCCGTGGCCTAGGGAGTTAGCACCCTAGTGCAACGTAATGACCCAAGAGCCTTTCACCAGTGCGGTCACTGTGAGTTCCAGTCTAGCTCAGGCTGGCGTCTCCAACCATCTGTGGGAAGGTCTGCCAGCAGGCCTGAAGATGGTCATGTTTTCCCCCTTGCCCCCGGCTCTGCCTGGTTATTTTCTCACCATAATGCTGGTCGCCATTGTATAAGTGAAATATTCTTGAGTACGTTGTAAAACACCAATTAAATAAATAAATAAATAAAACTTTGTAAATACTGATAGGAAGGTGATCCAAAAATGTCAAGCCTATTGTCTGTTGTATACATTTGACTGTGGTGAGAGACTGCATATATAAGTTAGATGTAATGCTGCAACATAATGGCTTTACAGGTTGTAATGGTAGTATGAGAAATTAACAGGTACATGTAAATTGTAATATTTGTAGCATGAGAGATTAGGACTAATGGTGACAGCTAAGGTCGTCCAACTGGAGTTATCAGTGTTCATGCACAAACATCGCTGAGCTAAGGCCAACCTGAGAACCACCAGATATCTGTGCTTCATAAAATGCGGCTCAATAGTCCTAGTTTTTGCATGTGTCAGAAGCACAAACTTGTTGGAACCTTGTGATACTATTTGCATTTGCACAGTTGTTCCTAGGTTTCATGGTTGTTTCCCTTTGTTTGAACTCTTCAGTGGCAGAGCAGGATGATATGGATGAGCTATATGACTATGACCAGCCTAACTCCACCACCCCCACCGCCCAAGCACAAGGGACCGGCCTCAAGGGCAACGACTTGGGTAAGACACAGGCAGTAACCACTGCAGACTTTACATTTATGGATATTTTTGACTCCTGATACGTATATAAGAAAAGAGTGTATCGACATAAAAATCTTTGGCGTGATAAAAGTTTTCTGCCATCATTCTGAATACTAAGGGTTCACCTCTCAATTCTGAATTGGCATATTTTGTTCTGATTGACTCCAAGACAAAATCCCATGGCATTAAACTCGTTGCACACTGCCCCAGTGACTTGTTCAGATTCCATTCAGTAAGCTTTTTGCTAGGCAACATCACCGGCTGAAGAACAGTGACGAACCTTTACACCTACATGTCATGAACGTGTATGTCCTATGAGCTCACCTCTATCTACAGTTTTAAGGGTTGTACAGTGGTCTGAGACCAATGAATTTTCCTGGGGTAATCATAAATGCATGTTGCACTTGCCTGTGGGACAAGTGTAAAATACCTCTGATGATAAATCAAACCTAATGCAAGATTTACGTTATGTTTGGCATGTGGCATTCTGCTAGGGTCTGACACGGCACATGGGGTCTGGGAGGGAGTACAGAAAAGCTGGGTCCGGCAGGGGAGCTTGATTTTGGGTCTGAGCAATCGACGACACTCCAGCAAGACCTGACAAAACTTCAATACGGAGAAAAAATGGCAAAAATCCTACGGCACACCACGTTTCGGGCAAAAGAGGGTGGCATGGCCACCAGGAACATAATGTAAACCTAGCATAAGAAGCGAGCCAAATACAGCCCTAATGACAGAAACATGTCCATGTTTCCATGTCCAGTGGTGTTGGCCCCTCACCATGTTAACACTGACCTCAGGAATATTAATACCTAGTCGGGAAGGCATAAAATTTTCAGGGAAAAGATATAGGCTGAACTATCCAGGCAATCAAATTTTGTTACAGGCAACCTCAAATGCAGTTGTTGAGCAACCAGGAAAAATCCCTAAAATCAAGCCCTGCATCTAGGATGTGCGTTCTTTCACAAATTAATTCTTAAGTTGACTACAGGTAATTTTGCAATTTCCCAGCTGTCAGATTTCTCTGATATCTGACCAGCTTTCTGAGTATTACATTGTCTTTGTGCACAGCGTCTCTCCTACAACAACATGGCCGCCATTCCATCGACTTCAAAGGTGAGGCATTCACGTTTAAAGCTACAACTGCTGGAATTCTGTCTACACTGACTCACTGTATAGAATTGATGGCGCAGAGGGAAGACTCTTGGAGGAAACGTCTGGAAAGGGTAAGACCAACTAGATTCAAGTTCCAAATCCTAATGAGGAAAGAATTTATTTATTTATTTATTAATTTGATTAGTGTTTTACACTGTAGTCAAGAATCTTTCATATGTATGATGGTGGCTAGGATTATGGTGAGGGGAAACCCACAACCCTCCAGCGGTTGCTGGTGGACCTTCCCATGTACAGCCGGAGAGGACTCAAAAGATAAATCATGATCATTACTTATGTTAATTAGGAAATGATAAATAATATTACCGATGATAATGGGGAAAGGATAAGGCAGGTGGTTGTTGGTCCTATTTTGGATGGTTAAGACACTGTTATTGGTCGTTTGTGAGGAGAAACACTTACATGTGTCTTGGGGGAAAAAGAAATATTGGATTGCCAATTATAAATTGTTCAAAGGGTACTTCCCATATCAAGCCTGCAGACAGGTGCCTGACCTTTTTGGAAACACCCCTTGGGTGAAAGTAGTAGGCCCTGGAGACCTTCGTACCGTGATATATAACTTGGTCAACACGATCATGCCACTTTGTCCAAAGAGATGTTTCCACAGATGTTAGGCATCTGTTTGAAGGCTTAGTGTTGGTGTCCTGTGGCAATAAGCAGTCAGCATCAGGTATTAAGGTTGGTTTAATAGTCAAACATGCAGGCTCAGTGAAACGTATTAGAGAGTGTTTTCATTGTAAAAAGTAGTTTTAGAGGAGCTGCTGTTAAATTTTTTGTGCCATCCAACATCTAGTTTACCATGCGAAGCCTTAGTGGGATGCATCTGTATAAATTTACACCTTTTCCGCTTGTTAACTTTTTGGTTGGAAGGTCAAAGTTAGATTAGGATAGAAAGAATAAATGATTATGGCTTAATGCGATTTCAGCAACATTTCAGCCATATTGTGGCAAGTGTTAAGATAGAAGAAGTTGACATTATTAGTTATATGGTTACTGAGTGAAAGGATACGAAATTATATGGGGTCTCTATATGAGGCTTCTTGATCCCATATAGGTTCGTATCCTTTCATTCAGTAACCATGTAACCAATTTATCCCGCAGAAGACTGTAAAAACTATACAGAAATTTGTTTCTTGAAAAACAAAAGAAACTTCAACAGTAATTTCCTGTCGAGGAGCTTTGAATTAACAAGCAGTGATCTGGGAGTTATGAGGTCATAACTTTATTGACAATGTTCATTCAACATTCTTTTGTGACGCTGTGTCATTGGTGTCATTGTTGTGACTGTCATGTCATGGTTTTCTGCCTACTGTTGTGTCATCAGACACAAATAGCATCTGCAGCGGAGTATAGAGTTATACGTGTCGGTCATGTGACCATTAATATCCAGTCAAAAGCAGAGTATTTTGTTTGATGAGGAATAATGCTGTGGGTTATATATAGGACGTGTTGTGTTTTGTCTTTGTCTAGGAGGTGGAGAAGAGGAAGAAGATACAAGAAGTGTACAAACTGACGGTGGCGGACAAGGCCAAGCCCATTGTCGTAGGAGGACCAGATTACGAGGTCGGTCAACACTGCTAGCTAGCCACAACTTCGTAGCATGGGGGCAGCTATGGATAGATGTCCTACCACTCCTTCTCGTAATAGTGTTACTTTTCGTTCTCTTTCCGGCGAAAGCAGTTGTGATGCCATGACATCACAGAAAGAGTGAACATGTGTATCCATTTTGTGGGACATCGGGTTAACCTACCTGATTGACAGCTCAGAAAAACCTATTAGATCTCACTCTAGTGAGATTAAGGAAGGGGCCGAGGTCTAGGGGTTAGAGGAGCTTGCCTCTCAGATGCATTTAAGGCACAAGTTCAAACCCCCTCGCCCTCGGTTGCCTGTGGAGTTTTGATGGGTTGACAGCGCTTGTGCTGCCTTATTTGCAGTGTAACATTTGTGGAAGAGTCTTTGTCCTTCACTAGTGTGGTTTACATATTTGTACTTAACATGTTGGAAAGATTGTTAGTGAATTACCAAATGTCAGTGGTTTATGTGGGACTGCAGTTGTCTCCTCCGCATAAAACTGGCTGCAGTTGTTTAAGTGAAACATTGTCGAGTATAGCATTTGAGCAACAATCAAGTAAATTTAGGGATAAATTGAGCATCAAACTCAAAGCAGATCTCTACAAACATTAATTTAAAGCATGCTGTGTGCAGTAGGCTTGCTTTTGAGGTATAATTTATGGGCCACCTGTATCACTCTGGACATTTCTTTACTGACTACTTATTCTTAGTAAAGATAGATCTATTGATAAGTGTTGACAGTATTGTGGGCATTCTTAGATATGTTACCTTGTCTATGCTGTGTTGCATGACTCACTGTTATTTTTCATGGTCATTTGTCATCATGTCACTGAAAGTGAATTGTTTGAGAGGTATATTTTGTTTATTTTGTGTCCACCTGTCGATGCTTAATTCTGATGCAACATGTACCTTAAACTTTTCAGGAGGGACCACACTGCGCCATCAATGAGGATGAATTCTTCGATGCTGTTGATGCCACGTTAGATAAACTAGAGAATGAGGAAGAAAGGGTAACTTTTATCTTTGTTATCATCTCACACATTCACCAAAAGAGATAGATTTTAATTTTGGACTGTGTGTCTGACTGGCTTTAGTTTCTCTGCAATAAACTCAGATGAATAATTTACCATTGTTCAGTTTTGTATGCTGGTTCACTTAACGGAATGTATCGAATTCCACAATCAGATAGATCTGTTTTTTTCTTTGTTTTGGTATGGGTCATTGGCCGGCTCCAAAAATTGTCTGGTTTTGACAAAAGTTGGTTTGCTGATTCATTCTGTGGCCGCTCACATAGTGTTCAAGAACTCACATGTTCTGTGCAAAAGTTTTGCAAATATAATACGGGATAAAAAGTTGCTGAATTAGTTTCCTTTAGTCATGATGCCTTTGTAGGAAAGGTCAGTGTATCTGAAGTAGATATTTTAACGTCTGTATACAAGATCGAATCACATCTTACTGGGAAAACGTGAGTTTAAGAGCAGAGTAGTCTTTATTTGCTTCTCTTTCTGCTTCATTGATGCAGATTTTGAGAGAAAATACTGTAATAGTCACCTGTTCTGGTACAGTTCAGATTTTTCTACGTGAGGTTCATATTATTTCTCAAGCCAGATCAATGGTATACTGGTTATCTAAAACATATTGTGCCTTCTCTTATTCCAGAGACGCTCTGTTAAGAAAATGGAGAGGCCTCCCATGAAGATAGCCCTTTCCCCTAGTAGCCCATACTATAATGAGGTATGTCCTGGTAGATATACTGTATACGTATGCACTACAGTTACAGGAACCACCTAAACACAGTTATGGATGGTTGTGGGTTTCGCTCGGCTGGGCCCTGCCCGTTGTCCTTCTGCTGTAATGCTGGTCGCCATCATGTAAAAGAAATATTCTTGAGTACAGTGTTAAACACGAATCAAATAAATAAATAAAGTAAAAAATGATTGATGTCACAAGCTTAAACGCGTGCCCATTTAGAAAATATCCTGACCACACCATCTCTGATGGCAACAGCAACAATGCTGCCAGGAAGTACACCATCTCTGATAACAACAACAACAATGCTACCAGGAAGTACACCATCCCTGACAACAATAATGCTGCCAGGAAGTACACCATCCCTGACAACAACAATGCTGCCAAGAAGTACACCATCCCTGCCAACAACAATACTGCCAGGGAAAAACCATCCCTGACAACAACAATACTGCCAGGAAACAAACCATCCCTGACAACAATAATGCTGCCAGGAAGTACACCATCCCTGTCAACAACAATGCTACCAAGAAGTACACCACCCCTGACAACAACAATGCTGCCAGGAAACAAACCATCCCTGACAACAACAATGCTGCCAAGAGGCACACCATCCCTGACAACAACAATGCTGCCAGGAAGTACACAATCCCTGACAATGACAATGCTGCCAAGAAGTACACCATTACTGACAACAAGAGCGATGCTGTCCTCCCAAGGTGCCACTGTGGACTCGAGTAACACTGACCCAGTATTTATATAACACAGACAGTATGTGTCATAACATTTCCGTGGGTTGTGTTAAAAAATTTCAAGGACCTGATTTTAGACATTTGTGTAAACAAAAAGTACAATATAAAATATGTTTAATGCGTTCATAGAATAGGGCAGTATCCTTAACCAAATGTTAATGTAAGAATGTTTTTTTCTTGGGATATCATCAGATTAACCAAGTGGTGGGTAGTCATCTAAAGCACATGGATGAGATGACTGAGGAAGGGGAGAGCACTTGGACATTGATTCACGAGGAAGGGGAGCTGAAGGTGTACAAAAGAGAGATTGAGGAGAATGGCATAGTAATCGACCCACTCAAAGCTGTACACATGGTCAAGGTATTAGATACTTATCAGGAAATTTTTATACGCCCAAAAATAATGGTAGGTTATGTATGCTTTCATCTATACATTGGGTCTGTTGATGCGTAAACTTTTTGGCCATGCTACACATCCTCAACAATTTGGCATATGAAAGAGCCAGTTTCAATGCAGTTTTGGGAGACAAAACTTCCTATCTTGAGGTTATAAAACTCTGAAAGGTGTTCGTGTTTCATACAGGGTGTTACGTCCTTTATATTCAGTTGGTTTTGCCTCCATTCATGTGAATATAAATTTTACAATTTCCCCACCTAAATCATTGTGCATGTAATACTCTTAACTGAACCTCGTTTTGGTCTTTATCCCTTGATTATTGACATTTCCCCCCATAAATGAAGGATTAACGAAAATATTCTGAAAAACAGTGGAGAACATGGTGGAAATGTTGAACTACAAGTACAAGAGTTTTGATCAATTTATCGTTGTTTTAATTAGCTCTGAACTACATGTCCATCTGTTGCACAGGGTATTACAGGACATGAAGTTTGCCATTACTTCTGGGACATAGGCTGCAGGATGGAGTGGGAAGGTAAGGATGACCTTTAAATAAAATGCCCAGATTCTATGTATATGCTTTATACTGTTTTGAACCACGCATATTCAGTGCCAAGTCAGTTCTTTCGCTGCCTTCTGAGAATTTGTGGTCATAGTTTTGGAGGTTCTTCTTGGTAATGCACGTACTTTGTGACAGAAATAACAAGCAAACTACCCATAAACTAGATAGTGGAGTTGGGTATGCTGGACACTTGTAGGGTTATAGTGAGAAGGACAATGCCACATCTTCCTGTGGTAAAGCATTGTAACCCATGACAGTCGCATGCAATTCAGTCAATTTTATTGGAAGGGCACCTGATAAAAGAGGTTGCAAGCGCTCACTCACTTGGTAATACCTGTTGAAATCAGCGGGCTTTTAAGGTACCAGAGGAAGGCTGATGGGATACCTTTTCCCTCCCAAGCTGATTTGACTGTTTTTCTCTTGCACCACATGAGTAAAATGTTAGCAGTTTGTCCAGAAAATGTCATTGTTAATGCACAAATAAACAATAGACTGCATAGCATTGCTCATAGCAATCTGGTTTCTTCCATCCAAACCAAACTGCTGTTGTTCAAGCGAAAAATTCTTGATTTGATGATTAAATAAACTAACACCACATGTATGCACGTGTATGTAGGATAAAGAGGGGTGGAAGTAATTTAATTACCCTAATTCTTCAACCTTTTCAACCACCTCTGCAAGCAGTGTTTTGAAACATTATGAGAGAACCATGGGGTGTAGAGAAATAATTTGCACAGTTTTATGTAGGTCACGTCTTTAATCACACAACCAAATCACTTTTAGTGTCATTTTCATGATCATTGTATGCATAAATTCCACTGAAGAAAGTTCTTTAGTGGTTGAAAAGATGGAAGATTTACAGTACCTTATAGTTACGTCAATCTGTCAATTAATGATATCATTACCTTGCTGGCTGGCCAATACCACCTGCTGTGAGCAGTCGCAGGAGACCGTTGTGATCTTCGCGGTTTACTTCTCGTTGTTTCAATTATAGAGTTTCCCCATTTTTTGGAGAAATTACGGTACCTGTTTATTTTTACCTCACAGGCACCATAGACAGTAGTGAAGTCGTGGAGTGGTTGTCAGAAGATACCAATATTTGCCATAATGTGATAAAGAGGGTGTGGCCGGCGTCTCAGCGTGATGCGGTTTTCTGGTCACACATACGTCATGTGCCCAGCATGGATGATGAGGGCCCTGACCGATGGATTGTGGTCAACTACTCCACAGACCACCCCTCCGCCCCAGTAAGTCAGAAACACAACATGTTCTCTCCCAGGCCATTGCTTAGCCTTGTAACATATATACCTCTTATTTTTGCACCTTTTCCTGTTTCCCCTTACACTTGTGTGAATGTGAGGGATATAAATTTGGATCTGTGTGTCTGCCTGTCTGTCCTCCAAATATCATTTGATTTTGCGCGGATTGTGAACCTGAGATCAAATTTGGAAACTAGCCAGATACATGCATACGTTTAGTAGTTTTAGTGTGATATACAAATTTTCTAAAATTCCTAGCTATTGTTAAGTTGGCGTGCGATTTGCACACCTTATTAATTTTTAATTCAAGGTAAAGAGTACATGTGGTAAGTAATTCACCCGTAGATAGTCATGATGTGACTATTGTGTTGTCCCACGCCTGTTGGACATGTGACTGATGACTTCTGTGTTTTGATGTTTTCAGGCGAACAAGTACGTTCGTGTGAAAATGAACGTGGCTATGACATGTCAGACAGTCATACATCCACCCAGTGACGGCAATATTTGTAGAGATGACATTCAGTGTAAAATTAGTTATACAGCAAACGGTGAGTTATATCCTGTGGGTCCAATTAATGTATGCAACAACGACAAAAAGTTTTATTTTTTTTTTTATTTTTTATTTTTTATTTTATTTTTTTTAATTTAAAGGTAAATTTTCCACATCTCAAATTTTAAAAAGTTACCATGTATTAAATTTTGTAAATTTTCCACGTCTTAAATTGGATAGTTATTGACTTTCTTAATCCCATGTGGAATAATGTACATGTATTCTTTTGTAAACATAGAAGGTTTGTGGCCTGATTAAAAAGAAAAAGAAAAAATTATAGTGCTGACCTCACAGAACTGCTATGAAATGTGTTGATGTGGAATTCCTCTCTCTTTCATTTTTTTTGTGGATTTTGGGTGATAAAAAACAGTTGATGAAACTTGTATGGCTTTTGATGCAATCTTAATTTTTCGCTGATATCTTCCACATCTTCCACTTATATGATGTGTATGTCTGTTCATCATGTGGGAAAGTGTATCAGTATTTTGTAAGTATCAGTAAGCTTGCCAAAGGTTGTTGGTTTACCCTGGGCTCTCCTGTTCTCTCAACCCATAAAGATGACCATATTATAACTGAAGAAAGTGAAAAAATGTCGTTATTGAGTTAACCAGTAGTGAGATAAATACATTAATAATCTCTAATCCTACCTATATAATGTCATGTTACCTACCTTGGTACCTGCGTCTGTAACGCTCTTTAGAGTTACAAACTTCTGTTGATGTAGGTTTTTTTGTTTCGTTTCGTTTTTTCCAGTGAATCCTGGTGGGTGGGCGCCTGCCACTGTACTACGGCAAGTCTACAAAAGAGAATACCCCAAGTTTGTCAAGCGCTTCACCCAATATGTCAAAGACAAGACGGCCGAGCTTCCCATATTGTTTTAAGACAGAAACATGTGGCCATTCTGAACCTCCATAACCACAGGCCCATCACACTTCAGCTCTGTATACACCCAGTTTATAACTGCTTTCAGGCAAACTCATGCAACCAAAATAACAAGTTTAGTTTCTATTCTAACCAACTGTCGGCTGTGTTACCATGTTGAAACAGGTTTTCCGTTTTTCTTGTTTCTAATTTTTTTTTTTTTTTTTAATTATTGTTCTGTTATTTAGTGGGAATGTTTTTATTTTTTCTTTCTTTTTTTGTGATTCCAAAACAACCCTCATCAGTATTTCAGTGCACAGTCTATTTGTCACATATTTCACCATTGTCTGACTGTGTTTTTTGTACATAGTATTTTCAGAGATTACCACATCTTTGTCCATAATGTGTGCATTTGTTTGTTGTAAATGTTCATCAGATAAAAAGAATGCCCATGTTAATATTGCTCATGTAGGGTACAGTCGTTCAGCTATCCATTAGAAAAAGGGACTTAGCCCTGGGAAAAGACACGATTTTGAAGCTGTATTTCGCTTTGGGCTTGTTGTACCAAATAAGTTATTTTCCGCCCCAAGCAGTCACATTGATTGAATGGGGTTAAAAAAAAACTAGTCAGTGTACTATATATTTTCACAAATGTAGCTGTTGAAATCTTCGTTCTTTCCTGTCTCTGCCAAGTCCCAGCATAGGTTTTGGCATTTATGGAGAAACTTACCCATTGACAATCATAATATCAAGGTTTCTTTGACGGATTTTTATATTGGCATAACTTCATCCCACGATCAGCCTGTGGTCATTGAGTAGGGGTGGGGGTTGGTGGGGGCAGGTGGAGGGAGAAAGAGAAAGGGAAATTGTTTTTCCCGTTTTTGGGTAGAGCTATAATCAGTATATGCACTTTTTTTTTATCATTTGCCAGTTTAATTCATCACATGAAATCCCACCCCTAAGAGTTTGTTTTGTATGTAGCTGTTGATATGATATGTTTATTTGCTTGTTTATGTATTTATCCAATGATATCACAGGGTCTTTTTTCCAAAAGCTGTAGCCCTGCATTTATTACTGTTGCACTTGGACTCCCCATTGGGAATGGCACAGCAAATGAAGTAATTTAAGATAATTCAGCGACAGTCCAGATTCTGCTACTTGCCTTCACAGTGGAATGGGTGCAGTATCACCTGTGTCAGTGGGTAGGATTGTATCACCTCCAATTTCCAACAGTTCTGTCAAACGAGATAGCAAATTATACGGTGGTCATTATAGCCTTACAACATGTGGGATGAATTCTTCATATAGAGTGATCCCTCCCTGTCGGGTTTCCTCTCGCCATAGAACTGGCCGCTTTCGAATGAGTTACCTGTTTTTGAGTAAATCCTGAAATACCAATAAATAAATATATTCAGTGATATTAAGGAAATGCCGATCCTGTCTTTGTACAGAATAAAAAGAATAATAGCAATGTTTCTTGCTTGTTTGGGTTGGGGGGAAAAAAGGACCACATTAAATAGAAATTAGGTATGTCATGAATATCAGTATTTTTTTTTTTACACCTTTTTTTAAAATAAAATGTTTCCCTGCATGTTGCAGCCACTTGCAATGAAAAGGAATGTTTAAAAACTTTGTATCAAACATGTAAAAGTTACTTCTCAAACTTTTGTAAAATAGATTAGAGTTTGTCCACTCTTTTTGTAATTTCATTATTATTTTTCAATTCAACATTCAGAAATGAGACTTTATTCCAGCCTTGAAGAAGTCATTACTGTATCATCGTTTTCTTGTTGTAGCTCTTCATTATTGTAAGTCATTCTGTGGTGAATTATATCAATCAAGAATTTACTTGGAAAAATTAATTGGAGAAAGTAAATCATTAAGAAAACATTAAATACCATGAAATTTCAAAGAAGAAAAAGCAAACAGCTCTGCGAGTGATGTTTTTTTACCATGTATATTTTTGTAATTTTCTGCGGAATCAGAAGTTTTGTCATTATACTCCTGTCCATTTTAATAGCAGCATGATAAGTCAAGTTTTGCGTTTTCACATCTCAACGACAACACCAAGGCTATTTTCACGAAGATCAACTTTTATTGCTTTCTGTTTTTAAGATGGCACATTTTACTCTGCTAGTTTTTGAACTTGAAATGTTGAATTGGTTTTCAAAAGAATGATTGAGTCATTGTGTGAAGATGTAGTAATTAAAACAAAATCGTTGATTTGGATTTGAACTTGTAATGAGCAAGAGAGAAATCTTGTATTGAGACATGCCATTATTATGGGTCTAAAGACGTTCTGAGGATGACCCTGGTGCAGCAAAAATGAATAAATAAATAAATAAATAATGGAGTAAATAATTCTTTTCAGTAAGTTGCGCTGAATATGATTTTAATTTTTTGGAATTTTTGTATTTACTAGGAAACGATCTTGGGAAGTGAACTCTACAGCTCAATGCATACCTTGTGATATTAGGCAGTGTGTGACTATTTCGTCAATGTCTGTACAGTGAAGGGACCATGCTAAAATAACAAAAGATTTAAAAAAAAACAAACAAGCACGTACACACATACACGCACACACAAAGAGCCCTTTTCATAGGTTAATGTTGTTATCACACAAGTAACAACCATAACTTCGTCTTTAATTGTGTCTTCGTTTTGGGGTGACCACATAATTGTGGGGTTCGACAATATGTGAATAATTTATTTGAAAGTCGAACACTTTTTGGACAGGCCAACTCTTCTCCGTTTGTGGCTTGTTTTTTTTTTTTTTGTTTTTGTTTTTTTCTTTCATGTGGAACATTAAACAGTAAAAAGCTAATCTACAGAACAAGAGCAGTGTAACAAAGATGTCCATTGGCTCATTGCTGTTAACTTGTCCTAAAACAATATGCTTCTCTACAGAAAACTTACCATGTTATTTCCGAATCTGGTTTTATTGTCTGTATCCTGCTCTTCATCTGAAGTAAGCTTTAAGGTGTATTACGCATAGATGTTGTGTGATGTTAATTAATAATCTCCAGGAAATATACCCCAGAATATAACATCGTGAGTAAAACATATACTTTACAAGTCGTTTTGAAGCCAACAGCCCTGTGTGTATTCCCAAAGCTGAACGTACTGACGTATATATAATAGGGTATTCTGTATAATTTTATACATACATAGGCCAACTGGAATCAGACATTTCCTGTATTTATGTTGATATCAGGCAACACGGTATATAGCATGTATAGACGTGTTTGAAAGCTGGTGTTTTCGTATCCCTCTGCGTGTGGTATACGCTCATACCCTGCCATTTAGGATTCTCTTATACGACTGTGAAGGAGACCTGGGGTTACAGTTTCCCCAATCTTTACCTGCTGACCCATCAGGATTTTTGTTTGCTGTCCCATCACGGGTGCTCATTTGTATATGATAAATAAAACTTTGTAGATATTGCTCTGTTGACGCGTTCTGTCTGAGTCTGTGTATTATTGGTCTGGAAAGCGGACATTGTACGGTATAACCCTTGGATTCATGGGCGGAAAGCCCAGTCTCGGGCACCAGATCTTTTGAGATTCAGCAGCGCCCAGCATTCATTTTAGCCAGACAGAGTTAGTCCAGTTATCAATCGCTTCAAGATGTACGCAATTTTACGTTGAGGCAAACGACTGATACTTTGTGTTCCAGGCGCCAGGATCAAAAAGCCCTCTTACACTTGTCAGACTTAGCCTTAACATGTATCATTATTTAGGTTTAAACATAAATGCAAATTTTTAATTTTGACATGAAAGTCTAAGACAACTCTAAATATTAAAATGAAAACTACTTCAATATGTTACCGATTTAGAACAGTAGGCTGTGTTATAATTAACACTAAGTTTGACCAAGTCTAAAACAGTCTCGTGATCCTTGATTTTAGGTAGCAATAAGATCTTGACAGTAGGCCTGGTGTGTTGATATACGTTCGGTGGATCAGTCGAAATCACTTGTTGTTCGCCAGTATCGGGATCGAGCATTATTTCTAAAGGTTTAGAAACCATTTCGAAAAGATGTGGGTCTGAAAGTTTCTTATTCCACTTTCTAAGCATGAAGGTGGAAAAAAATTTTTTCAGAGTTTTCATACACATGGGTTCAAAATAATATTTATTAACTAATTATAAAATTAATTATGATTTCCGGTAGTCGCTGCAACAAGAGTAACACTCGAAGATATAGCGACTACCGGAAATCACGTCTTTTTAGCGTTATTTTGCCTTAGTTTGCGAGAGCACCCTCTCACGTTTTGCCCAAACAGCTTTAATCTCGCGAGACGGCTCCAATGCCGATTCGGCTTATTGTTCCAAGCGCGTAACACTCTTGTCACCTGATACTGTAGTAAGCTGTCAGGTTTGTGGTGGAAACTTATGTCTATATGTAAATCTATAACATGAAATTATCAAGAAGCTTACTTCCGCCATAACGTAATAGTCTGGAAGTGAACTGTTGTTCACCCGGGTACTTGCTATAATTAAAATATATAACATTAAAGCAGTGCCCCGTCCCTGTGCCATTACATGTTACATTGAGGGTCAACTCAAAACATTTATGTCGCAGCTTTTTATAAACAGCTGATGTCTCCGAGTTCTCTGATTGGTCAGTCTCTTATAAGCTTAAAAGCGTGGGGCTTTCAGATCCCCAGTCGACAGCAAAATATTTCAGCAAAGAATTCATACAAATTCAAATAGGTTTTTGCATTCAAGAGACATTTTTGTAATCTTTTTAATGAACGGTGCCTCAGTCATGGACTGTCTTTCACTATAAAATATTCTCACCCAGTGTTATTTGATGAACACAAGAGCTGGGTAATTCATTGATAATTGTTTCATGCAGTTGATGATGTTGATCGACTGGTTATTCAAAACCTTTATACAATATATACATATGTATACATGGCATTTCATATAACAGTTTACACTACCCTATACAATACCCACATCAAACCTGAACACGGACACCAGTTAATCATTTTATCTCGCCACGATATGGCTGAGATATTGCCGATGTGGAGCTAAGCCATAATCATTCATTCATTCATTAGCCATTTTATTATGGCACTGCGATGACAGGCCGAGCATAGAACTTTCAAACTGTAGGCCTGCCTATATATTCAGCTACCTGCAGCGGAAATGATTAGTGGCGCAGCGCATCAATACCTAACCAGTTGCATGGTTTAATTCACGCGGCAAAGCTTGCATCCAGACGTGTGGTGGATTTCTGGATTATGTAGGCTATTATACATTTAGCACTGCAATTATATCAGCTGCGGCACGTGTTAATTGAAGTCTGAGACTGAACAGCGAAAAAGTATGAGAAATGACCAGCTGTGTATCACTTCAGTACCGGTTTTGACACATGCATGTATATATTATGTGCGGGTATGTTTAGACAGAAGCCGATAGCATATGCATGTCAGGTGTGCACAGTTACGTGGTCAGTCGGTGAGGACCGTGGTAGTCTAACATTGGTGAAGAAAAGAAGATTTATTTGTGTGTTTGATTGATGTTTTACGCCGTACTCAAGGATATTTCACTTATACAACGGCGGTCAGCATACGTACCGAACTCAGCTACTTAAGCGTTGCAAGAGACGCGTTTAAAGCCGACTGGGGACAGTTGGTGATTGGTATAATCTAGAAGCTATTGTACAGGTATACTCTATGAAAGAACTGTGTACAAATGTACACATCCGCAACGCATGTGTATCAGTGGTACAGAATTGTGTGTCGCTGATGCTCACGTCATAATGGATGATTTACACAAACTGTGTACAGCTGGTTCACAAAAATTATGTGGATGTGCATTTTTAGCACAGTAATGTCTTCCACTCTTACACATTACTTATTAGAGAGTATCAAAAAGTGTAGAAGATAAATTTTATGATATAGGTCAATATTAGTCTTTAAATAATTAATGGCAGTTGAAATATAGAGATAACTGTGTTGAGCCCTTGTCGAATACTTATACTGGCACTGCAATTAAGGGTGAGAAGTGGTGGGGCGGGTGTGTGAGATGGTATGAGGTGGAGGTGCGGGATCAAAACAGAAATAAAAAGAAGGCCCCATTCACTATGCTAGAGGTGACGAATGTGCATGTGCTGCGTTGAATATTGTACCTAAAACCAGAATACAGGGTTTAAATCTTGGATAATAACTCTACAATCACACCACATTACCTGGTTTTCTTTGAATATCAAGGGTTAACATTAACGAGAAAGAAATAATAAATTTTGAAATAAAATGAAAAGATAACGACAAGCAATCAGAACCAGACAACACATCTCCATTTTAACAAGACTGTCACTTCGACGATATCAGCGTGGAGTGAAACGTACGGGTATACTTAGCGTCTTAATTTAATGAAGGCGGAGACGCGCACCAGCGAATAAAATAACGCACAGCCGAAAGTGAAAGATATTTCATTGGTTATCTTATGGAAGAATACTGGCCAATCAATACAATGCAAGCAAATAATCAGTCCAATCAAATAGCCAAACACTCTCCGTTATGCGGCATTGTGTGCAATTTCGCCATTCATCGTACCTTACACAAGTCCACCTGGACACCCGCCGAATCGTGAAGAGTTCTTCACGTCCCCCACAAAAGGCAGCCATTTGAGGATTTCGTAGTGATAGCTATTCGGATTTTACAGAGTTTAAGCGTGTTGCAGCCTCCTTCTTGTTGATACACTCTGCAAATTCTATCCAGCAACAATGTCTAAAGGAAACGAACAAGGGTTTGTATGCGTTATCTAACCATGAGTCGATAAATGGACACAATTTGTATAACGAATGCGAGACATGGTCACTGCAGTGCAGCCAATCGCGACTGCGACCATGTGCTGTCTCAAAATTTGACCATTTTGTGCATAAATTTATCTTACTTTCATTATTTATTGGATAGAAATATCATTTGTGTATGTATATTGATATGTTTTACTCAGTTTTGTTCTTCACATGCATACAGTCTAAACCGAGGTTTGCATGCAGATGCTGTAGTCTGAACATAAAATGGCGTGTTAGCGTCGGCGATTTTAGGGCCTACAGGAGGAAGTTAAACGTAGAAAGAGCTGTGATAAAACCGTTAAACCCAAGCAAAACGGAATATCAAGCAGTTTTAAAGGTCTGCATTCCTTTCTCACATTTTGAATGTACCAAGCAAATAAAATAAACATGACTGTTTTATCCAACCCCGAAAGAGTGCTAATTTAGTGAAGTTCAGTCCGAAAGACTCACGACTTTTCACCGTATGGTGGCTTAGTGTCGCTGAATTCTCGGTGCTTATGAATGTGTTCAGTTAATTTTATATCTGACAAAGAATTAGGCCATTGTAGTTGTTATTGGAAAAGTCTCTGGACATGAAAGACACAGACTCAAGAGATCTATTTTTACTGTCTGCGTTAGCCAAAGATCTCGGTTGTGATCTTTTTATATGGGGTTAGGTATAGATCACAGGCAAGGAACTGTGGAGGTCAAAATTGAAGTGTTTAAAAGTAGCTTAGCGCGGTGAAAACTCAACACTACAAAAATCCGTCTTCTGCCAATTTTTTCACATTGTGCTACCTTTACGACCAGTAATTCCCAGATAATTCACATTAGTGACTTACGCTCTCATGCGTTTTGGTCAGCTTGACCTAAAGAATCGTGTTGTTGCTCCCTGCACATGTGCGTAGATGTGTTTAGTGTGGATGTAAATTTCAACATATGTCATGGATAGGTCAATCGCTGCTATGCATGCGCGTGTCATTCACAGATTTAGAAAGCATTGCAGCATGTGCCGGCTGACCGTATGTTCGACTTCAGATAAGATTTACTGGAGAATGGTGAGGTAATGCTAAGTAGCGATTGAGGCAAAATATGCGAGAGCTTTCGAATTAAGGTGGTTTATGTGTATTCGGGAAGAATCTAACACCCATGCAGCAGAATTGAACATGTTGATATCTCCTTACCAGCATTATACCTAAAATAGGGTATACATGGCCTTTGAGCTAAGGGTGGCCAGCTGTCCTCGCGTATCAATAAATACAAGGCACCCTTAGACCGTGGCCTAGTGCTAACATGTGCCTGTCCCTACCATATGCTTGCACTTTCTCTAGTGTAGATGTGGCTGTAATCGAACTGTACTGCTTCGTGGATTGGAGCAGGTATTAAATTCATGTCTGGTCTGGCAGGAAAATTTCACAAACTTTACACAAAGTCATCCCTGGTCATCCAAGAGGTATCGATGCCAAAAGCTGTTCCGGCAAATACTCTTGTAACAATAAGTAGCCATTCAAACTTGTGAAGCAAGAAGTCAAACCGTCACCCAATGATTCATATTCTAACCTCAGCTAACGTATGAGCAGGCAGTTTGAGAGATAAACTATTGACAATGAAATCCAAATAGTATGTACAGTACCCTTATAGTTGAAGGCAAAAGAAGCCAAAAAACGAAAGAAGTTCTCAACAAAGTCTTGTTGGAAGTGCTTTTGAAACTCAAAGTGCGCAGCTTGCGGGGACATGATGGACGTTGGTTGATTTGCTTGACTCATAAGGTAAAGCTGAATTACTCTTAAAACTCTAGACTTTAGATGACTTAGGGAAACATAAGGACAGGTTACAGCTGTCCAGGCTGGTTAAATTTCCGTCCTGGAGTGAAGGCGTAGGAGCAGTGCTGGGCTAGGAGTGTCTCGGTGAGCTTTGAGCAAATGACTGTCATGCAAGTGGCCATGGTGTGCATGCATTATTTACTCTCACCATCTTGATGAAGCAGGACAACAGCCTGCATCACACTTCAGGAAACAAGTCCATTTGGCTGTGGCTGTCCATGTTTGCAACTTAGTGTGACGTGGCTGCACAGTGACTGAGGTTTTATTCTGCTTGTCACTGTTTTGTTAATTCACATGTATCATTTCAATTTCTTTCAGAAAACTTTTTGTTGGGGGCTTAAGCTGGGACACCACTAAAGGTGAGTGGATGGTTTAAATTATGCAATTGTACCCTGCTTGATATACCTAATGGATGGCCTTTGCTTACCTTGAGGATCAAATCTGAGGTGAAATTATGTCTAAATTAGTCTTGCTTATGTTACTTAGCATGTATTAATATTTCTAGGTGGAAAGGTTACATTTGCAAAATATTGTTATTTAGATTTTGGTTTGCTATCCTTGAGTTCGGCACAGTATTTGGAATGGGTGCATTTCATGTAATTGGTGCACTGACAATCCATTTACCATTACACAGGATGAGTATTTTGTTCTGTGATTTGATTTGAAATCTCACACTGGGACATTTTGTTGTGAACTTCCATTGTATTTCAGGATCACTGTTCTGTATCACTGTATATATTGACTACATGAAGTTTTTCACTTATTTTAGCAAAGGTTTTCCTTATTTACTTATTTCCAGACAGCCTTAGTGAATACTTCGGCAGATATGGGGAGGTCATTGATTGTATTGTGATGAAAAACCTTCAGACGGGAAAATCCCGGGGATTTGGTTTTGTGACGTATAAAGACCCTGCTTGTGTGGAAACAGTGTTGTCATCTGGGCCGCATCAGTTAGATGGACGGCAGGTACTGTACAACTTAATATACCTGTTGTGTAAAGATATGCTTTGTGAAACCAACACACATGCTGCCATTGCGTTAGTGAAGTGCTCTTGAATATGGCGTAAAACAACAGTCGAATACAGAAAAAGTCCTGGATGGAGGCATCCGTTTTATATTGTGTTGTGATACATGTTTTTATGTTTCAGGTGGACCCCAAGGCTTGTAACCCTAAAGCTGCACAGCAGAATCGTATGAGAAACAGTGATGGCATGGGGGTATGTCTTTGTATTGGAAGCTTCAAGAATTCACAAGAGTATTGCTTGGAAAGGAGTAAAAAAAAAATGGATTTGCAATTAATAGAAGAAAAATCTGATTCTCTTGTGACTACATGGGAACTAGAACTTAACTGGCAAGGCAATTATCAAGTTGATCATAGATCAATTGTTACTGTATTTAGTGGTCTCAAAACACCCGTGAAAAACCACTGGTTGAACTTGACAGTTGTTGCCTTACAGGGTGGCGGCGGCGGCGGCGGCGGCATGAGAGGGGGTGGAGACAAAAGCAGGAAGATCTTTGTGGGCGGTTTGCCCAACAGTGCTGATGAAGACACTCTTAAAATGGCCTTTTCAAGATATGGAAAGGTGACTCATTCGCCTTGTTCTTGTACGAGACTTTTTTATCAACCTAGACTGGACCATGCGGTTGAACTGCTCGTCCGTATTCTTATTTTATGCACAAGATGTTGGTTTGATTGATTTCTTGAATAATCAGGAAAATAAGCAGTCGATCAACAAGGCAGTTTATATGTACCTGGCCTGGAGTTAAGTTTACCGGAGATCATTTGGTGTCCATCAGTATTCTGACATTAAGTTAGTTATGTGGGTGAAAATCCAAATCACATGTCGGGGGGGAAATGTGTGAGCAAGTTACCAAAGGTAGGTTCCTCCACTCATGAATTTGGCCAAAGTGGTACAAGTGAAATGTTAAATTAATCAATCTGTTGAATCTGCAAAGGAAGAAAGCACCATTCAAATATTTTGTTGATGAAAGAATGTGATGCTAGTGACAAAAAGCTAGTTTATTTTAGGGATTTGTGGAAAGATTATGACACCAGATAAAGTGATATTGGAAGAAAAGCCCTGAGTGAAAGCTCTTGCTACCTAACCTTCAGAGAAACCTGCTTTATCACTGAAGAAAGGACTACAACTGTGTTTTATTTCACAGGTGACAGAGGTGGTTATCATGTATGATCAACAGAGGAAGAGATCTCGAGGTAAGAGATGTGAGACCTATTGTATGTATGATTGTTAATAATTAATTGATGATTAATGATTATTAGCTGTCGTTAGATGGCATTTTGTCACATCAGTGTTCAATGGATTTGTTTTTCCTGGTAAGCATTGGAAATTTGTGTGCATTCTTACGAGACTTACTCTGCAGCCAAGCTGAGATTTTCAAAACGTTCACTCAGTATGCGTTAATTAGCGATTTAAAATAAGTGTAAATCCCTGTGATTATTCCATGAGTGACCGTTGTCTTAATATGGCAAAACTAATGCAGAGATAGCCTAGAGCTATAGTAATTTTTTCATAAATCATATTTAATCTGTACAATCTTACGTACTTTCTGGAAAACAAGTGGATTTACTAAATATGAGGGCATCACTTGAAATGCTTTCCGATCCTTATCTAAGTTCAGTTTTGTATGTGGTGCTGCATGTTAGTCTCTACTTTAAATAAATATTAAAATTATGATGTAATTGTAAAATTTAACTTGAAAATCACATTACCTTTTGATGATTTCCTGACTTGAGTGGCTTCAGTGAGCAGTTTTGCTTTTATACAGTTGACGTCAACTAAAATTTTAAAGATGTTCAGCACTCAATGTCGACAGTAGTATTGTCATCTGTTGTGAGATACCTTCATGTAATTGTTGATCTTTAACACTTACTCACCTCCATAGTTAACTTTCTACAAATTCTACACGTATCTGGACCTGTGGTTTGCTGTGGTCGTGATGAGGTTATATGGTTAACTATTGGTTACCAATAAAAGGGTATTCTGCGGATTATCAATTCGAAGATTATACCTCGTGTCATCCATGCGAAATAAAACGTTTACTGGCAGCATAGTATCATGTGTGCAACTTACAACATTTATGGCTGTATTATTAGCGCACATCAAATGGGAAATGGAAATCGAGGTCCTGAATCTTGACCAATTTTTTTCAACCTGATAAGCCAGTAGTTTTGTTAGCTAGTTATGCTGTAAAACCAAAATTTCTTGCAACTGGGCATGGTCGGTTATGGTTCCTAAAGCCAAACTGAAATTTTACTCTAATGTGGCTGAGAGTTTGCCATCCGTGTGGCATCCAGGCATAATCAATCATTCTAAACGTAGCTTTTATTCTAAATCTTAGGTGTCATAGCACAGTGAATTGCTTATATTATTCTGCTGTCTCCGCTCATTTCACCAGTTTGTATATACATGTGAAGTGTTCCTAGCCAGGGTACTCGTGTCTTGGCTAAATTAACATATATGATAGTGGATAAAGTTGGACAAGTACAAGTAGTCTTGTATACTCAGTAATTATTCAACCTTACCGTCTGCATTTATAGCAAAGATATATAAAAGTAGTTGAGGTCGGAGAAACTTAATTTCAGGCAGTCCATGAAAACTACTGCATCACTGACAGTTATTAGTGAAACCTTTTACGAATTCATACTTGCATTTATATGGATGTGAATGTTTGAATTGTTCTGTGAAGAATGTTTGACATGTAAATGTCTTAAATCTGTACACTTAAAAATGTAAGATCTGTTTTGTTGAGATTTTAAAACTGTTGTACTATTTGCAGTTTAGCATATGTATGCTGTGCATACATGAACATATATTTTGTAAAGTTCTCTACTTGTTGCTGCAGTCATATAAAAACAGCTGTGTAATTAAAACGGTGGCTGATTTTTTTTTTCCAGTTCTCGGTAAAGAGAAAAATGTCTTGCATGGTCTGAAAATACAAACATCTGAAATATGCCAGGTTTTTATTGACCACTCCAGCTGTTTTTATTCACTGCAGCTCCATGTATTATTATATGTTGACCTATGTCTTACACTTTATGCTTTCTCTTTATTATAGTTAAGTTGAGATAGATCCACACTCTGGTTGCTGTTTGCTTGGCAAAGCTCACGAATATCTGGGGTGCAGCTCATTTAAATCCAGATTATAGCCATGTGGATTTTACCATGGCTGACTTAGTTAATTGTTTCAGAACTATTCGTTTTTCAATGGTCTTTATTTCTAATCAGGTTAATTTTTATCTTGAACTTTTTGGTAATCTGAGTAGCACAAAGTTAAGTTGAACAGTTAGGTAGGACTTAGCATGCGTTTGTATCTAGATAACCTTGTGACGTGTTCTGAACATGTATTTTTGTTCCATTTCAAAGTAACTTAAGGTATGATTTGTGCTGGAAAATGCATGCTTTTAGTTGGGTGTATTTGAGGATTTCCTCCTTAAGAAATCTGATTATTTTTTGTTGAATTTTTCAACATGTTGAAACTCAGCAATTTTCCCACTAATAATGGCAACATCTTAGGTTTTCAACATGTAGGTGTTTATTGAGCTTACTGCTTGCTTTTAGAGTGTAATATTTTAATACCTGTAACAGGTGTACATGATTTAAGTCAGACTTAGTGATAGCATTACTAATCACAGTAACTGCACTTACGTCTTCTGTCATGCAAGGGAGCTGCCTGAGAAATAGACAGAGAACTGGTTTATATGGTGATATTACTTACCTGTAGAGGAGAATTTGTGAAGGTTTTTGTTCGTCTGAGCTTTGCCAAGAACACCGAACCTGGGCCTACCATAGAGACTGGTCTCATATTGATGTAATCTTCATTACCATTATTTGGGCACTAGGCTTTGGGTTTTTGACATTCGAGAGTGAGGAAAGCGTTGAAGCAGTTTGCAAGGATCGCTTTGTGGATGTTAGCAACAAACAGGTGGAGTTATCGTTATTTACATTACTTGCCTTGGTTGTTAAGGAAATTGTTTCAATTTGGTATTATTTACATACATGTAGAATTTAATGCTACTTATTAAATATTAAATGAATAATGTAATGCATTTCTTTAGTGGTTATGTGAACAAATTATGACGATATGGGTATGTGTATTTAGATATGTTTTGCATGTACTGGTATACATTATACATGTGATTTAAGCATAACTTAAATTTTTAAGAAAAAACGGTATTTTACACTTGCCTATATTATAATTCAGTATGTACTTGGTTAAAAGGCTTGTATGTTAAAGTATGAAATAATATTTGTTTTATCTATGTCTTTGTCTTTTTCTTTCCACAGCAGTATGGGTTAAAAATCCAATTCTTGCATTACAATTAAAATTAGCTTTATTCATCTAGAAACATTACTGCACTGGCTATGCGAATGGCCAGATGCTTGTGGCTATACACGTAGTTACATTGAAATGAGTATAGTTACCGTAATTTTCTTTGGTACCTTGATTTGATACCCTGGTTCACCTTGGGCTTAGCTGGAAGTGTACATTGTACCTGTGCTATGGCTAACACTCGTTGTGCACAACACACATTTGATCATTAGTGATGCACTGTATGTGTAAGTTATACAACTGCTAACAGTTATGGTACGTGTAATGCGTGTGTAAGATTTAAGGAATAGAATTTACAGATATACATGTGCAACATTGGGTAATGTGCACCGAATGGACAGGTATGACTTGAATAGTTCGTTTGCATGTGTGGCTTATGTGCAGCTAAGTCCTTGAACATATTGCATTGCGCCAGGTGTATGTACCAACCATTGAATAGTTAGATGATCGGGTAAATAATGTAATTTATCGTCCTGGGAACTAAGGTGTGCCGTTATGTAGCAACTGGTCTGCACTTGCTTTATTTCAAGGGAAAAGTAAATTTGCTTTTCTTGGAATATCTCTAATGGGTACCAATGAAAAAGAGAAATTTAACACAATAGTGATGCTTAAGAGCTTTTGATCGACAGTGAATGTCACTAGAAGAACTGGATTTTTCCGGCCCTACCTAAATTCATTGTATACACCTTGCCAGCCATCTCTGAATGTTGTTTGGTTTTTGATTAAAGGTGGAATGTAAGAGAGCAGAACCAAGAGACGGAAAACAGGGTGGTGGCGGTGGCAGCGGTCCCTGGGGCCCACCTGGGGGCGGACAGTGGAACCAGAACTCTGGACCACCAGGTGGTGGCCCCTTCCAGGGTCCCGGTGGAATGGGTGGCTACCAGGACTTCAACCAGGGCGGCTTCAATCAGTTCCAGGGTGGATATCAACAAGGGGGCTGGGGACAACAGCCAAATATGGGCAACCAAGGTGAGCATGCCACAATGCAGAAATACAGTTTGTATAGTGTGTCTTCAGTTGGTATACAGTCTGTTACCTGCAGGTTTTAAAATTATAATATGATAATTATGATAGAAGTTGCACTTAGTAGCCATGTTAAATTTTACAAAACTTTACTTAGTTTGAACTAACCTCGTTCAGGCTTGATTGTTCACTTAACTATTGTCATTTCAAAAAATTGGATACAAACAAAAAAAAAGTCTTTGGCGTAAGCATTGAAATTTTAATTCTGCTGTCCAATGATTTTAGTATCGTTAATGTAGCAGAATAAAACTTTACTTTGAAACAGAGGGAATTTAACTCTCTTATTCTGAGCAAATCCAAGATATTCAGTTTAAGTGAACATTTCTAGCCTTGCAATTGTATGTCCAAATAATTACGCCCCGAACAGGAAGAGCAAATTTTGTCTGCCTCCATCATGTTCAGAACTGAACTTACATTGTTCTCGTCCATGATTCATTATTAGTTGAAAATGAAAGAAAATTTACTGCCCCAAAAAACAGTTTAACATAATGACAGTGTACAGTTTCATACAGATAACAGGTGGTAGGCAGACAAGTCAGCCCATCCTGCTAACTACAAAGCATTAAGCATTTAATTTAGTTGTTGATGCAAAGTAAGCATGTCTGATTGATACAGCTAAGTCATGTGATTTGTATGACTTAAGTCACAGTTGTCCTCTAAAGGATGCATAGACCTATGTAGTTACTGATATATGAAAAAAGGATAGTCTGTATTTGTTCTCAAAACTCACTAGAGCAAGTGCATTTTTAGAGGCTGTTATTTTAATGCCATTTATTGTGCTGAAACTGACATATTTCCAATAGGATATCATTGCACCTTTCAAATTTCAAAAGACCAAAGAGATCTCAGAATCAGACAAAAAGGGTCATTTAAATGTAGTCCTTTCATGTGGTGAAATATTAGGTCAAATGCAGTAATATAGATCATTGAAATTTGTGATATTTGCTGGTTGATTCTTTAAGCTCTGGCTGATATATTAGGGGATTAATTTCAGGCGGGTGGATGCAGAATTCAATGCCTCAGGGGCCGTCTCATATGGGTATGCTATCCTCAGTGTGTAGATACTGGTCTAGTCAAGTTTTGCATGCCTTCTTCTCTGCTCTTTTAACCATTTCTGTCACTAACGTCCCAGAACTATGCACTGTATGGTCACAGTTGGAGCATGAAGCAATCTGGACAAAAATTTGTATGATCCTGTTGAATACCTCTTAGCACTTTCTGTAAGATTTGGTTATTACTTCCCATTTAATAAAGAAGCCTGAATTATAAGGCCAACATACTAAGGCTCTGTATATTGCTGCCAGTTTCGCTTTTCCACATTTGGGGAATGTCACTTTGAACCAGTTGTTGGATTGGAGCATGACTGATACATCCATTTCTCATTAAACTGCAACAATTCAATCATAGTTTTCTTAAAAATCAAAATACATGGTACCTATAACTTTTAAGGTAGCAATTCTGCAGACATGCCAGATTGTTTCATATCCCCCCCCTCCCCTTCTGTGAAAAATTGTCCACTATTAGAGGATGATAAATGTAATATTTGGGACTTTACAAAGCATTAGACGATACAGCCAGATTTGCCCCCATTGGTGATTCCAGAATGGTGTGTGCTGTCCACCAGCAATCAAGATCAACATGAGATCCTAGATAAGTTACATGTAGCTGAAGGTCCAATTGCTCGTTAGCTATGAAGTAAGATATTGTCAAGGATTAAAAGAGGTGATGGAGGTGATCGTGTTTAATCCAAAGAAGCTAAATCAGTATCTCACGAACCCTGTAATTTCATGCCAGTGCCAAAAATGTTAAGTGACATGTGCTCAAAGATGGTTTAATTTGTTCAGTATGTATTTGGTGTGCAATATTCAAAGGAACGCATGTACTTATAGCAGATACAGTTTACATGTGGTTACTGCTGATGTGCACTCTCACGGTGGCACTTTATTCCAGCAGTCTGCATTTAGCTTTTACATGGCAGTGTGGTGAATAGATGAACACATTCATGTAGTATGTGGATCTGAGAGGGTATAGTGTACATCTATGTACGTGGTATTTTTGAACGCCATCATTAAAGATGTTCATTGGACATAACCGGCTTTGTTGATTGATCTTATTTTAGAATTTTTTTAAAACCTTATCTTTATTAGCGAGAATAAGTTAACTACTGCTGTAATGTGTCTTTCTGATAGGACCAGGATATGCACAACAAGGAATTTTTTAGGAATTGCCTAATTATGTCTACTAGTCATTATCTTACCACACATGGAGTCCCACTAGTGTTCATTATTGTCATTTTATCACTAAACCAAAACTAGAAATTGGTGTCAAGTTTCTGACAAGGGAGATACAACTTCATCCAGTCTCTGCAGGAGACACTCTTTAGATTGATTTTTTTGGTGAAATGAAAGTTGTTGGCGCCCATAAAGTGTAAACCATTACTTACATGTAACTTGGTACATGTAGTGTTCTTTGTCTTTAATTTGTGTTTGTATTTATAGCTAATCTATATTCCAATCAGAAATATAGAACTAAGGTGGTGGGTTATTTGGTTACTTATTTCTTTGTCATTAATCAGTAGTTATTACTTTTTTATAGATTTATTGTGGTAGAACTCAACGGCTTTGTGATTATTTTAGCTTATAATGTACACGTAAGGAGATTTTGTTTGGACAGGTTAATAGCGTAAAAAATCGATGCTGACTGGCTCACTTAACATACAGTACCAATAACTTCCACATTCAGGGATGCATTGTCTTCAAATCAGCCTCGAGTAGAAAAGGATAAATATTGAAATGATCAAATATAAAAGGCATTGAGGGAGTTCAGATGTAATAATTCTGTGATACCAGATTTGATGGCCTTCAGTTCTTCCTGATTTACCGACTGCACGGCTGTTGGGTAAAATTTGGCGTATAGAACTATATGAATTCTGACATTACATGTAGTGTTCGCGAAATACAAAGCCATTGTGTTTTACCACATATTTATGGGTTTCTTAGATTACGTTCATCAGATAACATGTAGCCAGTCATCCAAGGTGCCACATGTTACAGTGATTTTTCAGTTAGTGTGTTTGTTTTTTACGTGAAGGTGTAAAGTTTGTCTACAAACAGTTACAAGTGCACATTTCAGGAAACTGTAACACATGAGGTTTTCCATAAGTATAACTTGTAATCTTTGGTGAAAACTTTTGGTGTTGAATTTGATATGAACTTGTAGTTTGCATTGTACTGACTTTCTGTGTATAAGAATTCGCTGTGGCCTGCAAGAACATCTTGTATCATAATGCGACCTGGTATGTTACCTTTCAGGTGGCTATGCGAACCAGGGCAACTTCCAGGGTCCTCCCCAGGGCCCACCTCAGCAGTGGGGCGGGCAACCTCAACAGACTCCACAAGCACAGTCCCCACCCCAGGGACCTAATGCTGGGAACTATGGGTACGGCCAGCCCCAGGGAGCTCCCGGGGGGTACAGCTCACCGCCCCAGAGCCAGCCTCCACAGCAGCAGCCCCAAGGGGGACCAGCTCAGCAGTTGTTTGGAGATTATGGTAAGACAATTGCAACTTCAATCCAGAGTGAAAATACATTTTCCAGAAGTAAAGAGTGGGGCCAAGGATAGGTTATATCACAAGATTTTTTGTTGGATTTTCTTGGACATGTGGTAGCTTGTCACGTTGCCTTGGGTGATGCAGGAATGTGCAATCATATGCCCAAAGTACCTTGTACATGTATGTTTTCATGCAGCTTTCCTTGAGCTTTTGACAGCTTACTGCACTGCCTCACTGAGGAAACTTGCTTGAACCCATACCTGGTATGGTTTCATGTAAGTTTCCTCAGGTTCTTGGCATCTTACGCATTGCCTTGGTTTGAGGCGGGTACACAAGATCACAGAATTTGGTGTGGTTTCTTGCAAGTTTCCTTGGTCTCAGACTTGGAGCCCTGGTAAGGGAATGCAGAAATATGACACAAATAAAACATCTTGTGGTTTTTTTTCCACTTTTTATATGATGTGTTCTGTGTCACTACGTATAGAATTAAATCTAAGAAATTAAAATTTGGTTTATGTAGTGTATATCTCTCCCTGACCCAGTTGGTAAGGTACATGTACAACTCAGGTTGTCTGCATTAAACCCAGAGGGTTAAAAGTGGAATAATCATGTCAGGTTTAACTCCACTGCAGTTTCGGAGAGTCTAAGAATTAAAGTGTTTTCCTTGATTTACTCACGAAGCAGGTTGTTATAGTACATAACGTACATAAAGTACATAATGTATATGTATAACCGACACGTTTTGTGATTGTTTTTGAAATCAAGTTATAAATCTTGCTTGGAAACCACTGTTTAGAGGCCTGAAGATTAACCTGGCTGCTTCAAACAGTTTAGTGTATGAGAAATATTATTAGATGTGATCAGCTTCATATAATACTGTTTTATTTTCCATATGGTGATAATCCTTAAAAAAAGTTATGGAGGCTTCCGTGGCTCTGTGAACGCAGTGCAATGACCCAGAAGCCTCCCACCAATACGGTCGCTGTGAGTTCAAGTCGAGCTCGTGCCGTACGTGTGAAGATCTGCCAGCAACCTGCGGATGGACGTGGGTTTTCCCCTGGGCTCTGCCCAATTACCCCCTACCATAATACTGGCCTCCGTCGTATAAGTGAAAAATTCTTCAGTATGGCATAAAATACCAATCAAACAAATAAATAAATAAAAAAGTGATGGTGTGCATATCTGTGCATCATGTGTAGGAAATGTTTGTCAATAGCTTGCTTAAGTTCATCGGCTTACACAGGACACTCCTGTTTCCTCCACCCATAAAACTGACCATAGTATAAACTCTAAAACAACAATCAGATAAATAAAAAAACATACTGTGGACATTTTTTGAAAACCCCCGTTCATTATTTTACAAACCTTAGAAATCTGTAGCAATTTTGTGGTTAAGTGGTAGATCATGTACACTGGAGATAAATAAGCCTGATTGGGTAAGCAGAGTTCCCTTGGTGGAGGTAGAAGCGACAAAGGCAGTGTGATGGTTCAAAAGTTGTCTGTATGTCTGTTTTTGTGTAGATTCATATTTGTTACAGTCTTTGTTTTGTCTGATTAGAGAGTGTTAAACACTTAGCTGTGAATAGTAATGTTGGTATATATATATGTGGAGGGCAATGCTGTAGCTATCCATATTCAAGGTTTTGTATTTCTCCCTATTTTTGTAGCAAAAAATTTAGGAACATGCGACTTTTTTTTTTGCACATGCTTTCACAGTCACATGCATCAACATGAATAGTGAGACCAGTCAAAAATATTTGTCTGCAGCATAATGTATTGCTTTGCATTTGTACATATTGTTTTAAAGGCCATCTCGCATGTTGGGTTGGCTCCAGATTTCTCTACTCCAAAGCCAGCTGCTGGTGTTTGATGCTGCGCATGAAGCTCATATGTTTTTGTGGCCTGTTTGTCCTGTAAATGAAAAGTGTAGAAGCTTGTGTGGGTTTTCTGTCAAATGTTGGAAGTTTTTTTAAAAATTTTTCAGTCGTTTCTGTCTTGGCTTCATTAGGTGTTCAGCCAGGTGTTGTGGAAGACAACGAAGCAGTAGACCTCTCAGCCTGCATGTTAATGCATTCGCACATACTTCACCCATAAAGCCATAGCATAGCTGGTGATGTTGCACATATGACATATGGTGGTGTATTTTGCTGACTTTCTGTTGTCAAAGGAAAAAGTTTGTGTAATGCGGAGTTTCAGTGCTTGTTTTCAGTTTGCATGCAGGTGGCTACTTTGCACTTTATTGATTAGGATCTTCAGCTAAGACATTCAGGTTTGGTTCAGTGAGGGCATTTCAGCAGCTAAATAGAAGTAAAAGAAAAAAGAAATAGTGGATATTCTGCTGTATATTCCCACATTTTTGTGGTATGGGAGAACAGTTTTTGACTGACTGAAGAGCTAGACTTTTTGTTCACTTGTTCAGGACACCAGGCCCCTCATGGTCAGAACATGCCACCCTCAGGCCCAGGCTACGGCCAGTCGTACGGCCCGCCGCAGTCGCAGCCACACTCGTCACCGATGCCCCCCCGTCCGGAGCCTTATGCTCAACATGCTCCACCCCCTGGCCCAGGTAATGACCCCAGGATAGCTAATCACTCGCTGGTCTCCAGGCTGGGTTTGTACACGGTCAGATCGTGACTACTCTGTACTTCACTTTATGCATTGTCTTTGTTTCTAGAAGGGATTTTGAATCTGTAACTTCCAATCCTGTTCAGGGTTCTGAGAAGGGGAGGTAATTATGATACCGTGAGTGCTTGACTAAAACTTTGATTTTCTTGCTAAGGTACAAGAAATACCATATTAAGGCTAGCATTTCATAAGAACGAAAATGTGTACATGATTACCTCCCTTGAGGACAACGGGCAGCAAGTTTAGATGAAAGGATTGTAATCAAAAGCAATCAGCCACAAAAAAAGGAGTTGTGGTACTGGATTTGTACAGCTAACCAGTAAAAGTGTTTTGGTCTAATCAAAAGATTTTTCATTTTTTCACAACCTTTTCTTCACTGAGATTTCATATTCCTTTAGCATTTCATGTATTAGTTCCTTGAAAACTGTCTGCAGTGTGGGGCCAAAACAATACCTGTTTCATTTAGTCACGCTTTAAGGCCATTACTAAATCCATACTAAACATGTTTGAGTCCAGGTTTTTACATGTTTTCATCACTTGTTTTACCCATTGAAAGATTTAACCCTGAGAGGAATACAGACACAGCTTGGAGATGCGAGTGATTCCAGCTTTATATACCACTAGATACTGTAGCTTTATTTAAAAGTAATCAAATACCATATTAATTTCATTATAAGCCCTTGATAAATTCATTTGCTTCAGGACAATACAGTGATGTACTGCTGTACATAAGTTAGCTTCCTTCACCTTCCATACATTACATGTTGCAAAACTAACTTCATTAGTTAATTAATTTGCTTTCCCGTGTCACTTAAGACATACATGTTAGAAACATATTTACATTTCAACTCCTCAAACCAACCCTCATATAGTGTTTTGGGGTCTAATATTTCTCTTTTTTTGGTATGGTGTAGATTTGTTATCATTTTGAATAGTTGTGTGAACTAGTGCAGATTGGCTGAATATTCACTCTCCATCTGTGTTTCTAATCAGATCGGGTGGAGGAAGAGGTCTGTCTGGTTTTAGTTTAGGTTTTGTTCACCTGCCACTAATGTTTTGTCAAAACTGGACAGAAATCTGAGGGATATCAGATGTCCATAAAATTGCAAAATCATGTTTTTTTTTTTTCTTGCCATTGATATTTGAAAACCTACTGTACATCTTGTCCTGTGCAATTTTCGATGTGCAGTATGTATGTGCTGCAAATAGTGACTGCATTGGTTGCTATACACCTAATTAGCATGGTGAATGACCTGAAATTTTGCAAGGAAAAGTACATGTTCAATGGCAGTGTCAGTATAACATCACTTTTTTGGCTGAAACTTTATTCCATTGGTGTGTCATCCTACCTTCAAAATAAATTTCAAAAATCAGAAAAAAAATGTTGGAATTCTCAGAATCTGACAATAGTGCAAGTTAATCATAGACGAAATTTTAGGTCATTTTCCATAAAAAGGAAAGGCTCCCTTGAGTAATGTATGCACATTGTTGATAAAAGAAAATGTTACTGTGTTTTATTTTCAGCATTGGCCATGAAAGGTTTTAATTAGCAGCTTTCTTTCTCTTGGGGTAGATCTTGGTAGTCGAATGGAAGTGTGTCCAATTTTACTATCCTAACCAACATACTTTACAAAAAGCAGTGTGGACATAAGGTTACACTTCTGTTTGTGAATGTAGGAAATTGCCAAAAGTTCTCTGAAGACAGATCTTCGTGTATTGCAGACAGTTGTTCTGATGATCGAATGTCAGTCTGTTCTGATGATCGAATGTCAGTCTGTTTGTTCTGATGATTGAATGTCAGTCTATTCAGAAAGACCTGTTCTCATCACTGTGTTTTGAAAAAAACAGCACAAACGTGATGACGCATCACAAGGAGTCGATGGAATACTGCCACTAGATGTATAATATGTAGTTTAGTATATCAAGCATGCTCCAAAAGTACACGGTTGGTGTTGCTTATAGCTTGCACATACATATAGAAGCAATTGTCCATTAGATAATACAATTTCCAAATGTGCTGTTATTTTCTCATAATTGCCTGGACAGTGCATATGTAACATCATCCAGCAGCCTGTTGGAAGAAGATTGACCTAAATGTTATTGTTTTCTTGACAGGAGGGTATGGAGCAAATGCGCTCCAAGGCCAGTCTGCACCCGCAGACCCGTCTGTGGCCCAGAACACAGGCTACAACTACGGCAATCAGTATGGTAAGTATTAGGCCTCCCTCAGCCCATTGGGTTGGTCAGCATTTTAAAGATGCAATCCCCAAATACTTGGTAGGGATTTCTTCTGCTCGTTTTTCTGGGGTTTTTTTTTGGCATCTTTTTCAAGGATAACATCGCAAATTTAAGATGGTTTAAATGTTAAATTTTATTTCTGTTGGATGGGATCTCTGCCCAAGAACATGCCTGGTACCATGCTGTTACCAGCATTGAGGCAGGTTTTCAGAACTTTTTGTTCGACACATTGCTTTTTATTGTCTTTGTGAGAGAAACCTGGCGCTGAATCCACAAGATTTAAGACTTCATAATTGTGCTTACTTTATACCTCTAATATTGTACAGCATTTTTGGATTTATTGTAATCAATTATGAGCTGTTTTAACTTTAAATGCTTGGGGCTGATTCTACAAAACTATTTTTGCCTTAAGTGAAAACTTATATAGCCCTGTGACTAAATAGCTTACATAGCCCTAAAAGTAAATAACCTAAATTGGCCTGCACAAGGGTATAAAGGCATATATAAGGGTTCATAGATTGTGCTTGGACTTCGGACAGAATATTGCACCATGAAATGTCACCTGATAATAGTTTTAATGATTACACTGGCTACACTTTGGCATGGGTTGATAACACAGGTTATAACTTTGCGCACAGGTAACATGGGAAATTACAATCAAGAACAGAGTAGCTATGGACCAACCAGAGGTTACAACCAGCAACAGACCAATGGAGCAACGCATGGTTACAATCAAGGTGAGCAGGAATACTGTTGAAATCTTTCAGGCAGGCAGACTGTTACAATCTAATTGAGCAGGCACGTTGTTTCAAAGCGAAGGCACAGTTACAATCTATGCGACTTAGACTGTGGCAGAACAAGAGTTGCTAGTGGTCCAGAATTGGCTCTAATTTTAGCCTGCTACATTGTGAGGTGCTGAAAGCTCATTAATTTGTAACTAGAGAAACTCATTATGCGTTAACTAATTGACCTAGCTGTGTCCAGAGTTTCTACCCATGACCAATGATATCGCTGGTTCAAATCCAGCTGTGTTTTCTGTGGACTTACGTCAGGATGATTGGTGGGCTGTAGTGATTTCTGCCATGGTCCATTTTCCACCAGCTGTAAGAGTGATCTCTGTGATAAATGTGAAAAGTAACATTTTACTCTATAAAAAAAGAGAACCTCATAAGTTTTCATATAGTCGGACATGGGTGTAATATATATATATATATATCTGTTTTTTTTTTCCCCCTTTGAATTTTTTCGTTGATTAAACGAATGTATGATATTGTATTAATACAAGCTTTTAACTGTGTCTGACAATGTTTTGTGTCCATCTTTGACAGGTGGTTATTCCAATGATGGTATGGGTGGTTATGGGAATGCTCCTAACCCAGGATATGGCCAGGGAGATGCTGGCGGAGCGGGTGGCTACGGATCCCCACCCCAGAATAGGATGCCTCAGGGCACAGGCCCCGCAGGAGGCTACCATCCCTACAGGAGGACATAGACAGAGTTTTAACATGGCTTATGAGAGACTGATGCATCACGGGACTTCATTGGGGGGCACCTACTGCCTACACAACTGCACTACATTTATAAACTGGGACGTGCTATGGTCCAAGATTTGACATTGTTGCAGTATTATAAGGGGGAATCGTTTCTGTGGAAGGAAGCGTTTTTAAATCTACAATGTAACATTATCACGTTGTTGTGAAGATATTTTGTTATGTGTCAAATAGTTTGTTTGTTTTTTTTTCTTTTTTTCGTTATTTTCATTAAAGGAGAATTTGAGAAAATGTTCTCAAGGTGTTTTAACCATACACGTAAATGATGGATGTCCATTATTGGCTGCCTTAGCCATACACTTCCATAGCATTTTATATCATTCACAAATAAATCCATTTGCTCATTACCTCCATGGTAAAATAAAGATGGTTTTAATCGAAATTCTGAAGCCTTGTTGTCAGTTTATTTTAATTCCAGAAGATCCGCCTTGAAGGAGTATAGTAAATAATTACTCTCTGCGACGCTGCAGCATTTGTGTACCTCCTCAGATATTTAGTTTTTGAGTCACTGTTCGTAGGGGCTTTAACTAGGTGTAAGTTGTGCTCCACTGCTTGTAGGACCTTGGTGGCAGTAAGTGATCCATTCTGGTGTGGCCCACTGGTGCAGTCTAACAGTCTTCCAAGACAACTTGTCATCCACCAGCATCTACATCACACATAGAAAAGTTCGTCAGTAACCAGCGCAAAGTTTTTCCTCCACCCATGAAAAATTCGTTCAGTGGACATGAACAACAATCAGCTAACTTTTCATCAGTATGGCTTTAAACTTAACGTTGGGCATGATGATGGTTGCTAAAATGCTAAAATGGTTGGTTTCATTTCGTTTACACCAGCCATTCCTATTTCCTCTACCCATTAAACTTCCTGCCACCGTGCATGTTAAATTTTTTTAAGTAATGGAATATTCAGTGTCAGAAACTCATTAACTTGAAGTTCACTGCCAGTCATACCCATTAAATTAAATTGTGAACGGAGTGAAGTCACATGTGCCCCTTTGTTGGCTTTGTTCATATGGAACTCTGGGCAATCCAATAACCGTATGTATGACCTCACGGTATACGTGTTCAAGGACTGGTGGTTCGGGAGGCACTCCAGAAAAAACAGAAATTACGGTTTGTTTTACTACAGAACAATCAGCGTAGCATATGTAAATTATGAACCTTTGCGAAACCTGGTTTTGGACTTCGCCGAGAAGCAGAATTCCCTGTTAACTTACATGTTGGCTGGATTGAAGTCGCTAATGCCCGGATGTCCGCGGTCTCGAATAATAGCCCTAAACCTGATGACTGATTGTTTGTCGTTAGGCATTGTTGGGAAAAGCCAGGTTGATGCCTCGTTTCTATGTTAGGAAAGCAGCCCGAGTTGTCCATACACAATTAGTTAACGTGTACCACGGTAATATCGAAAAGAATCCCGATTGTGGACAACTTCAAACACCGGTTTTTTCCCAGAATGCACCAACGTAACAAGTAATGACCTAATTATGAGTTAAGCATGCTTACAGTGTTTGGAATATATGCTTGACATGTGAAACAGTCTTTTGTTTACGCCAGTCCTCTTATAGGAAGGCATGTTTGTTAACTTATTGGAATCTATAGGTTGAAATAACGAAGCTGATGAAGTAGACTAACCCAGTCAGAAGCACTTACACTATGCATGTCCTCCAGCACTATATAAAGGACAACACGTGTTCGGAACCTCGATGTCTTCGTATGACTATTGTATTTTATGATTTTCAGCTCGTTTGCCAAGTGCATTGCCGGGTTATTGACACAAAGGTGCGGTTCTCAATTTCAAACGGAAATGAATTCTATGACATTGACTTTGGTTAAATTACCATTAATTAACTTCCACATGTTGCCCAATTTTAAATGTCTGGCTCGGTTGTCTAAAGCGTAGCATAGATATCGCAAGTAGGGCTACAGTCTTAAAACAGGATGTTTTTCAGGTTCCTGAGAAGTTGTGGTGTAGGGTTTAATCTGAACAATCCTTATTCTTCCTAAAAACAACAACCCATTGCCGCATATATTTGCAAAAATTCTTGGGTGCGGTGTTGGAACACAAATGAAATATGGCCATGAAAATGATCTTAAACAATGCACAGCTATTCAAAACGGAGAACTTGAGAAATTACATAATTTGTGGTTTCCATGCCACACTCTATAATCTCTCAGTCACGTCTTCCACCCTTTAAAATAACATCCGCCATGTTCTTTACATTGTGCAAAAGCTTTCAAGGAGGTGTCACAGGGAAAGGGATGTCGACACACTAAATCTTGAGATTTACGACGAAGAACCAACAATTAAATTGACTCACAGTGCATGGGACAAGGGTGCTGGACGAAGACCACTGGCGAGCCTATACTTGTATCTGTGCGTCAGATGTGGGACTGTTGTTCGTCCCTATAACTTGGCAAAGGGTGGTGGTTTCCTCCACCCGTAAAAACGACTGCCATTTTCTTATTTAAAGATAAACAATCAACCCGCAAGAACCTTTAGATATGGCAGTTCTGGTTTCTTCGCTTTATATCCAATACGGTTTGAAAGACCTTTAAGAAAGTGGTTTGTTGGCGTGACATAATTGTCTTGTAAGTGATTCTTCAGTTAGACAGCATTTCATAAATTTGACGACATTGATTGAAACGGCTATGGTACGGCTTTGATAAAATCTTTTGACGGACTGGTTAATTGACTCGTGTATAAGCGCCGTATTCAAATGTCTACTAGGCGGCGATCAGAAAAGCGAAAGAACCGACGTTCCCGGAGCAATCTATTATAATGACCTGCTGCGATAAACTGACCAACTTTCCCCAAATGAAATGTCCGCTGTGCAAGCTTACATGAAGTATATGCGATACTGATGAAAGGCTATAATAACCCCAAAGGAACCGCCATAAGACCACCTAAACGTCCTTACACTTTTGACCGCTGTCGATCAGTCGTAAAATGCCGTTATCAGCAAAATTAAGAGAAATAATCTTAATTAAATACATGCACTGATTTATAGATGAAGGATATATACGATCATGCAAAAACAAACAAAAAAAGTATTTGAAAGCGATCCAATAAGAGGCAAGGGATTAAATAGAACGTGATAATTCACGCCGTTCCTATTTCAGGGAATCTTTATTGCTCATTAATTATATTCAGTGATGTGAACACTTACAATTGTATTCACCTGTCCCTTGCTGTCATGTAAATACAATGTATATCATATAAAACTCCCTCAACACGAATTTATTTGCACACAGACCATATGTAAAGGTCCAAGCCACGCAATGTTCGACCCTTAATTATATAAAACAAAGAAGGAATTAAATGAAAAAAAAAAAAAAAAAAAAAAAAAAACCCTCAGCAGAGTGGAATATTTTATCATTTAATTTATAACAATGTGTCCGTCAACGTAACTGGCACACTGACAAAATACTTAACTATGTGCCTTCAGTAATGTGTTGTTTTAACAGCGGATTTACAAATGGAAACAAACTGGGACGCATATGAAGGAACAATGTGTTCGGGACAAGGCCAAAAAAAAAAAAAAAGACTACAGAACAATGAAGAATTCAAATTTGTCTACATAGTATATATTATTACATGTGTATGTGGGCTAAAACAAAACACAAGATTGTAAATGTATGTGCTTATGTAATAAGACGACAACACAGTGCGTAAAAAGAGGCCTGTATCTTTTCAGTTGTGGATTTCTATATTTAGTCCAAAAAGTAACGCACAGACTGCATTTTCAATTTTAAAAATAGTCTGTTTTATTCACGGAGGAATGATGAATTTAACACCCTGTCCTTTTCAGCCAAGGTATACAGTCAGACAGCCAGAATGTCAATAATCATGAAATAAGAAGCGGAGCCCCATTCGGCCATGACAGCAAGTGACAAGTGAATATTCAGTGTATAGCCGTTAATGACACATGATGTCATGCGCCGACATGTTCTGACTACGCGTTTCCTTTATGGGCGAGTCTATATGTACATGGGAAATACTTTCTGACCATAGCGCCCTGTGATGCGTGAAATAAGTGTAAATATACTTCATATGTATAGTACACAAAATCAGTTGAAACTTCGACGAACACCTTATGTCAATTGAAGAATTAATTTTGTCTATTAATTATATACAGTGCGAGTGCAATTATTTGTACCGTGCTCAGTTTCACTTTCCAGTATATGGATTAATTAAAACGTGCGAATAGATATATACAGAAACAATTTTCGGAAAACATATTTACATGATATTTAATTATCGGACGGAATCAGATTGGGCGGAATGATTCGTTGCATAATTATTACACCGTTCTATACGCAAACACACGCACATATACAAAATGGCCGATTAGTGAAGGCATCACTTTACACGGTATCACAAAGGATTTAATATGGAGTGAAAGTCTGTTCTTAACAATTGTAGAGACATCCAATATTGTTAACGATATAAAAGAAGAAAAAAACACACCGCCTTTGAAATATAAATATTATACAGTAATATTTACATGCATACTCAAGTCAATCATACAATTTCATATTGAAATCTAGTTTTAATTTGATAAAACCAAACCCAGCTTTTTCCAGTGTTCCACCCCCATTATATTGTAAGCATTTTCACTGTCGGTCACAAAAAAGTGTGTTCAAAACCAATCCGTATTAATTTGACACACTAGAGGTGTAGCCTGTACAATAGGTTTCACTGAATTTATAGCGTATTATTATTACGTATTTCCAGGCCTGTCAAAAAGTGGAATCTTACCTAAAAAGATTATTAGATAAAGTCCAATTAATTAAACGTTTTCAAGGAGGTTGAGGGAGGCCTCCGTGGCTCAGTCGGTTATCGCGCTAACACAGCGCAATGACCGAAGCCTCCCGCCAATGCGGTCGCTGGGAGTTCAAGCCCAGCTCATGCTGGCTTCCTCTACGGCCGTACGTGGGAAGGTCTGCAAGCAACCTGCGGATGGTCGTGGGTTTCCCCCGGGCTCTGCTCGGTTTCCTCCCACAATAATGCTTGCCGCCGTCGTATGAGTGAAATATTCTTGAGTACGGCATAAAACACCAATCAAATAAATAAACAATCAATCAGTGAGGTTGCCATTCTAAAAGAAAAAAATGAAATAATATACAAAAATGTTTTCGGTCCGAATATACCGTCAAAAACATCTTGCGTTAAATCTGTTCCCTGAGTGATGACGTATTGCATGTTCGTCGATCTAAAGGATATATCCCTTCCTGATTGCGAATGACTTAGTTAACGGATTTAACGGAAAAAAATTGAGGAGTGTATCATATTAGTGGTTACCAGTAGGAAAATGCACGTGTCTTAATCCAAATTGTCTTTGAGTTTTTTGTTGTTTTTTTTTTTGACCGAAAGACTGTATGTTGTCTAAATTATGATAGCATGACAAATTAAAATAAAAAATAAAAAAACCTAACAAAAAACCCTGAAAAAAAAACAACAACAAATAGCAATAAGTGTTTGGACCTGAACTACATCAGCAATGTTACCTGAACAAGTCAATCCACAAAGAATCCCAAAATTTACATCCATTAGGTTTTTAAGTAATTCTGTAACACCAGCAGGAACCCGTTTTACGAAGAGAGTATCTAACGTTTCGTCAAACGTAGCTACCACGGCCACATATCTCTGCAATATGTGTCTTCATCACAATTACGTTTGACATAACTTACAACCAGTTTGTAAAGCGGGCCTAAGGACCTTAACTGACATGGCAGTCACAAAGACAAAAAAAAAAACAAAGGAAAAACGGCAGAAAACGACACGTATATGAGTATACTCATTATAAACAAACAGTATTTCATCTTTCTCTAAATGCGTGAAGTAATTTGGATAACAACTTATCACAGATTTGACATCAGCAGTTTCCTCATATACAGTATGATTAAGACAATTGAGGTTTAAAAATATTTACGAGGTAATGTACAAATCAGCAATCAATCTAATAAACGATGACTAAGAAAATGAGTCAAAATATACATCACGTACTGTATCTTTTACGTAAGAAATGTGTAGGTGCTACCTAAAGAGTTGCATGATGTTTACATATAACCTTAATATCCGGTCATAAGTATTCAGGAAGTCTTGTGAATTTAAATGGAAAAAATCCGTATGATTTTTCAGAGTGTCTGCGGATGGTGAGAAAGAATTGACATAGCGAGGGACTGCAAACATTACATAACACACGTATTTCAAATTCTCAATACCACCATCTCTTCTGTAAGATTCTTGTCCTAAAACAATAACCAACTTGGTCGACTCGATCATCCGCTGACGAAATTCGTGAATTGTCTACATTATTCTGCAGAGTTTCTAAAGCGCAATTCATAATGATAGTTTTAAGCTGTCTTATAGGCCTAAGATATAACCACAGAACGGATATGTTCTTCAGGGCATGGGTTTTGCCATTCCATAATCCTCAAATTGATTCTATTTAGAAATTATTACCACTGAAAAAGCGCTATAATTTAAACGCATATGTATGCATTTTATGATAATGATAAAAAATGACAATCATCTCAAATCACAATTAATATCTACAATCTGTATCACTCTTGGCTGTAACAGATCTCAGAGCTCACTGACGCTGTGACTAGTAGATTCCGCTGTCACAGTGACTAAAACAATATTACATACCTTTCGAACAGCCACTATCCCAAACTTCAAAATTCCAACGATTTCAATATGAATTCTGATAAAATTCAGACGCACGTTCGGTCAAACGCATTTACCACGGTGGCGTAATTATACCTTTTCATTGTGCGTTGACATGAGCGTTACGTCAGGCGTAAGTGACCATTGCTTCGTACAAAGGGTCCCAGTTCTTGAGGACAAGCAGAGTAATCTTTGGATCATTGACGTCGAAGTGTTTTCCGACAAATGGTTGTTAAGTAGGCCAAACAACCGTTGTGATCATGAAGTGTCCGAAATCCACCATTCTCTTGCGTAGAACTTTGTACAATGTTAATCATTAAATATGAAAATAAAGGATTATCCGAATGATCACCTCTTTCTTCGTCTCATCTTGAGAAACAACATATATACAGAGTCATGGGCCAAAGACAACACAACACATAGCGCCATCTGGATGTTGTCCAAGGAAAGATAACTCAATGATATAGCCCACTCTATGTCGTTGAGGCTATATCACCGAGTTATCTTTCCTTACACAATATCCAGATGGCGCTATATCTATCTCGCTCTAATGGCCATTACCGAGTTTCGTTTTTTATTCGGAAAATCCAGGCAAGGACATCCGGACATTTTGCCAAGTCACTCGGTATATGATTTGCTTCCGTGGACAAGATGATGAAAATATTGTCTAAATATCTAATGATACAAAACTGTGCTTCACGTCCTTGTAACTCCAAAACAGCGCGTTGATGACGATCCACAATTTAAGTGTGTTGTGCAGACGATTCGTTTGTCAGACATGATATAATTCCCGCCTATATATGAGGCACATTTCTCAGAATACCTTCGATATATTTGTACATGTTTTGTTTCCCTTCGTCGTGTGCTTGTCACTGTCCCAGAGCTCGGATGTTTGCGGTTTTGAATACTCAACAGATCTGTATTATGAGTGGATTTGTGACCAAACTGTAGTCCATTTGACAGAAAGAGATACTACACCAGGTCGAACCATCACACAATTTCAGTGTCCTTTAAACACGTTCCTAGTCACATTTTGTCGTGGTCAGTCCTGGAGATGGGCGAGGGGGATGGCCGCGAAGCGCGACTGTCCACTCGGTGATGTCTTAGATTGTCCCGACGTTGTCTCACCCGATCCAACTGACGTTCACGCTCGTCCTCTAATTTCTGGTTAGCATCGGCCAAACCGTGCAGCAACTGCTCACTCTCCAATCGGTGCTAAAAGGGAAAAAACATGTTTATTTATTTATTGATTGATTTCATTGGTGGTTAACGCAATATTTATGAAATCTTTTTCTCTTTACGATGAAGGTTAGTTTCTTGTAGATAGAGAAAACCGGAGAGCTAGCAATAAACCACAGATTTTGGAAAGTAACTGACAACGTTTCTCACGTGTGACACGTCAGAATAACACAGTCTACGCCGTTCCTACATATTCCATTAACAGAATATACCAGAATCCCCACGGCCTCGCCCCCCCCCCCCCGCAACCCATCACCTCAAATCGTTCCAAGCATATAGGCTTCTTTTCAATCACTGTTGATGGGTAAAGAAATACATTACCTGGGATCCGTAGTTCTCAGACAACCTCGAGGACATGGCGAGAGACAGTCGGAGGTCACGGTCATCCAAGACTGACCCGGAAACAGTTCTGATCCGCGGGCTCTCCTTACATTCGTCCAAATTGTCCTCGATGTGGAGCCGGGAGGGGATAGAGGGCAGAGGGCTGTCCACACCAATTGTCGTTGACGTCGTCAGCGTCTCTGATGCCGATTCACTGATGGTATCTAGGTGAGAACCGTTGTGGGACGCGCGAACGTCAAGCGTTCCACCTTTAGCGGATTCCCCCCGTGGAGAGTGAATCTTATCAAGATTAGTGAAATCATCCACCTTCAAAGCTTTCTTAACGAAGTCCATTGTTGCTTTTCGGTGTCGACTTTGACTCTGCCGATTCTTCTTCATTTGTTTTCTCCTGTGAATGGGGAGTTTAATACGAGACTGCGCATGCGAGTAATACAGAGTGAAATTGTTCACCACAATGGGCACCGTGAAGGCGATTGTGAGAACCCCGCAGATGACACAAATCGAGCCAATCACGTATCCCACTTCCGTGTTCGGTACTTTATCCCCGTACCCTACCGTCGTCATGGTGACCAACGCCCACCAAAACCCAACGGGAATACTGTCAAACGTAACGTTGTCACAGTAAAATATGACACTGGCGAAAATTAATACGCCCATAAATAAAAAAATGACGATGAGGAAAAGCTCCTTGGTACTCACTTTGATGGTGTACACTAATATTTTAAACCCGCTGTAGTGTTTCATGAGCTTGAAAATTCTCAGTATTCGTATTATTCGCAGAGCCAGAATTGTCTTGAAGATAGAGCTAAGCGTGTCTTCCGGGTTAACCGTTTTGATAATGATGGCGGTGAATTGCGGAATCAGACAAATAATGTCGATTATGTTGAGCAACTCTTTGAAAAATGCCACTTTTCGCGGAGCGAACGCAATCCGTAAAATCAGCTCTATGGTAAAGAACGCGGCGCACATGTAGTCTAGGTAAACCATGGCGGGATGGGCTAGTGTATTCTCCAGAGTATTCGCACTTATCTTTTTTGGGCAACAGCAAGATGTTCCAGCATCTCGGATAGTGTAGTAGCCCATAAGTACGACGTCACTGCTGTTTGTGAAGGTGACGTCATCCCGGGGAACCCTGAACAAAGAGTGTGTCTCGAGAACGAATACCCCGATTGAAAGTGCCACAAAAAACATGGACACCACGGCGTAAAGCTGAAAATAACAACCAGTGTATTAGTTTTGAATCGATGGAAAGTCCAATGACGATGTACAAATCCATCACGACTGCTTTTAACAGCTTACTTTCTTAAGCTTAATTTTACCATTTCACAACATTTTAATGAGGGCAATGCGACAGTCGATTTTTTAGGTTTTGAAAAGCAGTCTTCTCGGTTTAGACAGAACAAAGATTATCACGCATTTGATATCAACAATTATTAGACTTTGATTTTTTACGAGGCTCTCTATATAGGGCATGTGGCTGCACCTGGCAACCAGTTTAGCCTGTGAAAGATTGAAATTTATGATTTGTTTATTTCTTTGATTGGTGTTATACGACTGGGAACAGCATTACATGGTGGGATAAAACAGTGAAGAGCCCGGAAAACAAACGTCGGCACTCCCAAAGGTAGCTGGCTGACCTTCTCAGGTACGACTGCAGAGGAAGCCAGCATGAGCTGAACTTAAACTCACAGCGACTGCGTTGATGAGTGACACCTTTGGTTATTGGCGCGCCAACTCCATCGGCCAAATTAGAAAATAAATACAAAAAACATATAGAAACAAATTTAGTGCCATAATCACCTGGCTCCAGGATCACAAAGCTGTCTTAGACTTAACTTAGACTTAGTCTTAACTTGTGGCATTAATCCACTGACGTAGATTTGAACTTTACACTTAGTTATTCCTTTCACGCAAAATCTCATACTACTATGCAGCCTTTGTGTAATTCATTGTTCCTCGCAAAACTGCGCATTACCTGTGCCCATCTTGAAGAACCCGGATGTTCCAGAAAGCGCCATATTTTTACTTTAAATTTTTGGAGGTTGGTAGCTTTCTCTCCCCAGGCATACTCCCCGTCGTAGCCACTGGAGAAGTTCTCGTCCAACGCTGCTAGTGTGTCTTTGTGATCTTTAAATTTGCTGTAATGACCCCAACAACACGGCTCAATGTCAAGCTCTGTTAGACCCCAAAATTCCAGCTCCTATAAGTAGAAAACATAAGCCCTTACTAATAAAGCTGTATGAAACACTTTCACCATCATTCTCAAAGTGCTCCAGTACAACGCAATCTGAATACGCTTTAGTCCGTCATAGACAAAATTGTTTCCTCCCACAGCTCTCTGCTTTCTGTGTGAAAGGAGGAATATCAAACATTACAATGTTCCTTGTTTATAGTAAATGATATGTCTCTAATCACGTTGGATATACACTAAGCTTATTATGTAAAAGAGAGAAAAGGTATAGGTATAGGTTCTGAGCCCGAATTTCCCAGCCTTTCACGACCAACCAAGGGAGCTTTACGCTGGCGCTAACAATCGTCGAATCAAGTATAACTGTTCAACCTTTTCAAAGCTTTTCTTTGTATTTTCCAGATTTCATGGTAACTGATCATGGGACCCTGCAGATAACAATAATGTGCAGTTAAATTAGTCTTTCTGTAGGTCTTTTAATAAATAAATGTTTCTTTACTTTACTGTATTACATAAAGTTCATGATGTGTTTAGAATTCCATGTACCGTACTGACAAAAACCTACAGGGTTCACGCCCCTGGTATTATCACCGTATCATGTATGCTCAAAGTATGCGCCTGATTGTATTTAGTATTGATCTCAAATGACGAAGCGGGTCACCTTTGAATTCCACCTGCTATGTGCACCCTAACTGGACATAATAGGACATGGAAGCAGGTGATATATAGTTCTTTACTTCTTTACCTCGGACTCTTTCCAATAATCATCCGCATTGATCATTGTGTTCAATTTCTTCCTAATACAATGTGTATACAGAATCGGCAATAGCCCTTCTTCTTTTGCACACCACACTCATGCAATTTTCCGCCAGCCGCAACCAGTAAATTGTGATTGATCCATTACAAGGTATGCATGTTTTCCACTATAAAACATCGACGTCTACGTTTTGTTAAGGCAGCCGGCCATTGTAAGTCGGAAGGTAAAGACATATACACACACACATATTTATATGGGTGTATATACGTATTGATCCACTCGGACTGAATTAAATGATTTTATTCCCAAGAATAATTGTTTTTAAACACAAAAGGTCGTTTAATGGAAACGTGACTTCATACAATGGGTTTTGGCCAAAAGAAGAACATAGTTGATTGAATATGGGAGGGTTGGTTAGGGGGCTAGTTTGTATCTTTCTAACGCCACTTTCTGTATATTATTTCGATCATGTCCCGACAACCTGCCCATGGAGCAGGACCTTGTCCAAATGGTTAAGGCGTTTGCCTTTCAGTCTATAGGACACACAAGTTGTGGGTTCATACCCGACATAGGAAGGAATTTTGTACATTACACCGCTTGCACTGTTTGCAAGGCATTGGTGTCGATATGTGATCCACTAGGCTCGTGTGTCCCACGCACAATCTGACGTTCGATGAAGGCACTTGTCTTACATCTATCTGTCACATGTGAAAAAGTCCGTCAGTAACTTGCCAAGGGTTGTTGGTTTATCCAGAGCATTTCCTTTCCTCTACCCATATAAACCTGTCCGCCATCGAATTAGGGAAACATTTATGAGGCATGGCGTTAAACAATAAGCAGATAAATAGGAATAATTTAAAGCGCCACTCTGGTCAGTATAAGAATACAAATTGCATTGAAATATTACAATGATATGAAAGAAATTCTACGTAGTAAGCGTAACACCATGTTTCAAAAAGATTTTGATGAATAACACTATTTCACCCCTATAACTGAAGATTCCTTGAAAAACAAAATCTTCGGCTGTGTCGGTAAAATTTTCCTGATGTGACGTGATGATATTCCCTGTAACGCGTCGAATCCGACAGATATGACGTTGAGTAAGGCACTTATGCTGAGATGACGTCAAGAGCGTTTGAAAGAGCAGCGTCATTTGTGCAACACGTCAGCGATTGATAACGTCATGTATTCGTGTTTGACGTCACACCAGGCAAAGTGGAAGGAACAGAAATATTTTGTTTCCGTATACGCTGACGAAATGTACAATATCGTTTTTAATACGCTGCAGTATTTTCATAATTTAAGAAGACAACTCAGACTATTCCAGTTTTTACCACTTCCCCTTGCTTTTCAGACATTGATGTTTTGACACCAAAGTAGCTCTTTAAAATAAATATAGCCTAGTCGGTATGAATATCGACATGCTTATAGCGCTACCTCATGTCAAGCAGTCATGATTCTCCACGCAGCAAAAGTATCTTGACAAAAGGGTTGACCAGTACTTGGCATGTGTTCTGATGCTATAAGCTCAAGACTCAAAGTAAACAGCCACCTAAGCATGTAAATCCGTTTAACGTTATGAAAACTTTACTAAGGTTCAGGAATGTTTTGTGATTTATGTTCCAGCCATGACCTAGATCACTTGGTCTTTTTTTTAAGAATCCACAGACAAAGGGAAAGTTGGGAACATGTAAGTGCAATCAATGAACCAGTCAATATCCATGACAAAATTTCTATTGTCCAAAATTAATCACTAACATTTTTATCCCTGATGTATTCGGAACAGCAGGTTTCTCCGATCGATAATGACATAATGGCCTCTGTGAAATCAATATCATGCCCAGGATGTAAAGAAGAGACTTATAATATCCGATAGAGGACGACAGTTGACATCGTAAGGGTAAGGAAACACACTCCATGTGTTGTAGCGGATAGGAAACGGCAGTGGACATTCGCGAATAACTACAGACGCTTACTGGGCAAATGAAGAAATTGCATCAATATCATGCGATAGAGAACGACAGCAGACATTCTGTGAGCACCATCGAGGCCTATGATACAGAAAGAACCTACGTGTGAATTATAACTGATAGAAAAGGGCGGTTGACATTCTATGAGCAGCACTGAGGTCTACGGTAAAGCTGCGTTCACACTATCCACGGAAATCAGCCCGAGGCCCGAGCCGTATTCATGAACGACAACGTTTCCGGAGGGTTGCATTCACATAAGGGGAATTCGGTCCGCGGATTCATTGTCCTAAGTAAATTTGTTTCTTTAATAATCTGATCGTCATTTAGTTCAGCGATGGATCATAAGATAATACCATTAGTAATCGACATGTAAATAGAAATTCACCAAGAAATTACACTGTGTAATGTTGCTTTTGTTTTTATGTTGGCCCAGTCCATCTAGATGAACTCATGGTGATATTTTAAAATTCTGATATTCATCGCAACCCTGAGTCCATCACCCGCCCCCCCCCCCCAAAAATCGCAACAGGTCTCCGAAGTCGATGGACATAAGTGGCACTCCAACTCACCTTTTTTGCCCACTTCTATGGCATTTTCCGGTTGAATCTCGAATCTGTCTTCTTAATACACTGTCTTTACTTGTGAAGCTATTTAAGTCGCAGTTTTGTGGTCACATTAGCTGTGAGAACTTCAAACGTACCAAGCGACTCAGTGTGGGCAGCCATTTTGAAAAGTCTTAAATTACATTTGGTGGGTTAGTTACTTTGCCTGTCATCGAAAACTGGTCACTGTATAACCTAGTCAGTGTGAAAATTCACGTCAACACAAAAACAATTTTAACAATAGACAGTGTAATTTCTTCGTAAATTTCTAATTACATGTAGATTTCTAATGGTATTATTTGATGATCCATTGCTAAACAAAATAACAATCAGTTTATTCAAGAAATTTGCCTAGGAAACCGGATCAGGGCACCGAATTTCGCGTGTGTGAATGCAACCCTCCGAAATCGTTATTGCTCAAAAATTCGGTTTGGGTCCCGGGCCGATTTCCTTGCATAGTGTGAAGGTAGCTTACACTTGAAATATAGCGGATAAAAAACGGCAGTTGACATTCTGTTAGCAGCCACTGATGAAGAAAGAACCAACACATGAAATATAGCGGATAGAAAAGAGCAGTTGACATTCGGTGAGCACTAGTGAGACCTAGGATAAAAAAAGAACCACACGTGAAACAGTAGATGGAAAACGACAGTTGACGTTCGGGGACAACTAATGGCTCTAAACGATAAAGAATGAAGCCACCTCTTTGATATCCGATGGAGAACGCCTGTTGACATTCAGTGACAACTACTGATGTCTAGGGTAGTGAATAAAACTACACTTGTATCCGATAGAAAGCAACAAGTGATGTTCTGGCAGTTAGTCAAGAGTACACAATGAAATTACCTCTGTGATATTATATCTGATGCAAGAAACGACAGCCATTATTACCCGAGCACCTCAAACGATAAGTCTCCACAGGCAGAAAAGAATTTGGAAATGAAATATCATGGCCTGCTTCCACAGTTTGGTTCTAGGCTGTGAAAGTGCTCGTTATTCTGAAGTATACGAACTTGTATTTCGTTGAAACGCAAAACACCTTTACATGGAAACATCGGTCGAGTAATTGCGCATAAAATATTAAAGTACAAATTTCCAAACAAGAGAAAAGATCAACGTGATGAAATAGTTCAAAGATATGCAGGCAAAGCTACTACACTGTTCATTCATTGAAAAGGAGACTAGCACAGATTAGGCAGTCGAAACGACGATGGTTCTAAATGATGAACATTGTTGGGGCAGCGCTGCCTCCATACTGTTAAATCATTTCCTTTTGCAATTTTTGTTTCAGTATTTTTGTCTTTTTGACAGTTTTTTAACGGAGCTAGCATCAACGTTATAGTTGGTCGATTGCAGACAATGTTATCTAAACTGACATCTGGCGAGGTAGGCGAAAAGATGAAACATCTGATGCGCGGTTAACTCTGGCAGTCTTTTGATCGGCACAATGGCCGGTGCCATTGACAACCCCTTCCTACGCACCACGCAATTATTGGTTTGGTACTCGTTGTCATTTGCCCGTTTGACTTGGAAATCAATATGACCGAGCTGTAAAGTTACGGTATGAATTATAGATAGGCTTTTCACGGAAAATGACGTTCTTTGAAATGGTAAGCTTCCCCATTGCCAGCTTTTGGTTTGCGCCAAACCCGCCCGTTGTGACCGTTTTCGCGTCAATGATAGTTAGTTGTGTGTGGCAGTGTGGGTTGATTGATGAGTGTGTACAGTCCTATGACATGTCAATTCATAGGACAAGCTTGCTACCAGAGTCTCTCTTTCCAGTATAGACATCCGGTTACAGTGATTTGCTTTTATTAATACAATAAGAAACTTTGGTTCCTCTAAACATGAGCTCTCCTAACCTGGTGTTTATTTACCCATTCTGACACAGGCCACCAGCTGTAATTTGCAACAGGAGCGCAACGTACGAACAGTTTATTCACTGAGCGACATGACATTCACATTTGCTGGACTTCCCCAGAAAACAATAGTTTAAACATCTGAATTACGTAAATTCGGTCCAGACGAAGTGTGGGCTTAAGTCAGGGACAAATATCGTTTGAATTGTATATGTTTGATATACATGTTTCGGATTTTCACTGTCCCCGTTTTGTCATATACCGCGATTTCAACAGGGAATGTATAGAAATAAACCATGGCTTATAAAATCCTTTAATGAAGAATACAACTGTTCTAAATCGATTTTGTTAATTGATTCGGTAAACCTTATAAAACAACTGCTGGTCCTCTTTCCGAAGTTTGTTGGACGTTTATCATATCACAATATTAACGATACCAGTACTCACAAACGCAATTAAATTGCACGTGCCAACAACTGAAGAACACATGCCTTTTTTTTTCTTCCTAAGTCAATCGACAAAACATAGGCAGTGAGCAGTTTCATTACGCCGTCAGCTAACACTCTGGCACGACACCAAAGCGTTGGACTGGATTGAATGGCAACGATTTTCATCAGTTCTGTTTGTATCTGGTAAAGCCCAATATAGATCCAATTGATTGCTACCGTCACTTGTGTGAGCACAGTCAACACAAAGGGATTAGCTGCATAGAAGCACTGAATAACGTCGGTTAGATGAAAGCTTTATTACTATTCTATTTTCATTAAATAGACCAGTTAGCCAAGACTAATGAATGACGTCAGAAAAACCCTCAGTCAACTTCGTTCGTGTATACTTACCATACCATTACTGTTGATTCAAACAACCTTGCCAGTCTGGACTGTGACGAACCGAGTGGCTTGTCTTGTATTTGTAAGCCTATGGCAAATACAGCGGTGCACAGGCCTCTCTTGCCAAGGAAACTTTTCCGGATATGTACGTCAGTGTTCGGGAAGGCTGAATTACCTTTGAGGAAATCTCCGAATTTTGTTTCCGGAATGCCACGGTAGTGACCGAAATCTTGGCCTTACCTAGCTCCATGAACCAATAACGAGCTTGCTTTACAACGTGGCAACTGGGAATACTGGACACACAGAAAAAGCTGGACTAGCTTATAGATTTGCCCTTCTTGTCACCAGTAATTTGATCTACATAAACTGGTCTACTTTTCATCTATATGCATGCTGTAGATGGCTTTTGTATACACGTATATAATGTGTACGCAATCGTCTCATAACAGTACTCTGTATTCTATATCTTCAACTAAAAAGAGAAAAAACGCTGAAAAATGTCTCTGAAATAATGTTGAAACTGCACAATCTAATCCATGGTAAAATTAGTAGTCAGATACCGCGGTCAATCTATACTTGACCTTGTTTACAAGCACGTTCTCATGGGTCCCGAATCTAGATTAATATTTTATTTGATTATTGTTGCATCCAAGAATTTTTAACTGATACCCTGTTAACCACTTTTATGGGCAGAGGAAACCGGTAATAAACCAAAGATCTTTGGCTAGTTATTGACAAACTTTCCAACGTGTGACCTAAAGATATCCCGATGATATATAATGGTGTTGGAAGACAGCAGGTCCTCAGATGAAGAACATTACGCTACGCAAGTGCCCATTCAGTGATCCTCTTGTTTGCAATTGCGTAATATAAACGGTGAGAATTCGTCATGTAACCTAATTATTTATTACTATATATGAATATTTTTTTATATTTCAGCTGAGATATGACCGAAAAGTTGTATGTAAAACTGTATAAATCTTGTAACCATTGAAACAACCGAGGAACCATTGAAATAACCGAGGAAATCAGATCTGATGGTGTTTTATAATGTAGCCGACGAGGTTTTAATCAAGATTGGAAAAACCCGAAACAGGTTTTTGTCTAATGGTGACTTTTCCCTTCACAGCGTTAAAACGATTACTTGGATGTTTTATATCGTGAGGTTTATGTCGTACAATGAGGTAGACAGCAAGCCGATTCCACAAAGAGATTTTCAACTTAAGCCAAACCTTGAAACCTTGATATAATACACAGTTCATGGCCCCAGGTGTTCAGAGGTGGATATCTTTGTCTTAACATAACGCTTGTTAAGCTTTTTTAGTTTTAACTCCCATGGTGTAAAAAATAAGTGTCTAAAATGACAATTCAAATTCTGACTTCAACAGGCGAACAGGCTTCGCGGAAACAATGTCTGACCCTACGTTCAATATGTAAAATCCACTACGTTTGTATATAGTTGACTAATCCCTCATTTTAGATCCTCCTGTGAAATTCACCAGGATGACGGTTTATCATAATGAACAAATCAAAGTAATAAGGAAAATATTATTATTAGAAATATAAATACATTCGAGAATTATATGTCAAGAAAAACACCGTAAACCAAACTTAGCGTCAATCGACTTACATAAAAGATCGCGTGGTTGCTATGCAAATCTTTCTGCTTCGTACAACTGTTTGCTTCTCAACAACGGAATCAATAGCCATCAGAAATGATTGTATTCGTTCTGGAAAGTCCAAAGTTTACCTTGTCGGACTACAGAGTTCCATGTTTACACCCACTGTAATTAGTTACAACATTATAGTACCAAAGCAATGTGATGTCGCCTTCCTAAACATGGACTGGCGTTTCCCAACAACCACACGCTTGCAATTTAGTAATAGATCATATTCAGTCTGCGCTAGTTACAACGCCATAATTCCTATATCAATACACTGGAGCCATTGTTCATTATTCGAAAGCAAAGGTATATGGTATGCAGATCCATCATGAAATTGAACCAAGTCCGTTTAATACAGTTTATAGACCATGCAGTTGTTTGTGTGTGGTCCCACTACCACATAATGGGACTCCGCATTTCAAATTGTAGATGTATGGGTGATAATGAACTTTATTGGCAAGTGGCTATGCCAACAAAGGAGCTATATATATAGTCCGGCGCCGACAGCATTTATCCGTTTCTGTGTCAATGTATTAAATCGCTGTAAGCCGACGCAGGTGTATAAGGCATAACACAAGACATGAATTCTTATTAGAAACTATTGTTACGCACGAGTAAGCGCAAACACGCCTTGCTTTATCCTGACATCGGAGCCCTATTGTTCAGATTATCCGCAATCGCACCTTTCATATACAAACTTATAGGACTTTTCGCTTCAATCATGCTGTTCAAAGTTACGGCTTCTGGCGTCACCCCGGTACTGGAACGCCACAATTCCCGCTGCTCATGTATTGTACAGTCCTCACTTTATAATATAAGATTATGACTTCTGGCTTCAGTTCGCCACTGGAACGCTACGAGCTCCGCTGTTCATGCTACATACAGTCCTCACTAACAAGGTTTAGGCTTCTCGCTACGAACTTGGCTGTTCATGCTACATGCACTCCTCACTAACAAGGTTAAGACTTCTGGCTTCATCCCGCCACTGGAACGCTACATACAGTCCTCACTTACAAGGTTAAGACTTCCTGCTTCTCCCCACCTTTAACGCTACGAGCCCCGCTGATCATGCTGTATACAGTTCCCACTTTATTATACAAGTATAAGACTTCTGGCTTTACTCCGCCACTGAAACGCCACGAACCCGCTGTTCATGCTACTTACAGTGTCTACTTACTAAGTTATGATTTCTGGCTTCAACCCGTCACTGGAACGCCACTAGCCCGCTGTTCAAGCACATACAGTCCTCACTTACAGGGTTAAGACTTCTGGAACCTCACGAGACTCGTTACTCAAGCCATATACAATCCCAACTTGCAAGGTTAAGACATCCTAATTCAGTTCGCCGCTAGAACCCTACCAAGCATGTTGTACACTACCAACATGTTGTACACTTAACCTAACTTGTAAGGTTAAGAGATCTTGCTTCATCGGACCAATGGAACTCTACCAACCCTGTTGTTCATGCTACAGACAAATATAACTTGCAAGGTTAAGACATCCTGCCTTAGCTCGCTACTAGAGATCTACCAACCCTGCTGCTTACGCAACATACCATCCTAACTTGAAAGGCCAAGGCACCTTGCTTCAGCTCTCTTCTGGAATCCTGCCAACTTTGTTGTTCAGGCTATGTACAACCCTAACTTGTAAGGTTAAGACACGTTGCTTCATCCCACCACTGGACCAGCAGCAACCCTGCTGCTCACGCTATGTACCTCTCTAACTTGCAAGGCCATGACACATTGCTTCAGTGCTCCACTGGAATCCTGTCAACCTTGTAGTTCATGTTATGTACAATTCTAAGTTGTAAGGCGAAGGCATTGTTACGAAACCCCTTCCTTAAGATATTGTATTATATTTTTTTTGTTATTGCGCTGACCGGGCCAGTGTCTGGCCTAAATTTTCCCTCTGTGTACGTGATAGACTGCACTGGAATTCAGTTGCATGTTCTCGAGGCTTCTGTGTGTATCAGTTTCGTGTCATTGTACATGAAGCGTACATTCTGGAAAGATGAATTCATATTGTAAACATGCTTACGATCAAACCATCCAGAATTTTCTTTACGTTAGTCTATAAATATGAGCTCACAGTCTTTTACTCAAGTCCACTCGAGAGCAGTCATTTTACCTATGTCCACTTGACAACGGGTCTTTTACTCTCGTCCGCTTAGAAGGATTTTATTGGATTTGGAGATATCGGTTTTCATGCCATTCGACATACATCATTTTGTACTCCATATTTCTGTACGTAGCACTTGTGAGCTTGTGTTTCGCCACTGGCTATTTTGTTTGAGACGTTATTTTGAAGCTTGTATCGCTCATTGTCTCTTTGTGGGATTACGTACATTTCATCCCAGTTTACCTTGAAAGTGATTTTGTGTATATTGCCGAGAACTGAAACATACATCGCCAACTCGGCATCACGGACGCTATTGCCATCCGCTCATGAAAATTGCATCTTGGCGGGGAGTTGGATATATACCATCATCGGCATAAAGTGCCCACTGCTGTTTGTCACTTACGGGACTGTCATCTTTCGATTTGAGAACTGCCAAGGACTGTGGATTCTACATTTATGTGGATTGACTTGCCTTTAGAACCCGGAGTATTCCATCCATATTTTGGTGCTGTCATCAGTGAGAAACTACATATTATTGTCAGTTGCGCTATTTGTCAATCTTGTTCAAATATATGTATTGAACTTAGTCAAGTGTCTTCGTGCTTCTATTTTTTGATCTTGTGTGAGGCCTGTTGCTGTCTGAGAGTTAAACAAGCCATTTGTTCATCATTTTTCCTCTCTGATAGTGGTGCCCTTACAACATCTTGCGTCATCCCGCCATTGGATCCCTACCAATCCTGTTGTTCACACTCTATACTATCCTCACTTGCAAGGCCAAGACACCTTGCTTCAGGTCTCTACTGGAATCCTGCCAACTTTGTTGTTCAGACTATGTACAATCCTAACTTGTGAGATTAGGACACTTTGCTTCCTCTGGCCACTGAAAGCTCACCAACCCTGTTGCTCACGCTATACACAACCCTCAGTTGCAAGGTCAAGGCAATCTGCTTCAGTTCGCCACTGGAACCCTACCAAGTCTGTTTTTCACGCTACAAGAATACACAATCCTAACTTGCAAGGCTAAGATATCTTGCCTCAGCTCTCCCCTGGAAAATTAACTTGCAAGTTAAATATGTCTGCCCCCCACCAACCCATTCCGACACTCCGAACCGTAACATCTCTGTTGTTCATTTAAATACAACTCTTCCTTGCAAGTTTATAAATTAAGACGTTTTCCTTCATGCTTTGTGTTCATTGTATATAACACTTTTCTTTATTCAAGATTTGAAAAGACGAAATGACACAATTCCTCGCAAGCTGATAATATGTCTTGCATGTCCCACCATCGAAAGCCTGTTGTTATTGCTCTACACCATTTCGCCTCTGAACTTCAAGACACCTTACCTTAAACCACTTCCGGAACACCAGTATTCTTGCTGTATATTCAGCCACAGTTACGTTTCCCAATTCAAGCGCTCAGCAACAGCGTTTTTTTTAATTAAAATTAAATCAATTTTGACAAATACCTGTGTATGGCAAGATTGTTCACATGAAACAGTTGACGAATATGTCAAACAAGTTTTCAATGTGTTAGTAGCCAACTGGTTTTATGGTAATTAGTGTTCTCCCCAACAATCCATCCTTTCGAATTCATAAAGTAATTTTATGTATCTAGTTATTTGTATTTTTAATAAAATACGTTGAATTGCTTTGTATAATTAAAAGCATAATTAAAATACTTAATGTTCAAGAAGAAACAATACTTTTATTGTCATAAGTTAATATTGTTTGTCACTAAATGAACACAATGGAAGTACAGAAAAAGGAAGAGAGAGACCAGAAAGGTTCAGCGCGGTAAATGAATTAAATGATTGACTGACACGGATTCCTTGAATGCGATGAATACGGAATATCGGAAGATCTCATTTAAATGAGTCATTTGACCCAGTATATTATTTGTCTATACAGAATACCGGAGTGCAAAGAGTAGACACAGAGCAGCGACGACAGTGTGATTGTTGGCAAATGGTCACACGTTATCGGTAAAATGCGGCCCCTTGTAAAATTTGCTTGAGTCAGGATTTTGTTCTAACTGAACAAGTAACAGTTTAAAAAGTAACAACTTACACTCCCATAGCACCATCACCTAAGCAGAAAAAAAACGCATTGGTGTTAATTGAAATTATTAAACCTCATTGGTCTAGAATTACCCAGAATGCAGGGTTGTCGTTACATTCTATAATAAATAGGTCTACTAGGAACTTTTGTCCTAGCAATAGATAAAGTGTATAGTATCTATAATCTCCTCGGAGGAAATTTCTACCACTAACTTCTGGGAAAACTCCATTTGATCAGAAAAGATTCAATTAAAATTTCCATCCGTTACCATAGGTGGATTCATGGCTAAGTGTTCGTGTTTACGAAGAGCCGAATTGCAATAAAACTGTATGCAAAGACACAATACGCAAGGGACTTGGTTCAAGGAGAAGGCGGAAATTACTGGCCATAAGATGACAGAAGAACTGGCTGTTTCTTGGTGAATCGATGGCAAAGTAATCACATTGTGCATGTCAATAAACATCAGAAACATGTGGACAGCAATCCACGTCAACATAGCAATCCATGTCGACATCAAACAATAATGGGCCCAAAATCATATAAATCCAGGTACACAAACGTGTCTTCCCTTTAATACACAGAACACATTTTTATTTTGCTATAGCGTGACACAAGTAAAACGTCGATAAGAAAATTCACATAACAACAGAAATATAGATCAAATGGGCTAAAAATCTGAAACGCAGTTTGTTTCCACAAAGTCCCCGACTTCATCATAATGTTCGTCTTGTGGTGCTTGTTTTCCTCCGCGCTCACGGGAATGTTCTTGAATACTGTTTTAACGCGGATACAAAGTTTATAGGAATAAATGATTAAATTAAAGCGATTTAACAAAGGATTTGCTTTACTTAGTCATCTCGTGGGACCAGCATACAAGCAATAATCATTTTAAAAGAAAGCTCGCTTAACAATTCATATTCACAAAATGGCAAATCACGGCACTATATGACCTTCACGAAGATTATGCGTCAAAATTATGTTGCAAAAGTCTTTCCATGAAACAGAAGAATGACAATTCTTATTGGCAAAGAGACAAATTTTAAACCCCTTCCACAAATGTCTAATGTACAACTTTCTAAGTGTCCAATTATTTATTTGTTTATTTATTTATTTGATTGGTGTTTTACGCCGTACTCAAGAACATTTCACTTACACGGCGGCTGCCAGCGTTATGGTGGGAGGACATCGGGCAGAGCCCGAGGAAAAACACGACAATCCGTAGGTTACTGGAAGACCTACCCACGTATGGGCAGAGAGGAAGCCAGCATGAGCTGGACTTGAACTCACAGCGACCGCATTGTTGGTACTCTTCTGGGTCATTGCGCTGCGCTAGCGTGCTAACCAACTGAGCCACCCAGGTCCCCCAAGCGTCCAACTACGACACAATTCCATTTAAAGAAGATGGTAACTACCGAATATATATAGCAAATGACACTGAACATTTCCAGCATTAAGACACACCAAAAACATGCACAGTTGGTACAGTCTACACACCAAATTACAAATCCATTCGTGGATATAATTTACAACTCGGTCGCACAAAGTTACACAACAATAAGACATAAACCAAGGTAATTTTACCCAAATTGTTTAACAAATAACTGCAGGTACAATTCAAAATCTATCAGGAAGAGAATTAAAATAGGGAGAGCAACAAATTGCAAATTCATTCCACAAAACCCCGATTTACAATTCGATTATATAAATTGTTAAGCACAGAACGAATCCACCTGTACGTAGATGTCAACATCTGCCGAATTTGTACAGCGAATGACAATGTACATTGCCACCTTAAAGATACTCCAGAAAGACAATGCATATAAATAAAGCACTAAATTGCCCTTCGAATCCACAAAAAGTCTAATTAGCCGCAAGTGTCAATTGTTGGCAATTATCCACTTCAAAGAAGATGACAACAGATATCAAAATGTGAAATGCGTTTTTTAAAAATATTTTTTAAATTTTAATACTATTTCTGAAATGAAACTGATGCTTTGAGGTTGAGACATGGCTATAGACATTCCGGGAATGTTGGGCATTACTGTTTTCATACTCACCCCTTTCATGACATTTCCGCAGATGTTAACCTCGGGATGAAGTTCCTCGGAGCGGTAGAAATGGATAATCGCAGCAAAAGCGCCCGGATGTCTATCGAAGAAGAATTCATTACGTTCCTCGTCCCAGCTCTCGTCCCCTTCAAGAAGGCTAGCCAGCAGGGCAAGACGGGTTCCTGGCAATCTCTCCAGGGTGCTTGCCCAAGTCTCGTGCCTTAATCCCCCTACATTGATGGTAATTCTCGTGTCCAGCTTTTTCTTTTCAGCCACGGATTCCATATCACGTCCAAAAAGAAAGTTAAGCATCTAATTAGAGAGTATCAGGCCCTTGGTCAATTTTGACCAAGGCCCTTTATCATGTCATCAGCATTTCTGGTCGTTGTTTTTGTGTTCATGGCCAAACTTTTGAGATTCGCCTTTGGTCGCCAGTCGAGTCTGGTGTCGGACGGTCTAACGTGCCATGGCGGAGTACTGTCATTCCAAACCAGGTGTACTGTCCTGGTGACTAAGGCATGCCGGGAAATGTCCCGCGACCTCCCTGCCACCAGAGAAGCCAAGCGACGTGAAATCACCGGTAATCAATGAGCAAACGAAAAGAGTTCCGACTACAGCCTGTCTAAAGACTTGCTTAGAAACCGTCAGAATGGAGGCTGATATAGCTCGATTGAAAGCACTCCGCAGGACAAAAACCCACCGCCCTCTGTCCTATACTGACACTGGTGTCATGAGCGACTTCACCTTAGTAACCATGGGTCCAGTGCAGAAGTTTGCGACAAGCGATTGACTTTTCAGTTACATTAGCTCAGGGTCCAGACAAAAACTAGTATGGCTGACGACTCGGATAAGCTCCGGCTCACCGTACGCGCTTATAATTCACCATCGATTGCCAGCGGCTCACCTTTTAATTATTTATATGGCATAACTACGTACAATCGGCGCCGGTTAACTGCGACAAAAGGCGACGTTATTGGTTGATGGAGAATCTCGTATATGTCACTGATGGTCGTTTGGACAAAAGCACGCGCTCGTGGCATGAAGGATTGATCAGCATTTGGTCGATAACACTTCGGAGCGTGCTCACGCCTTGATGATTAAAATGTATGCAAAATTTGATACTTTATGAGGTATTTAACATTGTTAAACAGATCGAAATGGCAAACGCCAATACTAGTTATATATGTGCGTTAATGACTACTAAATAAGCTATAACATATAATGTACCTTATTTCATACACTGTGTATTTCTGTCCTTCGTACTTAATCTCCACACTCTTTCGCTATCTGTATCTGGACGGCTGTTCCACGTCATGACTTAAACCAACTGGTTTGATATGACTTTCATCTGTATGTTTAAATCTTTGTAGAGTAAACACAAAGCATGTAATCCTTGTAAAGGTATTGTACAGTACATACATTGTATAATGGATTAAATGCAGATTTCTCTACCTGTTTATCTTGAAGTGCATTTAGACAATAGTGAGAAAGACATCTGGATGAACCACAAGAGATTGTTTCTTTTAGGATGACTACGTCTGTTCACTTTATCGAAACATTCATACTGGATAAACTATATCACAACTTCATCATTTGTCGTCTTCTCAAATCGGTTTTCCATGCGCGGTTAGCCGTGTCTCTTGCATGATGTTATTGTTGTCCAATTATTTCTCTAAAACAACCGCTGGCTGATTTTGTTGTTTATTTATGTCTAAGGAACACATTTTGCATTTTCCCCTAGCGGAAAGCGAAGTGTTCGTTTGCCTTGGTTTGAATAAAGTCAATGTTCAAATCATAGCGTAAGACACCATGGCGAAGAGAATGATGAGCGATTGTGTTCTTACTTATTGGCATGCACAAAGATTAATACTGGTTTGGGACCATTAGAGCTGCATTAAAGCAAATGATTTTGCAGAATGGCAAGGTCCGAATTATATCATTGTTCTTTGTCTTAGTTCCAGCAAAACGTTTCTACCTCTTCAAGGGCCATTAGTATTGTTTTTCACAACCGTAAAATGTTATATGATGAAAATTGTAACTGACAAAATGGATATTTATTTTTAGTTTTAAATAAACTCCTTGTAATGCTTCAGTTAGGTCAACAAATGCGACCTTCGTCATTGTTATTCGTAGAGATTGCCATTGCGGTAGACCAGGACAGTGGGTCCATGCCTGTCACTTCATTTAAGGACGAATGAAATAAATAAACAAATAAATCAATCAATACATAAACTGTAGGTCACACTCAGTCTGCAAAGAAAAGGTACCTGGCTTGGTTTACAAGGTCACAGTGAGAAGATCTCAAAAACACAAACGTAAAGCAAAGAAAACAAAGAAACAAAAAAAAAAAACAAAAACAAAAAAACACACAAACAAATCAATCCAAAAACAACTGGTTTTCAGCTAAACTGACATATGATTTGTCATTGTTTATGTAGCCTATTTTTATACACTGTCATGGTATCAACTCCGACAAGATAAACTGTAGCAGATCCGTTCATAATCGTGGTACATAATGGGACTGTCACGAATTCTCTAAACTCTTCATCAAGGAGGACAAAAGTTATAATTATTAATACATGCATTAAATCAATGTGGCCTTGTCATGTGAAGTCGCCTTAGTCGTCTGGCTATTGTTTTCTTGTCTGCTCTTCCATCTCTTACTTCGTTTCCGTATAAATTACTAGCCAAGACGTTTGCTTTCATTTGGGTCCATGCAATGTATTTTTTTTAACAATGTTATATTTTGACTTCGATTCAGGGTGATCTTGTTTTATTGAGAGAAACAATATGACTGTATTACTAACCCTTCTGTCGCTCCTATACCTATATGATAATCGCATACATTGTAAGAATGTTTTTCCTAATTATTTAGCAATTTACCTTCGCAATGCAGTCGGCTGATAAATCTCCTGACTTTAAATATAAAGGACTACAGCACAGAGAGTAAAACCAGAGCAGCGACTACAGTGTGATAGTTTGCAAATGGTCACACGTAATCGGAATTACTAGATTTACTCAAAATACTTTGCTGTCATCAAATTTAACCCACGTGCACAATAACATGAAAACAATGCAAAGGGGCCAGGACCAGGGGATACTTGGTTCACAAGGATCCATCCCGGATTATGCAGGTATACAGTATAAAAGACTACAGCATAGACAGTAAAACCAGAGCAGCGACGACAGTGTGACCGTTGTCTAATGGTCACACGTTACCGGTGAAATCCGGCCTCTTGTCAGTTTACCTCAGGTAGGGTTTTATTGTAACTGTTCATGTAAGTGTTAAAGATGTAACAATTTACACGCCATTTAGATTCATTGCTGAATAGAAGCCTGCGCTGTCATAAAACTTCCGATAAAAGGACGGGTAAATACCTGGCAACAATCTGCCAGGTGTTTTTCACTGTAAAATAAGAGTCATAATGGGCGTGAAACGTGTTATGACACATTCAATATGGAAGCCGGATGCGTTTTCGCGTTTTCGCCCTTCCCCCTTTCGTGGTTTCGCATTTTCGACCTTCACTCTTTCGGGTTTTCGCGACCTTTGAAAGGTCGAAACTGTGAAAACGCGAGTGTACCGGCTTATATACCTCCACGACCGTGCCGGTTTCACGACAGCGAAAAGAAGAACACTGAAGTCATCAGATTTTCAATCTCATTGCCTATACCGCAAACTGCATGGCTTCGCCCAAGAGACACAGGCACCAACACCGTGCTTGCCTTACACAAATGATTTTAGGCTTCTCTTCAATGTAAAACGTTATTTTCTTGAATCAGCTTTCATATTCTCCAAAACGTTTGGTTTAAATATTGATTTTAGGGCCACGTCTGAAATTATTGTCATTATATGCTTTGTACTAGATTTCGCTACTTCAAAGGCTATCATTAATAGGTATATGGAAATTAGCTGTTTAACAAATTTAGTCGATAGTAAACGCATTTCAGAGGTTTATATAATTAGAAATCAACAGTGACGCTTTGTAGACATGATTATAGACATAATAGTTCTCTTGTTTCCTCCTCCGTGATGTACAGTTTAACTGTCCCGCCATTATACCGAACGCCGTCCTGGGAAAACTAGCGTAGTGAAAACCCGTGCCTGTGTGCGACAAGTATATTTGAGGAGTAAAGATGTTTAGGCCTTATCCACTCAGCTGAATCTAGAGAGAGGCCTTTGATTATAAAGTTGATCCCATGGGTTTTCTTCTTTAGTTAGTTCCTCTTTATTTCCATTTTTATTTGTGTAATCCCATGGACGAGCAGGCAGCTGTAATTGTTGTGTTTCCACATTAAATACAGATACAGGTGTTGTACTCCATATATAATGACGCAGAACGTAGACATATAACAATTAGAGATTTTGCAACTTAAAACAATCTGTGACGTCATTATGCTTCAATATGGTTCAAAAACTCCATTTTAGCACCTCAGTCTTTATTTTCGTTTTATTCACCGTAAAACAAATGACACAAAAATGATGAAGACCATATCTGGAATCAGCTCGAAATTGCCTTTCAATTGATGTGTATTGTCAAAAACAATGGTTTGTTCTTTTAACATTCCTTTCAAGGTCGCTTCAGACATACCACAAGGACTTTTCCTTGAAGAAAACCACTGCCATTGCCAGGTAGTGCCTGTATACTAACTGACATTGCTTCCAATGAACAGGTATATGAGATAAATAGAATAATTTTACACCTGCTAATCCAGTGAAAATGCCATCAAACTGGTGACTTCACTGACCTTTATAACCGACACATAATATTACATGTATATTATTCACACAAATGTTGGACAAATCCATTAATGTTGTTCTCTTGAATAGTGAATATGATAGCCAGTTACTGACACGTTGCGCCTCGTTTCGCTTTATGATATTAAAAGTTCACTGTGAAAGCAACCGCTCCCAAAGGCTTCACCGCCCCTTTCTGAAATAATTATGCAATTATGGCATCATGTCATGGCATGACAGAAAAAAGTATGAAAGTTTTATGTGACGTCATAAAGGAGTAACGTGGCGTCAAGAATGGTGAGGTCAAACCGACTCGGTCTCAGCGTCAAAACTTGGCGGCATCATGGGACCTGTATTATGACGTCATTGTTGCTAATAGCAACTACACTGAGGTTGGAGGCCGCGAGCTCAGCAAATTTGCTTGCCGTCCAGCAGTGCTTGCACATGTGGAGGGCTTAGTTTAGTCAATCTGATTACGTTGTTACTTCCCTGGCGTTCTGTAAAACACCGGAGTACATCCTCAGAACAGCATTATTAGTACTCATCGTGTGCAAGAAAGTAAGTAGGCCTGTATGTGTAGCAATCTGTCTGCAACACAGTGCTGCAAAGGATGATGCTGAAAACTGTAATTTTTTGGTGCAGCTATTTAGTGTTTATTTAATTTGTGTATATTTTACTGATGTACCCTAATTCTTCTAATTATTGGGACAGATATTCGGACTTCCGGAGGCAAAATATTAATTTCTTCCCCAGTACATTTAAAAGTAAATATATTGATATGTTTGTCATGATATAGACTTGTAACAGAATTCCTGTTACAATTACGCGTGCATTAGCTAAAAAGGATAAACCAGGTGTCCCAAGAATTAGAAGAATTAGGGTAATGGCGTTCTGATGGGTAAATAGGAACCAGTCAGAGCCTAACTAAAACCAATGTGTCTTGCAAGGAACATTTGTCTCATTCCATTCGTTAGGTTATTAACCATGTGAGCGCTTTCAACTTCTTATAATGTTATGTATACACTAGATCATATTGACAACTGCAATTTTTTGTGTGCTACTACTTATTGATTATATCTTATGTAAAGGCGTTCTAATGGGTAAAAGGAACCCTTGACAACCTGGCTAAAACCAAAGCGTCTTGCAACGAAAATTTGTCTCAAGCCATTTTTTTTTAAAGTTATTGACGTTTTTTATCCTCTTAATGTGACGTTATCTACTCCACGTCAAGTACCATGCCTGACTAACATTGTCATTAAAATAAAACCGCAGCCAAGTTAAACTGCATAGAGCTGCATTCGAACAACCTGTAATGTGTAATCATTCCCACGTAAAATAATTTAGGCCTAATCAGCTATATATGTAGTCTGTTGTTCATTTCTTCCGTTGTGATAACACTCTGGGAACAAACTGGTAACGTGGTAGGCGGCCACTCAAGTTTTTCTTCTGATGTGGTGACTCTTTGTGAGCAAATTGGTAACCCAGTAGGCCTACTCATGTATTGCAAATAGTAAATAGTGAACAATGCAGCTTCGTCGTGCATCGCCATTGCGTGGGAACTTGATCAGGCTTTAAGTATTTAGACGGCAGATGCAATCTTGAGTATAAATGTGTCACTTTTCATGTGACCATTGTAGCGGCTATAAGGTTTACGGTGTATGTGCTACACCAGTTGGCAAAGTTCTGAAAATTGCTGACTTCGTCAAGTAAATTTTCGAGTTTCCGCTTTCTCCCCAAATCATCTTCTTCTAATGGCTCCTGTAGAGCAGAGATTAGGAATTTGGCAGGTGAAATATTTTTTAGTCAGTTACAGAATAAAGTTTGTTTATTTGACCCAGGGATCTAAGATAGGAATGTTTATCTTCTTAACCGTTAGTTTCGTGCACTCAACATCCGTCTCGGTTTGAATTCCACAACTGATTGTTGTGAGATATAAGAATACACGTACAGTAAGTAAATAGTGCACAATGTTGCAATCTTTATCTGAGTTAAATTAGTGTTTCTTGTGAATGCATCCATGTTATAATTACGGAAATCATAAATCTTTCTAAAGAAAATCTGACTTGTCTTGCAACTTCATAACTGACCAGTCAGTGGAGGAATAAGACAGCGTTTAAATATTCAGGAAGCCTCCCACCAATGCGGTCGCTGTGAGTTCAGGTCCAGCTCATGCTGGCTTCCTCTCCGGCCGTACGTGGGAAGGTCTGCCAGCAATCTGCGGATGGTCGTGGGTTTCCCCCGGGGCTCTGCCGGGTTTCCTCCCACCATAATGCTGGCTGCCGTCGTATAAGTGAAATATTCTTGAGAATAAATAAAATAAATATAAATATTCACACAGAGTAAACCGCGCATACTTTAATACTATGCGTATAGCTTATCCTTCAACCATCGTTTTTGTTTTGTGCGAAAACTCTAAACAGTGCATGGGACGGACGTTGACTGTGTACCGGTCAAGGCCACCAGTGCTCGGCCACACAGGAGAAGAATGACCGGTGTTTACCTGTGCCCAGAGAAATCGGCCTCTGCAAACATCACAAAGAAGTCGCCGTTCAGGCCTATTAGAGACCCACTGGCCAAAAGGTCTCCTACGCCGTCTTATTCTGTGGAGGTTAGTGAACCCGCACTGGCTTCAGAGAAAATAAATCAGTACTTCATAATGATTTATGTATTTAATTGCATTCCAATGCCGTATTCACGGATTTTAGACTTATATATACGATGGCGTCCAGCTGGTTAGTGAACCCGCATTGGCTTCAGAGAACGTAAATCAGTATATAATATTTATTTATGTATTTAATTGTATCTCAACGTCGTATTCAAGGATTTTAGACTTACATATAAGGTGGTGTCTGTGCGGTTTCATGGGTGGAGGGGGCTGGAGGGCCCGGCGTAAACCACCGGCTTTTGGCACGTAACTGAGGAAAGTGCACGGTCGACCGCTCAATTAGCTAAGGTCACAAGAACTGTTGCACAATGGAAAGAGAGGAATCTCATAAATTTTTTGTTCAAAAGTAAGATTTAACCCGTAGCTACTGAAGAGCAAACGCCTTAAACACTCGCCAACGGCGCGCTCGAGATCAGTATATTAAGTGCTGTTATAACCGTGTAGTTATTTATTCACTTGTTGAGTGATGTTTTACGCCGCACTACTCAGACAAGATTATTTGACTTTATATGACCGCAATCAGGTTTATGAGTGGAGAGCAGGAAAGCCCGGATTGAAGACCGGACCTTCACGTAGCCTATATACATTAAGACAGAATCAGTCAAATGGCCACTGTTTAAAAATGTCTTTGGTATGACTCGACGCTCGAGGAGGACGCTCAAACCACTAGACCACCGAGGCGGTCATAGTTTGGGAAGAATGACTGAATGAATGACTAGTACTTAACGCCACACCGGAGGTATTTCAGCCAGGGAGAGAACATGACAACACATAAAGCTACATAATATTTATATGATAGCCACAATCTGGCTACAATATCAGTCCGTACGTACAGGCGTCTATCCTTAAAAGAAATTAAACAGAAAAATTAAACATTAAAATAAATACATGTAAATAAATGAAGTGAATAGAAAAGAAAAAGGTACGAGACTTTTTAGATCCTTGTCTGATGCACGTTGCAGAACGGCTTCCGTCGAGCGATACGCCAGCAGCTGGTTGAGGCGAGTGAGAAGGACGACGTGAGGATCATAGAAGACTGCATCCGGACATTCGAGAAAAACCGCCTTGAAGACAAAGGAGACTTGATAAGGGCCAAAGAAAAAGTTGAACTCTTGAATCTCAGGAGAGGTAAATAACTGAAACAGTGTTTTTTGCTGAACGTTTAGAGTTCTTTCTGGGAAGAATCTACAGGACTATTATGACAACAACAGTTTGCAAGCTTTTGTCACCAGCCATCCTTATTTATTCATGCTGTTCATTCATTCTGTTCGTTACCTGGCCTGGAAAATTTCCCTATACGGTATTTTTGTGATATTTTAGTTTTGACATTTTCTATGAACGTTTTTTTTTTTATCAGGCTTACTAGATGCTATCCACAGAAGACGAGTTGATCAGCTGGATAAGGCCATTGCGGATGCCACTGAATCCAGATTTCTGTGTGAATTGGACCCTCATCCTCTGAGAAAGGCCAAGAAACTCCGTGAAGAGTTGTCGTCCTTGGACTGCTTTAGCCAGCCAATGTCGATGTTGAATCAGCGAACAATTTCCGAACTGAGGACCTATGGGAAAATACCCGACGTCGTCAAGAACACAATGATTGCAGCTTTTCTCATGTTGGGTGAGAAGTTAGAGGACTTAAAGGTGGGTGAAGTTTGGATCAAAGTATACCTGTTTGAATCTTAAATGGAATGACATATATAGGGAGTGTGCAGTGGTCGATTTGTTCAGACGTTTGCCTTTGAATCGCTAGGATACACTAGGTGCGGGTTCAAACCCAGTACTGGGCAACGCATTTTGTAGAATCCCCCTCTCACAGTGCATTGGCAGCAATGGGCGAGCGGCGTTTCTCCTGCACATTTCCGTTTGCAGATCGTTTAGCGTTCGTTGTCCACGAATGCATATACCTATCCGTCACCTGTGGGAATATTCGTCAGGAACATACCAAAAGTCGATGGTTTATTACCTGAGCATCCGGGATAAAAAGTAAAACTCACTACCAAGGTTTAAGTGTAAAATTCTTAAGTATGGCGACAAACAACAATCAAATAGGAAAAATAAATACACTTCATACATATAGAGTGGCAAAAATAGAGGAGCTTCAAACCTCAAGCCCCATCCCTTGGAATAAGTTACCTAAGATTTATTTTAAGAAGAGAAGTGATAAAAGTACGTACATTGTGATGGACATGATAATTTCACTCGGTTATGTATGTTTCAGTACACTGGTAAGTGACGAAAAATCTGATATTGACGAGTATATATCATAATGTTGTCCCAAATTTTATTCTCGAATATGTAGGTTGTTTGATTTTTATTTATTTATTTGGTTGGTGTTGTATGCCGTGCTTATAGAATATTTCACTTACGCGACGGTAACCGACATTATTTTGGGAGCTAAAAGACGACCATCCAGCAGGTTGCTGGCAGGCCTTCCCTAGTTTGACCGGAGAGGAAGCCAGAAGAACCTGGGCTGGAACTCACAGTGGTCACATTGGTGAAAGGCGCCTGGGTCATTACGCTGCAGTAGCGCGCTAACCACATAGGCAAGGTTGTACAGTACAGCTGTTTCTATGGTTTCCTCGAATAAATAAAATAAAATAAAACTCGGGATCCTTAACAGTAAATTACGTTCTATTCGTGGCAAGTTCGATGTTTCAGGAGAAATCAACAAAGTTCTTAATTTATTGTTCTAGTAGTCGCTCTAGTGAAGTCATTTTACCAATCTTTCAGAGAAAGGATAGGCTAATTTATTTGACTAGCCAATCTGTTGAGTCTGTTAACTTTCTAGGACTGGGATTATATTCGAAGCGTCCTAGGTAGGACTGGCACCGCCTGTGTCCGACTCAAAATGGAGAATTTCAGCTCTACCAAAGTATCTACGGAGACAGCAAAGAAAGCCGAGTCTTACCTCACGTCAGTCGACATTGACTCTGCCAAACAGGCCAGCTCTGGCTGTGCAGCCTTCTTTATCTGGGTAAGTCTACATACCACTGAGCTACGTGTTCTAATCCTACGTCAGTCCTGCCCACACTGACTCTGTCAAACAGGCCACCTCTGGCTGTGTATCTTTATATGGGTAAGTCTACATACCCCTGAGCTACGTGTTCTAATCCTACCTCAGTCCTGCCCACACTGACTCTGTCAAACAGGCCACCTCTGGCTGTGTATCTTTATATGGGTAAGTCTACATACCCCTGAGCTACGTGTTCTAATCCTACCTCAGCCCTGTCCCCACTGACTCTGCCAAACAGGCCACCTCTCGCTGTGTAACCTTCTTTATCTGGGTAAATCTGTATACTCCCTAACTACGTGTCCCAAGTCTATCTGTAATAGTCTGTCCATAATGATTAATGATTAATGATATAATGATGTTTAGTATTTCTGGAAGTTGTTCATTGTGAGGCAGAAAGCAATCCATTTCGACGCTAAATAGATATCAATCCTGAAAAAAAGGGATATGTATGTATAAGCCTACCAACAAAAGCGGAAGTCGAACAAGCATCCTGGCGGACAGAGCACTAAACTGAACATGTACAACAGCACGTTTATCATTTGGTCATTAATGTGATTGATGGCTTACTTCGATATTAGTCAGGCGTATATCTGACCATCACCTCATATAACTGAAAAGTTCTTGAGTGCATGCATTAAACAACTATCATATATATAAATTAAAGTAAAGAAACTTCTGTACGATAATTCCCCATGTTTTAGTCTCGTGTTTTACTAAATTTTAATTTCATTTTCAGACCACAAAGGCCATTGCCAGTGTTAAAGGGGATGCAGTCTTCAGTTCATTGTAGAAGACAGAAGTGTAAAGTACTGAATTTGAAATGGCCAATCTGGAATGTTGATAGCAAGTGATCAGACATGTTAAAATCTACTTACATAAAAACGTGATAGTTAAAGTAGGGATATATATATGTAAGAACTATGTAATGAATATTCACGTTTAAAAAAATCAAGGGCAAAATTTTATAATTATTAATTCAATTGCAACTACTGCATTATAATTAGGTAATAAATGAGTAACGAGCTATGAAAGGTTTTGATGCGGTCAGAGGAAGCTGGAATAACAACCAGGCTATGATAATTGTATATTTAAAGCAACTTTTATTTACACAGAGGTAGTATTTACAGTGAACTGTGTCAGGCAGTGGGGATTACACTATGTAATACTGAACGAGGAATACACAGAAATGTTGGAAGATAAATAAACTGCATACAGGATCATTTGTGTTGTTGTATTTTCTGCATTTATTTCATTTCATACTCATCGCCGTATATAGAAGAGCTTTCCATTCAATGGCGATTTTACTTTCTTCTTGTAAAATAAAGGTTGCCACATACGACAATGAAACTGTCTCACCTCAGAAAGGTCACCAAAGCTGTGCGAATGAGAGACAGAAGAAAGACTTTTACTTTTTAAATATTATATACTTACATGAGTTCTCTCCCCTTCAAACGAAAGTTTCAAACTCTGCTTCCCGTGGTTTATTTTTCTTTCTTAAATGGCAATGTGATAGCGGAATAAGGCGGCCTGATTTATACGACGAAGATACGAAAAAAAGTCATGCCCACTAGATAATTTGATAGTTCTGCACATATGGAGTGAAGACCAGAGTAAGCCGTATAACTACCGCAGAGTGCAACCAATCAAAGTATTTACAAATGTTGTATTAAAAGAACAATTTACTTGGTCGATGGTAGAAATACGGTGGCACCAGCGCTTTTCATGGCGCAGAGAAATCAAGCCAGAACTATTGATTAAAGCTCCTTTCCCTGTTACCGGATTTGTCCGACTAGAGAAAAAAACTACAGTTTGTGTAGCCAAGATAAAGCATGTTTTTTGTCGATTCATATATTAGCGTAAAGTCTAGTGTGTCAGCTTTCGAACGAACGTCATTTGGTTGATATTTGAATATTTTTCCGTGTTTTGTGTCCGGTTATGCAAAGTTGGGGTTATGTCCCAAGCTTTGAAGTTCCATACACTGTTATATACATTAGGTCTAAATAGCCTACATTTGTACATTGACAGTCTAAACTTTTCATGGCTTCAACTTTTTCACGAGATGGTATTTCACTGCCAACGAACGTATTTAAAATAATACGAGCGGACTAAATTTCGAGCGGAGGTATGCTCACTTAACGACCAACAAGGGGAACAGACTCAACGCTGATTGGCTAACAATGCAGACAGGATTTCCGGGGTGAAAGCTTTGCACACCATTGAATAAATGTACCATACCTAAAATTTAGGACGCCTATCTCTCACACCAACCAAATATCAAAATTCTCTATTCTATATCCCTTAAAGGGAAAGAAAACACAAAAATGAAGTTATGAGGAATGAAAAGAGCATTAAAGCCTGCATCACAAATACCTTCATTGAGTTGTTTTTTTGTTTTTTTTTTGGACCGTATTGATAATGTGGTTCACCAGCTTCTTTCCCTTTCTCCACCCTAAACAATCTCTTATTAATATCTGGTTTCAATCGGCTCATGGTGATTGGCTAGATGCCTCTCTTTCCTGGTCCTGCTCTTCCGGTGCTTCGTCCACTCTAGATGACATGTCGTTGGCTGGCGTGATTTCAAACGGTATGACCTCCGGGGATGTGTTGTCCGCAGCCTCGCCAGTGTCTGTATCTTCGCTCGATTCCTTCGGCACACTTTCCTTTCCATATCCAGCATCGTTTATTATACTGGAGCTCTGTGTAAGAAACATGACAGATTTGAAATATGACAGTAAAGTTCAGAATGCAAAAGGTTTAACCCTGATTCTGAGTATTGTGATATTGCGGCATCCTGATAATGTTATTAATTCTGATTTCAATTATCGCGCAAAATATTTTTTTCCATTTTGAGCTGTATAGATTAATATTTCTTTAACACGAAAAAAAAAAATACGGGAACACTGCACCACAATGTAGCTATAACTTTACTAAAATGTTTTCTTTGAGGTATAAATTCTGTAACCATAGCTCTAAATATATTGGGAGTCCCTTCGATTTAGATTGTTATCAATCGGGTAAGGAATTAACATCGGAATTTTTGCACAGAAGGCTCAGGTTATTTTGGAGTTATTTTGGCCCATATCGAAGGCCCATATCGAAGGGACACTGTGTATCTCTGCCAACATCATAAATGTAAATTCAGTCACCGCATTATGTAAATCGTGTAGAGACTTTATGCACCCAAATACAAGCAAGAGCTAGAAAACTGCTTCAACCGCCAGTGTACGTGTTTACCTACCTAAACAGCCCAGTTTACAAGACTATATAAAACACAGCACTGGGAGTAAAACCACGACTTATAATGGTTCCTTGTCAAGACACGATTCTATACGCTTGCGAATTCCTTGGGTTATAAACCGTCTCAGCTTTTATGCCCTCGTTCATACATGTTATGGATTCACCCTTCTGTAGACTGTGATTGTCTCTTGACTGCGGTTTACCTATCCTTGTATCAGATTTTATATTACCAACTGTTTGAAAACAAGTCTTAGTGTACGGAGCAACGATAATCAATAGTTCATTCCTGAATTTATACAGAAATGTTGTTTTCTGGCAAGTCAAAATTACATCGTTTAAAGTAACAGATAACTCACGACTGAGGTTCTGTTAATACAAATCTTCTTTCTTGTATGTAAAAATATGTTTGAAACTGTATGAATTCGCTGCTGAGTTATCTTCGCTTGAAGTGTGGAGTTTTGTAGTACCGACTAGGGATCTGAAGGCGCCCATGCTTTTAAGCTTATGGGGCATTGACCAATCAGAGAGCTAGGGGATATCAGCTGTTTATAAGCAGTGACGTAAATGTTCTGAGTTGACTGTCAGTGTAACATGTAATAACATAGGAACAGCGCACAGTTTTAATGTTATATATTTTAATGATAGTACATGGATGAACAAGACTACAAAGTATTTCCAGACCATTGTGTTGTGGCGGGAGTAAGTTTCTTGATCATTTTATGTTATAAACTGACATATAGTAGCTCACTCAAGTCTCAGGTGACAAGAGTGTTCCGCACTTGGAACAATTACGTCACAGCCTAGACAGAATGGCACGTTTCATGCTAGTCGATAGAGTACGATCAAATGGCTTTCCGCTGTTGCAGCGGCTTTTAGATTAAATATATTACCAAAATGAACATAATATTGTATAACAGTTTTGGCAAACTTAACTTCGAACATAGGCTGCGTTTCACTTTAAAGGGCATCTACCTTTATCAAACCATCGTTGTATGACAATACTGACTTGCTACACCCTTTACTTATATATAGTGTCATTTCCTACATATCCTACAAGTTATTTATTTTTTCATTTATTTGATTGGTGTTTTACGCCAATCAATAGTATTTCACTTATACGATGTCGGCCAGCATTACGGTGGGAGAAAACCGGGCACAGCCCGAGGGAAGCCCACGTCCATCTGCAGGTTGCTGGTGGACCGTCCCATGGCAGGAGAGGAAGCCAGCATAAGCTGGACTTGAACTCACACCGACCGCATTGGTGAGAGGCACGGGGTGATAACGCCGTTGACCCCCTCGGCCACAGAGGTCCTCCATATCTAAATGTCAGATAAGACATTCTCTTTTTATAGGGTATACATTTCATTGATCTACAAAAGGGCATTCAGTGGAAACAGTTGCTGGCGATCTGGGACCTATATAACTAATTAACGTAAATTAGTCCATTTTCTCATCAAATTCTTTTCTTTTTTTTTTTTCGGAAATCAAGCTGATACTTCAGATGCGAAGTTAGGTCAACTGATATTCGGGTATACATCAATTTTGAGGAAGTAACCCCTAACTGTATCCAAAACAACACTTGCCATTCTGGTTACATACTCAGATGAGTATGGAGATGTAAGAAGAAGTTAGATAGAAGTTCCGTCCATCCACCTGTTTTGCCGCTAAGATGACGTGTTATCGATACCTTCGTAACTATTAGCCTATACTGAGCTGATGAGCACGGAGTTAAACACCAATTAATCGACTAATCAATCAATCAATCAATCAATCAGTCAATGAAACAACCAATTAACAATCCAATGAACCAATCAATCAATCATTTTACCCAAAATACTGGTATAAAGCCGGAGAAATCAATCAATCAATCATCCAATCGTTTTTCCATAAATCGAGAGTCTACACCGTTATATAAAGCAGGAGACAGAGGCTGAGTAAATATCTGACAGGAGTTACCCATTTGAAGAAGGTGCCTGCCCCGGCGCTGCACTCTCTGGCTTCGTCCATGTCGTGACCTGCTAGGAACTGACTGGCCTTCTCGATCGTTCCCTCCAGGAGGTTCTGGGTGTCGAACACCAGGATTCGGCGCTTAACGTTGTATTTACCGGTTTTCCGTAGTAAAGTCTGGATGTAAGTCCACTTCTATAAAAATATATGTAATAACAACACTCATATAAGCATCATCATCACCAAAGATCATCCAGTATCGTAGTTTATGTAAAATCTAAAATAATAAGTGCTTATCATCATCAAAGGTAATCTAATATGATCGTAGTTCATCTAAAATAATGAATGATTATCATGACCGTCTTCATCATCATATATTGTAATTCAGGTTCATTATAGTAACCAACCATCACGAAAAGGCATAGTACCGGATCATCCACATGATCATTAAACGACATATAATACTGTTATTTGGGTGAACTCTGCATTGTAACCGCTAATCATCCCATGAACGGAACGGTGAGTGGGCATGTAGCGTCCATTATGGTTGACGTTTGCTTTACGAATAATTAGAAGTATTAAGACATATACAGGAAAACTCTAGAGAAACTTGGATCACCACCGTCATGAAAAGACACAGGTAAAAGCTATATTTATCGGACATTCAACAGTCATGTTCCCGCCGCAACATATCGGCAGTTGGTCACCGAAAGCGCAACTGACGGCTTTCCAAATATGAACAGAACATTATCTGATAAAAATTAAAACCAGCCGCTTCTTGTCACTCACTAGGCGCACGCTTGCCATCGTGATAGGCCTACAGCACGTGACGTCAAGAGCTGTATTGCCAGATTTAAAACGTAAAACAATTTAGACATTTATGGATTGGAACTTAATTCATAAATGTTGAAAGATTGATAAATGTGTTCAATTTATCAACATATTTTAAAGTAAAAACGCAAATGTAGTTTGTGTCTTTAAGGCCCTGGCGTGATGGAATCCTGCTCCCGCTAGTTTACCAATGGCATTAAATATTGGTTAGATTGTTTGTCATGTAGGCCTACCCAATCAAAGGTGGTGGTCCTCTCCGGTTTGTGCCCGATGTTTTCCACCCTTAAATGTTACTGCTGTCGTATAAATGAAACATTTTTTATTCAGTAATAACCATCACGTTTTAACTCCACGATACGCCTGCAAAACTGCCAATGCGGTGTTGAGTCATCATCATTCATTCGTTCCTTACCTCTAACATCTGCTTCTTTTCTCCGAGCAGAAGAAACGTGCACGTCATGACATCCTTGATTAACGCTGGCGGTTTCTTGTAACTGGCGATCTCTGAGATCGTTCTTTGGTTGAGCTTCAAGATCGGATGACGTGATTTGTCGAGGCTCTTCAGGTGAGCGTGTAAGCGCTCCGCATCCTTGAGCGGACGCGGACTGAGCTTGTCCAGGTGCTCCGAGTTGCGAGCGTTGTCAATGGCAACCTGGAGGACGTCCACGTGGCGCCTATTGATTCCTTCATGGAGGGCTGTCAACAGAGGTCATCATTAGGCAAGAAACCGTCATAGGTATTATACCAATCGTTGAAATTGTTACCGGAGAAAACAGACTTACACTTGATCCCTCCAAGTGGGAATTTTAAAATACACTGGACTAGTGCAACAATACCATATATGCTAATTTGAATATATGCATCAAATCATAGCTCGAACAAAACCAACCGCATAAAATGTGTATTGAACCAAGTACATCTCTAAATATTACTTTTGCTGGTACTTGCAGTCAGTGCAAAGAATACTGCTATTTAGGCAAATTTTACATCATGATGATTAAGTGCCCTTGGTATCACTATTTGTCATTCTTCAATACTTCAGTCTTTTAATCCTTAACATTTCTGTCTCCCAAAAGTCAGCGTAAAGCTTCAGGACAGGAAGCTTCAGACGTGTTACCTTTCTTCAGCTGCAGATATTCCAGTCTTTTCTGAGCACTGGTCATTTCACCCTTATCCTCCAGTTTTTGTTTAACGAACGCCGCCATTGCCCGCTCGATTTCCTCCATGTCGTCTCCTTCCGTGGCCTCTTGCAGAACCTTTCGAATGTTCTGGAGAAACGGGTTCTGGGAGGAGCACAACAGAATCGTGATATAAAATAAAAAACACACACGACAGAAAACAAATGACAATGCTTTCAGGCAAGACACATTTTCGGGGAAAGAGGAATTAAAAAATAAGTGGATATGCATCTGATCATTTACATGTATGTGACACATTAAATTTCATCATAATAGGTTCAATTCCTAATTAGGAAATAAGGTAATTAGTACATGTCATTTGTAGATGGTGTTATGATAGGTTTTAGGCTAACCCTTTTTAAGGAAATATTAATTGTGCCTTAGGAAAATATTTGCCCTACGCCTTAATGTTATATACCGCATATGTCGATGGCTGCTGTGCATTTCGGGAATAAATATTGCATTTTTTCCAGGTAAACGTGTAAAACATCGTACCTCTCGTCTTGGTTCTTTTCGTTTTGGCAGAGGTGGTTGCTCTTCTGGTGGATTAAAAATCAAATAGTTGACGACGTTAAAGAATTCCTTCCCGGAAACAGCCTGCCGAAAGTTGAGTTTCAGCGCGTACTCTCCGGGCTCAGGTAACTTTTTCACCTTCACACTAGCATTTTTCTGGGTCACTTCGGCCGTCACGAAGGATTTCAGGTTAGACTTTTGGATCTTGTTGTGCAGCATTTCGCATCTCAGCTCTGTCGGTCTGTTCAGTTTGAACTGTATATCTAACTTTTGACGTCTCTTGAGCTTGATGAGTCCCTCTTGATGGGTGATGGCCTCCATGCCCACCTGTTGGGCCTCCACGCTGGGTCCCCAGCCAATGTCCGGACAATCTGGCAGAGGCTGGCATTCTTCTTTCGCAGAGCTGCAATCAATGCGGAAGTCACACAACCAGTCCATTGTCTCGCTGTTCTCTTCAATATCTTGTCCGAATATCGAAATTTTGTAGGTACCAACGGTCGGAAAGCGGATGGAAAACTCCACTTCTTGCTTTCGGTAATTCATGAAGACAAATCTATCTAACTGAATATTGTTCACTGTGTTCTCGGACGCTTCTGAATCCTTAAAGAACAAGTCGTACGTTAACTTTATTTTGCCTGAATGAATCCTTGGCACTTCTACAGTTATGCTGGTCTCTCCCTTTACCGCTTGGAGTCTACATTTCTGCATCGACTTTATCTTCAAACCTAAAGTATGAAATGCTTTCCTAACGAAAGGGATTTCCTTAAACTCCTGAAGAGATCTGGGTTTCTCCAACAACTGCCATTTTGGGTCGTCCGGAAAACAGCTTATAAACAGCTTTTCTGGATCAGTCAAAAACCAATAGTCATTTAACTGAAAGTTCAACTGACCAACTGAAGCTTCTTGTTTCTCTTGAATCTTTACACCTCCTGTTTCGACCAAGGTCCAGTTTCCGCTCCTGTGTCCGAGAAGGGACATGTACGCCCACAACGGATGGACGAATCTCCAGTTATCGTTAACAAAAACGGCATTCCAGTTGTTTTTCAGATGGTCCAAGTCTGTGTCACCGACTTCATAAGACGCACTTTTGCCAATGCCTCTTATAATTACGCAAGGTACCTTCGCTTTCCTGTATTAAGAAAAGATTTAATTAGATCTGTGAGAATATGAGGATAACCTCCATTAATGCGCTTATGAATAAAAATAAGAACCTTCTTTCACACAACTGTACAGATAACTGTGTACTACAGACACCAGTTTGAATATTGTATTATAAATCTGTGCCCTTTCTTTTTTTATTTCTTGTTTCTTGACTTTGCATTTAGCTAAATCTTGGAAACACTGATGCAGAAACACTGATCGAGAGTAATCCAAAGATCGTTAGACGTCGTTAAATTCTCATTTTCCAATACTTTCACTCATAAATCTGCCCACTGTAAGTGAGCACATCTCACCTGCACATCAATGCAAACATGGAGGCATAACTTCCCAGTTTCTTGTGGATCAGCTGAAGGTAGGCTCTTGGAGAGTCTGGGTTTTCGGATTTCGGCCCTTTCCTGTCGCCTTTGTTTTGGATGCCCAACCAGACGAATATCGCCCTGACTTTCTGAAGGTCATTTTGCGCGTCAGTGGTGAGGTGTGCTATTAGGGCATCATAGCTGTCCAGGAAAATATCGGGCGTCTGTGGGAAACAAGCAAAGATTCTTTGAATTACTGAAGTATGTATATTAGACATCCGGATTAAAATGATGTTGACGCTAAGATGGAATTGCAGTTAGTAAACAGTCAGTATAGCTTTTTATGGAATGTTATCAGCTACAGTAATAATGTTAGCGCCTATAATAATTAATTCTTAATTTCAGACATAAAGGTCCATATGGGTCGGATGGTTACGCTGTATGAAATGTTTATCTACCTAGTATCAAGCATTCAACAAAATATATACAGTCAAAAGTCTTTTTTTAATGATGGTCGCGTTCAGTGTGAATGTGCCTTTGGACATTTCAACAATGTTGAATTAATTTGCAGACAAAACGCTAATGAATTTATTCTAATAATTACACATCCACCTCTAGCTCAGTAAGCATTTGAAAATGTAGGCAAAGTGTGACTGATTATTTCCTTTTCTAAGTTTCAGAAACCGAAATGAAACAAAGTAGGAAAGCCCCACTTATCAGTTGTCTCCCTTACTTCGGCCTGCATTTAAAGTTACATGAGCGTATTGATTTTCCTTACTATTTATGTAGTAAATTTGTCAACTTCAACCCCCTAAATATATATCCGGAACTTTCGCATGGGGGTATGCCATACCACTACACAGCTTGGACTTTTCTCTACAGCATATCAAAAAAACAGCATAGCATGACCTGCTTTTTTTTGAGCAATATGTTGCTATTGAAAGTGACGTAATTGCACTTTGTCATCTTGGTAACCTCCAAAGGGAGTGAGTCGTCCGTTGTGTCCAAACCAGATAAAATTCTGATATATTTTAACTGTGTGTAAATTGATAGTATAGAAATTTATCGTGTATGAACAACCTAGACTGTGTGGCAGTATTATCGAATCAGTGCTCCAGCAGCCACATCTTGGACCCAACTGGTCGAATTGCGCATGTGTATAAAAGGAGCAAAGTTTTTCAATTTTCGCCTGTAAGTAGGTGACAAAGCAGGGGGTGGGGGTGGGTGAGTATTTATTTATTTATTTGATTGATGTTTTACGCCATACTCAAGAATATTTCACTTATACGAAGGCGTCAAGCATAATTGTGGGAGGAAATAGGGCAGAGTAGGGCGGAAACCGTGCGCAGGTTGCTGGCTGACCTTCCTCCGTGCAGCCGGAGAGGAAGCCAGCATGAGCTGGACTTGAACTCACAGCGACCGCATTGGTGGGGGGCTTCTAGATCATTGCGCTGCGCTAGCGTGCTAACCGACTGAGCCACAGAGGCCCCAAGTGGGTGAGTAGTCCCCCTGGCAAAAATTTTTTTGTTGTGTCCAAACCAGATAAAATTCTGATATATTTTAACTGGGTGTAAAATAATACTACAGAAATTTATAGTGTATCAACAGCATAGACTGTCTGTGTGGCAGTATTATCCAATCAGTCCTCCAGCACTCATCAGTTCAGACCCAAATCTTGAACCTAACTTGTCAAATCGCGCATGTGTAACTTAACAACCAGTGTCAATAGTGTTGTCTTTGTTATAAAGTCACATGGAATATGTGATATTTAAATAATATCCAGATAAACATATAAATACCAATGGAGAAAGTCAAAGGAACACGTACATCTCATTGACCAAATAACATAATAACATAACTGTCTGAAAGCATTATTCAGACTCACCTTAACGGCATTATTTTCTATCTCTTCGAAATCGCCTGGCTTGTAGATATCTGCTTTATGGCCCTTAGGTGGCTTTGGTGCAGGATACCCTTGTTCTGTACAAGGAACTGTTAGCTGAAACGATCAGACATATAAAATGAGATACGAATCTAAGTAACTGTCAGTTATAAAGCGAAAGACGAATTTAAGAAAGTGTCAGTTATAAAATGAAAAACGACATTAGGAAAGTGTCAGTGGTCAGAGAAAATAGAAATCAGTTCATGTTAAACTACAGCTGAATCGAAATTGATTGCTATAATGCATTTTATAAATGAAAGTGAAAATTGAAATTTTAACTGATATTTTGAATTTAAGTTGAAAATGAAATACATGCAAAATTTATGTCAGTCTTGTTCGTACTTGCATGTTGTACCATTAATAAATGTACCTATTTATTTATTTATCTGATTGATGCTTTACGCCCAAATCAAGAATATTTTCACAGATATGACGGCGGCTAGCATTAAGGAGGGCACACGATTTCTGTGTCATGAAAAACACTGAAGTGTATCTCTAGATAAAAGTTATTTTTTCTGCATCTGAACCTCTTTTAAAAGAAAAGACCATGTTTAAACAAAGTAGCCATCATCCAAAAGGCCACTTCCTGCTGATTTCAAATATAGTCTTCATTATTTTTTTGGTATTTTTTTTTCAGTGATTAAAACGGAAATAAAGATGGAAGTACTACGGTGGAAATTTGGACCATATTGAACAGCCTGAAGCACAGCGACGCCACAGATTCTTTTTAGCCTCTAAATATCATCTGACTGATATATGTCTACGTTCCCTGTGAATATGTATTAAGCACAAGACCTGTATATAATGTGAAGATATAACAGTTACAGCATGTTTAAACAGCAAGAAATGAATCTGTGACGTCACTGTGCCTCAGTCTGTTCAATATGGTCCAAAAAATCCACCGTAGCACCTCAAGTTTTTTTTTTTTTCAATTTTAATCATTGTAAAAAGAAAATGTAAAAAAAAAATATAAATATATATATAATGTACTTGTTTAAATGTGGTCTGCCCATTTCATTTTAGAAATAAGTTCATACGCACCGGTGCACTGCCATACTAACTAATACTATAGGGTGAACTCACATCCTGGACATCTAAACCCTGGTCCACCTTAGGCTTTTTTTCAGACTGATTGGATGCCCCACACCCCATTTTCAACTCCTGCACCAGTACTGGACTGAAACTGAGAAGACAACGCGATATTAGACCTACAGACAGTTGGAAACACAAGTATTCCTCCATAATTTGTACAGAAAACCAGAGATCTTGCATTTCCTTCAATGAATTTGAAGAGGAGTTTCTGTTTACCCTTCCTACGTTATAATGGCCTTGTTTCCATCTAAAATCATTATGTTTTGGCGTCAGGCGGTAAAGCATGTTTTTGATCGATATATGACGTAGTATCGAAAGAAATTAACAAGTAAACACTGAAAAGGGAATGTGGGTGTAGAAACTTGGTGTTTTTTTCAATATCTAACTGTATTCAAAGTATGGTTGAACAATCAAGCAATATGGGCATTCCCACCCTACTCACGGAACTACCAGGCTTCACCGAGTGTCTGGATTTCGTGACGTAGCTAATATTTTTGTCGCCCGTTAAGAAGACGACCATTTCCTTCATCTGCGCTCTTATCTGTACAATATTTCGACTCTTTTGAATCACTAAAATGTTCTAAAACTCTTCAGCGTTGTTTTTTTCGCAGTTTCCCTCGTCTGAAACTTATGGTGTAATTTCCCATCTTTTGCGCAAGCTACTGCGCAGGATAATCTTGCCATTGAAAGAGACCACCGAAAAGTGCCAGCGAAAGCAACATCCTCTGGAGAAGTCCGATGAGTTTTATTTATACATGCATGTATGTATGTATGTATGTATGTATTAATTTATTCACTACAACCCCCTGGTTAAAACTCAACGCTCGAGGTATACTTCAATCAAATTTTCAGCCTTCGTTTCCCAAATTTATAGGCTTACCCACACACTTTACAACCTAGGTCATTCTCAATAAGAAAGCAAGTTAGACAATGAAAACACATTCACTGGTTATATCAATACAGCTTTCGGGAGCTTTAGACAGGCATACTTGTGACATGCAGGTCTACTTTGGTATGTTTAGTATTTATCTGTAATCCATAAAATCTCTAGTCAATTTATCTGTATCTGTAGTGTACACAAAGCCTAAATGTGCGTGTACACGTACATGCACTAATAATAGGCTTATTCGTTATTACACAAGCTAAGACAAGATGCATGAATTCTGATGTGTTATAAGGCGAGGTAAACATGTCGGTGTGGAAACAGGTAACCAATTTGTACACAATATAATGATCGTTCCTGAAAAAAGTGTATAAGAACTGGCTACTTAATAACTGGATGTAGGCCTTAATTGGATATGTGTATCTCAGGCTGACGATGCAGTTTGCCACTGAATACAAATGAATGAATGAATGATTATGGCTTAACGCCACATCGGCAATATCTCAGCCATATCGTGGCGAAAACAAGGTGGTATAGGCCTCGCCCATATATTTGTGCCGAAATGAAGTTGTCTATAGGCCTCCGTGTACCTTTACATATACATGTAGACACAAAATGTGCTGTAAGGGCTTGAGTTATTGCTAGAAAATACCTACAGTATAAACATAAACAAATGAATGCTGAGCTATAGCCAGAAATCTTACCTGGAGATGCATCAACCTGCCTTTCTGACTTTAAACAGAATTGTGCTCATTTGAATGATCGTCCTCAGTTGGAAAAGAATGCAAACATTTTTTTCAGCCTGAGTCGGGCCTATATCAAAACTCCACTCACACCTTCGTCCTTGGACAAGCCCCAAGTAAAACAACGTCAGCAATCATTTTTACTCAGCCCATTTACCAGTCTTTTCTTCACTTTCCATAAATAATAAATCAAACCCCACGAGAGGTTACTGAGATGGTAACGTTAACGTTTAGTCCAAGTAAAGGACAACATGTGGGGTATTAAATTTGCATGCGTCAGAAATGTTACCTCGTTTCTCCGGATACGCGTCAACCAACGGCTTATATTGCTTGTGTACATTAGCCTTATACATGTATGCTGTCAACTGTTAAACCGTGTCTCCTGGTTGTATACTGTTTATCAGTTAAAGTGACAACCCTCTTGATTTATATATAACAGCGCGGCTTGCCTAAGAACACATACAGGCCTATTGTAATGCATATTGCTTATTATGGCTCTACACTTTATATACATGTACTGACCTTACATATACTTTACGATGTAAGGTAGGCCCACCCGTGTACAATATAGCCTTAAACTTAGGCCATCAAGGCTGAAAGTATCGCAAATTTACAACAATGAACTATCCCCACTGGATCAATATGTACATGGGGTTTGGAAGTGTGGGTGAGGGCATTTTCTTTTTGCAATCCTTACGATGACTTGATATATTTGTGTTCTCTAAGTGACGTTATTGACTTGAACACGTCACCAGTCATGTATGCATATAGCCTACGCTTTTACTGTTAAACAGGGCTCTCATTCGATTGTCAACTGCCACGGCTGGGCCTGGAATGAGTACTTGAAGTTCAAACTTGCGGAGTACTATGGACCACTTTCTGATTTAAATCGTCTTTTTTTTTAGCTCTAAATTTTCAGCTACAATTAATACATGCATAAATCTTTTGAAGAAATTGTGACGTTTCCTTCCTTGGATAATTCTAGATGATGTATCAACCAGTATGGATATGCATAAATATCACAGTTGTTAACTCAAACCATGCAAATGTATTTCGCTGACTATTCACACATACATGTAATTCAAAAGAACGGGAAACAATTTAAAAATGTGGAAAACATTTATTTATATGTGGAATTTATATCATAGACCTACAGTGTGATTAATAATGGGTGGACGATATTCGGGCTGGTGGTTTGAGCAGTTTGCATATATATATAATACGATATGCTTAAACTATTTTATATTTGATGAACATGTTGTGTACAACTTTACATAGAATGTGGGAAAGTTTGTACGTGGATTACCGCGATCAGTACTTTTTGGGGGGATATTTAGTGATTTTTTTGACAATTTTCTTCGCAGATGGGCAATCATAACTCTCCTTACCGTTTCGAATACACATTTCATAAAACGTAAATTAGACTGTAATTACTGTAACAATGGAAGCAAGCACAAAACTACATAGGCCTACGAATAATACGCCTGTACATCTTTTTTCGTGAAAATAAACCAGTGTGAGCCTTTAAAACAACATCAAATGTCCACAACCTAAACGTTACATAATTTTTTACATTTATACATATCAACAAGACAATTCTTTATCAATATCAAATTTAAAATATTTTCCTTATAATTAAATATATGTAAAAAGTGACTATGAAGAATAAATAAATAGATTATAAAATAGATAATATCGTACGAAGTTTGTGTACGCAAGGGTAAAGACTTTGGTGTAACGGTGATGACACAAACGGATGTCAAAAAATCAGAGGTGTCCTCTGGAAAGATTAAAATATAATCAACTCGTCTGGACAGGATCTATCTGATGCCGGTCTTTACTAAATGACTATAATTTCCATGTTTTCTCTGTATTTTCGCATCCTTTCGCTGGTTGACTAGGGCGTCTAAATGATACAGAAGTCACTGTATTTAAGAAATGTATTTTGCCTTCGCTAAGGGTTAAATGCAAGCATAAATTGATTAAATAAATATTGTTTGTATTTTATTGAACATTTCTTTCTTTTTCATGCGAGGTTGTCTTATACGGTTACACTTATGTGTTTACCGTTACGTTTATTACATGTCCTCGTAATGATAAGGACACGTAACGGTGTTCCGCTTTTTCCTGGGTGAGGTCATTTCTTCACAATAGCAAAATCGATGCATGTATGAGTCTATAAATGATTTGTGTTTATAAGGTAAGTTGCCCGACATGGTTTGGAATCTCTTCCGCAGAATCTCCCAGTTATGGATTAATTATGAAAACGCCTACAGATGTTCTTGAGAGTTAGCTCCCTTTGTATGAGTTGCTATACAATAGCTTTGATTTAATATTTACTTATTTACTTCATTGCTGTTTGTCCTTGTAATGGTAAGGACACGTAACTAGATTGTCATATTTTCTTTTCATAATGATTGGACGAGGATCCGTGTCTTTAAGCAGCTAAGTCATCGGCCCAATTTCGTTAGCTTTCGCTCTGTAGTTTTTGGTCTATCAATATGCTTGTATTTAAAAAGGTTTGTCGTCGACCACATGAACAACGAGAGCGGCGGAATTCACAAACTCTTTTTCAAAGCCTGGATTAAATCTCGCTATTGGAAGACGAACCTCTGAACTACTCGACTACCACCATGCTGAAATGTATAAGTATTTTTTTATAACCTGATGACTTAGCCTACAAATGACGTGCTTTGATTTGATTATGGCGTTGTAAGAAGACCTGGTTAACGCGATGCAGACTCATATAAATTTGGTGTCGGGTGTGAATATGAATCGATGGACTGGAATTCCTGGAATGGTAATTAAAGGTTACTTGACGATTCTTGAAGAAACATTTACTGAAAGGTGTAATCAGAACTAAACCAAAAGCATTAATGCAATATCATCAGGAGAAGTGAATTATTATTGAAGAGGAGAATGTATTTCGAAATGATATTTGAAAAAATGATTCAGCTTGATTTAAAGAAAGTTGTCCAAGAAAAAAGGCCCATTTTCAAGGAAGACAAGTAGGGTTCAATGCGGAGCCGAGAGTAAATAAACGGCTTCAAAACCGGTCATTCTTCTCATTAATTCGTTTGACAAGTATATCGCTGGCTGCTGTCAGTATACTGTCATTGGACAGGGCGTCAAGTCTGACGCTCTGATTACAGGGATCCACCCATACGGAACATGCAGGGTTACATTTAGGCTATTGCCGGACCTCCGCATGTTTCTTGTACATATTAAATCATTAACGCCTTGGTGGCCATAGATGACCATCTCGAGATCGGGAGAGGCGGAATAGGGTCATGTCAAAGAAATTAAAAATGTATTGCTTAGCGTTCAGCACCAAAAGGTTAGAGAAAGGAAACTGTCCTTCCGATGTCAGTGTAATGTGACAGAGTGGAGTGTCATGTCTGGTGTCTTCAGCATGATGGTCCAGTGGCGGCAGCACTTTAATTTGCGGTATGGACTTGCCCTGCCACAAGAAGACACAGAATATATATATTACACCATGACTGAAAAATCGTTATACACCTTAAGCCAAACCTATACAAGATAGCTGTGGGTGTACTGGTCTGTGTGATGCCAGCGTATGTACTCGTCCGTGTGATGCCCGTGTTTGTCCTGGTCTGTGTGATGCCCGCGTGTTTCCTGATCTGTCTGATACCCGCGTGTGTACTGGTCTGTATGATATCCACGTGTGTACGGGTCTGTGTGATACCAGCGTGTGTACTTGCCTGTGTGGTATCCACCTGTGTACTGGTCTGTGTGATGCCCGCGTGTGAACTGGTCTTTGTGATGCCCTGGTGTGTACTGGTCTGTGTGATGCCCGCGTATGCTTGTGTTCATGAAACCCAATCTATACATGGTTCTTTTCAACTACGAGATACTGCATATGATGGGTGCACTGCATGGTTTGTGTAATGCCCGCGTGTGTTTCTGTACTCAGGAAGCCAAATCTATATACACGTTTCTTTTCACTGTTGTTCAACTCCATATTCCTGTCGACCAGTGTATTATGGAAGGAAGAAATCGGAGAACCATAAGAATTAATATAAACTATACCAACTATAAGATACTTGCAGGTGTGATGCCCTTCTCTGTTTCTGTGCTCATGGAGTCAAATCTATATATAAAGTTATACAAACAACCTCTCTTTTGTTGAGGAACTACTTAAATTAAAAAGCTTCCAGCTCCTCAAGTTTCCCTATTGCACGTATTGTCTAAATAACTTTACAAATAGTTGCCTAACATAAAAGAGTTCCAACTCGAAACTCACCTATTCCCAGCGGCCAATGCATGTATTATGAGTTTAGAAGAAACCGGAGAGCCATATAATTAATTATTCTAAAACCCTGATCTTTGACAAGTTAAAATGGCGAACTTCTTCAAGTAGAAAATGTGTCATATTGGTGGAAACTAATGGGGTCTTGAATGAACTTCATGAACTTCACGCAAGAACAACTTCGACCGTTTACAATCGCATTCCCCTGTAGACACTTATGAGCCATAGACACATTGATATTTGCCACAAAAATGGGGCAGCATTTGTAAAAACTGATAATAAAAGATTAACAATCCTGGTGTCGAAGTACCCTTAGACTGGACGTGGAACAAAAGTTAACGATAAATCAGCGAAGGAAAATGAATTTGATTTACACGATTTACACATGGCGGCGTCCAGTAGTGTGACAACAACAACAAATCTAATCCTTACATGATCCTAAATCACATGATGCTTGGATCTGATCGAGTGACCTTACCGGTTGACCTCTGAAAGGAGTCGCGTGTGTATTAGAACTGATATCTCAACGTGAGCCTGACGAAGGAAATGGGATTAGTTCCATTTTAAAATGCGACCATTTATTACCATGATCAAAACGAGGACAATACAAATGGAGGAATCTTGAGTATTTCCTGTCTGAGAATGATACTGGATATTTTGACTAAATCCTGTCTTGGGTAATTGGGATGACAACCATTTCACCTAATAGGGACTAACAATTCACTAACTGTAACGCTGTCGTCGCTGTTCTAGTTTTCCTCTCCATCCCGTGGTCTTTTGCGCTAAACTCGCGTGCGACGTGGCGATGAAACCGTAAGATTCATGTGTCCGCTTTATGTCAAACGTAATTGCCATATACATACTTTAGAGACACGCTGCCATGGTAGTTACGTTTGACGAAACGGCACACCCTCTTCGTAAAAGGACCATTTGTGCGGGGTTGTATTAAATTCTGTGTGATATCTACGACATGAAGGCGCTATATATGCCCCAAAATACTAGTGGCTGTATTACATGTATGTGTCTACTTTATAACAGGAGACATGTACATGTATCTTACTTATAACGGTGGTTTGTATCCACGTCTTGTGTTCATTAAGCTAATCCACTTAGACGCTGTTGGAAGAACTGTTTACGTGTTGCTTTGGCATCAAGTAAACATGTTGCTGGTATGAACACCTGGGCAACGCCTGTGAAATAATTAATCGGCTGTATCTTGACAAATGGTGTACTGTTATCGTGCGCCTGCGTTGAAAGGCGTGGGATCGAATACCTGATGAATTATTTTCCATACAGAATAACTTTCTCCGAGATCTCCTCCAACCTCTTTTCCATCCTCATGTTATATTAATGTTGTCATTGGCGGTTATGATTAGCACGTAGCTCAGACTAACGATTGTTTGCTCGGCACCGCCGGGATAGGATGCTGAAGGCGTGGTTACACAGGGATTTTAAACCGTGAGCCGAAAGACAGCGATCGTAGGCGCGACCTATCAAAGGGGAGGTTTTTTTGTGAATACCTACATGTACAAGTCAGGCTATACTGTGCACATATCTTAGTTATATCTTTAAGACCAGAAGTATGTCGTGGTGTTTACAAAAGCTCTGTTATTAGCGGCTTCAATGACGATATTATACGCTACACCGCCTCTGACGTTTTATGTATCAAAGATGAACTAGTGAAGCTTGTCGGTAAGTATTGATCTTTGACAGTGAATTGACCCTAGCCGAGTTTGCTCTCCGTTTGGCACTAAAGAAAAATGCTGTGTACGGTTCAGTCATGACGAACTGGTATAATGTCTGTTTAAACAGAATCCATGTCCATGGCGAAAGAGGTAGGATCGTAAAAGTATTCTTTCGAGAGGACATTTTTTTGTTTTTGTCTAGAAATGGGAACACCTAACGGTTTACTGATGGGTTCATATCAGCAGCGGAATTAACAGGTAGGGATACAACCAACATTACCATTCCCGTGTTTTACTCCGTGTTAAGAAATACTCACAGCCTTATTGCACTGTAAAAAACCGAACGTGCCATTATAGCCGTTCAATTTCAACGCGGAGTACTCGTATGAAAATGTAGACGATGTCTACTTTGTTATACTTGTTGTATATAACCAGACTACCTTTTTGACGCTTTTACAGACCATTTCAGTTGCATTTACTTATTTATTTGATTGGTGTTTTACTCCGGACTCAAGGATATTTCACTTATACGACGATGGTCAGCATTATAGTGGGAGGAAACCGGGCAGAGCCCGGAGGAAACCCACGACCATCCGCAGGTTGCTGGCAGACCTTCCCACGTACGACCGGAGAGGAAGTCAAGTGGGGGAACCGGACAAAGCCCAGAGGCATTTCTGTTGTAGAGTGGTTTATAAAACCCAGAGCTCAACGTCTTTCAGTCTCCACTTTGGTACACCATCGGTTCGGTAGGCCTGTACATGTACCGTTAGTTTTTACGGAAGCGAATTGTGTAACATCGGTTTTGAACACCGATTTCCATGTGACCATTTGCCAACTATAACACTGTCCTTGCTGCTTTGATTGAATCCCATCAGTTTGGTGCATCTACGGTTTGGCACAGATCACTTTGGTAGGCCATAAGTTTCACATAGGATCTGCTAAGTAACGTAATCTGTCTGGTACACTGTAATTTTCGATGTTTACACACTTTCATACATCAGATAATAAACACTTGGAGATTATAGTATTATAGTATAGGCCTATATACATGTTTTAGACACTAATGTTTAATACTTAAATATATGTGTACATTTATTAAACACGCTTATTTGAAGTTTAATCACTCATTAAATGTGTTGGGCGTTGGTCATTTTACAGTGTATATCATCTGTTATATCTTAATTAAATACCTTCCAATTTCCAAAACTTAAATAATATTTTTTCAACATGCAATCATTGATGCTTAGTTAGAAAATGGTGAAGTTCTATCATAATATGTAATGATAATGATAGTAATGATCCCAATAAGATATATAGTCTAAATTCCATCTAATCACGATTTACAAATGGGAGATACAGTCAAACCTGTACACACGGCCACTTTTAAGCAGTGTCCATCTGCACTAAACGGCCACTCTCTGCCGCGACCAAACAATTCTCCATGTTAAACGTCCTGTAATATGCGGGCACCTGTCCAACGCGTCCAGCGGCCAGTATATAGGCCTACCCCATATAACTTGAAAGTTTTGAGTTATTATTTTACTGCAATTGTTATATTGCTATGAAATATATGTAGCAGAACACATTAGTATTTTAACAATTATGTATAAGATTATTACGTACATGTGTAGATGAAACTTAATTCAGTTGTGATTTGGCTTGGTCTTCACAGCCTGTCCTATATAGCCAACTGTCATATGCGGCCACTTTTTTCATCGTCATCACTCAGAAAAATACGACTGACTTTGTATTGTACCGATAACGACATTCAAGCCCAGACTTCTCTTGAACTCATTATGGCGTCAAATACGAATCACTAATACCAAAGTCGCGTGCATGGAACAATTGAAATCTGTGTGCACGCATACCTGTGTATTGTAAGGCCTTTCGCCCAGCGACCCGTAGAATGTCCCTGTAGTCATAGGCCTTTATGTAGACCTATGACGGCATAGCTGACACCATGTAACTGACTGACACGCCACAACTTTGTTTACTGGTTTAGAATCACGTCTCTGTAAAATTATGCGATTCAAACTCGATGACTTACCTGCTATGTTTTAAAGGCAGTTTAACACATTCTCCGAGTATTTCTTTCGAGTTTTATGCACACAGCGGCATTGACATAAATATAGATTGCTTTTTTGTTAATCCCACCTCCATACATTGTACCCTAATGGGACACACATTAACGTAAATCTATTCACAACTACAAAGGTCACCCTCTCCTTATACAGCAGACCAGTTAATATTTATCAGTCGTATGTGCTCAACAGTTCAAATACGGAACAGCTTATATAGTATTTACTGCGAAGGCAAGCACAATATGAGTGCTCGCTGGGTGGTTGAGAAATATTATATCTAATGATGAAAACGGGAAAAATTGCAGACATAATCCCATCAAGCGCTAACGAAAATAAGAACGAGAACTGAAAAAAAAAATAATCTAATGGTAACAACTGTACGCGTGAGCATGGTATACATTATATTTTTCCTCATATATAGTAGGGGCCACCGTGGCCTCGTGATTAGCCAGTCAGTCCAGTATACAATAACCCGATCACCCAGGTGACCTAGTGATCAGGGAGTCCGTCGTTCGGTCGAGAGATTCGGGATCAATCCAGGGTCGGATTATACGAAAGACTTTAAAAATGGTACCTGTTGCTGCCTGGCTTGTGACGTGAAGTAAATGTGAAGTGCAGGTAATGTAAAGGACTACAGCGCGGAAAGTAAAACCAGTCGCGTTGTTTTACATAAACGTTATGTCCTGACTCATACCTCTAGGCTACAAATTCGGACGACCATTTCGAGGACTCAATAACCTACACTTCTTGATTAGCATTTTGAGAACTCAAAAGCCTACAGATTTTGATGACCAATTCGAAGATTCAAAAGCCTACAGATTTTGATGACCAATTCGAAGACTCAAAAGCCTACAGATTTTGATGACCAATTCGAAGACTCAAAAGCCCACAGATTTTGATGACCAATGTGAAGACTCAAAAGCCTACAGATTTTGATGACCAATTCGAAGACACAAAATCCTACAGTTTTTGATGACCAATTCGAAGACTCAAAAGCCTACAGATTTTGATGACCAATTCGAAGACTCAAAATCCTACAGATTTTGATGACCAATGTGAAGACTCAAAAGCCTACAGATTTTGATGACCAATTCGAAGACTCAAAAGCCTACAGATTTTGATGACCAATTCGAAGATTCAAAAGCCTACAGATTTTGATGACCACTGTGAAGACTCAAAATCCTACAGTTTTTGATGACCAATGTGAAGACTCAAAAGCCTACAGATTTTGATGACCAATTCGAAGATTCAAAAGCCTACAGATTTTGATGACCACTGTGAAGACACAAAATCCTACAGGTTTTGATGACCAATTCGAAGACTCAAAAGCCCACAGATTTTGATGACCAATGTGAAGACTCAAAATCCTACAGTTTTTGATGACCAATTCGAAGATTCAAAAGCCTACAGATTTTGATGACCAATGTGAAGACTCAAAAGCCTACAGATTTTGTTGACCACTGTGAAGACTCAAAATCCTACAGTTTTTGATGACCAATGTGAAGACTCAAAAGCCTACAGATTTTGATGACCAATTCGAAGATTCAAAAGCCTACAGATTTTGATGACCAATGTGAAGACTCTAAATCCTACAGTTTTTGATGACCAATTCGAAGACACCAAATGACCATTTGGAGGCCTACAGTCGATTTGACTTAGTACTTTCGACTTCCTTTAGGTACATTCAGGAACCAGGCAGATCTAGATCAAATGCGATTAGGCACTTATGTGGATGCATTATAGGAACACAGTTATGAATAAGATATCACGAAAAAGTGGAATTACATTTATGTATATCGTTTGCATGTCTTATGTGAAGTCCAAGATGGCAGGTGTATGAACACTTGTGTGCTAGAGTTTAGCCATCTGTGTCTTATATTATGTTATCATTTATAGCGGCGATTTTTGTCTCTTATAGCACACGTTTTTGTTAACTAGGTGAAGCTCCAAACCATTTCAGTCATTTTACAGATGTATTTATTATTATAGGAAATGACTCTAAAGAAAGGAAAGGAAATAAAATACTGCCATTGAACATGTGACACTGTTTATTCCACTCCACCTTGCCATTTTCTTTTGTTACACACATAGTCATGTACATCATTTGGGAGCATGCATCAGTCATTTAGCAATTACGGTCCAGGTTTGTGGATGGAGGACACATTAACGTGAAAATGATTCGTAATATATAGGCCAAAAATTTAAGTACATAACTGTGGTTTAATATTGGGTGAAATATTTGTTAGATTTTACGCATACCTTTAAGCGCTGTCTGTTTAGGCTTTGTAAGCTATTACAATTTGTTCCATGTTTATAAGCCTTTATGCCTAAGGTAAAGGTGGAATGCTTTTGCTTAGCGCGTTAGATAGATATGATAAAGTTGGTTCCCTCAACAAATGTACCAATTCAAAAATATCCATAACCATTGTGGCAGTAACAACAGATCTAAATGTATAGCGGAATATTTGTATCAGATTTCAAAGACTTGGGTAGAGCGAGCTGTTGGTATAATGTAATAGTATGTAAAGCACCGGAAGGGTTAAATTAGAAAAAAAGGAAGAAAAGGAATAGCATAAAGTTATACTAATAAAGCAGACAAGCTGTGCATTTACTCTGGTTGCATAATTTACACCGTGTCATTTGAAGCACGTACCCGTCTTCCGTCAATATTAACCTTTCGTGAGATGCCGTATCCTCCCTGTGAAATCGATCTTTCATAAAACAACTGTCATAAAATCACCAAAAAGTCATCCCGGTTTCAGACGGAGGGGGCAGGACAAAATAAACATATAGATAAAACGCGCTGTGATCTAATAATGGTTTGTGGTCAGTTAAATACTGTACAATGTTAACATTTCCAGGGCGTCTCTACTTTATCGTTTTCGAGTAATTATGTCGCAACAATAGATGACGACGTGGGCGTATAAACAGAATTTAATGCCACTAACCAAGCATGCAAACCCAAAACAATTCTATAAAGAGTATTTAGCACATGTATTAATTCACTGCATGCTCGCTCCGGTTGATTCTAAAACGTAGCATTAACGTCATTAAGCTTTTAAATCAAGACCAGTTTCGTATAGGCTAACAATGGTTGGTGTTTGTTCCCTTATTTTGGCTGTCAGTAGGTTGTTTTTTTTTTAAAGAGGGGGCTAACGATTAGTACATATACACAAGATCATTATTGATTCAATCGGGGCAACGACCTTGACGTAGTATAGTCCTCGTTATAAAAAGTCATGGCAGGCAAATCGATTGATGGACTTCCAAAGGCGTTGTCCATCGGTAAACTGTTAGAAGCTTTTATCACGAACTCAGTGGGGTCACACCTCCATGTAAAAGTGTCAGGTAAATATTGTGTTTCCACAGATACCTTTACCCTCGCGACAACTTGCCCCGAATCTCCTCTCTTAACCATTTAGTTGGGCAAGGCGATTGAATTATTGATGAATAGCTGGGTTTAGCGGGTTTTTCATCCTGTCTATAACGTTACAAGGCTACAGGATGTATATGGTCATGCGTGTCGGTATTTAGAGGAAGCGATGTATGTACAATGTATATATTATCAGAGATCATTGTATACTTGAGTGGTGTATCGTGTCTAGAGATATTGACTTGGTTGGTACACTGTGCATTTCCAGCTTCCTGTAGAAGCTTTCACTTTCCGCACTCGGGGTAAATGTTTCATGTCCCCATGCTGAAACTTTCCGTTTGCTGGTGGAATATAGTTTTGTTTATTCAAACAGTCTTTTGCTGAGGGTAAAGTTTACAGTTTTACCTGAAAGAAACTAACTTACAGCTCAATCTTATGACCAGGTACATTCAATATATAAGCCCATCCTTAAATGGTTAAAATAATATCATGCAACATCTTATAGATTACACCTCCTGCCACGGTGTAGCCTTCAAGACGCACAGATTTTGCTCCTGTACAATGAAACCTCAGTTTTTCAAAACAGGTCCAAAAGCTACGAAACTGTATAACATAAAGCCCATGAAATAATGCTGTCGATGGCAGCAAGTTAAATGAAGTTTCTGGTTCATTTGACTCTAGTTATAGACATAAAAAAAACCTTTGACGTACATCGTTGCAATTTGCTTGTGGAGTTTTTAAGTTTTCCAGTTCACTTATCTGTAATTCTATACATTTTTCTGCTTAATTTAGGCGTTACTTGGCTCAGGCCCAAAGACATGTGAAAATTCCAGGTCAACTGTGTCGGTAAATAACAATCTGACCCTAAATACAGGATCTGTCTGGAGAATCAAACACACATGACATCAAGGAAATCAACCGTTCCCCCAAAATATGCTGACGCCATCGTGTGATCAACTATTTGGAATGATTTCTAAAACTTAAAGCGCAGCTTTGAAAACGTGTATTATTTCCAACGGGTTTATACATGGTTCATGTATAGGCAGAAAAAGTAGTATTAGTCATAAATGTCGGTCGATGAGGAGAATGAATTGTCGTTGACCTTCGGTACATGGGCAATTGGCATTGCGTTGGAGGCAATTGACTGCCGATTAGTCTGCTCTACCAGTTAGCAACTGACCAAAACAAACTAAAAAGATGGACCAGGCGGAGATGTGAGTTGCAGGGTCGATTCAAGGAAACTCGAGTTACACAAAAATGAGTTAAGTTAGTAGATTGGCTTATAGCTGAACCCGTTTTATTGGTTAAGTAGTTTCATGGAATCGGTCCCAAATGGATATCAATCTGACTTCCGAGAGTTTTAACCCCAAATTAGATTCGACAAATTAATTAATTACCTAATTAATTAACAAATTCGAGTACTTGAGGTGCTTTTGCACTCGCCATGTTTATAGATACACGAGTCAAGAGGTTCAGGCGGCTTGTTCATCCGTTGCAGCCACAGGTCTATATATAGGCCAGTTACATCGAAATCTTGTTATTCCCTGGCATTTGTTTGTTTCCATGGCGGAGGGAATAAAAGGATTGTACAACAAACCACTGACAGCAAAGGAAAGTCCGGGATGGCAAGAATTTGATGACGCTGTCGCCATGGCGACGGGTTAAATATCGGAGGTGCGATACATAAAACAACCCCGGAGAACAAAACTCAACAATTGATCAGGAGTCGAGCCACTGACAATTATTTGAGAATAACAATAATAATGAAACATGAAACGGTACATGCTAGGCGACACAATGGTGTGTTTGTGTCAAAACATCAGGTATGTGTGAAAGTGAGGTTTCAATGACGTGTACATGCTGTGAAGTCGTGACTCTGTAGGCTGTAACTTGATTACATTACCTAATACACACAGCTAGGGCAGTTTTTTTTCCTTCATTGTTTCATCAACTGAGTACCAGGTTACCAGGTTCTGTGTAGATAAACAAGCTATATAGTCGAAGATGTACTGACCATTTCGGACACAAAAAGTGATACGTTCAGGTAGATGCACTGTACATTAGTTGAGGTATATTTACGGCACAACGACTGAGAAATATATATGGCACAGCGGTTGAGCTAAATAAACGGCACAGAGTTGAGGAATATAAACAGTACAACGACTGAGGTGTGAATGTGCGCCGGCTGAGGTACGAGTGTTTAAAAGGGCACAGCGGCTGAAATGTGTACAAGTATACGGTACAGCGGTTGGAGTATTTGTAAGTCTTCATTGAAGCTGCTCCAAGGAATATAAGCGGTACAGCAGTTTATTAAAATGGACAGTAATCTCTGAAGTATATACTGTACAGCGGCAGGCGTATTTGTATTCCTACAGTACAGCAGCCGAGGAATTTTTACGGTGCAGTGGCTGAGGAATACACACCGTGCCGCGGCTGCTTTAAATGGACGGTACACTCTGAAATATATATAAGGTATAGCAGCCGAAGGACACTTAGAAAGTAGCTTTTCGCGCTATATCAGATTGTTGTACAGTCTGGAACTGATAATGGGAAGCACGTAAAACTCCTCCCCGCCCATACAAAGGGGTGCAAAGCCGTGTCCTTTGTTCTTTCTTGGATCATGTCACACTTCTAAGTGCATATGTGCTCAGAAATCACTTAGGTAGTACACAACACTGCAGCGTCATGGCAGAAAATGATGTGTCTCTCTACGACTTGGACCCTTTTGTGTAGCCTGTCAAAGTCTCCCATTGTAACTACAATGGTTTCCACCGTTCTTTGCCCAGTTTCCTGTACCTATTTATGACGTTGGCTACCCTCATCCAAGCGAATTATCCAACTACAGAGCGGTGTAAAATACCAGCCAACTACATGAAAATCAAATTCATACACGACCGACTGTTTGATTTGTTACCACAGGTTATAGACTAGGACATGGGGTGTGCGTCGTCCAAGCCATCCTCTGGACCAACAAAGCGGAAGAAGAAAGCTGGGGATCAAGGCGTGGAAGTCGAGGATGTAAGTATTCTATACGAAAGCGGGGAATCTTTTCTGACTGGACTTTTATGAGTTGTGCAAAAATGACACTTTCATTACGTAAACGCCCAAATGGGATAAAAAGTAATCTAGCTTCCCTAGCTAGCATGGCACGTATAGCATCAGGTAATAAGCGGGACAGGTGTTTCGACTGCGCATGACCGGAATGCCTTCGCTGATGGATAAACAGTTCCTCATGGCTGTGTTAAAAGCATTGTAGCGGTAGGCAGTCGCACAGAATTCAGCACATTTCTTGCCTTTTATGTGTCTGTTTGACATTTGAGACTATACATGGGCTCCAGGAAGGTTTCATGTGGAAAACTCATTGAAACACACGGAAAAAATGAGAACAGAGCTGTATATTTAGCTGCCGCCGAAGCCTGTAACATTAAAGGAATGGCAGGAAAGACCATGCGCTTTAGTTTGTCTACCGTATGACGCGTTCTGCTCACGCTCAGTTATGTACAACTCGAAACCGCTATCTGCCTTATAGATCAAGTACTGATCATCCCAGTGTCATTTTTTAACCTAGCTCAACCTACGTAGAGTTAGGGCTTGTCTAGCTTAAATTATTATCATTAAAGCATCTATACGAACAGTAGAAATAAAACTCGGCCTGTGGTAAAATGACTCTCGCCCTCATTTTGTTTAATTTGATCAAAACCAAACATTTCCATACCTGTGTTTTACAGTCGAATGTTTCGTTTACGGAAGATGGATACCCGCCTCCTGCGCCTCCAAGCAAATCAAAACGGGAAATTTATGATCCGCAAGATTTCCGGAAAATTGAAGAAAAGGCAATAAAGGTAAGTATTTGAGCAGGGTGTTCTTAATTTCACATCCATTCATAATAAGCTCTTGTTTTGCCAAGTCAGAAGAATATAACTTATAATATAATTATGACTGTGACCCTATACTAATGTCATATACAAACATCGCCTTTGAGTGATGCCAGAAGAGAAATACATGGTAGGCTTTTGAATCTATAAACGCAACATAATAATGTAGCAACCACAATATTTTCTGAATATGCTGGTCTGAAAAATTAATTAATTAATGAATTAATTTCAGTAAATTTTCATAATTTGACTTTATAGTCATCAAGTTTGTGAAGCTTCATAATTCGAACGGTACTTTAAATTTGACACGTCTTGGTTTATCGAGAATTGAAAAGCTTTTCTAATATATTTGAGGACATATTCATTGTATAGCTATATTTTATGCTTTCTGTCCCATTTACATGAAACCGATGGTTTTATCCCCTACTTAACAGGCGCCTGTGAAGTTACTAGACAGTTACGACAATCTGATCAAATACTTGACAACTGGTGCCAAGACGGACTTGGAGAAGCTGCGTGCAATATTTGTGTGGATAGGGTCTCAGAAGATAGAAGCCAAGAACCTGGGTTCGGTGAAGAAACCCGACACTCCCCGGGCCTATATGAAACTGATTCAGGAAAGGAAAGGCAGTTATGGATCACTTTTCGCTCTTCTCTGTCGGTGAGCCAAAAAAGGAGACACTACTGGTTTTGTCAAAATCTCTATCATTAAATGTTCTTTCACATAAATATTATTTATTCTAACCAAGTAAATGGTTTTAAAACATCATATTCTGTAGACCTAATGGACGTCAGTGACACAACACCAAAAGTTTGTGCTTGAAACAATTCCTTTAAGGGATCATTCGGGAAATGAATTCGTAGCGCTATATGTATATGGGTTCTGAGTGCCAAAGTCTCGCAGCCGTGTTCATTAGGTGGCACGTCAAAAACCTGATGTGACATATAAGGTCACAGTATGGTCAAGAAAGACCACCGTAGAATCCATTGTTTCAAAATCATTTATTCGGTTGATAAAATGAAACATAAATCAAACTACATGTATACATTACTGGTAAGTGTTTAGTGGCCTTTCATCATACATACGCTATCGTATGGCGTTTTTAATGCGTTTTAATACATTACTATACTTTCGAGTTTGGCTTAAATTAGGTACGTAAGTAAAATGTATTTGTTATACCTAAGGTGAGGAAGCTGAATTTGAATGTTATAGGTTTACTTTTTTCGTATTATGTTCTTTTGTACATATATATAATGCAATTCTCCAAACTGGAGATGAATTCGCTTAAGGATTCCATTATTGCTTAACGACATGTATAGCAAGACACAGCCCTTCATCTGTTTCACTGCCGCCACGATATGCCTGAGATATTGCCGATGTGGCGTTAAGCCATTTCTTCTACCCTCCACCTAATTTAACCATTCAGACACCAGGGTTAAACGACGTAAACTTAGATCCCTCTGTACAGTCTGAGCGTTTTAACCTTTACGGTCATCATCAGTGTCTATTTAATCTTCGCTTTTTGTATTATCAAGGTGTGAAATTGGAAATCAGACTTAATTCCCGATTCTTATCACAACCCTCAGAAAATATTTATGAGTCGAAACCGCTCACGCAAATCATTGCCTTTGAACAATTTTGGCCAGAATGGCTGTGCATTAGACCGCTATCTTTATTGAGTCTTTCACAGTGAAGGGACAAAAACCTTTCACCACTGCTTAACCTGAGGGTGACGCCTAGACTGTACATGTATGTCAGTCTAAACTAATATTTCAAATCACTTGAATTGCATAGACACAACCATTGAATCCTTTGGGTCAACCGACACTAGCTCAGACATATTGAACTAAATACATTTTTATTAGGTTGTTAAATTTCCATTTGTAGCATATACGGTTGGGTTGACTTTGTGTTGTCTTTGAAGGCAAATTTTTTATTGGTTTGCTATATACAGAGATATATACGGTCACAAAACTTGCTGACTTGGTGAGCGGGTCAGGCCTGTTATGTTACCCAGTCTAAATATTCTTGAAAAAGAATTTAACATGAATGATTAAATGTATTCTGGTTATGCATGGTATCACATTTTGTACTGATTAATGGTGTGACTAACTAATCTATTGATTGTTGCTCAATGCTATAGTTATGAATATTTAATAAGATGGCTAGTAGTTTTATGCTGAGAAAACGGACATCTGGCAAGTTTCTGGCGAACTTTTCCACGTGTGACATACAGAATTGCAAGTCTAATTGGTCGTCCACCATGAACAGTTAGAATAAAATCCTGAGGTAAATGGACAAGAGGCAGTATTTTAATGGTTACCAGTGACCTTTCACTGACTATCACAGTGTCGTCGCTGTTCTGGTTTTACTCTCTATGCTGTAGTCTTTTACCTTGTATTCACCTAACGTAAAGCAGCGCAAACGGCCCCTTCGATTTCCGTCTATTGTCTTCAAGGCCGTAAGAACAGGCCTGAGGAGAGGTTACACTGTAGAAGCTTTAACCTTTTCTTGTTCCGTCTGGGTGTCTCTGGTCAGTGCTATAAATGACACTGACCTCAGGTGTAAGGTTATTCACTGTGAAGCTTGTCAACTAACCGTCAGTGTTAATGTGCTTCATACGGGGAGCGAGGCTGTGACCGTCTCACATGGGACTGACCTTGCAGGTCTGATCGCGAGTCGTGTCTAGAGACACGCATGTAAGAGAAAGTTTGACAAACGCTTACTTGATTGGAATGTGGTTTTATAAGTGGAGCGGTACTTGACATTTACATTAACAAAACTTTGACCGGCCTGTGTAAGTGGGTCAGTCAAATTCATATTTGATGATTGCATGGTGTCAATGTGTCGCCCAGTCACTTATGTTTATTTATTTATTTGATTGGTGTTTTACGGCGTACTCAAGAATATTTCACTTATACCACGGCGACTAGCATTATGGTTGTAGGAAAATGGGCAGAGCCCGGCGGAAAACCACGACCATCCGCAGGTTGCTGGCAGACTTTCCCACGTATGGCCAGAGATGGAGCCAGCATGAGCTGGGCTTGAACTTACAGTGACATAGGTAAAAAGCTTCTGGGTCATTACGACGTGCTAGCGCGGTAACCACCTCGGCCACCGAGCCCTCCCCCAGTCAGTTTATCAATTAGCCAAACAACCACAAATTAATCAGTAAGTCACTCCACCAATGTGTTAGCTACTCGTCCACACTGGCCTTGTGTATAGTTATAGGACACGTCCGAATGCGGTCATTCTTTTAGGCTCCACTCAGATTGTAACATAGCCTCAAAATAGAAGCCCAAAGCCACTGACCAACCATGCGGACAACGTCAGCGACATGACAACTACCGTTATGTCTCGCCGAACAATAACCAATAAAGCTCTACCATTCCATCCACACAACAGCTTGCCTTCAGAAACAGACGAGCTTGATTGATTATCGACGAGGTACACATATCATTATGGCCAATGATTTACACCTGTCAATAAAAGCTATAGTATCAGGATTAAATGTATTGCAATTAGAGCCTGACTGAAACAATTTAAGCATGCGCAAACAACAGAACTGCAGAAATGAAAATATGCGCTAACAATAGGCCTTTGGCAGCTAGCAATAATATCATGCAGTTGGATGCAATAAAAACACTCACATTCAGAGGCAGATTGGCGTCCTGATTCCATTCACACAAACCCGATCGGTAATTGAAATGAATCGCAATCCACTATCGCCATACATAGAACGGTTTTCCGAAAATGCAAGCAGCAGGCTGCAAAACGGTCTCCATTCTTGGATCTGTATCCTGATACTTTAGACGCTGTTGCCATGTAGATGGGACAGGGGCATTCGCATGGTGAAGAAAAGATGCAACTTGCTGAAATTTTTTGCTGATTTCGAACCTAACATTCAGTCGAGAGGAGAATATAAAAAGTTAAGCGTCCCACTCAATTGCGATTGCGGTTTACTAAATCAACACCATCAAATTGTTGCCACATTTGTAATTAAATCTCTAAAAAGGTCTGTTTCATGAAAAGCTCCCATCAGATTATAATAACCACAATTAAAAAAATGCCTACCTTACAATCTCGTCGTCATATGACTATAATTGCTAAGTACGACCTAAAACCTAAACATACATACTTACTTTACAATCAAAGCTTTGACCAAATCCTTACTAAACTGTGGGACAAAGGAACTTAAAATGTCTTTATGCTGATATATTGGCTTCATTGGCGTTGCTTGGTTTCAATACAAATTGAATCACTTAAACTTTTTGTCTTAATTTTTATGTTTTTTTTTTCTGTTGTGTATCCCAGGAAAGCCGGCTTGCCGTGTGTCATATTACCCGGCATTGCCAAGAGTGCGTCGTATGAGGTTGGTGACAGTGAAGTGGAACATCTTAAAAACCGATGGAATGCCGTGTATGTGGACGGAAACTGGCGCCTTATCCACCCACTGTGGGCATTCCGCTCGCTATCAGGTCATAGCAGCGGAAACTGGACTCTGGTCGAAGCCGGCGGGGTTAAGGTCAACCAAAAGCAAGAGGCTTCAGAAGGCCAGTTGAATTTCCAGGTGAATGACTACTGGTTCCTCACAGACCCCGAAGAGTTTTTCATTCACTGCTTTCCGGACGAGAAAGAATGGCAGCTGCTGGAAAAAGAAAGAGACATACAAGATTTCTTGGATGTCCCGTTTTGCCGCCAAGCGTTCCACGAACTGGAATTCAAATTAGACCCAGGCGTAAAGTGCAAACTGGACGCTGAGAAGGGCGAGATAGACATACCACTTCAGCTGCCTGAAAAGCTGAAAGGCAAAATTAAAGTGACTTACGATTTATTTCACAAAGACGAAGATAGCACTGAAACGACCCATGGCAACGTGCAATTGGACAGATACGTTTTTATGAATCAAAAGAGGGATGAAATTGCTTTCGGAATTCGTTTTCCGGCAGCAGGTGTGTTTAAGATTAGCATCTACGGCAATGACATTACCACGAACACGAACGCTTTACGCTGGTTATGCGACTTCAGAATCGACTGTTCCGAACCGAAGGAGGACTGCCAGCCACTCCCGGATTGCCCTGATATAGGATGGGGTCCAGGGGTAGAAGCGGAAGCTCTGGGTATCCAGGCCATCACACATGACAACGGCCTGATCAAACTGAAGCGACGAGAGGTGATTATCGTCAAGTTCCGCCTGAGTCGACCGGTGGAACTTCAAGCGGAGCTGCTTCACAACTCCATGAGGAAAAGTCGCCTGCAGAAGTTCATTAGTACAACAGTCACGGACACAGAGGCGACCATCAAGGTAGACAAACTGCCAGAAGAAGGTGGAGAATTCGGGCTGAAGATCCGGTGTAAACCGGATCCATCCAGTGACGGCCTGTTCTACAATGTGATCAACTATCTTATCCAGTCACCTAAAGAATCGGGGAAGAAACGGAAAAAGACCGTTGACAAAGAAACAGAAACCGAAAGGACCCGAACTTCGCCGAGTTACGGGAAAGAGGTGAGGTATAAAGCAATCAATTAATATAATAATGAGTACAAAAAGTTCTTGATATCCACCAGCTATCAGCCAAAGTACGATTGGATTTAGTTTACATATAGGACAAATTTTGAATGAAAGACTTTCCAAATAATTTCTTAATAACTTCTAGCTCCATGGAATTTCCAGTTTCCTCGACCTTCATTGCTGACCGCGGGTATTTGAGAGAATATTCATTGAGTACGGCATTAAATATCAATGAAATAATTAAGTGAATTACTCAGTTGACTATTCACAATATAGACCCCAAACACTACTTGTTATGATTTCAAGTAACTGGAAGAAGCAACCCCTAACAGGATGTAATGTGACTGGCTTCAGACAATCAGTCAGTCAGTCAGTCGATCCAGAGAGTTCAACGACGAACCACTTGGCCAGTAATTAAAGCCTGGTCATGTGTAAAGTAGATATTGCTACCGTGGTGGGGTCCTAGCTGGTTTACTCGACAAAGTGTTCCTCCTGACAACGCCGATCAACCCTTGACTAAGTTCGCCTGTTCGAATCCAGTTCTCACTGGTTCATTTGCGACTTTAAGTCACACTTTTTGTCAGGTATCAGGCAAAGGGAGGTGGGCTGCCTCGGACTTGCCGATTTTCCCCACCCATAAACGTGATCATCATGGAATACTTGAACAATACCATCTTGGATACGGACTTATAAACCCATGACATAAATGAAAATAGTTCAGGGAGTCTTAAGGATTTTTGCAAGAATTTAAAAGCAAGACATTTCTGACAGCATGTGGAAATGGAGATGTATAGGTATTGTAATGACGTATATATCAATGTGTTTCCGCTATGGCTTTTTTTTTGTTTATACTGAAATATATGTACAGGATATTTCGAGAAATTCTTTTCACTTTTTTTTTCTCATATTTTTGTAACATGTTTATCGTGTTCGCTATGGCTATCCAGCTTGTACTAGATTATGTTGTTACATTGCAGAATGGCTACTACCGACAGTTCAGAAAGAACATGGTGGAGGCCTCGGATGGACACGACTTCTATGCGCTGGACAAAGCTATTGTACTGTTCGAAAAGCATAGGCTAGAGGACAGGGGTGACTTAACGCGTGCTAAGGAAAGGCGAGAATTCCTGAAACTGAAGAAAGGTGTGTCTTTTTAGAATTCTGTTTGTGGTGGCTTTGGGTTTGACAAACTTAAAACTTGTCAGGGGCAGACAGACCTTCCATACAAATGTCAGTTTTGGATTTGACAAACTTGAAACATGCTGTGCTTTACCATAACTCGATGAGACAGAAGGCTCTGCTGTTTCACGGGCTACAAGAGTTGCTCCCCTTCGTCAGCGACAGACAGGCCTTCCATACAAATATCACTTTTGGGTTTGACAAACTTGAAACATACTGTGAGTCGATCAAATCTGATCGTAACATACTAGTACTCTTCAGTATTGACTGAAATACCAATGTTCCAGCATCACAGATATGTGTGTATGGATACACGCCACTTAGCATTATACCTACACCTTAGTTTACATGGTATATATTAGCGAGGACATGGTAAAGAACACACGGCTTTTTGAACTTCATGTTCACACTCATGCGGCATATTAGATAAACGGTCTTTTCCAGAATAAAACAAAAGGAAAAACGTCAAGCCTGCTTTAACCTGGACCGTTGGACGTATCAGCACCCATGTCCGTGTCATTAACATGGTTCTTTAACTAACAGTTACGTATAAAGTACATACATGTATGCTTGAAATCGACCTGGGAGTTATTCGCGAACTGCGAACGAGAAACTTGACGTGGATGTCATGCTTAGAATATTGACAGCCTTCCTTGCCTCATCGAAACTTACGACACTTATGTCTAACGTTTCCATTTCGATCCTTATAGATCTGGAGGACGGCATCAAACGGCGTCATGTCAGCGTTCTTGATGTGGCCGTCCAGAATGCTCGGAACTCCAAATACGAGAGTGAACTCGACCCAGAGCCCCTGGTGAGCGCAGAGGCCCTACTGGAGCACCTCAAGCGCCTTGACAGATTCCGGCACCCCATCCTCTCTCTTAACCAAAGAGCCTTCTCAGAGATGGCCCGTTATAACACCCCTAGACCCCTAGTCCATAATGTTTTGAAAAGCACGTTTTTGTTGCTGGGCGAGAAACATCACCATATTGAGGTAAGTGGGGAATTCTCTTCTATGAAAAATGTAGCGAATAAGCATGTGCTATTGTGATTATCGTAGTTACCATGGTGACATTTGCAGGGTATGCATATGACAGGTGCGACATCAAACCTTAGCGGGTAATCAGTGTTCCCACCAGTGCAGGGTAATGGCCCTGGTGCCTCTGGCCAATGCGATCGCTGTGAGTTCAAGCCCCAACTCACGCTAGAATCCACTCCGATCGTACGCTGGAAGGTCCTTCAGCAACCTGCGGATGGCCGTGTGATTCCCTCACTCTTTGACCGGTTTCGCCCCACCATAATGCTGGCCGCATAAATCAATCAATTAATTAATATGTTAGTAGGACTTAAACTTGGCATACATTACGATTGCCATAAATCTGAGCTGCTTAAGTCGTGCGTAAGCTTTATGATCCTATATTTTTTCTTGCCTGAAATGTCAGATATAACACACTACAATCGTTACATCCTGTGCATCAATTTCCAGTTGGCAACTAGCCCAGAAACTAGAATGTTTTATTCTGAGAGTATGTAGGGTTATAATTTTCCGTAAAATAGCAATTGTCTTCACTAAAATTCAGGCGTTTTAGAGTAGAAATAAACTTTTGCAGTACAGTGTCTAAATAAAACAACAACATATGATTATACCGCGTGCTTCACCATAACTTAATGAGACAGAAGGCTCTGCTGTTCCACGGCCTACAAGAGTTGCTCCCCTTTGTCAGGGACAGACAGCCCTTCCATGCAAATATCAGTTACATTTTTAATGAGGTGATCCCTGTTTGCGCATATTAAACAATGACGTGTTTATCGTGGTACTATTTTAACCACATTCTGACTTTAATACAAACACTTTACTAATGAGTAACTAGCACATATATACCGGTATCTAAATAAACGTGTGTGACATACAAATTTTGCTCTTGGTTGGCACAGCAATGGCCTTACATCCAAACTCTCCTGAGGAAGACGGGCCGCTACAGTCTGAAGCGACGTATCCAGAGTTTTGACACTGTTAACGTTACAGAGGATACGGCAGATTTGTCCCGACACTATCTGCATAGCTACACCCTTAACGAGGCTCGCCAGACGAGCGCCGTGGCCGGCTCCTTCTATCAGTGGGTATGTGAAGATTATATGCTTGTGGTTTACGTCGTACAATTTTTCAGCTACTTGATGACGACGAGACGTGAGAATGTATATATGTATGTCATGTCTGGTGTCTTCTTATGGCACTGTGAGGCCATACCGCCAAAGTGCTGCCTCCACTGAACACCATGTCGAAGACACCAGACATGACATCCCACCCAGTCAAGTTATCTTGACATTGGGTGGACCAGTCCTGTTTCTTTAACTGCTATAACCTTTCAGTTCCATGAGCTCCAAGCGAAGCAGCAACAAGTAGCATTTTCAAAGTCTTTTGGTACGATCCGATTGATTCCGGTTCTCCTGGCCTCCAGGCGAACACTCTTATCATTGAGCCACCCAGGCGTTCCTGTGTAGATGTATGTGTTATGCATTTGCAGGCGTGTTTGGCGTTAAACGCAATAAAGTAATGATGATTAATAATAAGCATGTAAAATCAATAGGAAAAAATATGGTGTCCATTTCAGAGTGAAAACGTTTTAGAGACTGTGGACGCGGACACGCGAGAGTCAGTAGGAGATGACTCGTGGGAACACCAGAACACTGAATACGATAACACGGGCGGACACAGAGACTCCATGGCCTCAGATCGAGATGACACCGAGGAATACCACTAGCCAAGTGTCCCGGTGGATACCGTGGAATACCACTAGGTAAACCGAGAAATACCACGAGCCATCTGTCCGTGCGGACGCCAAAGAAAGCCATAAGCCAGGTGTCCAGGTGAGGACCGACGAATTAACATGTACCACTAGCCATCTGTCCGGATGAGCACCGAGGAATAACATTAGCCAGGTGTCCGGGTGAGCAGAGAGGAATAAACATGTATCACTAGACGTCTGGATGGACACAGAATAATACCATCAGGTATGAGGAAGGCAACGTGTCCGATACAACAACGTAACCTACAAAATGGTTACATGACAATTTCTATTACATCGACCACAATATGGTTTTTATACGACAATATATTTGAAGTACACCAGCGGGATACCACCCAGCATAGCTTTATACCACAGGAGCTGGTTCTTTTGTCCATGGATCCGAAATACGCCTCAGCTGTTGAGTTACAATTAAAATCGTCAGCTGCTGCTGCCAATGGTTGCATTTCTATCCTTATTACACCGGAGGCCATTTTCAATGGTTCACTGATCCCCATGCTTTCAGTGCTGTAAGTCCCGATTTATTTTTCTGCTTAATGTGATTTGTACAGAACAAACAATACTATACGATCACTGAGGACAAACAACGTTTCTCCATATTTATTCTCGGTTAGGCTACATGCCAAAACCAAGGATTTTAACGCTGTCGCCCAAACCCCTTGCCTGAGTGTTGTGATAAACTTTGATATAGAGGGACGATTGCCTTCTTCCTGCAGCATTTCATTTTGTGCATCAATGACACTGAATGATAAATCCTCATTATGACGACATCGAATGGTTAATGGTTTAACGCTGTGGGTCACATTGATATTTGAACTTAGATCTCATGACCCGAAATTTACGACTCAAGTGAGCTAACCGTAAATTCACATTAGTAGGCTAAACTGTTGGTGTAATCACTGAAAAGCTGATTCCGTTGCTACATATTGTCATGAGGTGTATGTCATTATAAAGCTATGATGAATGCGGAATGTGTCACAGTGTTTAATGTCACCCAAGGCTCGTGCGGGATTAAACGTGCGCAACGAGGTATAAATACATGTTCTAAATATACATAAATAAAATCACACATTGTGATCATATTTTTGTGCAATTAGCAAACAGTAAATCGTTACCATACATGACGTTACTGATTAACCATTCTCATGTAAAGGAAGTATATCACACATTTAATTAAAAATCCAAGAACTGCATGTCTGTGATACATGTAAACACATTTTAAAATGAATTGTTACGTGGATATTAAACAATCTGCTGAATTAAATTTGACTGGTAAACTGCCTGATGCGACCTTCAGGGTACAGGATGCAACATGCAGGATAGATGATGATTGTACTTTTTTTGTTCTCACCCGGGATATATGCACTATCTGTGATATCAGTGGTAAACTGACAGGCTCTTCAGGATTACAAACTAGGGTGTGTAATTATTGTCTTGTGTGATGTCGCGGGAGATATTGCCAGGATGTATAATTGGAACATTGCTGGTAAACTTTCAAATGTTTCTCGGAATGTACTCCGACATTGCCAGGATGTATGACAGAACACGAATGGTAATCCGCCTCTAAATGTGCTCACAAGGGATATAGGGGTTCATAGTCCATGATGGATGTGTTCTCAATGAAAATATTGCCTAGATGCAAAATTTTACGATGGAAAATTGCTTTGAAGTGTTCTCGCCGGAAACACTGTCAAGATGCAAAAATGTATGATGGGTAGTAAACTATTCCGATATGTTCTCGGTGGAGACATTCCCAGGGTGCAAAATCATTGATGGGTGGTGAACTATTTTGACATTGTTTTCATTGGGATATTGCCCGAATGCAAAATCTGTGATGAGTGGTAAACTGTTTTGACGTGTTCTGATTGGGGATATCTTCTCAGAATATGTGATTAAACATGGGTGATAAGCTGTTTTACGCGTTCTTACTGGGGGAAATTGCAAGAATGTATGGTAGAACATAAGTGGTAATCTTCCTGATGTGTTCTCACTGAAGACATTGCCAGGAAGTATGGTAGAACATAAATGGTAAGGTACCTAATGTGTTCTCACGGGAAACTCAGTGTATTCAGAATGTATTTATAAGATTAAAAGATAAATATCTGACGTTGGATATTGTGCTAAACAAGTGCTAAACTCTGCGAGGTGTTCTTACTGCTGTTGTATAAAATATAATCAATGAAGGGTGCTGGTTGTCGAAAAGATAGGATCAATTCATCCGTTTAATTAAGATTTTGCAAATTAGGGATACGCGTGTACTTTTGTATTATAATTGTTGCTTTCTGATATTTCAAACTTGCCATGTACATGAACTTTAAATTTTCTTCAATATTAGAGATAGTCTGTGATTAACGTATGTTTTTATTGCCACCTAGATCTACAGTAAAGCAAGCACCCGAATTTTCTCAATTCCACACTTGATGGCCATTTTATAATTTGTTAATTTAATCATGTGACATATCAATTATTTTGATGAGAACTTTTCGTTGTCGTAAGAGAATTCTATTTAGGCCTGTAACAGCTCATGAAGAAGTATTGATTCTCGGAGAGTGGGGTTGTTTCTTCGTAAAAGGGTGAATGTTGCAAAATATTTATAGCAAACAAAACATTGTCGGTATAAGCCTTGGTTTGTGAGAATTAAGAATAATTTTTATTTCTCAGTTCAGTTGGTGCTGTATAGTGAGCATAAAAATAATCCTTTGCCAGCATAAATTGCTATGAGAAAAGCTATTGGAGTTTTTAGAATACAACTAATTTCGATTGTTATAAGTAACAGCAGTTGTGTGGAATATCACACTGAATAAGCTAAAACTCAGAAAAAAGCACATCCACAAAACTTAGCTAACTTCGATATTAGCGCATTATACGTTTGCTGCTGTCTGATTTTTTTCCCAAATAAATTGTCTGTCCAAAACACGGCTTTTTGTTTACGTTTGTGTTTATTATTAATGACCCAGTATATGTAATTATAATTTGTCAAATTCTTTTCGCGCTTTGTAAGTGACCTTCAATAGAAGGATTGAGCTTTGTCTTAATATTTTTCAGTATGTACTCGTTTGGGTTTTCACCCAACAACCAAAAATATTTCACTTATACGACGGCAGGCATGTTATGGGTAGAACTGGTGACGCTACAAATCTCTTGACTATTTGCAGCAGGAGGAGCTTGTTGGAAAAGGGGTTCGAACTCGCGGTCTCTACCACCGTTACTTTAGATGAATTATAAGGGAAAGCATCGTCGTGTACTGTTTATTTGTTTTTGCTCTTCGACATGATGAGGGGGCCCGCGTCCCCGAGGGAGTGAGCGCGCCAGCGTGGCGTAGTGACCCAGGAGCCTCTCACCAATGCGATCGCTGTGAGTTCAAGTCCAGCTCTTGCTTTCCTCTTCAGTGGTACATGGGAAGGTCCGCCGGCAACCTGCGGATGGTCGTGGGTTTCCTCCCATCATAATGCTGGCCGCCGTCGTATAAGTGAAGTATTCTTGAGTGCGGTGTAAAACATCAATCAAATAAATAAATATATAAATCGACAAGATGAGGTACCTTTTCCCGCGCAATGGCAACTGGGGTTCAAGCTGGAATGACAATTGTTCTGTTGCAATGTATGAGTAATACATACGTCACCAGTTTGCCTATAAAATGTCATGACAAAGCAAGAATTAACAAAAAATGAACACGTCGCTACAGCATAGACCCATGCCAGTAGACGGGCCGGTGGATTACATATCCCCTTATGGCTTGTGGGAAGACGAGCAGGTTATGGGGTTAGCGAGCTTTTCGTCTAGAGTAGGAGATGACTAGGTTTCTTGCTTATGAGACCGACACCCTAGTTACCTGAAATCCTCTCGGCAGACTTTTCATGATTTGGATACGTCTTCATACTATAATGTGACTAGCTTTCTGCATATATGCGACAAATACATGGCCACCGCAGCTATACACGGAGGTTCTAACACGCATTTCATGACTTGATTTTGTGGCAGTAGTTTAAGTTATTGTCTATGTTTCAAATAAACTTGATCACTTTTGTTTAAACGCCCCTCACTCCCCCACCAAAAATAAAAAAAAAAAAAAAAAGAAAAAAAAAATTGAGAAAAGAAATAAACGTTGAAGCTTATTTTTTGGCCATCAACAAAGAGGGGTATTTGGAGAATGTTCATTGTTTATTTCGGTTAACTGCACATTCACTTAACAATGAGATTGCTGACGCCCTCGAAAATTCACAACCACAGTGTTGTAAGGTGTTTTCAACGTTCACCGAGTGAAATACCCTAGAGATCTACAGACGGTTTTGTCTGAACAGAAACAACAAAGTACGGGTTTAAAGGCAAATGATTATATTTATGGCATATTCATTAATGTATGTTTAATGACAAATACACATGTAACCAGCAGCCGTGTACACAGATTACTAATGCGCATTAGTAATACACTTCTCGTGTTACACATACCTTCAGCAATTTGAAACAGCACATTTAAAGACAGCAATTCCAAGGCTATGTTCCAAGGCCGGAGCCATTTCACTTACAGAATTCAACAAAGTCGTCAAGCCGCGTTGAAGTAGCGTTTGTGCGGTGCATTTTGTGGTGTCGACGCGTCGAATGAACAAGGACATTTCAATACCATTGAGGAGAATTCGACAGGCAGCATCGTTTTAACGCGGCTAATGAGAGGCCGCTTTTACTAGCTTAATACGTTACATATCAATGTACTGTTTGAACGCCACGTTATGGTTGAAATGTCATTATTTAAAAATTTAATGCCAAACAAGTCGTTTTGCAGTTAACTTAAAACTGAACATTGCTATTATTATGGGAAACTGGCCATTAAGAAACACAACAGGTTTTGCACAGAATATTTGCTAACCTAGTTCCAGGAAGCCCTGAAGTTCGCACATAAATAGATTATACGTGCATATGGCCAGTGACGATTTTGACAGCAAATGTTTCACAGTGCAGCGCAGTTTCTGTGTAACTAGAAGGGACCAAATCAGCATTTAATCGAGAATTATCGATGTCGATAAATCATTTGTTGATATCAATTATCCGCATCAATAATTCATTTGTTGATATCGCTAAATCAATTATCGACATCAATAAATGATTTATCGAGATCGATAAGTGAGTTATTAATATCGATTAATGAAATGCAGATGTCGATAAACATCACTACTTATCCTTATCGATAATCCAGCCTCTTTCTTCGTCTGATAACGACTCCTTCTGCCCTACATCTTGCAAAAATTGTTAGCGGCAGATTCAAAACGTTTTAAATGCAGCTGCGTGCAACGAACGAATGTTGCCAAATATTTTACAGGTACTGCGGCGTGTATCACTCACGAGGACGTGCTCCCGTCGTAGGCGCCGAATTATAGCGCCTACCTCCATGAGACAGTCTCACTCTTGGATCACGAAGCACACCTGAGGCACTTTAAAGCTAACTTCACCAAATGACCACAACTGTCTGACAAACGTGGCTGTGAAACCAGTCTGGTAAATTTGGCTGTCAAACCAATCTTGAACAGCCAATTAATTCAAACTGGCCACTGTTGATTATACTAATAAGAAATAATTTATTCAATCTTCGCTCGTATGCTGTTATACATGTACATGGCGCACAACGCACAATGCACACGCATGTGCAAACAAATAAAATCTCGTACAATAGATCCCCACGTTACATTTTGAATTTCCCGTGGACAAATGAAGGATATTTTACAATCACTGCGTACGTGTAGAGGACATTTTATATCCTGTGTACACATGAGAGACCTTAATCATTGTAGGAACATATGGCGGACATTTACAATAGATGTTAACACATGTAAAGACACTTGACAATCTCGCTGTACACATAAAGGATATTTTACACATGCTCAAACGAGGACATTTTACACATGTTTACATAAATGGAAGTTTGTAATCTCTCTGCACATATTAAGGATGTTTAACACTGTGCATACATGCAGGACACACGTTTACACACGTACAGTGGGCCAAATTACAACTTCATTGTACACCTAAACATGATAAAAGATATTTTACACATGTTTGTACATGCATGGAAATTTCCAAGTTTGGCTGTACACAGGTCAATTTAAGAATCCCAGGAAATCACACTAGGTGATCTATGAAGGCTCTTTGATTGGAAGTTCATATATTTGAATATTTATTTATATATTTTATATGATATAAGTATCATGTTTCCCTCTGGTGTACCTACAGTATAAACGACAATGAGCGGACAGAGGTTAACTCCACGTTCTGACATGTCGCCAGTAGGTTTTTGAACAGGGTGCGGGCTATATCCAAGCTAGCACAACCTTCCTTTTTTTATGGACGAAAATTACACTGGAGTCACATTACAAGTTAATTTCCAAAATAAGGTGAGGGCAATAAAAGTTTGCACAGAGTTGGGTTTTCCCCTCAGCCTTCCACGGCCATTTTAAGTGCACTACACTGAACCAGCCTGCACTTAACCTCTGCCGTTACAACCTCTCATTTAGAACACTTTGACATCATCCATCTCAGGATTCAAATGTTCGGTAAGAAAGGCTTGGAAAAAAGCAATAGTCAAGGGAGAGAACTACGACTGCTTTGACATTCTGTACCTACCATTTTAAACCCCTTAACTCACTTTTGTAAAATTGGGCTGCAACAAGAGGATACACACAATATACATGCGCTCTGGGTAACATCTGTATATAAGTACAGTCTATAAGCACTGTCAAAGAATAAATCCTTTCTCAGCGCTCACATGGATGGAAATCGAGTTTTCTGGGAGGGTATTTGCTAGTTTATCTGGGAGTAAAATTTATGTACCTCCATAGTGAGTCTAGAAAGTGCCTTATGTTACTGGGCACAATTTGCACCCCAAATCACTCTAATATTCTGAAGAAGAAAACACATGTGTGTAAGAACTGGAAGTATGTGATACAACTGGAAGTATGTGAACTGTTTCACATTACAAAACTTTGTGGCAAATTGGTTAAAACACGAAGGCTTTTGCAGATTCAATGAAACTCCCGGAAGTTTGCATAAAACGTCAGACAGTACTTACAAAGATGTAGATTGTGTAATAATACAAGCTGAAGCACAGTGCTGAGTTGGTCTCTAGACTACAGTTTGTCTGTCCTGTCAACATTATGAGTCACTTCAAAAACAAACAAACAAACAAAACAAAACAAAACAGAAAAAAAACAATAAACAAAAAAGCAGCAAAAAACAAATTTGGTATTAAGGCTGCAGAAGTCACACAAATGCCAAATTTCAGCCGCATAAATTCAGTACTTTCTGAGATGCAACCTTTAACATTTACTGATGAATGATACACGATGACAACAAACGCAAAAATTTTATAGTTTGCGACAATAAACACCAATACAGGGCATCCAGGGTCATTTACTTACACACAAAACTTAAATTCAACACGTTGTATATTTTAAGATATTACATAAAACATTTACCTCATCACTGAATACAGCCTGGCTATTTAACCTTCGATATTTAAGTTATAATTCAGGATATTATCAAGTAACCGTAATTACACACAATCCAAATGATTTTAGAATATCCCATTTTCTGATTGTTAGAAATTTTGCTAATTCAAATGCAACAGCATCAGATTATGGTTATTCTTCAACCATTTTGCATGTTTGCAAGGTGTTTATTCAAGCATTATTCTCTGTTAAAAATTACTTTTTGTGAAGCCCTGAAACTAGCCAATCCAACCAACGTAAGTTTTTCTCCAAAACCAAATTACAAATGTGCCTAAAAGTTGCTTTCATATGTGTAAAGGTTGAGGAATTATGGTAGTAGAGTAAAAATACCCAGGTCCCTGATAGCATTTGCACTCATTGCTATGGGACACTACTGCCACTGGTACGACATACACAGTACATGTTGACTACAGCAGCACTCAGTTCAGGTGAGCCAAACATGCATATGCCACGCAGTAAATACATGTAAAATACTGGAATAACAAGCCAAAGCAAAATATATCATCAATATGTCGTACTGAAAGCATCAAAAGCTGTGCTACATGTCCATTAAAATCTAGAGCGGTGTTCAACCATACACACAGTACACCAGGGCCCACTTGCACAAATCTAGAGCGGTGTTCAACCATACACACAGTACACCAGGGCCCACTTGCAAAAATCTAGAGCAGTGTTCAACCATACACACAGTACACCAGGGCCCACTTGCACAAAGCATTACGAGCACGTAACCACCATGGTAACCAGCTCTGTGGGCATTATGTCGTCATGGCAGCTACGTGCTCGTAACTTTAAGAGGGCTTTATGCCAGAGGGCCAAGTATTACAATAGTTCAAAACAACTGTGTACATGTACCTTCCAATCACAATTCCATTAAAGAATTAGATAGACATGCTTTTGCTAGTTTAATTCTAAGAAGCACTGACTATTACGCTGACACAATGGAATATTTCACATATGCCTATGCATGTGGCTAACTGTGTCCACACACTCAAGGCAGTAAAGACCATTTTCCACCATACACCAAAAATGCCAAACAACCATAAAGTGCAAACCAAAGTGTTATTTGAATTGAGTTTAAGTCACACTCAAGAATATGGGCAGTCTTGATGGGAATTCTTTGTTTTGTGTTCATAGTGTTGTTATGGTGACATCACACCAAAACCACACTGTGATCTCCAATTAGTAGGGGTTCAGACTGGCAAATGTTGCACACACAAACATCACGAACATGTAAGGGTCAAATCAAATGATACCATGGTTTGTTGTGGTGGTGTATTGTGAAAACTGATTTTCAGACATACTGTTAAAGGGTGTTTACACCTTATGCCTGACCAATCAGGGAAGGTTCAGAAGGGAAATTTCTACCTGATTGGCCAGACAAAGTTTTCTAAGGCGACATCAGTCTTTCTGCCTTGTCATATTTAAAGATGACCAAATCTTAAGAAAATACACAGCACTTGCACGTACATGCGCAGCTCCTGGCCCACAACTACAGTTCCTCCTTGTCTTTTTGTATCACTTCTTTGTACTTCTCACTGAGCATTTTGAAAATTGATTCAAAACTTGACCATGATGTCTCTTCATGCCTGCTGGTTCCTGCAATGAAAGGAATAAATTTCACATAACACAAAATACCAAGAAATAAATGAATTAAAATAAAATAATAAAAAACAAAACTTACTAGTAACATATCTATTTGATTGGTGTATTCAAAAGCCAGACTTGAAAATTCTTCACGTTTATAGTTAGTTTAATAGCTCGAGGAAACCAGTGTGCCCTGTTACAGGTGAATTTCCCTGTTACAGAGATTCATGCACACCATATTGGAGGATGACAGTCAGTCCTCAATGCAAACAAAGACCACTGAAATGAGCACATGAGGGTCGTCACCACGAACTTCCCGGTACAAGACTGGGTCTGAAGGCACACTCAAATTATCCGAGTGTCTGAAGGACAAGTATCTCAGCAGCTCGTCCATGATCCTGACCTGAGGGTGAACCAACAGGTACCGGCATCCTGAGTTGCTAATCGGCAAGCCATATCATCCAATACAACCCTTTACACTGTTAAGCTAGGCCATCCCTAAAAATATGTTCACTGGGTGTAACCTGACCGACCCTTCAAACAAAGGGCCAACTCAACAGTTTTTATTGGCATTTTGATAAAAATTTTTTTCCAAACTTTCTCTCCATGTTAATTGCATTAAAATCCCTATCTTTTTCAAGAGCCAGAATAAAACAAGAATTCCCAACCAAACGGACCCATCTTTTTCTAACATGGTCGGATTTTGCCCAACAAACTATTTTTTAAGAACAGCCCCACTGAAGCTTTCTGAATCACACAAACCACCCAGGAAGTGTAGAGTCTCACCTGCAGAAACCTGGGGACAGTCGTAGTGGTGTCTGGAAGGCACGGGCGTGTCAAGGTGTTCTTTGCTGCTCACCCAGTTCTTAGAGATCTGACAATCACAGAGAACATCACTCACTCTTTACTGATATGTTTATGTCATGACTCTAAAAGAGGAAGTTACTTATTCATTCACACAGTTTTAACTTTAATATACACCACTACACTCAGTTCAAAGATTCACCACAGGTTAAAACAAGATAACAGAAATTACAGAGAATCTGAGACAGAACTTGCTGGAAGTCATCACTGTGTGATATATCTGTGAATATACATGACATATAAACATATACATGTGTGTGTATATATATATATATATATATATTATATAAAAATGTTTCATGCACTTACATGTATAAACTCCTGAACACAATTTCTCAATTAATTCTAATTTGACAAGAACTCTGGAAATATTGCTTGGCGATAGTGTTTATATGTTCTTTACTGGTTTCATTCATGTTCCTAAGTCCACGACTGTTACACATAAGAATGGCCATAATTTTGTTTGACAGAGCTTTGAATCTAAGTTTCAATTCCATTTATGATCAATCATATTGAAAACCAACAGTCCTAATGACAAAAAGCTGACAAAAACAACCATAATTAAAACAACTCAAGTCAATAATCATGACTGATACAACCTTGTGTTCCTCCATGTTGTATTTCAATACCTGCTGTCAGAGACAAAAATTCAGACATGTGCGGAGGCTAAAAACTCTTACTTTTCTAAAGAGTTTGATGAGAGATGAGGAGACCTCTTGATGTGACAGACTATGAACTGAGTCTGTGAGAGCGATCGCAAACACCCGCTCCTTAAACTCTGCTTCCTTCTCAATGGCCTGCCACAAAAAGCAATTCATTTTCATCTCTGATCATCCTTTTGTATGCATTTGAATTCAAAACATGCCTGGCCCATCACACTCCCACACGTCTGAACCCCTGAAAAAAACTTTAACAACACATGTAAAACATGGTCAAAAGTCCGACAAATATGAAATGAGATGTGTAAACCAGGAAACTTCTACCTTTTTTTTTTGTCGCATACAAATAGGGCTTGATGTTGATGATCAAAAGACACATGTGAGTCCAGCTTCACTTTTTAAAGTATAACAGTTCTTCAACTACAGTTATGACTTGGAAACCAATAAATCGCAAAGAGGGGGCATAACTCTGTAAAGTTTAAAGCCATGTGACATTTGCAACAGGCTTTTACTCTAGTTTAAGTGACAAAAAAAGGGAAATAGTTCTACATATTTAGTGGTAGTGTCAACAAATGAATGACATGGGTGTGCTTACACAAAGGAATCATAAGCATAAGTTGACTGTAAAACATTACAATCACAATCATAGGCATAACCTGCGATCTTTATCCTCCCATAAATTACAATCCACTCGAGCTGGTGGTATGTACGAGATAGACTGTTTGTTCGTTATTTTCGAACCGTTTGCAAAGATATGCAATTTAATTGCCTAAAATATGAGAATTTCTTGTTGAACCATTATGATATAGTGGTACTTTTCTGAAAATGAAGGCAAGGAAAAGTTACGCAGTGGTATATTGCCAATTTATTAAGACAACCTTTATGTAAGAGACTAAAGTTGGACCTATGATCACGATCATAACTTATACACCTATGTGCAAGGTTAATTTATTTTTACAATTGATTGTCAACTCAACTGTAGGATTTACAACTGATCGTGGCTGCGATCCCTTTGTGCAAATGGGCCGATTTATTGAGGTAAACAGATGGAGAAATAAGACCAAGCCCCCAATATGATCTGTAATACAGGCGAACAAAAATCATGATTTTTGAACCCAATAATGCATCACCTAGAGACTGAACAAAACTTTAGCTCTTGGTTGCAGTCGACTACCATTTTTTGGTATGTTTGGCTAAACACAGTGCAGCGTAATGACTTTATACAACACCCATCAAACAAATAAATCACAAATTACAAATATACAGGTATTTATGAAGTACATGAAGCACCTGAAGACTGAGGGGTGAGGGACTCACCAGTTCCACGGTGACTACTCCACCATAGCTGTGTGCTATAATCGCAACGTGTCTCGCTGCTGATTTCGACACGAATTCTTCCCACACGTACAAACCATGATCCACGGCTGTGGTGCTTCCCTACCAGAGAACAGCAACATTACATCAACTGACCACCATCTTTATAAAGACACATACAGCAAATACAAGAGGCAAGTTGAAAACTGGAGTTTTTCTAGCCAATTTCTCTTTAGAAACTCAATTTGAACAAATCAGAAAAACTCAGTATTTTTTCATGACCAACGTATCAAAATCTCATAAAAACAATTTGTCTAAAATTCATTTTTTGCATATTTCTGTGCCCAGAAAAGAAAACATGAAACTATACAAAAAATCCCCATTTGTTGGTATACTTTTTCACCGTCGCAGGCTTTGTATTTTATTTCAATTATTTCATCACAATTCGTTCATTATATGTTACATGACCTAACAATTTACAAAAATTGTTTTCAGAAGAAATAGATTTTATAAAATATTATATGTACTTGTGACCTGAAAGTTACATTTTTCCAGTAGGGTGTCACCCTACCTACCAAACAAATCTAAAAATTACTTTCAAATTAAGATCAACACAACTCTCAGAATCAGGCAAAATTTGCAACTTAGTGACGGATGAAATTTTAGGTAATTTACCGTAACCTTGCTGGCGTGAACAAAAACATTTGGCGTTTGTTCTCTCTGGTATTTTATTTTGCAATAAATTTTACTGGGCTGTAAACATATTTTTCATCTACAAGGCAGGATGACCATAATTTCTGATGGGTACATGAATTTGCAGGAATCTCTAGTAATATTTCGCTGAAATGTGGACGTAAAGAAACTGAACGCAGCTGATGCTCTTACCCTGACAGGGATAAATTTGTCTCCTCGTCGCACTCTGTTCTCATTTGTGTTGAAGACAATCACTCCATAACCCGAGTCCAGTGCCCTTTTAATGAAGGGCAGCTGGGTGCCGCTTTTCAGGTTGTCATTGATGATTAATCTAAACAGGTGGGAACAGGTGTACATCGGTCTACTATAACCAATACATCATCATTACTTCGTATGTCGTGCTTTATTCAATGTACTATTCATCCACGCATCATGTGAGGCCATCCTTAAAAATATGTTCATTGAGCATACCCTGAGTGACCCTCCAAAAAGGGAACCACGGAAAAGTTTTCAATGTTATTTTGATGAAAGTTTTTAAAATTTTTTTTCTCTCCATGTCAATGTTCTTAAAATCCCTATCTTTTTCAAATCCAGAATGAAAAAAAAGATTTCTGTACTCATCGACCAGATTTTTTTTTTTTTTTAAAGATGGCCTGGAACATGTGAATATACACCTCTTTTTTCACCACAGCATGTGATTCACACTTCATTACAACATGTGATTCACACTTCATTACAACATGTGATTCACACTTCACTACAGCATGTGATTCACATTTCATTACAACATGTGATTCACACTTCACTACAGCATGTGATTCACATTTCATTACAGCATGTGATTCACACTTCATTACAACATGTGATTCACACTTCATTGCAACATGTGATTCACACTTCCTTACAACATGTGATTCAAACTTCATTACAACATGTGATTCACACTTCACTGCAGCATGTGATTCACACTTCATTACAGCATGTGGTTCAACATAACACAGTCACAAATGGGTTGCAAGAGTTGTTGTGGCAGACATCTGTAAGTACTTTCTATTGTAAAGTTTTAGTGAAGAAAGCTGTCAGTGAATGTCATGGCAGCCTGATATATGCTGTGCATGGGGGAAGCTGGACAGTGGTCACAATAAACCATCCATGCTCATCAGGTAACTGCAAAGACCTCCTGATCACACGCTGCAGCGGAATCAGCTAGAGCTGAGTCCCATTTCATCACAATTAACAAATTTGGACATTTGGTAGAAGACTTAATTAAGGTAAAATAATTAAGGTATGGTGTATTCCAGTTCAATATTCTGTGGTGTATCTGATGATGTTAGATCTTCAACTGACTGAAACGTCTACGTTTAAATCTGTACCAATCTCACGTATTTGCAAGCATTTTATTTTTGTTATAGTTTCAAACTATACTCAAGTAATTTTCACATACAACTACATAATGGTGGTGGTCAGTTTTATCTGGGGAAAAACTCCTGACCTGTGGCTACTTACCAGGTTACTGACAAACTCTCCCACATGCGATTCTATGCTAACCGTACCTGCGTGCCCACTGACCAGCCCGGACAACCCCGGCCCCATGGATCAAGAGAAGCAATCTGTCGGGGTTTGAGAGGGCGTCCTCTGACATGAAGATAAAACCCTGTGCTTCTCCTTCTGAAGCATCCACCTGGGGGAAGTCAAGAAAATGGATGTGTTTCACTGGTGGTCAATGGAGTACACAAGAATTTTCTACCTATATTTGTGAAAGTCCTACCTTTAAATACATGCATGTATCAACTTAACTGATCCTTCAAAAAGAGGTCCTACTAAAAAGGTTTTACAGGTATTCTGACAGAATTTTTTTTTTTTTTTTTTTTTAAAATTTTCTCTACAGGTCAATTTTCATAAAATCCATATCTTTTTCATTAGTCCAAATGAAAATGAAAAGAGAAATTCCCTACCTACCAACAGACCCTATTCTTTCTCATATGGTCCAGATACCCCCAACAAAGAATTTTTAAAGGATGGCGTAAGTTGGCAAATGGTATAGGTGGAGGAAACCGAAGTAGTCGGGGTAACCATCATCGCAAACTCCTCTTTGCCACATACCTCGTGAACTTCTTTGCATGTACATCAAAAGTTTAAAGGTAAAAATGTTCGGTTTTTTGAATCATACATGTAATTTACAAGTTGTTTCAATCTTGTCTTTGAAATCAAATATACAGATTTGTATATATTTGTTATTCTTGACTGGGATGAAAATTTATGAGGCACTGAACACTTAGGGCACAAATGCAGATCTATATATTTCTCACAAAACTCTGTACAGATTACATGACTGGTATACCTATAAACTGTTACTTACGGGTATATGGACTCTCTTTAAATTTGCTTCCTTCTCTAACAGTTCATAAACGTATTCTGTTATTAACTGCAAAAGAATTATTTACTTATTTTTATCAATGTACACATTACACATGTACTGGAAATGACCTAAATTTTCGTCAAAAAAGTGTATTTTTGAAGGCAAATAAATACCATAAAATGTATTACCTTTGGTGCTGAAACTTACGTATTCCAATAAGGTATCAGTCTTCCGTCCAAACAAGTCTCAAAACACTCAGGATCAGGAAAAATTAGCAAATTAGTCATGGATGAAATCTTGGGTCATTTGAGGTATTTTCCATGCTTTTATACTTCAATTCTGATACCAGTGAAGCATCATGCCATCAGCAATATATGCTGAACAAACTATTTATTCTGGTTGGTCTTTTATACCGTACTCAAGAATATTTCAATTACACACCGGCCACCAGAATTTTGGTGGAAGGAAATCAGGCAGAGCCAAGGGAAAACCCACAATCACACACAGATTGCTAGCAGCCATTCCCGTGTACAACCAGAGAGGAAGCCTGCATGAGCTGGGCTTGAACTCATCACAATCGCATGAACAGACTGTAACCACATACGATATACAAGTACCTATGTCCAAGGATGGCCCAGACAGGATTGCTTAAAGATATACTAGAGAATATTTCACTTATATTACAACAGTTAAGGTTAAATGGTGGGAAAAACTGCAGTGCAAACACACACATCAACATTATCACCTATCCAGTAAGTAATGTACACTGTGCACAATCAACCTCAGGTCCATGCTGAAAGCTCAGAAAACAGTGCAAATATTCCCTGTCTAATATGCTGTTTTTATTTCCATGTACATGCATTTAAGGAAACAAGATGGCTATGTTAAATGCCAGGGTTGTCATCAAAATGAAGAATATCTCCTCTCTTTATAGCTGCCATGGTGTGGACACACATGACAGAACTTACCCTATTTTAGGGCCATGACTGATGCGTGTCTTTCTTACCTCTACTAAAGACTCATACAGTAAGTCCACTGTTTATAGCTGTTATCGTGTGAACAGACTATCCTATTTCAGGGTGGCGACTGATATGTGATTTACTCACACCTCTCCCAAAGACTCATATCTCCTCTTGTTGTGGCTGTCTTTGTGTTAACAGACTTTATCTTATTTTAGGGTCATGATTGATGTGTGACTTACCTCTTCTAAAGCCTCATACCTCTTCTGTTTATAACTGTTATTATGTAAACAGACTTTACCCTATTTTAGGATCTTGGATGATATGTGACTTACTTACCTCCCCTAAAGCCTCGTATCTCTTCTGGTTATAGGTGTCATCATGTTGACGGACTTTAAACACAAATGGCCCTCCCGTCTCAATGTCACACAACTCCCCATCTACAGCCACAATATTAAAGATGATATATATATATATATATATAACCCTACATTTTCCTATCATTTGGTTTGTGTTACAATTCATTCATGGTTCACATGTGACCAGAAGTAAACAGCATGCATCTGGACAGTTGATAAATCAATCTTTGTTAATATCTCCATTTGATTTAATAACAATTTAATAACAGGAATATATAGATGTCTTGGACATCTATATGTTATGAATTCAAAACAATGAAGAGATAATTACAATGTCATAAAGCTCTGAAATCAGACAAACAGAAGTGTGGTAAGTTTTAAGTACAACATTTCAAGGCATACATTCAAATATTTATACCTAAGAAAAATCAGTGGAATTATGCGTTGGACTTACATGTAGATAATGGGTCAAAATCAGTGCAAAACACAAAGCCTCAGAGCTCAATGTACTAAGACCTCTGAATCACTAAATCTGAAGGTATAATAAACATCATACACTTAATCTAGAACATTAAATGTATGACCCATAAGCTTAAAATACTCACTTTCATTAAATTTGTAACCAAATCCCTCTATGGTTGTAGGGAATTTCAGTTCATCTGTTTTCTCTGATCTTTTCTCTTTGACCATGTTCTCTTCTGCTGTCTTGCTTTCTGATCCCTCTTTGGGGTCTGGCTTGCTTCTGCTATCACTTTCACTTTGGTCTGGTTTCTTTTCTTCTGATTTTTCTCCACTAGGTTTCTGTTCATCCATTTTACTTGCTCCAATGTCTTGAGAATCTTTTTTAAGATCACCAAAACAATTTAAAGATTAAGGTGGTTTTCAACAAATGAAAGACACTCTGCAAATGACCTCAAAAACCAGATCGATGGCTTACAGCCACCACTTAATGTCATACTCATAATAGCACACTTTAGTTCAATAAACCATTTTGTACCTCTGAATAAATCCCAGTTTTCCTTACGTTACACCACAGGCGCTCGAAACCAGACCGTGAACACTATATATATGCTATATACCAGCCGCCTACATATATAAGGTAAAGATATGAAACGACTTTCGGCTGGCACCACCAAATGCCTCCAAAATTCAACAAATAAACCCTTCAACCTCCAATTTTTCCACTTGTTTCCCTACCTGGGACTATTATCTTCTCAAATCCACTGTTAGTATTTCCAAATCAATAGTATTTTGTCCAAGTGGCACTCATATATGCTATCTGAGCCCAAAAGCCATCGGCTGTGTCCAAGCGCCATGTTTCTCCACAATGCACTGCCTTATGACGTCATATGTAAACATTACCTAGCTACATCCAAGAGGACTGAAAGGTCACACATGCCTTACATGGTATGTGACATAATTTTTAAACCAGACAGGACGTGTGGGCATTTAGCGCGGGATATCCAATTTAATTTTTCACACTGACAGCACAACGATGGAACACAAACTTCCTCAAGCTACAGTCTGGTATGTCTTAATCATTAATTATACACATTAACAGTTCTCTACACTCGAATCGTAAGTAATGTGCACACAAGGAAAAAAATCTTCAGTCCTCATGGCTGTATCTCGGTCATGTTTACATTTGACATCATAACGCAGCGCAATGTTGGATAAATAGAGCAGAGAAACATGGCACGTGGACACAGGTGATGTCTTATGGGCTCAGAAAGCACATGAGTGCCACTGGGACAAAATACAACTGATCTGGAAATACTAACGGCGGATTCTAAAAGATAATAGCCGCAGGTAGAGAAATGAGTGGAAAAGTTGGAGGCTGAAGGCTTTATTTCTTGAATTTCAGAGGCATTGGGTGTTGCCGGCCAAAAGTCATACCTTTACTTCTTATATATATGTAGGAGGTTTGTATATAACATATATATTGTTCACGAGCTGCTTCCAATCGCCTGTGGTTATACCGAAGTTGAAACCATACTCAATAGTCCGAGTGACAGAGTCTAGGGTACTTACCAGAGACATCCATCTGACTCTGTGACTGAGTTCCCAGCTCCATGCTCTCTTCTTTATCGTCTTCCATTTTCACAGGTAGGAAATAGAGGTGCGATATTGTCTGGAATACAAGTCATTGGGAAACAATAAACAAAATTATCTTCAATGGAAATATTGGTCATAGACACTGTACCTGGATCTGCAGGCATATGGTCAAATACCACTACTAGATTTTTTTCGTAATAGCACAACTTAAGGTGTTTCCTTCAAGCCAATCAGACTCAATGCCAATATATTTCATTACAACTGGAGCCTCTAACATTGGAATGTGACGATCTGGACAACAGACTTGCTGCTCCACTTGTCATGATTTCAAAACTCTTTCTAAAAAATCAAAAACTAGTGTCACGGCAAAATCTTTCTGGGTTTCGATTTACAAGGCCACACATAGGCCTGCAATATACAAATTTGAGAAACTCTACATTCATCTCTGCGACTATCTCACCGTTTATGATTGTCGTCCAGACAACCACAACAACGCCAAATTGAAAGTGAAACTCTGATGTTGTGATCTTACCAAAAGGAATGACAGAGCAGCAACTCGCAAAATCATACGAGGCCAATAACAGCACTTGTCTTGATGACACTTAAATCACCGATCACAGAAAGTGATGCACAAAGACAGCAATAAAGTGTATCACTTTGCAGTGTGCAATGCACTCTGTTGTGTTGTATCCGCACGCTGTCCACCAGATGGCGCGTCTCTGTTCACAACCTGCCTTCAGTGTGAGGGAGGAATCCAATGCCGTGGAAACGCTTACCTCCCTTGCCTCACTACTCCTAACTGGCCCACTTGAATGAGAGGCCTACCTCTCGCTTCTTCGAGTGGCATGTAAGCGCCGGGGGAGATACAATGTGTTTCGTGCTCTAAAATGTACATATACATACACTGTATAATGTACATACACTGTATAATGCTGTTTGAATAATTACCTAGATTAGATTAGGTTAGATTAATGTTAGCTTAACGGATATCAACGAAATTAAGGTGTGTTTAAATGTTCTATAAGGAAAACCATTTAATTCAATCATGTAACGCTGAATTTAAATTTCTGAACTGTAACTATTCCCAAAACACGTGTGTCCGAGGATGTGCGCCTCGGACTAAGGAGGTAAAATCTATTTGACCTCCTTAGTCCGAGGCGCACGGTGTTGTTTCACGCACCGGATTTATTTCATTAAAAAACGTTTTTGCAGATCTGCAGTCCAGTGACTTGTCGTCAACAATTTATGAAGGGGTTACAGATTTACCTATACCATTAGATCCCATTGACGAACTCCTTCCCGCCCCCCCCCCCCCGAACAATTTCCACATTTCTTTTACCATATTTCAGATAGTTAACAGCACAGACTCGGACTCAAGCTCTCTGGTGCTTATTGGTGAGAACATTTGACTGACATCGCACACATACAGGCCAAGTAAGAGATGTCAAACTGTATCTGTTGTAGACAACGTATCTAAGACAGACAGGGTGGGTTGAAGAGGTTTTAATTAGGCACAACCGTTTTTAAGGAAAACGAGTGAGAGAGATGATGACAGATTAAAAATTTATCGCCCAAATGTCAGACAAATAACTATTATAAACGAGGTGGCTAGGGTCACGACCTTGAGGTCAGCTGGGCCGTTTTGGAGGATGTTGCCATCTGTGTGAAATACAGTAAAAAGGTGAAAATGGCAGAAAAACGAGCTCATCCGTGGGATTTTTTGTTATCGGTAAGTCCGTATATATATATATGCTAACGATCCTCTGTGCAACTTTTCAATGCGCGCTTTAGTTTTGAAGATATTTGACGGTAAAAGTCCTCAATCAGAAGACAGACATTTCAGAATAAGAAACACATTCTAACTCTCGCGACGCTCACGCGCGACTCGAAAAAGTAAGAGGTACATTATTGCAACTATATCAGTGCAAGCTAGCTGAAAGACCACGCCCAGGTCTACTATCTGTTGTCTTAGTTTGTAAAGAAGATTCAGTTGGCTGAACAGCTGCTATACCTGCACACGAAACGAGAGGACACACTAGTAATAATTCTCATTTTATTCTAAATGTTTGAGAATTCCCTGATTGTTTTTCCTCGTGACCAGATTTCCATGCAACCGTACCGGACGTGTTCGACTAAACAAAAAACCTGCCATCATTCGGGTTTTTACGGCTTCGTGTAGCCAAGAGAAAACAGGTTTGATTGTCGATTTATACATAAAGCCTAGTCTGTCAGCTTTCCAACGAACGTCGCTTGTTTGAGAATGGAATGTTTTTTACGATGTTTGTGTCAACCTATGTAAAGTTAGGGCTTGTGTGCAAGGCGTTGGAATTGTTTCTGACGTTAGGTATACACACATAGCAAGTCTTCGGGCGATATTTGTCACAAGGAGCGGTTCTCAGTTCCGCATAAATGACTGTCCAGTTGGATCAAAATGTACTTCAAGTTAACACTTAAAGCAACCTCAAAATCCGATTTATTACACCGATGTCTATTTGTATCTACCATAAGCGGCCCCACTGATTATAATGTTACGTGGAAGCCCAAGTATCGCGTGACGTTTTCAACTCTAGTGATTGCTCAAGTCTTTTAGTTCTTCTAAAGTATGGCTACAACTCCAAGTGAATTGCTCATCTGTGTCATATCTCTAATGTTACAAGTAAGGACTGCCTACATGTGGCTTACATTTACTTCTTTTTGTTTTCTTTGTAGGCTACATATGGCGGCAACAGCCTGGGTGGCCTAGTGGTTAGAACGCCGGCCTCGAGATCTGGAGATCGGGGATCACTCCATGATCGGGTCATACCAAATACTTTAAAATGGTTTTTGTTGTTGCCTTACTTGGCGCTCATCACCTAGAAGTCAGAGCAAGGAAACACAACTTTGGCCTCTTTTGAAAAATTTCGAATCTGTTTTCATAAATTTTCTCGTAAAAGACGTCGTCTAGGTTATAGCGCCATAAGGCCACGTGATTTACGAGAATAGTTACGACAAACTGACCTACGAAGCTGTGTGAAAGTGGGCCCTGGTCAGCCCGGTGTCAGTGTAATGTGATTTTGTGAGGTGTCATGCCTGGTGTCTTCGGCATGATGTTCCAGTGGCGGCAGCACTTTCATAGCAAGGGCTCACCCTGTCATAGGAAGACACAGCAAGTACATACATTCTAATGACTTCCCGTCGACATAAAACTGAACAACTGTTAAGCACGACGTAAAACCCCATATATACATATTGTGGGAGACTTCATGCTCACTTCATTGACAGTATCTGTAATGCATCAGGTTGCAGTACGTTCAGAAACGTACAGAACTGTATGACTGAGACTCTTGTGAGTGTAGTTGTCCTGGTAAGTATTCAAAGAATTGGACATATTCCATAATGTAGAGAGGAGACTAATTTGGACTATGCGAATAAATTAAATTTTACTTTCATTGTGTGGTAGATTTTGGTACAAATGTACTATTTAGAGGCAAAAACCTAGTCCACGCGCAGCTTTGTATATAGGGCTTATGCTCCTATTATTTACAAGCTCTTATAAGTTTTCAAATTATGTTTATCCTCATATCTTAACGTCGTTATGCCCCACGGGCTTTCTTAACATTCCAATACCATATTCCTTACATTCTTGTGTCCAAACTTGGTGCTGATCAGAATTGCATGGCTTCACCTCTAAACAGCATAGGCAGCCCACATACATGAATAGCTCGTGAGGAGCATTACTGGTACTCATGTACCGGGAGAGGGTCACTCTGTTCACTGACACGCGGTCTTTACTCTCGAGACAAACACGTCTAAATAAATTATATGGCAATTGCCAGCAGGCAGTTTTTACAGCGTCGTATTGACCAGATATTCTTTATTTGTAAGGAAATTACGAGCAGCAAAGGGGTTTGTTCGTTTTAAAAGCAGAATAAAAACGGGTGCGAGAAACCCCTTGCACAGGCAGCAGTTGCTTCGTATATACCTAGAGCGCTATTTTGTGTGATTATTGGACAATCAATATCGACCTCTGGCAGTCCCGGAGCAAATAATGGTGTGAAAACAAATTTGCCTGCGATCAAAGCTCGCTGTGTGTCGAAGCGTTCCGGTTGTACGTGAATTCAACAACAGCATACTGTCACGCAGCCAGGCATGCAATATTAATATGTCTAATAACACATGGATAATGATAACAGTAACAATAACGCGGCAGAATTCGAATTACAATAGCTTTATACAAAAAATTCAACTTTGTTCCCCCAAAACTGGGACATTCTGTGTCAGTGCATGCGATCACGCGCTCGGAAGATAATGGGATTGCATATAACATAAGCCCCTAGTCCGTTTTTGTTGAAAGGAGGCAACATTTTCTTGATGAAGAAGGCGTGGTGTGCAGAACAAAACAACACAACACAGTGGACAGAAGAGGTGTATGGTAACACGACACACGCATTGCACGTGAGAAGGCGTATATAATGGACATATGGCAAGACGACATACTGGACAGAGAAGGTGTAACACGCATGGCAAGACGATATGCTGGACAGAGAAGGTGTAACGCGCATGGCAAGACAACATACTGATCAGATCTGACATAACGTATATAAAAAAACAGGACATACTGTACGGAACAGATATATGGCAAAACGACGGACTGCACATGAGAAGGCACAAAGCACATGGCAAGACGACATACTGAACAGAGAAGGTGTAATACTAGTGGCAAGACGACATAGTAGACAGAGAAGGTGTAACATGCAAGGTAATACGACATATTGGACAGAGAAGGTGTAATGCACACGGAAACAAGACATATTGGAGAGAGAAGGTGTAACATGCATAGTAACACAACATACTGGACAGAGAAGGCATAATGCACACGGAAACAAAACATATTGAACAGAGAAAGCGCAACATGCATGGCAAGACGATATACTGGACCGAGCTGGTGTAACATGCATGGCAACACGACATATTGGGTAGAGAAAGCGTATCATGCATGGCAACACGACATACCTTACAGAGGTGGTGTAACATGCATGACAACACGATTTCTCACCATGGTTTAAGGGAAACCTAATCAACAACATGACAAGTGAAAAACTATTAGGGCTACAACTACAAAGCAATCTATGTTCGTCATTTCGTGTTGATAGCCACGCCAAGAAGGTTATGAGCAAGCTGTATCTACTGTGTCGGTCAAAGTCTTTCTGACCACACTTTACTTGACATCAATTCTTTAATAGCTTTAAGCTCAACCGTGAAGTTGCCTTAAGCCTTCACTTTGACCGCATTACTGCTTGCGATATAGTGTTTTGTAGTTAGTATATATGGAAGAAATGGTGTATACATTTATCATGCTGGATATCTTGGGCAACAGAAACATGATGCGAGTGTAGATTCTTCTGACCGCATAAGCTGCTATGTTGAAGGATAGGGAATTGACCCTACCATGCCGTGAAACGAAGACGTCATTTCGCAAAGTGACGTCGCTGTGTTGTCGTAACCACGTAAGTCGAAACCAGCGTATTAGCAGATAAACAGAGAATCTCCAAGGAGTGATCCTTTAGTATCAAATTTATTAAACGAGAGTTTCAAAATTTCGTTTTTGCCTCGAGTTTAATAAATTGGATACTACAGGATCACGAGTTGGAGATTCTGTTTATCCCATACTTGTAAACAAAAGCACAAAACTGAACATCAAATCAGCTGGGTTTGTCTTTGCTCCACGAGTGAAGCAAACAACAGATTTAACAATGTACTACCGTACCGAGCAGGTCAGCTTCTGCCCCATCCCGGATGAGCTCACAGTGCATCTCCGAACTGCGCTCAGTAAATGTAATACAAAACCATGACCTAGTAGATTTATGCATCGATGAACAGATAAATCACGTCTAAACACTACTGTACGTTCAGTTTTAACTTCCCATCAACAGGTAGAGTAAATCCTTGGTGTTTTAACGAAACATTTCCGCTTCGGTATAATTCCGCCATGCTTATATATTCGAAATTTCGGGCAGTAATCAGTTTGATGTCACGAGAAGACGTGACGTCTTTGTACAGGCCTATTCAGAAAGCTGATGTCGTTTCCAGTCAATCGCTGGGTCATGTGACCATGGGAATAGCAATGCGAAATGGCGATCAATCCGATTCAGTGAAATATCTCGTGTGCCTAAATTGTTTGATTTGATAGGTATTGCCATACGGTGTACCTATTTGTTTGTTATGAAGCACCCCTTTACGTGTTGTTTGCCCACAGGAACCAGATTTACACGGGTTAGAACAAACTAACATCCTTTAAAAACCAATTTTTCTGCAGCCGGGAGTCACAGATCTGTTGGACCTGCTGTTTGATGCCAGAAGTCAGTGTGGCTCAGTAGCCTACTGCTCGGCACGTCAATGCATCATCAGATCAATTGAGCCCCACTCGTGGGGCTGGATTTATCGCTGTTTATACAAGCGCTCTCAGAGGTGCGGATTAATTTAAGTACCGGTATGTGACGTTAGTATAACATATATGCCAAACGAAAGAGTTCCACGTCAGAACTGCCTTTACCGACACAAGGGTAGCAGGTAATGGTTTTCATACAGCTTTTACGAGGTCACATGAGAAACTGTATGACAATGACACGAGTGCGTAGCGTCCATGTCATCTTGTGTGAGAACGCATCTGAAAGGGAGATACATCTACATGTATGCCTAATCGACAAGAAAATTCAACAATTTTAACGGCAATGTCATGCTTATTTGTTCGCAGTAAGAGATACAACTGATCATGGAATCTCCAACTTGTCTGTGGCTACTGTCCCAGTCTATACATATCTTCGGACGTTTGCACTCAACGCAGACGGCAAGAGCACGTGTTGAAGGAAAGTAGCTCGGCGTGTGTGTATCTTTTGATGTTTTTTTCTTATATATCAATGAATGATACAAATCAATCGGAAGCCAATCAAGAAAAGCTCAACACCGATGACAAAAGATTTCATGCGATATTTATGCCACCCCCTTTATGCCAGGTCCTGGGCCACATTTATACAAGGGATAAAATTACACCATGTACCTGTATCTCGTCTGTCTCTAGTTTCTCTGTAAGTCTCAAATAACAGGCTACTTGGAGACAATGAGCTCTCGCCAGACTACAGGCTGCCATTTTTGCGCCATGAGGTTACCTTGCTGGAAAGGCTTAGGCCTATTATCGTTTTTTGAACCGAAATTTGAATTAACTCAGAATCAGTGCCAGGAGCAATAAAACTTTGCACCGAAGGCCTTTACATATACTTTTTTTTTACCTTTTTATTGCTTTTCATTGAACTGTTAAAAGGTATAGTCTCATTTATACATTGTAAGGTGGACTTTGCGGACCATATTGATAACAAACAGTGTCAATGATGTCCCGGTTCTGCATGTTGCGGCCTCAGTAAAGTTCCCTTGACTTTTGCTCATGTAACATGTGTGAAATCAAAAAAACAAACAAACATAAAGTTGCTGCTGTACTGACATGAAAGAAATAATTGGTGACATATGCATTGTCAGTGTGTGTCAGTAGGTCCACCTTGCAATCAAATGTATAAAATTATTTTGAGTATAGTTTTTGATGGTCTTTTAATCTGTATTTAATGCTTCTTTGCCATTTTATCCCATGTCCGCCTAGTACCTGCTGCAGGAGCTGGGGGGGGGGGCGAAAAGAGAGCGTTTTTCACAGATTTATTTATTTAATTGATTCATGTTTTACGCCGTACTAAAGAATATTTCACTTACACGTCGGCGGTCAGCGTTATGATGGGAGGAAACCGGGCAGAGGCTCCTGGGCCATTCTGTGCCTATTGGCTTACCATCCGTTTCTCCTAGATGGCAAATTAGAGATTCAGTTGCCATCAGTGTCATACGGCTATAAACCCATTATACGTCGTGTTTAAGGTCGTTTGTGTTAGATTGGGTATTGGTCTTGTTATTATTTATTCGGAGCGACCATTTTGGTTGATAGCTCATGCACAAATGTCACTTTTCCACGTGAGATATCAGTATCATTATGTCGACATTGGGTCTGTCCTATTACAAAGAGGCACGGTAGTGATATGACCGAAATCATTTTGAAAGCGAAGCCACATCCCAGTGGAGTCAACTGTCAAATACATGTTGTATCTAAACAACCGTGATGTAAAGCCCTGATGAAAATGCTGCGGTGTACAGAACTCGACACAGTCGAGTACGCTGGGATTCCGTCCTGCACCTGAAATGAATGGAAGATTGTTTATTTTGTTTGAATTCTTGTCATCGCCAAATTAAAGAATCTTTCACACAAAATATGGCAGAAATGCAGGAATACAAATTTCGGCTAGCTGATGTGCACTGCAAAAAAAAAAAAAAAAAAAAAAAAAAAGACTGTAATTTTACAGCACAAAATGATGTAAACTGGAACAGTAAATTCAAGTGTAAAGGTAATGCTGCAATTTTTGGTGTTGGTTTACATTGTATTCCTGTAGGATTATAAGATATGGTACAAATGTTCATAACACAAATTTACAAATGTATTGCCCATAAGTCCAATAACCATTGTAATTCTTCATGTAAAGGAGGTGAATATGCGGTAAATATATAGTTAACTTTGTCTCTACAGTAACGTGTAAAAAATATACAGCCAAAATTACTGGTTACAGCACTTTTTCCTGTAAAATTACACCATTTGTTTTTGGAGTGTCCCCATTTAATATCACACTCTTCCCACCGTTCGGGCACGCCAATCTATAGTAGCTCCATCTGACGATGTACTAACGTATACCATGCAAGAAGTACAGAGCCACACCCAACCCCGGAAGAAATCATACAGGGCTAATAATCGAGACCCGCTTCGTCCATCTTCGATATGACTTCGAGAATGGCCGAATCTCGACGTAGGAGTAGATTTGCCGTTAAGTTTTGAATTACGGGACTAAGTAGAAGTTCTCGCTATCACGTGACCTGGGTTTTACTGTAAGATGCCATCAGCTTTCCGCCTATAAATAAGTAGGCCTCTTGTAACGTATACTACGTCCTACATATTCACTCAGGTGACCCAACAACAGTCATGGATAAGAACTCCATCTTCAGACATTCACTGGGCCTATCAGTGTAACGTTTTTCACTTCGTTCCACAATGGTAAAACACAGCGGTCAAATGCTTCGAAAGAGGCGTCAGAATCTCATTTGATATATCCACCATATCCGTTCAGATATCCCGTTTGATTCGGTCTTTGTCGCGGAACTGCTGATCATCGAAATGATATTCACGATGATTTTATAAGAATTTGGTGCAATGACTGATAAACTCCATCGCTGAACATTATTTAACGGAAAGCGTTTTATTGGGCTAATGGCGCACTTCCCCATGTGTGTTTCACGTGGGTCTTCATCGAGCGCCTGCGGCAATTTAATGTCACCAAGGCCACTTTGAGCGGTGAGATATAAGGATTCCCTGTCCAAGTATTCACAAAGGTTAAAAAAAGTTAACAAAACGTCACAACGTAGCACCAGGTTTCACTTCAGTGCCTGTTTGTTTACACCGCTTGCCTTACATGACCACAAGTTAGGTCAGTTCAGTGGGCGTAAATGTTGAAGGTTTCCGGTGCAAGCTACAAGTCGTTACTTGGCACTGCACAAAACTCCTCGGTTGTCAACAGAACGTTGGGAAAATACGTGTCACAGGATACCAACCACAGCCGTTGTAGGAAGACGCTGTTCTCCGCAGTAAACGGGCTACGGATTTCGAAGAATTCTGTAATATCGAAGATTGCAACGCAAACTAGGAAAATGCACTGTTTATACATAGCCAGTTCATCATGTACGTGCGCGTCATGGCATGTCATGTATTGTGACGTCATGTAGTCAGTTGCGGAAGTAAAAATGGAGCTTACAGATCACTCAGTGTCGTATATGTTGTGTTTTTAATTAGTACATGTAATTACGGAGTTGTTATAAATTCTATCATGAGTTCGAACAAGATTGGGGTAGGAATCGAAAGGTATCGTTTTTAAGTCCAACTGACTTATTGCGCCACTTGACTGCGTATCGATGGTTACAGACGAGAATAAAAATTAAAAAAAAAAACTATGAAAATATTTTGCAACAGCCTCAGGTATGAAACACTCTAATCAGCTTTTGCCTTCATTTTCCCACAGGGGCACGCCATGGAATCACTGGAGAACGAAACTTTTTTCGAGGTGGGTGGACAAGAACCACAGGGAGTGCCCGGTAAATCCGTTCTGGACACTTTGATTGGGATACAGGCGGTGGTTCTCGCGGTAGGCTTGTCCGGTAACTCCTTAGTTATATACTTATTCGGCCGGCGTGGCGAGCTTTTCACCCACACCATTGCTGTACTATCACTGGCCGTCAATGATATGATCTTCCGCTGTCTCTTCATACCGTTCTCCATCGCCCTTGAAGATCAGTGATTCGTTACAACTTTCGATTATGTCTGCAAGTTACCACTTTTTTCAGCCTACAATCCTTGCTGCTGATTGCTCTTGATCGATGCACATGCGTGTGTGTCAATCACATCCAAGCCAAGTATCACAAACGAGCTTACATCGCTATTGTGGTGGTTGGCGTGTTTTCGTTATCGCTGTTAACATTGGCTACTGCGACTTCACTGATTCTACAATAGTTAGTCGGGGTACTTTGGTATAGCTTTTTATCTGAAGTACGGTTGCAAACAGCGCATTCTGGATCTACCTCGCTAGATGACATCGGTGACAAGCCTAGCGGTGATACAGAATCGAGTTTGTCGCCTGCTGGTGAGGTCGACGACACCTGGCGCGCCTGAAAACACTGCTGGTAAGGGGAGGCAACTCGTGCAGTTGCAACAAGAGCAGATGTCACTGGCTGTTGTTATGTTTACCATCACACTCGTGTATTTTATTGGGTTCGTCCCGGGATTATTAAATTATTTTGACCACGTTGAAAACGTGAGCGTCATAGTTTTCCAGATGTACCTTATAAGACACGTGAGCAAATTTTTCGTGTATTTGAGTCTTGGAACAACCTTTTGCAAGAAGTTCATGGAACTGTTTCAGTCAACATGATCACGACTTCGGTCTGTTCACTGAGAGTAAAATGAGATCTGTATGTGTATCTTTTTATTAGTGTCCTAAAATTTCATTATGAAACATTTTGTGAACGAAGATAATTGTTCTGAGAAGAAGACTATGCCTTTACACATAAAACGGATTTGCTTAATTGTTTTCTGAGAAGAAAACGTTGCCACCGCGGTGAAACTGTTTGCACCCTTTTTGAAATCATTTTCTGCACGGTGGAAATATTGTTCAATTTCTGTTTTTGACAAATTATACTCATAAAACTGTTTAATAAGCTATCAAAAGTGAGAGGAGAAAAACATAATAGAATTCAAACGGAATTAGACTAAGCTAGTAATACATATTATTCTGTCATAAGTTGTTACTCATGAAGAGAATTAGACGGCCAATTTTCTTGACATGATATCCATGTCAGATTTCAACCTCATAATCATCCTTGTGTAATTTTAAGTTCCATAAAAATATAAGCATGTCAGCCACCCTTTGATTTCAACCGTTCTTAAAGACATCAACGTTGGTATATTGAACATGGGCAGTGACATGCAGAAGAAGACCACATTTTTTGCGAAGTCCACACCATCTAAAAAGCAATTACGTGCTGGTTCCAAATACGGTCTTCTTTATGTTTGGTATTTTTCTTACAATTATTAAAACGGAAATAAATACTGAGGTACTTCGGTGGACTTTTTGGATCGTATTAGAGCATAGTGACCTCACAGATTCTTTTTAGCCGCAAAACATCTACTGATTCCTGTATGTGTACGTTCTACGTGAATGCATATGTAGTATAACAATCTGTATGTAATGTGGAAACATAACAGTTACAAAAAAGTCACAAAGTTACAATCTAAACGACTCTTGTGAGTGTAATTTCCGAGAAAGTATAATATGAATTTGACATATTTCATAATGTAGAGAGCAGACTAATATGGAGTATGGGTATAAAGCAAATTTTGCTCCCATTATGTGATCGTTTTTAGTAGGCCTACAGAGGTACTATTAAGAGGCAAAAACCTAGTCGACCCACAGCTTTGTATATAGGGCTTATGCTCTTATTATTTACAAGATCTTATACGTTTTCAAATTATGATTAACGTCACATCTTAACGCTGTTTTGCCTCGTGTCTTTTGTTAATATTCAAATGCGATATTTCTTATCTTCTTGTGTCCAGACTTGATGTTGAATTGCATGGCTTCATCTCTAAACAGCAAAGGTAGCCCACATATACATGTATAGTTCATGAGGAGCATTTCTGGTACATATGGACCGAAAAAGGGTCACTCGAGGATGAGGCTGTTCATTAACACGCGGTCTTCAATCTCGAGACAAACACATTTAGATAAGTTATCTGGCAATTGCCCGTCCTTTCGAACAGGCATTCATTATTGGTAAAGAAACTGAGAGGACCAAAGTGTTTCTTCGTTTTAAAAAGCCGAATAAAAATGGGCGCGAGAAATTCCTTACACAGAAAACGGTTGCGTCGTATATACCTATTTTGTGTGATTACTATGAATATATACCACTGGCAGTCCGGTAGCAAATAATGGTGTGAAAACAAATTTGCCTGCGGTCAAAGCTCGCTGTGTGTCGATGCGTTCCAGTTGTACGTGAATTCACGCGCTCACGCATGCAATATTAATATGTCTAATAATGCATGGATAACGATAGTAGTAACAACAATCCGGTGGCATTCGATTCACTATAGCTTTATACAGAAAATTCGATTATGTTCGCCAAACACTGGGATATCCTGTGTCAGTGCGTGAGATCACGCACCCTGATGATAATGGGATTGTACATAACGGAATCCCGTGTAGCCCGTTTTTGTTGAAAGGAGACAACACTTTCTTGGGAAAGAAGGGGTAACGTGCAGGACAACACGACATACTGGGCAAAAAGATGTATGGCAGCACGACACATGCATTGCACATGAGAAGACGTATAATGCACATGGCAACAAGACATACGTGACAGAGAAGGTGTAACATGCATGGCAAGACGACATACTGGACAGAGAAGGTGTAACAAGCATGGCAAGTCGACATACGGCACAGAGAAGGTGTAACGTAGAGGTCAATACGACATACTGCACAGGAAAGGTGTAGGCTAACCTGCATGGCAACGCAATATACTGGAAAGAGAAGGTGTAACGTGCGTGGCAACGAGACATACTGCATGGGCTTATTTGTATCAAGTACACTTCATACGGCTCTTAATTGAGCGGTCAAAAACGGAGACTTATAGACCATAATCAGATTCTGGACACTTAACTGATGATATAGAAATAACTACATGTGCGTAAATGGTGACAATATAATATTTTATGTTGGTAACCACCAAAGAAAAACCTTATGTGCATCTAAATTGCTAGACTTTTCACTACACTTTAAAAGAAACCTAATCAACAACATGACAAGTGAAAAACTATTAGGCCTACCACTGCGGAGCAATCTGTCTTGGTCATTTCGTGTTGACAGCAGAATCAGTACGGTTAAGAGCAAATTGTTTCTATTATGTGCTTAAAGTTTTTCTTACCACGCTTTGCTTGGCAATAATTCCTTAACCTCATCCAACTAGAAAGTTGGTTTTAGCCTTAAGTGCGGCTCATTACTTACTATGACAGATTTATAGTTAGTATATAACGGAAGAAATGATGTGTACATTTGTATCATCTGTCTTATCGACATCGGTTTAGCGTTGCTATTCTAGTAGGGCCTATACAAGATTTTTAAACGATCAGGCAGGGGCGCTTGAATGAACTGAAATGTTGGGCCACCTTCTAAGCTAATCTGGCCCTGAAACTCTGGGATGTTAGATAGCCGTACACGTTTTTAAGCATTTATGCATTGTCAAAAAATAAAGATATCCACCGACAAAATTTTGATTGAGTCACAGAAATTTTTTTCTCTCACAAATTAAGTTACCAAATAGCTCCCATGCTTTGTACTTGTTTTCCGTATAACACAAATAACACAGCTGAAATACGCGTTGTATGCATTATGAATTGCTTACTCCAAGAGCAAGCGGTCACATTGATCATTGTTTATAACACATGTACAGTAAATGCTTCTAGAATGAACTCACCATGAAAACAAATACATTTATGGCGTCATTTGGAAAGCTAAAACGAGACGCAAAGATGCGTTCCTCGGAAACTATCATACGGTTAAAATAGTGCCTTCAAAAAGCTTCTCACTAAGCCCTTTTCTTTCACTCCTATCGTTGATACAATGCATAAATTATCAGTAGAAAATGATATCCAACGTCATATATAGCAGCCTGCGGATGGTCGTGAGTTTCCCACGGGCTCTGCCCGGTTTCCTCTCACCATAATGCTGGGCCCCGCCGAATAAGCGAAATATTCTTCAGTACGGCGTGAAACACCAATCAAATCAACGTCATATATTACAGGGTGTTAGAAAATTTTCAGGTAAGGCTCCATGGAACTGATGTCTAGTTGTTATATCGGCCTGCTGAAAATATGGCAAAAACAGTGTTTTAAGTGAGGTTTGATTGTGTATAAGTTTTGATATACACCGCGTATACTCCAAATTTGAAGGGTATTCGAGGGTTCATGTTCATGTTTCAGATTGCAGACATGTATCGAAATACCATGCAACTTTCTGTAGAATGGTAGCCATGTTATATGCCCAAGCTTGAGTTGAGTTTACGGAAGCCGCGTCTTTATTGCTATTAATTTTGTTCGAAAGTTCTACATACATACATACTGTAAGGGTACCACTATCGGCGAGGAAAAGTGATAAACAAATGGCGGGATTCGTAAAGTTCAGGTTGCTGGGCGTGCCGCGTCTGTATGACGTCATTATTTTCCCACGGTCATGTGCCCTGTGTTTTCATTGGTTAAGAAATGGAATTTTTTTTATTTTACTAAGAAAAAAAGATACTGTACATAACCTGTGTTCTATTCAGTACCGGAAGTCTTACATGATGTTGTCACGTGTTTAACGCGCCGATCACACATAGGTATATGTAATGGTAGTATTCGTGTTACCTTGAAATATCTCGAGACATTCGATGGTTTAGAACTCCCACCACACAGCGCTGGATGCCTAGGTAGACGTCTATATCACTACACCATTCGGTTTGTTGTGTCAAATGATACTTTTCAGACGTGGTTAGGATAGATGAATTTAGTAACCATTCAATGTGCATGTGCGTATGTCACATGGTTGTGTCACGTGGACATCATTTGACAAGGGGATCCTCTATGCTACAGTCAGAGTTCAACAAGACTCAGTCAGGGAAGCATGACTGCACTGTCGTCACGTGTCGCTTGGTAAGCGACAAGCCCATCAACCTCTTACTGGTGACAGCGTCCAAATCCGGATGGAATATTCCGGCTTCCAAAGGCTAGTCAATCCGCGTAAATATAAAATCCACAGTCCTTGGGGATTCTCAGATCGAAAGAGGACAAGGTACGCCGACTATGGTATATGTCCAACTCCCCGGCAAGGAGCATCTTTCCTAAGCGGACGGGTTGACAGCAGCTTCCGTGATGCCGAGCTGGCGATATATGTTTCACTCCTCGGAAATATACACAAAGTCACTTTCAGGGTAAACTGAGATGAACTGTACGTAATCGCACAAAGAGACAATGAGCAATACAAGCTCCAAAAGAACGTCTCAAACAAAATAGCACTTGGCGAAATGCAAGCTCACAAAGTGATACATACAGAAAAATGGAGTATAAAATGACGAATGTCGAATGGCTTGAAAGCCGATATCTCCAAATCCCACAAATTCTTCTAAGTGGACGAGAGCAAATATGACTGCTCTCAAATGGATATGATTAAAAGGCTGCGAGCTTTACAACTTCGTGACTCATATTTATAGACTGACGTAAAGAAAATTCTGGATGGTTTGTTCGTAAAGATGTTTATAATATGGGTACATCTTTACAGAATGTACGCGTTGTGTGCAATGACACGAAACTGATAAACACAGAAGCCTCGAGAACACGCGACTGAATTCTAGTGCAGGCTATCACGTACACAGAGGGAAAATGTAGGTCAAACACTGATCCGGTTAGCGCAGAAAAAAAAACAAAGGAAAAAATATAAAACATACATACATACATACATACATACATGCATGCATTCAAACCGGGTAGCGAAGAAAATGCCGCCTTTAAACCCGGGTTTATCCCAGCATGCTCTTGAGTAAATAAGCAGTGACTTGTGTGGAGACTTGCCGGCGAGCTACACGATAGAGTTCCCCATTAAGAGCCAGGGCTATTAACACATCAGTAATCCCGGGATACGAATATGTCTGCATAGAAGTATAAAAAAAATCCAGTATTTCAGAAGCTGCTTTCTTGTGAATATTGATACGAGGTAAGGGGCTTGTGTGGCTACTTGATCCGAGCGCAGAGTTTGTAGAGGAAGCGTTTTGAGTGGAAGCGCTTTAGGGAAACCCTCACGATGGAGCCTATATAGTCTTGTCAGACACAACTAGGTAACACAACGTGCAGAGTTGAAATTAAGCGCTGAGGTTGCCACTAACTATACCCGTAACCTTTATAAAACTATATAGTTTTATAGATAAACCTGTGGTCAAAGTGACTACAACGACGAGGGGTTAAATAACAAGAAAGGAGTTCTTAAATATATACTTACTACTTCTACTTACTATGTGCCGCTGTCCCGGGTTCAAAGTGGAGAGAGAGCGAACGCCAGCCAAAACAAGTCAATCCCAGTTCAATTTGGTGAAGTCCGAAAGCAGAGGGTATCTCCAAGGAGAGAAGTTATAGTCTTAGATCGGGGGTATCAGGAAGCACAGTAACGTAGCGTGTGAGTGGCCAAAAGACTTCTTCTTCATTGAAATTGGGGGATTCCTTTATATAGCAGTGAACAAGTAAATCTTTTGTTTCTAAATCACCGGTCGTAAATTTTGAAGCCTGCGTTATCTCACTTCATGTATCGTCTGGAGGTGCGCTCTTTCCTCCTTTGGGTAACATTAATGGGGGCCAACGGCGAGAACCATCTTTGACACATCTGTGGGAATTTCATCTTGGGCCATGATGTAGCATTGTCCCATCTGGACAATCAGCCACGCCAAACGAACTTAAACCCGACCGTGAATTTAATCACCTTGTGTTTTCCTTAAACTTACGTCGGTCCTAACCCGGATACATGTAATCACGACGTGTGCCTCGTAACAATATTTAACTCGAATGTGTGCATTGTGCACTTGCCTTCGACGCTTATGTGAATTTTTTTTGAAAAGTATAAGTGAGACTGTTTATATGCATTCCAAAGCTGTTGTAACGTCACGGCTGGAAAGTCTGCACAATGCAAATTTTACTCTAATACCAAACTCCGACTTTAAGATAAATAATACGTGGTAAAATACCACAAAATCCTCCCATGATACATGCATGAAGTGATCGAAGGAGATTGGCTGAGAGTTGAGGTAGGATTTTCCAGGGTTAAAATTTGAAACTTTGCTAATGCGTGAATAAATGTATAATGATCAAAATTTAGCATAACCTGGACTTACCTACTTCTCACAACAGCCAATCAGCGACGATTCTGTAAACCTTCAATTGCACTTACCTGGAGAGATGTTCCAACCTTGAGAAAAGATAAAAATACTCTCCATACCTTATCTTGACATCATGTTCACGGCTAATGCCACTTTATTATTGAACTGACATCGAAAATAAAACTAATGGCCAAAATAAGTGTAAAAAAATAATCGAATTTTATGGATGGCATTTTATTCCTTACTTTCTGAATTTCAGGTCAGAACAGTTATTTCATATGTTTCAGTATATGCTACATGTATTCTCCTCCAGAAACTTGTAGGCACTGAACGCTACAAATCCGATTCATAGCAACATTTAATTGCACTCTTTCAATAATTCTATGTAAAATGAATCTAAAAATTGGGTAAACAGGAAAATTCTGATACAATTTTAATTTATGCATCTTTCTTTCAATGATCATTTTAATTTGGGGCGGAATTTTCTTTCACTGCCTGACTTCTGGTCATCAACCCAATTTCCTCCCACCATAATACTGGCCGTTTTCGTATAAGTGAAATATTCTTCAGTACGGCGATAAACACCAATCAAATAAATAAAAAAAAATTGTGGTCATCAAGTTATAAGCAATTTAGTATGGGAGGGGGAGGGAAACATGAATTGTAACTCACCAGTGACTCTGTAAGTCACTGCACTAGCGTTTCACCCATGCGGTTGCTGTGGATTCTGGCCCGCGTCATGCTGGCCTCCTCTTCGGCCGTACGAGGAAGATCCGCCAGCAACCTGCGGATGGTTGCGGGTTTCCCCCGGGCTCTGTTCGGTTTCCTCGGGCCATAATGCTGGCCGCCGTATAAATGAAATATTGTAAAACACGTCTTAAACATTTTTCTGTTTAGGTCAGTCTCCATCATTGATGATGCACAGAAAGGTTGTCCTCTCCCGCACAGTATGTCTGCTTGGGCATCATGTCGGCCGGGTTCGAGAAGATCCTGATGGTACCTAATCCACAGTACAGCATCCGCCGGGCTCTGCCCAGCATGACCGATGACCTGATTCTGAAGAGACGTGATGTGACGGTCTATCAACTGCAAGGCTTTGATGCCTTGTGGCCGGGTGATACCAAAACGAAAGTCATAACCTACAAACCCACTGGCCTGGACTTCCAGAAGGAGATGGCGGTATGGCGAAGGTTCATGCGGAGAGTCATGGTAGCAGGTCTTGGGAGAAATCATTCCGCAGCGTCATGTACATGGCTGAAGGTCAAGAAATTTTCTGTAGGCTAGTACGTGGAGACCCAGAAGCCTTTCAGAAGATCAAAGAGGGAAACATCGATTTCGTTCTGATGGACGGAGGGCTTTGTAACTCCTGTTACGCTGTCATATCGTGAGTGTTAAAAGTTCCATTCGCCATTTACAAAGACGTTTTGCTACACTGGCTCGGTCGTCAGTCGTTCAGGCCTCATAAGGAACCCGACGTCATACTCCCTGTATCTGATCTCATGTCTCCCGTTGACGTGGTCCTTGATGGTCTTATTATGTTCCTTAAATACGTGTACACGATATACCACGTCCCCATGCAACACGTGAAACGCATCGCACCAGAGCTAAACCGCAAGCAGACAGCTAACCTTCTGTTTTCTGAGCAAATATATCTGGAGAATGATGCCACCATTCTGGGATACGCACATCCAAGACCTCCTGTCACTTTGGCGGCATGGACTCGACCTGCCTCAAGAAGACACAGTATATATACATTCTAAGGGCTCCTCGTCTTCATGTGACTGAAAAATTGTCGACTACGACGTAAAACCCAAGGATACATAGATGTTCTAGCACAGTCTTTCTAGCAGAGCCCGAAGGAAACGGCTCGAAAGTCGTCAGGTACATAGTAAGACTTGTTATCATTCAGTGCGAAATTGTGGACAATACATGATATGATGTTGCTAATTACAAATGATATCAGGCTGTGAATATCAGAGTACAAAAGGCATGCAAAAATTATACCTTTTAAAAATTTTCTTCTGAAGCCTCAAAAAATTTGGAAACAAGTAGTCAATCAATCTCAGCCCTTTACTGGTAGCATTACCTATAACCGTGTCACTTAACATATATAACAATATTACAATTTATACCGGCAAATTCTTGACAATTTATATTCCAATTAAATTTGTCGTTCCAATCACGTGGCATATTCATTTCTTCAAGCCTTATCAGCGTCCTCAGCCAAATTAGGACTATTTGTCACTGCGCGTTCAGGGATCCAACAAATCCGGACTGGTGAGCTCTGCGCATGAAACTTATCGATTAGATCTACCTGCAGATTTAAATTATAGATGAGTGTCTTTCCTTCAATACCAAAACAGTAAACAGGGATTATTTATTATCCTTCTAGACTGTGGGCAGCAGCGGAGAGGATCTTTAAACCAGCTCGGGTATTCTTCACCTATACTACAGATCGGATCAATTTTTTTATCAAAATTTGTTTTTTATCCAACCAAGCGTCCCATTTTTTACCCGTTATCCACATACCTGTATGGCCAGTCCGGCCCTGTGGGGGCTGGTAGCTGGAATTGAGAGAGAAAACGGATATTTCAACAGGTGGCATCACTGCTATAGACGGTAATCAGGTTATAGCCGGCCTACCAGTGAGCACAGCCGATAATCTGTCACCCGAGCGGGAAAGGGTGTCTTCCCGTTTCGCTTACCTCTGTCCTTTGCAAAATGGGAAAATGGGTGAATTAGGAAAACTGTGAACACACTACACGTTATCGCATTAAATGATCATGGCCATGGGTGAAAGTCAGGAGGGTTTCAGTAATAAAATGCTACACATAGCACGGTAATTAGAATCAGTAGAATCATCATGAAGCCGCAACACTCATATATTCTTGGTACAGGAGTCTTCTCTCTTTTTTGACTTTTGCTTGACTTGCTGAACCAGGAAATAACGACGTTCATCTGCATGCGCTAAGAGATCACTGGGTGGTACAGGTAGTGGAACAGTATTTTGTTATGAATACGAGAGACAGGTGAACAATATTCTGTCTTGACACTGAATAGATTTAAAAGATACAAATACGGCGGTAATAATATGTGTTCAGTGATCTCCTGTGTCCGGCAGCACAGGGCGGTGAAATGGGGGCAGGGTGGGGATGGGGATGAGAGAGTAGGCGAAAGGGAAATAAATCCGGGGAAATTGCAAGGTGACAATCCCTGCTGGTGGGAACATCACCCTTTACCGACACACAGGGACTCGTTCACGTTGAGTTATGTGGACAAGGTCGTTGTTCCATTTTTCGAGAACAACAGAAATCATAAGGGTCGGGGAACAATTTTTAAAGACTTCAAGGCACCCACGCGGAACAACACCCCGCTCCTGCACGTGCATAGTCTGACCCCAACACCCATAGACATCTGTGTGAACAAAGAGTTTAATGAGCCATTGACACGTTTTTTGGATTCCTAAGAAACATTGTCTCGTGTAAATTAAAATTACCAGAATGCATATATAACGTTTTCCTTAAATTGGCTCCATGTAATGGGTTTATTTTGATCACGAAATACAGCTTTGAATACTCTCTAAGCAAATGACCGCTATCCTTTCAGGCCTAGGCTTGCGTAACTTGTGACGTCACAGTTTGTATGATCAGATTGAAAACATATGATAACTTACATTTAAAGACTGAATCTTGACAATTCAGCAAGGGTGTTCAGCTTGTCATCATAGTATGAACTTAAATCACAAATGTTGTTTGTGTCATTTCGGTGGCTCGATCAATTTCTGGTCATATGTTTTGCAGAGAAATTAATTATTACCTCGATGTCCTTGAAAGTAAATTTCCCCACGATGAAAAAAGTAGTTTACAGGACAGCGTATTGTGTTATATTTCGGACATTCCTATGATGTACAGCGTTAATGGACAGTGCCACTAAAATCACACATACAAACCATTCATCGGAACATACTCCCATAATGACCCACGTCACACCACCTGAAAATGGTCGACCTCACAACAAAGTAAGGTGCTACTACATCTGGACCGACCCTCTGTCAATGAACAACAACACTTTCGAGCTAATGAATAAACAAGACAATATGGCCTGTGCTCTAAAATATCAATTCTTCCACACAGAAGCGAACAAGACAACACGAAAAATTATTAAACTGCATACTGGCGTCCTCTCCGGCCGTACGTGTGAGGGTCTGCCAGCAACTTGCGGATGGCCGTGGATTTCCCTCGGGCCCTGCCAGTTTCCTCTGACCATAATGCTGGCCGCCGTCGTATAAGTGAAATATTCTTGAGTACGGCGTAAAGCACCAAATAAATAAATAAATAAATAAATAAATAAATAAATAAATATTATTTAACTGTATGTACACTGCAAACGAAAAGTGGTTGAAAAGAAAAACACAACACATATATACTTATAAACATATTCCTGTCCCCACTTTAAAATCACCTTAGTGTATGTATGTATGCATGGGGTTTTGGTCGTATTCGACAATTTTCCACTTATATGACGACAAGGAGTCTTTAGCATGTATATATATCCTCTGCCTCCTTGTGGCAGGGCGAGAGTGCAGCAACTGGAGAATCATGCGGAAGACAGCACACATGAAACCCACGACAATCCGCAGATTGCTGGCAGACCTTCCCACGTACGGCCGAAGAGGAAGCCAGCATGAGTGGGACTTGAACTCACACTACCACTTTGGTGTGAGGCTCCTAGGTCATTTCGCGGAGCTAGCGAGCAAACCAACTGATCAGAGTGGGGGTTTAAATACGAATAGTGAGAAATAACGTGAAGTACAAAAACTGAAACTGTAACAGCATCTTTCCACCCCCATTACCATGACACAAAGACACCATCATGTCCTTAACACTCCTCACACCAACATTTTTCCCTGATCCAGTGGAAGAGGCGAGAGGTGGTGTGAAGGTGAGGAGGCGTGAGGGGTTAGATAACCCTTCCACTCACATTAATTGCTTCGAAATCAAATGTACATCACAATCCACCATCTATATTTACTAACATAGCACAAATCTTGTGTATCCGTCAAATCTTTTAAATAAGAGACGGGCCTTGGAACTGTAAGAATCAAAATCCAGAGAGTGTTAGCTACTGGCCGGTGGAGAGGAATTTTTTGTTAGTGTAGTCTACTTTTCTATACACAACAAAATGAAGTTAATCATCGTGATCCCAGCACACCGCTAACCCACGGGCTACATGTCGTCCTGCAAAACCCGAAGTGTTCACTTCGAATGTCACGGCGTTGGAAATTAGAGGCGACTAGAAAGCTTCCCGCGGGAAGAAATGACACGGATTTGTAAAGGGGTCTGTTTTTCTGACGAATTGTTATCACCGGTTATCAGATGAGAATATTTCTCCGTTGAAATATTGGAAGCAAAAGGAGTTGTATAGGTAGCTCAACAGGTGGCCACAGTATGTTAACAAATTACTTCATCGAAAATAAAAATAAATCACATCTATTTGTGGCGTGCAGAAGGACACGTAGTGAAATGTCCCACAGTAACGTAACGAGGCTATTTTGCAGATTAATATTACACCCATTACATTTTAGAGTGGTCTCAGCAAATTTTCACCACTGAAACCCTTCCTATATATATATATATATATAAATTCCTAGTAACTTTAAATCTGGAATTCATAATTTTTGACCACCAATAGATTTCTGCTACTTGTAAAGGCTGCGCTATGCTCCTCCCAGAAAATATAGGTTGGGTCGGGCTGGGGATAGGGTGGGTGGGTGCGGGTGGGAGTGAGGGTGTACTGGCTCAGTCTGCAAAAGCGTTGATTTTGTCATGACGGATCGGCCCTTGACAAACGATTGATCGATTGATTGATTGTTATGTAACGCCACATTCAAGAATTATTTCACTTATACGACGGCAGTCAGATGGGTAGTGCACCAACATTCTGTAAAATACTGACAACCTTTCTCAAGTGTGATGTGTGAGTGCAGATATGCACGGCATAATGGTCGACGACAACAAAGCGGCATTCAGTGAATGAACCTTGTCGACAGATCTTTTTCACCGAGATCCCTACAAAGATACAATACAATACAATACAACAGAATACAATACAATACAAGACAAGACAAGACAAGGCAAGACAAGGCAAGATAATACAACACAATACAACACAACACAACACAACACAACACAACACAATAACAATGTTGGGTAGGTATAGCGTCGTAAAATCATATCCCGCTTCGCACAGGACAACCTGCAAACGGAACGGTTTAAAGGTTTGAAATACGAGAAAAGTTTAAAGGTTTACTTAATTTTCACATTCAGGTTTTGTTTGAAGCGGGAAGAAGGAAAACGTACATTTATGCCAACATATCAATCACAGCTCCTTGATTTGTGCCAATGGGTGTCGTCTCTTATTTTAAACTTGCATCAGTTTCGTCACGTATCGGCTGGGTGTCAAGTGACACCAGGCAGTAAGACGTTCTACGAGACCAAGAAAGGTAGTAAGAAGTCAGTCGAGAAGAAAGGCTTTTCTTTGGATATGTGTCCTTCTAGGCAAAGCAGAATAAGTTGGCCGAGGAGGCTGTGGTATATGTCCAGATTATTTGCAAAGGCGTGAGCAGAGGAGACCGCGTCCGCCAACCGGAAGCTCCTACCGTCTTCAGACACAGGTATACTTCGAGAAATATACATGAGACAGGAGAGACGACTTCCGCTCCAAGTCCTGTTCAATGAATTTCTGATAAAATCTGTCATAGATTGAGCAACTTACTATACCGCCTTTCTATGAACACCTCCCATATCTCAAATTAATATCGATCTTCGTCGAGGCGGAGAAGCAGACAGTACGAATGGTCATCACCTTTCCGCAAATACGTTTAGACCCATATAGACAATTACTTGTACTCTGATATTCGAATAGCAGAATGTCGCATTTGATTGATTGACTGAGTTACTTGTGAATACAGCAGTGTTGCACACGAAGGTGAATACTTTTAAAACTTTTAAAACATTGCTGGTACGGATTTTCTAGTATATCTATTACCTAAGGTCCATTTTGTTTTCAAGGGTTCTAGACCAGTGACGGCTAATATATTGCAGTTAACATTATTAGTTTTTTTCCCATCTCATTATGCTTAACAGAACAGACCACATATTTATAAAAGACACATCATATGAAAGGCAATTTCGTGCTGTTTCCAAATGTTGCCTTTATTATTTTTGACATTATTTTAACAACGATTAAAACGGAAATAAAGATTGAGGTGCTACGGGGGATTTTTTGGACCATACTGAAGCCTCATTACATCCTCAGATTGCCGTATGTCTAAGTGAATATATATGTAGTACAACACCTGTATCTGTATTTAATGTGGAAACATAACAGTAACAGCATGTTTAGCGACAAATAAAGAATCTCTGACGTCGACTTGCTTCGATATGGTCCAAAAAGTCCACCATAGCGCCTCAATCTTTATTTCCGTTTCTGTCACTGTGAAAAAAATATCAAAAATAATGAAGACCACATTTGGAAGCAGCACGAAAGGCCTTTCAGATGATGGGTACTTCCTAAAAATATGGTCTGTTCTTTCACGCGACGGTAGTAGGAGGGGTGTATAATTTGCAGCTACTGGGCTAGTTTTACTCTCGAAGATGTATTCCTTTATGTTTGAAAGTTTCTCTGAGTTAAAACATTTGGATAATCCTATCACACTTGCCCCATCTACAGTACAAGTCCAGTGACGTCTCCACCTGGTACCAAGAGGAAGACGTCGTGGACGGAGACATATAAATATTATAAATGCATATTCTTGTCACCATCACGACCATCCGATTCCCACTCACCACTGATCTTTCCTTCGCGTCCACAATAAATCAATAACAACCCACTAAATAATGAATGGGTACGTATATCTTGGAAGTCGTTCACCAACTAAACATGACCCCGACCCGCATAACAATGCTAATCAAAAGAGGTGTGTTCCTAGTGAAGGAAGACTCTGGTTATCTGAATAGTAACCGTATATTAATGGGCAGCCCACGATGGTGGAGTCCACTATTTGTTTTTCCTGGAGGTCCTCTTGGCTTGGCTTTGTAACGTGGTCTAATCTGTGGAATTGTGGTTGGTGTGTTACAAGGATAGAACGTATGAAGTAATAACATAGTCCTTGCATCTGAATTAGACTTCGTGTCAGTGAGCTGTGAATAAAGCATTTTCTCTGTCAGTAACTGGAAAGTGCACCATTTCTTCCCTTTAGCAGGCTTGTGCAAACTTGAGGATGCATATACATGTATGTTTGTCATTAAATGTCTCATGAACGGTCGTTTTTTGTCTTAAAATTATTAGAAACCCAAATAGAAAGAATCGATAACTCTGAATAGTTACAATAAATGTGTTTTCCTTCAATTAATCTTCTGGGTTCAAGTAATTATTTATTTATTTATTTATTTATTTGATTAGCTATTTACGCCGCACTGAAGAATATTTCACTTATACGACTTCGGCCAGCATTATGGTGGGAGGAAACCGGGCAGAGCCCTGGGAAAACCCACGACCATCCGCAAGTTGCTGGCAGAGCTTTCCCACGTACGGCCGGAGAGGAAGCCAGCATGAGCTGGTCTTGAACTCATAGCGACCGCATTGGTGGGAGGCTTCGGGTCACTGTGCTGCGATAGCGTGCTAACCGACTGAGCCATGGAGGCCCGCTCAAATAATTAGAAATCCTTTCCATGATGGTCCCGAAAGTCTCTCTTCTAGGCAATATCTCCAGCAACTTTCTCATCCCAATCTCTGCGACATGGTTGAATATTGCCGACGTGATGTTAAGCCTTAATGATTCATTAATTCAACCACCAAAACAATGCAACCAATTAGAACAATTTCAAGGCAAGCAGCCGTAAACTAGATGTACATGTAGTGGAATCAACACGTCAGCAATAATCACCCGAGTACAATAAGGACACTTCTGCCCTTTTCAGAATCGATATTGACAGGACTCTACAGATGTCAATTTGCCTATCGGGTACCGAGGAAATGGTGGCCTTCTGAGAGACCTATGTAACAGTGACTGGTTACACATGTCGGCATGATTGTCCGAAATTTCGATGCTCCTTTACGATCTGTCTCTAACGGACGACCTTCAGAAATGTCACCGTTACATCGTTCCAGATGACTAGTATTACAGGTGTATTGGACACATTTTGTCATGGATTTTCCCCGTAATGTGTGGCCAACTTGTTTTGCTTCCGTAGTTGAAGTGGTGCTTTGTTATCCATTTAGGAGATGTCACTATCCCTTATTTTTTACATTTAATGTCTTCTTAATATCTATTTTATTTTCTACTTTGTGGCAATACCTCGACTATTAAATACACTCTCGTGCTACTCTGGAACAGTTTTGTTAGCAAATTCCTTCCGTACAAAGTGTCCACTGAACAAGCATCAATGGTTGAGTGTGATGTGAATTGTAAACCAATAGAAAACCATATCACATTTGTATTTTCGTATTTTTTTCTGTGTTAGACGCACATTTTCTCCTTGTAGCTTTGAAACCTAGGCGTCGATACCGGCATCGGTATACCAGCCCTCCACCTATGCCCCTGATATAGTTTGTAGCCCGCTCTCAGTTTTCATGAATGAGGACGGTGATCATCAATGGTTGGCGAATACTCGTCCAAACATTGTCTTTAGCTTGTGTGTCGCTATGGTTTTAAACAGGTCTCTTTGACAATACCAGCTGTAACAGTCATCATGAGGGAGCGGGCCATGTAAGGATGATTGCAGCTAAGTGTTGCTAATATCACCCTGGTAAAAACAGATTTTTGTGGAAAAACAGGTTAAGTTGGAGATTCATTTGGGAACTATGTAGTCTTTTACACTTATACTACACCTGTCTGCCGGTACAAGGACACCGCTTGGATTTCTGTATAACTTGGTGGCCTCCATGAGCTAAGCTGTCGGTTTTGGTCAGGTAATTTAAGTGTGATCATTTTTTCTCCACGAGGAAGGCTTCTTCAATAAACTTTACTCATCGCTAACAAAGTTGAAGGCTAATAGACGAATAATGTCAATAGATTTAAAACGAATAGTCTCAATCTAATTTCCAGTTTGTCTTTGGTGGATTCTCGTACGAGTTTCTATGTGAAACTCACCTTTGAACTATCTTAATGTTTGGGTAAGTATTTTATGAATTCATCCCTACGTGAGCTTAGTTTGTGAAAAAGCATCTCTGGATTTTGAGATATATATGTTTTACAGAGAACTGGACCTGTGTCATTAGTATTACCCAGCTCTGAATTCCTGTAAAATGATTTGATTTGTGCGAATATACCTTCACTGTAGCGGATAAAGTGATCTGTGGTTAACTCGGACATGGCATCATACAGACAGGCATCCCCAAGCCAGTGTTAACTCCTGTTTTTCTGCATAGGTGTACCCATTTTAAGTTATTGCCATGGCTTCCGTATACAATAAACCATTTTAATTCAGCACCAGCACTGCGGCTAGGGTTGAGTTGACAACAATCTTATCGTCATGTCACAATACCAAAATTACAGCACCCATCGTCTGACGTACGTGATATACATGTACTCTTGTTTATCAGAATAAGGGACACATGTCGATTGTCACATAAAGAACTTAATTAACATGACGTTTGAAAAATTAGACCTTAGTTAACTGGAAACGTGCATAATGTCTTGTGCGATTCTGTCTGATTGGCTAACGCGAGAAAGAGACTAACGTTCCTTTTCGTCCCCCGGAATTAGGCGCATTCATTTATTTTATTTATTTATTTCATTGGTGCTTTACGGCATACTCATGAATATTTCACTTATACGACAGCGGCCAGCAATATCGAGGTGGGAGAAGATCTTTGGAAACCCACGACCATTCGCAGGTATAGGCGCATTGAAGGCAACTGTGAAATAAACATCGCGGACAACTTGAGGTATGATTCAAAGCGCACCAAACGGGACGCCGTTGACTAGTTCTAAATAATACAAGTTACTGCAGAATTTAACTTACAGGAATGTTGAGGTTTATTGTTCACTGACACTTTGATCTCTCGGAGAGGATAAAACCTATAACGTAAATAATGAATGATTTTTCAAGACCTTATTTGTTTTCTTTCCAGTTTCTCCGTGGCTCAGATGAAGGACAGCCCACCCGTCCCCCTTGAACCTGCAATGACATCGTGATTTTAAGTGAAGAACTACAGTTTGTCAGGTACTTGCTGACTGAGAGGGATTTATATTCTGATACTCAAGTCTCAGTTATACCACCCATAAACCTTACTGACCTCATGTACACGTAAATGCAACATTTCTTTTGAAGTGCGATAAATACCGATGAAATAAATAAATAAATAAGTAAATAAACAAATCATTAAATCCAGATGCTATCAGATTAAAATAAACGGCTACAGTTGGAGGGTAAAACCAGAGTAGCAACGAAAGAGTGATAATGGGGCACCTTTCACCGGGTGATGGCGATTCTGTCCGAAATTGACTAGACTATTGTTCCCATGCACTGCACGACAAATACGTTATCAGTTTGCCCTCAAATCATCACTGTAAATGCAAGAATGAACAATAAAAACATCCCCGCTTGGGAAAATGTGATATGCAACTAGTGTGCCATACAACATATAGGCAGTAAAATTTCCAGATGGTAGTAAGCAGATTGTACCAAAAAGAAAACAACAAATACATCCCACATAAGGACGACATCGTGATTACTGGGAAACGATAACGCGCAATCGTTGAAATTCAGGCTTCTTGATAATTTACGGCTGACAGGGTCCTTCCCAACACTCAATGTAAACGCTCACACAACCTAACAACCCATATGTTCTATAATTTATAATGATTTATTAGGCGTCGTTTGTTTAGAACAATTCAAGTGATCTGTTTCCATCATATTTATAATAAATAGTGCCATAACACAATCCAAGGTGGGTGGGCGAGGGAAGGGGGGGGAGAGAAGACAAGCCTCGGAACTCTTACAGTCAACGGAAAGAATCCTAGCTGATGCAGTTAGGAATACACTCTCAAAAATCACAGTATGAAGCCTAAAGCCAGAGCAGCAAACGATTGTAATGTCTAAAATAAAAGTACTGCTCCTTTTTCAGTACAGATTAGGTATCTTCCCTCGACAAGGCACTCTGGAAAATATGTACAGAAAGCCATGTCGTGTGTATGCGAGAACAGAACATTTGAGCTACACCCTAAAGCTACTGTTTTGTGACATTTCTTCATGAACAGCACATCAGTTACGAAACATTACAACGATAGCAACTTAGATTCTCCCCTTGGAGCAATTTGCTCTCTGCTGACATCTTTCAAGACGAGCGCACTTTTGTCAGGATAAACCACGAAACTTTCGTGGCTCGTGAATAACCAATAAATAATGCCGATAGGTAAAACATCGTCTAGACAGACAGTAATTACGCGGCGTCCTTGCCACGATTCCAATGGGAGGCATCATTGACTACTTTCATGATGATGACTGAACGCCTTTCTGTTCGTGAAGTTCCAAGCACACTGCAGACATGGGTGTCGTACTGGCACTGAAGACCGGCAAGTGTGTCGACTATACATCACCCAGGGAATATGGGGAATTATTTGAACTAGACATAACCACACTTACATGTGCGGCCTATTTTCACAGCTGTAACCATAAAACTATGGAGGATAACACACAGGCAAACCTGACAATAAGACAACAGACACAGTTGCTCTCGATCTACGACTAACAACTCGTAATAAGCGCTCATATAGCACCCGTAAAGGCATCAATTGTCTCGATAGATCACGATGTCCAACTAGCTTTACGACTTACAATACATAAAATATTTTATTTCTGATCTCAAAAGTCTTAAAACTGGTTTATGATTTAACATGATAGCCTACCATACAAAAAATATTACATATTTACACCGTGCAGGGGTTTAAATACTAATGTTGATGCGCTGGCGTTAACAGCGCTGGAAATCGCCGTTTCCCTGTCCAGTGTTACTTCAATACCACTCCATCCTAACAAAGATTCGATCCTATACTGGCTTTGTTGAGAGGATCACACCAACATTTTACATGAGTGTTCCATTTTAAGATACATAGACTAACGGCCAGTTCCGGAACCGATAGACACTATATCCAATGAGACAGATGCTCTATAATTGTTATTTTATCCTTAATTTCTCTAATTTTGCATCATGATAAAAAGGTTTTTTATAACGCATTTCTTGCCTCCAAACCAAGATGTGTAGCTGTATATGTTTGAAGGCTTACAATTTCCTATGTATCATCAAAAGTGGATAGACGATCTTGTTTTTAAGTATGGTCATTAAAATAGTACGAGCCTATGGCGATGGCTCGGTGTGGCCCGGTGGGAGCGCGGAATTAGCAAACACATGCTTGCGCTCAGCGAGAACGCGAAAACTTAAGAGGGTTGCAGAAACCAAATACCGTTAATCTTTCGTGGAGTGCAGGTGCTGCCTAAAGATTTCTGGCATGCGACGGGGGGTAGAGGAAGCCGAAGTAAAGAACTGGATTGGATTCTTCCACATCATCAATTAGGGGCCGGATTACAAACAGAAGGTTGCATGACCCTTAAAAGGACAAATAATTTCAGGTCACCGATTGAGTGCATGCAAAACATCTCTACCTGATATAACTATATATGGTAAATGGCAAAGATTACAGCCTAGAGAGTGACACGTATGCGGCGTTTAAATTTTCAGAAGTATAACATCTGATGTACAGCCTCCTGGCAATTTGTCACAGGTTTTTAATCCAGCTGTTCATGTAATATTAACAACGTTTACTCCACTACAGAGAATTTGGTCATTGAGGTCACTGATTTAGATAAAAATTCTCATGAAAACAATCCAAAGTGATCAGGCCTATTTCACTCGTTGTCCACTCTCAGAATCCTGGCTTGCACGATTGAGATATAAAAACTAAAAGATCTTCTCTGTTTTGTACAGCTTATGAGCGAAAATGGAAATATTTGAAGAGGACATTCTCACTGTGACATATACATTCCTGGTAGTAAATTGTTTTAATCCTTACATCAGTTCCAACGAAAAATGGGCACTCCCGTGGACAAATTGTTTTTTTGTGATCCAAACCCAAGTCACAGTGTTTGATTCAACAGACGGAATCCTTTCGGCCTAACGTTACCCGATGTTAGATATTGTACTAACCCTGAAACATTATCGTTAGCGTCAGTCCAATTGGAAGTAAACTAAATTATCACAGGCGGCACAAATTTTGCGGCGATTGCCCCATCAGAAGCATGTTTCCTGAAGATTAAACCTGAAGTACCCACATATGCATGATGTTCCATCAGCACTTCAAATGTTTACAACAGTACTTCTGTTTAATGAAGTGCTTCTCTCGTAGACATCACAGCTGCACTGAAAAGAGCCCTCAAAGGACACTGAAGATGTAGCACACTTCTCCACTAATTACGACCGAGGACTGCCCACCTCTGGACGCCTAACTGAAATCTCACCGGACTGAACAAACCAGCTCAAATTATCACGGCTGATTTGCTTCGTTGCACATGGACAATGTACAATGTACAATTGTCGCTTTTCGTCAACAGGTCAGAAGTTATTTCAAGATCGAATTCCAATTAGCATTGGCGACCTTTACCACTCATTATGAGCTAGGGTTTGACGTGTGCATGTAAGGGGCATATTAGCACTCGCTAGAGCTGGTGTGATCGCTTTAGTCGCGCAGCTGTTTTGCGAGACAAGATCTTAAATTAACGATGTCTCCCAATTGTTCGTTTATATTTATCTATGCCAAAGGCATATTTCGGCTGTTTACGGATTTTAATGATAAATTGTTTTACTCTAACATGTCACCGTGCCCAGTTCTCCCCGGAGATGACAAGGGGAAAAGGATGAACTACCTGTGGCATATTTAGACTAGTAAAAAAATATGCTCAAACAATCCTTCTTTTTATCTATTTTTTGAAAAATATGAGCTGAAATGTTTACACAACACTTCGCGACAAACCTACGGTTATACATTTACCTTGGCCATGTGATACCCTGACAAAAGGGTACATTCCCACCTTCACTCTCAAAATAAGTAAAAGCCTTTCAGTCAGAGTTTATAGATACTATGTCATTAATATACATAAAAAGAAATACGTCGCAGAAAAGGTATGGCGATCGAACAACTTAGAAGAAAGACGAGAAAGTTGTAATAGTGAAAGTCTTGAATCGAATATCGTTAGGGCACTGTTTTTTGTCGTAATAACTTTTGACTTTGGTTAAAACAAATACCACAAGGTTTACGTTAACGTCAAGTACAGGGAGCTTAGGTATTTTGGCATTCGAGTAAGCATAATCAACTATCATTCCTGTCGTGAAAACAAACCGCTGAGAAGGCACCATTGTCATCTTTGTACAGATTTAAGCCTAAATAATATGTGCTATCGGGAAAGTCTGCCATTTCGGTGGAGGTAAATGCATTTCTTTCAACAACCGTTGGTAACTACGGGTTATTTCAGCTAACAGATCATCAGTTTACCATAAGAATGGTCTAGAACAGGACTAAGACTGCCAAAATGGAGTTTAATTTATACCCTCAGAATTTTCTTTATTTACTTATTCGATTGGTGTTTTACGCGTACTCAAGAATGCTTCGCTTATAGAACGGCATTATTGTTGGAACAAAGCGGGCATAGCCCTTTGAAACCCAGGACCATCGACAGGTTGCTGGCAGACTTTCCAACATACGGCTGGAAAGGAAACCAGCATGGACTGAACTTGAAGTCAAAGCGACCGCGTTGGTGTGAGGCTCCTGGGTCATTATACCCTGCGCTGGCGCGCTAACCAACTGAGCCCGTATACTCTCAGTAACACATCTTTATACACTATTGATTAATGGTTTCTACGAATTTCACACAGACATTATCGATGAGAAAATTCAAGTAACTCAATGAACACGAGACATCACATGAAAACAGGTAACCCCTGTATTTGAACAGTACTGAAGACTTGGATACAATGCGTCAATGTAGCGACGAGGAGCAAAGTAATGGGGCCAATTCAGCCAGGCCAATTCTGACAGGTTAATTTTGGACCGCTGAAATTAAATTCTTACCATTTCCTAGATGCCATAGTAAGACAAATGAGTCAAAATTCCTGTAACAAAAACAAAGCATCGTGGCGATATTTTTAAATTTAGACTTGAGAGGAAGTCAAAGTCAGTGGAAGTCAGTGGAACACTGTTTTTTTTTTCTTTCGCACGCACCGGCTTTGTGCCTCAACTCGGGATTCGTCATCGCTCTAGGCCGGCCTTCTAAGACAGAGTTGTTCACCAACGGCTTGATTTGGGGGTCGGAGGTCAGGATGACCTGTACAGGGGCGACGCAAAAAACGGATCTCCACGTCTTCATATTGGTTACTCACATTACGTATTTCATCGAAAAAAAATGTGAGCTGATGTCCAGACGCGCAAGATATCAGTAACAGGTACGTTGAAAAACCACACCTCTTAAACCCGTCTATAGGGAATGCCTTTCCGAGCATTACATTATCTAACTATCTCACATTACAAGATAATGTAAGTGTAGTCCTCGTACCACCTTAATGAGGTTTGTGTGGTTAGAAAATCATTTGTAAATTAACGGCTACAGCATAGAGAGTGAATCCAGAACAGCGACGACACTGTGATAGTTGGCTGGTATGTCATGTAGAATAACATAAATGCCTAACTCTGAAAATTATGATGGGATTTAACAAACATATTTATATTTGCTCGACATTATTCGAGCTTTCGAATACCATGGAATTCAGATCGAGAATCTCAATCGCTATTCTGAAATAAAAATATTCACCGTTAAAAAATTATATATGAGCATTTTAAAGGGTCAAGTTCGGGAGGACTCTAAAATGGGATGTCCTTGCTGTCAGTTTCTCTTCCACTCTTTGTTGAATGAGAACTCGAGGCAAAACCCGGCAAATAGACAACTTTCTAAAGTCGTGTCTACCAGTTCTCCGACCAATGCAAAGTCGACTTGATGATTGAATGTACCCACCAGAATGGTAATTTTGCTCGGACACTCATCGGCCAACATAGATTAGAAATTGCTTGGGAATACTAGATGAACCCACTCAGATCAGAATTAACTTCAGGATGAGCTCAGATGTCAAAGTATTGCAAATGGCCCGGTGTCCAGAATTGTTGTCCACAACTCTTTTCTGATCTGCCAACAGAGGTTACCAAATTGTACAACCGTTCTCTGCGATCGGTTTATATTTTACTTGGACATATTGGTTTAGTCAACTCCATTTATAGCACAATCTGATCTTTACGATGACGAGATAGGAGTGGTTTATATTTTACTAATCCACACATCATGGATGACTGAGGTTACAAGGTTGTCCTCCAGTTGGGAGATCGGATAAAAAATGCACACTTGCTTGAACACTTATTTTAATCCGAAAATGTCACCAGATTTTAGGGCTTTTGACTTGTATGCATTGGATAAAAAGTCATCATTTTCAGTTGCTCTGTAAATAAGCTTCCAATATTTCAAAAAAGTGATTTTAAAATGTCAAGAATTTTTGACTTCCATATCGGCGGGCAGGCTTTTGGATCGAGGAAATTGGCGTAATCACACTTGCCCAGATAACTGAAAAATTTCCTGACACACGGAGACGAAGTCTCCGTGGCCGAGGTGATTAACGTGCCAGCACGGCGTAATAATCCAGGAGCCCTTCACCAATGCGATCCCTGTGAATTCAAGCCCAGCTCAAGTTCGCTGGGACTGTACTGCGGATGGTCATAGGTCTTCCCCGGGCTCTGCTCTGTTTCCTTCCACCATAATGCCTGGCCGCGGTCGTATACGGAAATATTCTTGAATAGGCGTGAAACACCAATCAAAAAAATAATTAAATGAAGGTTTCGAGGGTTGGCTCGTGGCAGCAAGCCGGTGCTTTAACAGTTTAAGCGAGGGACCTTTCCCTGATAATTTAAACTAAAGCCGGTATTTCATAAACACGACATAAAAAGCCTGTTTGAGAAAGACTGATGATAATCGTTTTCCTCCGCTAAATGCCAGACGGAGTTGTGTACAGCTGTTATATAAATGTGTGCGTTTCGCTGTGATATTTCTTTCAGTCTGATTGCATTTCTTCTTGTAGGCCCTGTGAGGAAATCACAATCGTATCATATTGAGCAATGTATAAAACCAGATGCTCTTCCATTTTTCCCCCGAAATGTTCAACCATTTTCAGGAGCCACAATTGCCCTGGGCAGGATCGAGGGTGTACATACATTAACATAGGCTTGAGACGGTCGTTGCAGGCAAGAGCAATAGAAATTTCTATCAATCTTTTCACGAACTGTTTGACGCGTTCGCTTCAAAGCACGCTTCACTGTGTGGTTGTTTTAGCGCAGCTGCTCTTGTTTCCCGAGGCCCATAACTGGTCTGCAGAGACTGAGTAATTTCCTAATTACTGACGCATCATGAACACGTCTGACAGAGGACTTAAAGGGCAAGACATAGATAGAAAGAACAATGAAAGCATTAGAGGAAAGACCATTAAAAATCGAATCTGATTAAGAATGTACCTCCACTTATCTTTGTAGACATTTGTTGACTTAATTAAATGCAGTTTCTACTCATGAAGAGGCTGTGAGGAAGTTTAATATGCCAATTACAAGAAGACCAGCCCTTTCTTTATGTTGTGTTTGCAGTTTGGAAACATCCCTTGGAAAACCATGAATATTTAAATGCATGAAACAATCCACACGCCATAAAAGACATGCTGTCAATGTCTTGATGTTCTCCACAAGAAAAATCCTTCCGGTGTTCTTCGAGAAAGAGGTTGAACATGATGAACAGATCAAGCAAACACTGAACAGATGAACATTCACAGCTTCTATGCATATCTTCTCCCAGTGGAATCTCATTAGACCAGATCATGCAAGGGGTTATTACAATCGCTGTTAAATTCAATGCATGGACAGTACAAATGAGGTCAATGAGAAGTCAAGTCAGCTGAGAAACTGTGTATAGGTCCCTATTACCACAGATTTACCAGAGAACCAAAGGCAAGACCATGCAAGATACACTTATATTCACTGAATGAAACAATATTCTCTACTATTCTTATAATACAATGTAGCTGCTTTTGTAATTATAAAACATAGGCTGTATACAATTGGTTCATTTGGGCAGAACTTTGATTAATTTTCCATAGACAGCCTTTCGGCAGCAGATTCTTAACCCCACACGAATCAATTAAGCAATCAATGAATCAGTCAATGAATCAATCAATGAATCAATAGATTAATCAATCAGTCAGTCAGTCAATTACTCATTATCTACAGCAAGGTCAAATCGTGTAAGCAAAGCATCTATGTGACTCTATGAAAGAATCCTCGAAAGGATTTACTTAGCCAAATGGTCTTCAGAGAGATCTCTTTTCATTATTCCGAATTTCACACGAGCTGTATCGGTATTTGTTGTATGTAGTGATTTGACTACATTTAACATCGTGTGTATGTGTATAGATGTAAATGTTTAGAATTCCATTCAGTTTCATGAATTTCTGTACAAATTAGTTATAAAAGACCTCAGTTAGGGTAAAGGCCCATACAGTAGCACCTTACACCACAACCCTTGTAGGAAAACGGCCTAAGAGCCCTAAACTCCTCGCCATCAATTATTGTTTATCGTCAGGCATTCTTGGAATATGACGATTTTACGCCCCATTGCTATGTTGTGGAGGACATCCTTTTAATATGAAAGTTTGCGCGTCGTTAAGGTTAAGACAAACCTTAATTTCTAATATTTTTTAATATAACCCATCAATTTCAACAAAACGTTGTTTTTTGCACAATTTACCACACTTTCAACAGTACACACGTAAGGTTACATTCCATTCTGACCGATAGTGTACTATTTTATTCCAAGGACGAAAAGGGGGGCAGGCTTTCGATTAAGGAGAATTTCTGTTGTATTTAAATATTCGACCTGTCCTTTTCCATTACAGTTCACATCTTCTCCAATTATTACGGAGTATGTTTTGACAACTGTGTGTGAGCTGTTTATAGTTTGATTGAAATGCAGTTATGACCGCAACGTTTCCAACCTTTATTTGGAAGGGTCCGATTGGACTGGGTCATCACACATGTGACCCTGTGCCATGTGCCAGAATGCATGTGGCATGTTGGGAGGTGTCTGACTGACTCGTGACACGTTAACAGCGGAATTTAAGCATCTCACGAATTCCGCACGTGCTCATACATTCATACAAACCAGATCACAAACAGAACTGACGCCTCTACACCTAGGTAAATACGCAGTGAGGTCATTAGGGTTAGAGCCCTATGTAAACAAATAAGCCTGGACATTGCCGATGCAGTTTCCATTGCAGAACTCACCCACACACACTCATAAACATGCTAAAATTACCATCTGATTAATCTACAGCGATGACATTAATAGCTGATTATTTCTATCGTTCTAAGAGACACTAATAACTACGATTAAAGATTCTAGCCATTGTCAACACAATGGGATAAGCTGAGCAAAACTCGTCAACTCCAAAAACGTATTTAATGTACAAGGATTTTTTCTCCGTTCTCAAGAGTATTTAACTGTTACACCCGAGAACACACCTCTTCGTATAAGGTCTAGCGTGGATATTCTAACACCATAGCACCCGTTACAACAAGTTAAAGCTAAACAGAACCTTACTTTTTCGCTTTAATCCTATATTCTTCCAGGAAGCACGTTTCAAAGCACGCTATTTGTGGTATTTTCCCAGTGGATGGTAAGTTTATTTATACTTAATGTCGTACGTGTGTATGGTAGCGGTCAAATGTACGGGTTGAAGAAACAGGAATGCCTCCAATAAACCAGTTGCCTTCAGAACAAAACAATTTATTTCATTTGTGTTTTACAAGGTACTCAAAAATATTTCACTTATACGACGACGACCAGCATTATTAGTGGAGGGAAACCGGGCAGAGCCCGGAGGAAATCCACGACCTTCCACAGGTTGCTGGGGGACCTTCCCATGAGCTGGGATTGAACTCACAACGACCGCATTGGTGAGAGGCACCGGGATAGCGTGCTTAACCCCTCGGCCACAAATCCTCTGACTTACAGCCGCAGTAAAAGCAACGTGAGCTAGATTCGAGCACACGACCTTGTCAAGTATAAATATATATACATATATATGCGCTTTTCTGTGTAAACGCGTGTTGTTAAACCGGCTAGGTTGTCAGACATATCAGCACGCAGGTGTGGATAGCTGACACGATCAGTGTGGGGGACAGCTCTAGTTACGCACAGGAGACTGATTTGCACTTTTCTATCTGTCAAGTTGAAGACAGCCCATCTAAATCGCTTTAGACTTTTTTTACCCAGTTTAAGATCAAATGAACAAGCTGTTTCTAAAAGCCAATAAACTACATCTTAGCCTGCTCATGTAAGTATAGCATTCATCGGTGTATAAAAGAGCGATCCCTAGGAAATATATGGTTTCCTCTTAGCCATATGTGGGAAGGTTCGCCAACCACCTGCGGATGGTCGTGGGTTTCCCCCGGGGCTCTGCACGGTTTTCTCCCACCATAATGCTGGCCGCCCTCGTATAAGTGAAATATTCTTGAGTACGGCGTAAAACACAGATCAAATATGTATATATAGCATTCAACACGGTATGCAATTCATAAAACATATAGAGAGCGGCAAGCAATAATACTCCGAAGCTTTTCAAATCCTAAAATTCCGAATACTTAATTTAATATGGGTTGGTATAGATATTTCGTCTTACAGCATGTATGCAGTGGTCATCAGGAATATAAGTTTTATACCAAACTGCTCTGTGGACAAAGTTATTTAAGGAAAGATATAGGACGACATGTAAAACTGGCGCAAAATATCACCGACGAGAAAATCTAGAACAAAAATCACGGTAGAGCACGTGAAAGCCTTTCAGTGCCAGTGTTTTTGGCACGTGGCTCTCGCTGTTCTTTGTGGTAACATATACTTGTGTAACTGAACACGTGGGAAGTGACGAACAGAGCGGACACTTGAACAGGTCATAATTAACAGTCCTTTCGCACCACGGAAATTAAAATGAATAGCCACATTCACCTTTAAATAACATAGTCACAAACATCCATTGGGTAGGGCACACTCTCAATCTAACATTCTACCTTATCATCGTTTTCCCTCGGGTTTTTTTTTTCCAGTACGCTGGGTTTCAGCTTAAATCGTAGATTTTGGTTCAGTTTCTAACCTGCCTTTGTATATTCATTTCAAGTCTATTTGCTCAGTGATACTGTTGACAATAGGACTAAATGTCTTTGGAAACTAGGGACTGGATACCATGGGTATTATTGACAGGTTAAAATTTGCCTACCAACATGCCCACACGTACAAATCATGCGTTTAGAATGCTGCCTGGAGAAAATTCACCGAAATGTTTTGAAAGCCTCTTCTGTTTTTGTGAAACAAACTTAGCTGTAATTATCGCATATTTGGTGTAAATAAAAGTGTGGGATGTGCGAGGTGGGGCCAAAACCTGAGAAGAAGAAAAGAAAACAAAAAAACAGGTCAGGAAGAGTGAAAATTGAAGCAATATGACTGGACAAAAACAAGATGAATTGCGCCATGGCTGTCCAGAGACGGCTTCTGTTCTAAATAAACTGACTATTTCAAAACGAGACTGTGCCTTCATTACGGGTCATACTAAGGCCTGTTATCACATAGAGCAAAGTAAATGCTATTCTTTAATAATACCAGAAACAAAGCCTAGGACTGTGTTCTGCTTTAAAATCATAATTGAAATAGCCATTTGATGGAGATTCCACTATAATTCCCCTTACTTCCGCCGACATCCAATAAAACGAGGTAGACAAAAATCTAGTTAACTGCCTCCTGAGAACGGTTTCCTTGGTCGTTCATTCATTTTGGTATGAAGAATTCTTCAGTTTCTAAGGAAAATTTGTGGTTATTTACATTGAGCTTGTTTATAACGCCTTGGTAATTTGGTGAAAACAGTGAAGTTCCTTTGACTTGCTAAAGTGACGTCCGATGTTCGAAACTGACGTCCTGTACTAGAGGATTATATGAGAATACCATGTATTATTGAATTAGAAGCAGAATTGTCACATGTAAATAAAGGACACATTTGGGGTGGCATTTTATAACAATTTACGCTTGACAATATGAATCCTTATTAAATTATGGTGGAAGGAAGCCAGAAAGTAGACAAGAAAAAAAAGAAGGAATTGTGTGCCATAATGTTATGGAAATTTTGTTACTGTACTGAAAATGGTTTTATTTCTTGAAACACTGTACCGATGCTAAAGTTTACCATCACACAGCTCCCTTACATGTTATACCATATTTTAGTTCCCCATTTGACACCCACGGGCCATGTATTAACGAAGAAACAAATGACGTCATTCGTATAATTATATTTAATTATACTTATACTGGCCAGTAATTATACTGGTCTTTTACGCCGTACTCAAGAATATTTCACTTATACGACGATGGCCAGCATTATGGTGAGAGGAAAGCAGGCAGAGCCCAGGGGAAATCCTACGACCATCCGTGGTTTGCTGGCGGACATTCACATGTACGATCTCAGGCGAGGCCAACGTGAGCTGAGCTTGAACTCAGAACGATCACACTGGTGAGAGGCACCTAGGTCATTACGCTGTTCTGCCTGGGCCAGGGAGGCTTCTGGGGGTGTCATTATATGGACCACGCCTAGTGTTATCTTTGCTTAGAGGCCCTCTTCGTTTCTAAAGGCCGTCTGCTAGATTTTTGTCTCTAACTGGCGGCGAGCCCCCAACAAAACTCCGGGGACACATAAGTCGTGACGCTGAGCGAAGCAGCACAACTCTTACGCTCAGTTTCGTTTCGGTCCATATACCTTCTAATTGTGGGTGACTCATCATTGCATATCATGCTATTTGACCTAAACTATTTGGCTTTGTTTGATAAAGAGTAATCAATGAACAGAAATGAACAACTGCAATATGTGATTTTCGCTCGTTAGCTACACTCTCCCGACTCACATGTGTGTGCACGTGCTGTTCGTGTAATCCCGTAATATCTGTTTTCATTCAGGGAATTCCCGTTTTCATCAGCTAATGACATAACATTAGTTACCACCCATACTTTGCTTTGATCCACAACCAACAGGGATCTGTCAGTCCCGTGTGTTAGAAATTAATAGCAATGTGAGGCTTAATCGGATAAGGTTGTCATTATGTCATTATGATAAGGTATGTCACTAACGTTCTCATTCCCCAGGTCATGTAAAATACTATACAGTGTCACGTTGGACAGCACAATCGAAATTTTGTTTGTCTATTCCAGAATTCAAAAGAAGGACACTTTACATAATCTGGATGTACATGAAAAGATCTGACACTCAGCTTATGTATTAGAGCTGGAAAAATATTTGTGTACGAGTTGAATTTTAATATATAAATCACTCCCTGACTGCATAACCTTTTCTGCAGTTACTGGATCAATTCTCAAAATCCGTTGAAATTCTAAAACAACATATTTCCCATGGACATTCGTATGCAAGGATTTGTCTCATTTGAACAGTATTTGCGTCTCAACCGGTTTACAAAGACGCCTCCGTTCATGAACAGCATATGGAGTCTTGGTAGAATTCGTATTTTTCTTTTTAAATTTTATGCTCCAAAATAAAACAAAAGCCTTTTGAAAGCTAACTGATCTCTGCTGGGTTTGGCACAGCTTTTGTCGTTGTTTTGATTGCCTGAAAACGGTTTGTCCCACGCTTCAGTCTTTCTGAAGCACATGTTTGGATGCCGGTGATAAACAGTTTCATCAACAGTTGTTCTTGAAGTAGGTAGTAATGAAAACAGACAAAGTGGAATGCATAAACGGCTCACATTCATCAGTCAACAATTACGCCGGCTATAAATTGCACGCCGTCTTACTCGAATATCGATTAAAATGTTTAGGATATAAAAGAAGCCTGACTCCCTTTCGCAGCCTGGAAGCTGAGGCGTGATCAAGTGGGTTGCAGGACGCACGGCCCGGTTTCTTGATAGACAGCTGTGGCGGCGAGTGAATAGTGACTGACGTAGGTGCGTTCTGATGGTAGTCAGATATTAGCCCCCTACACCATTGATCACTTCAGAGGCTAATCCCACTTGACCCACTGAGCTGGACGTGCACCCTTTTCTCGTGGAGATCTCATGAGTGTTTGCGTGTGTTCGTTACATCTCAACCACAATACATATCGACAAATTACACCAGGAAGTCGAGGAGTGTGTGTTAGAAAAAGCGCGAGTGCGGAATGATAAAGCTGGTTAATCAATGAGTTAGTCTGGTCTAGCCGCTGATAGTCCTTCTGTATCTGCCATCGATCTATATAACCCATGCGAGTCTTAGTCCGCTCTCGAGCCCAGCAGCGCAAGCAGTTGTCGTGACGGACTCGCCAGTACCTCATGTCCATGTCAACGTTCTACGTCTGCAACTTGCTCCCTGCTTGTACCCTGCATCAATAGTCAAGCCAACCAGATCCACCTAACGACAACGATGTTCCAGGAAAATCGCATTGTGCGGGTAACTTAATGTTCATTGTTCAACGAAATTCACCTCTGTTGCCCCAGGGATATCGGCACATCCGAAGACAAAAGCGGATTGAAGTAGTATTTGAAGTTGTTCTCGGCGACGATTTTTTTTTCTTTTTTTTCTTTCTATTCTGTCGTGAAGATTTTTGCTTTGTATTCATTTTCTTAGCATCACACTTCATGTGTACAAACCGGAAGTGCCTGTGGGAGACATGAGACAGAAAGTCTGTCAATAAATGTGTGGGAAGAAACGTCTGCTTATTCAGAAGATTTCAGGTATGACAGTGCCACAGAGTATGTAAAACGTACCTCCAGTCGTCCGACACAATGGACCGGTTAAGCTTGATTGTGCGATTCCAAACGGCTGTTAAATGGTTCCTGGTCGCGTTTCTCTGTGTTATGGGACCGCAGTCGTCACTCGTGCTATGCAGCACTTGTCATCCACAGTGTGTGTGCAGACGCGGCATGATGGAATGTAACACGAACGGCATCTTGACCGGATTTCCGGTCTTGGAATCGCCTCGCCTCATGGAAAACATCACGGAGATGTAAGTAGCCCTATACATTTTACATTTACATATAATCTCTTAAAATATGAAAGACTGCAGCATAAATGTAGATAGTAAAACCACAGCTGTTACGACAGCATTGTAGTTGACAAAGTGAAAACCATCATCTTATCAGTTTACTTCTGTTAAATTTTTATTCTGAGTGTGCATGTAAATGCTTCATATGCCCCCCCCCCCCCAAGCATCATGGCCTTACGTAGAATTAGGTAATATGAAATGCAATGATGCAAATTGAAATTTAATAGATGTCACTGGAGTAGAATTTCTCAAAATGTCGTGTTGTCATCACATCACTTTTTTGGAACCACCCGGAGACTACAAGTATAGATATATGATCTTTGGACTATTAACACAGTATATGACTCCCGATGAAGGCGAAGTAGAGTGGGGAAATATGGACTTAGGGTTAGCCTTATTTACGCTTTGCGGTGAGTGACACTACTCTCGTGTTATGTTAAACTAATCAGTGCTACTCAGGGATATTTGTGGTTTGTAGTGTTACTTTATCGGTTATGCGGTGCACATGATAGAAGTGTACATTCATTCAGGCATTGCAACAGTAGTGATAAATATTGTGGAAAAAATACATATTATTTTTGATGAGTATTTTCGAGTTGAAACAAGCGTATTCGTTAAGTCGTTTAACATAATGATGTGTCCAGTAATTCCAAGAGGAGTCTTTCTCAAAAATGAGGCTAAAAATATGCTTTATATATGTGTATAAGTCATTGCTATCCATTTAGCTAATACTTTTTGAAGATGGCTTAATAAAAGATGAAATATTGAATGCACAGTGGTTTCGTATTTCTGAATAACAATATATGTGCTTTATAGAATATTATATGTGGCGCATAAAAAATATGAGATAGAGATACTCTCTTGTCGGTCCAAGCAGTGATAAATTGGAAAGGCTCAAGGCTTTAAGAACACCCACCAAGTGCTACGTACGCCATTTGCCATTGTTTCTTAGGGACATTTCTCTGTGCTTTAATCATAGATTGTAGCGGATATGAATGAAAGAATATCTGGTTGGGATTCAATGTGTTGCATCCCTTGAATAGATCAAGAAGGGGGAAAATGAGTAAAAATTGGATGTTTCTTTCAAGAACACTTTAGACGCTGTATGAATTAATATGGTGATGTGATATTGACTGATATAGAATGGAAATAAGAATGAGAATAACACAGTGATGCACATGCAGACCGTCTGCCGAAGACACCAGACATGACATCCCAATGTGTCACATTTTGTTCTCACCGGGCCGACTTGTTATGTTTCCTTGCGCTAACGTCTCATGGCCGAGCGAGGATGCAACAAGTACCAAGTCTTTGGTGTTACCCGACCCAGGATTGATCCTAGATATCCCCACACCGACGTGGACGCTCTAATCACTAAGCCTCCAATGTGGTCACTGTATTATTTATTGTCTGCAGATAAACTACAAGGTAGACACATACCTGCCGTTTGTTGTTGTCACTTTGCTTGTTCATGAAACAATGCAGTGTGGTTTTATGGTAAAAATTGTTGACATGTTGACAAGGTTGAATGATTGACATCTCCCCACTTACCGTAAATGTACGTTCAGCTGCCCTGTTACACAGTAACTTGGAAAAGTACAACATCGGCTCATGTTTCTTTTTGCAGTCAGAGTGCTGTTAAATTGCTAAGGAATATGCTCCAGCATGATGTGGAATTTTTATTTGTGCAGTATTGATGTTCATAGATCTACTGCATCTGTCATTGTAAGATATAGCCACAGCACTAAAGCCTTTTCTATCTTGTGAAGTGCAGCGAAACGTGGCAAGCGTATGTAAGCCGGGGGTTTGTACAGTGTAAATATCAATTTTTAATCCAAAAAGTGAATATATCACCTCTCCATTGAAAATTGAGATAGTACACGTGACAAGGACAATCTTTAGAACTTCCTGGCATTGACAGCATCATACATGCTGGAACAAAGCCGCTGGCGGCCAAATGAATAGCCACTTTGGCTGTGTCAGTATTTTGCGTGTAAAAGTTTCACTGGTCCATTGTTTGGAGACCCTCATCAAACAAACTTGACCCTAGACACTCACAAAGGCAGATTCACATAACAAACATCAGGTAAGAGACAAACATCCCTGTTATGTATTCCACCGTGCATGAATTAATATCAACTTATTGATATAACTCAGAAGGGCCTTTTATCGAAGAGCGGATCAAACACGGATTGGCTATAATTAATGTATTGGTTCTCTTAAAGATCAAATACATGACTGTATCAGTTATCTGCAAATGTAAACATCGTACCCTGGGCATTATAGGAAGGCAATGATACAAAAGAAACGACGTATATATGTATATATGTATATAATTATATATATGTCTCCCTCCCTCATGTATGTTGCTCGTGACCCAGCCCATTTGCCCTGAAGGGCCAACAGTTCGAATCTCACTGGATCGGTTATCTTTAGAATTTGTTGTACGAGTGTGTGTGTTTTTTTAAGAGAGCTGCTCGACGTTTTAACTTTTGTAACTTCGATAACTAAAATAAACCTTGTACGCTCAGAATATCTATCGATGTTCGATGGTTTTCGGGCTCCCCGTGATTTTAGCTTTTTCTCTGTCTAAATCCGTAATTTCAGTGCCTACGTAAAACAAATAAATTGAACTTAAGTTAAACACAAGCATCGACATCGGTGTAATATTTATAAAATGTAATTTCTTTAGATATATCCTGTAACATGTTTTTTCTTTTAAAGACATCCGGGAGATTTATCGTTAGTGTTTATGACAAAACTGTCGGCTGGACACTTTCTGGATTCTAAAGGATTTAACTTCTTGCTCTCATGATGGGTGTAGGCCAGCCCGAAGTCCGACAAGCACTTCAAAAACTTCTGCAAGAATTGTTTGTTGTGATTGTGCGAGTTTTCCCCAAGTCTCACCATATTACAGTTGGTGGAAACATTGTGGAAAGTCGAACTTTTACCGCGTTTATAATGAAGCTGCCCCTTATACAGGAAAGTGTCGGAAACAGTTGCTTTTGGTATGGTACAAATTACTTTCCTTTTCAGCCCAGCTTAAGCTTTCCGGCTCAACTCCATGGCTATAAACAGTGTGCATAAATCCTATCTGCTCTGGATGGATATATACTCCCCGGAGAAATCAACCAGCCGTTTGTTATGCTAATACGGATTCTTGTCATCAGGCTTGCTGGGAAGGTAATTTAACAACGACTTGGCCGAACAATATGAAAGCTCAGGAACTCTGGTTGCGTGCCCAAACCAGCACTGCGCATATAGGCTATGAGCGGCTGTTCGCAACACGAAATCGACTGGCAAGTCAACGAAAACTGATAACACCCAGTGTAGAGCGCAAACTGTGAAAAATGCTTAAATTCTCCGACAGCGCTAAATTGAGTGACGCTTATCACGATTTTTTGTCCTCTATTTTAATTTGCTCCTCCATCTCGTTTATTATTGGCATAAATGTGAAAAGTCGATTGCGTGAGAAATTGTTAGTTGAATACTGCATAAAGCCAAGAGATAAGTGAGCCTAGCTGAGAAGTGAAAGCCCACGAGGCGATCCCGTTAATCTGTCATAGTTTGTTGCAATCCACTGATGCAAACGTTTGAGAGCAAGTATGTGCTGTTATCCGTAGAAACGTGGGGTGGATCTAACATATGAAATTATCGTGTAGTATCAATCAATGAATCATTACATCAAACAACAACCCTCTAACTATCTACTCTCGTCTAAAAATGATCAAGACAATGTTTTTTTTTTTCAAAATGATTGCTAAAATAAATTCCCAATTGAAGTGCTATGTAATAAACTAGGACATACAGAGAAAAAAAATAAGTGAATAATTTTCTCTTCAAATTATACTGGTGTTCCCAATAATATAGTTTTAACTGAAGACATGGTAGAGCGTCATTATAATGAGTGATGGATTCGTATCATTACAGAACTCTTTACAAACACTGATACAGGCGGATTAGGACTTCGCACATTATTATCTAAAATGGAGTATAGCTCTTTGGTTTGGGTTTGCGATGATTTGGATAAGCACATTTGTTGAGCCTACATCGTTTTTACTCGATTTAAAAGTGAAGCGTCTTGTTGGAATAACATGAAACCAATAGTCATAGTATGTATAGCACAACCAGTATTAGAGAGTTTTTCAGAAAACCTTGAATCATTAACACCAATAGTGTGGTCAAACTCTCTAGCACCACTTCGTCAGCCTGTCATGATGACCTTTCAGCTGAACTGTGCACAAACCAATTAATTAATTTACACAAACCAATTAATTAATTAACACATTAATTTAATCTGCAGTGGACGGACCAAGATCTCAGTGTAAATCAGGTTCTCTGAATCAATCAATAGTAGAATGACTGTCAATCCATCAATCGCTGGGTTTTGTAATCAGTGTCCATCTGGGTCACAATCCGCTAATAATCAATAACTTTGGCTTTGACCGCTGATTTCACCAAGTCGTCTTTATCTTATTTCAACGTCTTCGCTTATCTGCAAATTGAAAACGAAGTGAATCCCTGCGCGGGTATCGTGGACAATTACAGAGATGCTGGACCTTGACCAGTGGTCAGCTTACAGGAAATGACCGATGTTACCCCCGCACGGACATTTACTACTTCAATCCCTGTAAACAGCTGAATAGTCACGGTGTTCTTGACAAAGGCCACAGCCTCCTTTCTCTAGGATCCTTTCAATTCAGCAAACCGAATATGGAAGAAAAAAAAGTGTGGGAAGGAAAAGTGTGATGTTTGCTTGGTAATTTGTATAACATCTTTTGGCCTATCTTTTTGCCTTTTTTGCCCTTGTTTTTGACTCAGTTGCGTTCTACTCTCACTTTCTTTTTGTTGTAATATATTTGCGGAGAGAGTCTTACAAAAATTCAGAATTTTTCCTTTCATTTTCTTTTTTTGATTCGACTGTTTAAATTTTATGTGGCCTTTATGTGTACCCAACAAATCCACCACACACCTTTCTGGGTCCAACTTCTTTGGTGTAACTGGAAGCGTTACTCTTAGCGTTATATATATATAGGTTAGGGCTTCATAAATCTACTGTGTCTATTATTAATGTTTATGGCATTTACGGATTAAGTCTAATTTGACGTGAGCCCTCGGTTTGATTCCTAAGCATAGTCCGATATACCAGACCGACGTCATGTAAGTGAAATATTCGTGTCAAAGCGGAATGAAATAAGGAATGGAAATAAATAAAATGCCAGACAACATAGGTGTCGTTGCAATAAAGGCATCTATTGTATTCCGGTTCAGAGAATTACCTGGCAAGCGGTTAAGTCGAGTGGAAGATGTATGCCACCATTCCCGATCATTTCCTCTCCTTATTGCGTTACTACGAGCGTGTAATTTCACCTGAGCTAAATTCCAGTAGAGGCTAATCTGCTATTAGTAGAACTCACTGCATGGGCCTGCGGTATTGGAATTTGACGCTAGCTGTAATGAGCACTCCTCTGCATGCATAACAACAACAACAACAACAAAATATCAGTAAAAAGGGGTGAGTGTCTCCCATTGGGATTGGTCCGTGGGAAGGTGACGGGTGGGGGTGGGGGATTGTTGCTGCTAATCTTTTGTACAACAGAGAGGCGTAAAGATCGTGTAGATAGGATATGTTGATTTCATAACCTATGCCACCTTCTGCTGGTGATGGCTGATAAAACGGCTTTCTTTGTCCAATCTAATTAGAACTCCGTCGTTCAAATGTTGCCTCTTGATATCGTGTACAAAGAGGACAGAAACAGAAATAGCCATTTAATCCGGGGCGTGCTGTTTGACGTCAATTCTCAATCCCAGTATGATCAATCGACTTATTGCTACTTTTGCCAGACGCGCCGATGTAAGCTAGCTTAGCAATCGACTTTAGGTTCGTCTACTGGTTGGATGTGCGTGATTTGGCCCCACGAATATGACGCCGTGCTCGTTACGGTGGGCATTTCTGATGATATCGTCCTCCTATACAGAGAAATAAAGCCTCTACTTAGTCATGTTCGTAAGGTAGGGTAAGAGAATTCTGTACTTTTTGTTAATGAATTTAGAAATAGTGTATTTCCTGGTTTTATAAACTAAAATGTCAACTAATCTCACTGACCCTGCTTTAAAAGCTCTGACAAACCCTTTCATTCATAAAAATTGGCATGTCAAGAGTGAAAAAAGAGAGCCGGTTTAATCTTAAGAGGAAACATGGAGGTACTTTGCGGATGATGTTTTTCTCTCTCTTCGGGATTTTAAAAGATATTGCAGTGAGAAAACTGAAGTAGTTTCTAATAGTGTTTCAACCTGCTTTTTCGATCAGATTAATTGAATATAAAGTAAAAAGTCATCGAGCATAGGACGTGTCATGTGAGCACGCTCTAACCCGTCCCTACAAATGCTCGAAGGCTTTGACAAGGCTTGACGCCTCTTGCAAGGATCGGAGGCTATTTCCAACAACAACCTATATCCCCCCGTTATAAGTTAAAGGCTTACAATACACACCGGGTGCGGGAAGCAGTATGAAACAGTTTGACACTCTCATGTGTCATGAACAGTATCCATGCTGAGCGGTGTGAACTCTGGACACTGTGTGCTTTGTACTGTCATGGTATCTGCCACTTTTCATGTCTCCGTGCTGTAGATATCTCATTGCTCTCTGTTGTGTGTTAGTGTTGCATAGTGTGCACTGTGTACTGACTGTGTGCTGATATCTGTGCTGTGTTATACACGGTGAGCGTAGAACACCTTGTGTTGCGTGCCTTGTACTTCGTGTTGTCATGGTATCAGCGAAGCGCACTGCTCTCTGCTGTGTGTTGATTTTTTTAGTGCTCTTCATGTATGTTGCGGGGTGTGCATGTTCCGTATTGCACATTGTATGTTACCGAGTGCCCTTGCTAAATTGTGTGCACTGTGTATTGCTTTGTTCCATATACCTTTTACTATGTGTGATATATTGTGTTTTGTGTTGCATCTGTGTTGCGAGGTTTTAGTTACGTCCAGTGTACAGCATGTTGTATTTTGTATGTTTTATATTCTCATATACTGTGTGCTGTGGTTTATATGCCATATCATGTAAGGTGTGATCCGTATGCTGCGTGTGTTTTGTTTTGCACCGTGGTCTTTTTAGTTTGCAAGAGGTTTATGCCTTTGTGTACAGTGTGTTGTCTGTTGTATATCTTGTATGTTATAAAATGTACACTGTAAGCTGTAAGTGGATTTGTAGTGAAGCTTCACCCAGACTCACATTTAAGCCGCCACTACACTGTACCTCAAGCACTTCTCAAATCCAATCCCACTTGTGAAGGCCACATGACCTGTGGGCATTTGATGGTTAGATGTAGTAATACAGTGAAGACGGGTCTATTTGCGTCAGGGGCAGATTGTCACAGGATAGTCAACTGATGCACATTAATGTATTAATGATTGTGCATTGTCAAGTTTGATGATTACCGATGTACTAATGGCAATGATTGTGTTACAAGCCTCCGTAAGATGTACTCAAGATAGGTTAGAAATGACAGTTATCCTTGATTGGTGCGTTTGATGTAAATTATACGCCATTGTACTTACATTCACCTCATGAAGTACTTTTTTCATATTTCATCAAGTCTGTGAGATATAACGTGAATTTATTTTGTGTGTGAACAACGCTGATTTATTGTTATTGCAAAGAAGATTCTTATAAGAAGTATAATTCATGAAAATCCCTGCCACTCTTTATGATACAATATAGTTTGCAACAATGGCTATTATAGTCGTCTTGGACAAAACTGATTTGGCAAACGTCCATTTATTGTTAACGAAACGGAGTTTCTGCAAGCATAAAATATAACGCCATAGGTTCCTCCTGGGCAAAATTGGTTTATAACAACGCCCATTTATTGTCAACGAAACGAAGTGTCTGTAAACCATGTAAAATATAACGATATAGGTGCTCCCCTGGGCAAAAATAATTTGAAACAACGATCATTTTTGTCACATCAACGAAGTTTCTTTAGGGATAAAACACAACGTCATAGGTGTCTTCCTGGGCAAAATTGGTTTGAAACAATACCCACTTACGGCCATTTAAGCGAAATTTCTTACACCACGTCACACAACGTCTTTGTTGTTCTTCTTAGTAAAACAGTTCTGCACCAATGCCCATTTTTGTCATGTCATTCAAATTAGTTTATGATACTATGAAAAATAATGTAAAAGTGTGTTATATAAGTGACGTTCTAGCAAACGTCATTTGCCGACAAATTTTAGGGTCACGCGCCTCGATTGGGGGCACAGACTTCATTTCCTCTTCTCTTCCATTTTTGCCAGGTTCGTCAATTGCTTATTTTCCGTTTGGTAAATAAGATCATTGTTTTTTCACGAGTGGCAGTTTTGCTGAAGTTTTTCAGCTCCATGCGAGCAATAATCAGATGGCCGTCCCATGACAGATGTCTTTAAAATAAACTAAAGATAAACTTGACAAAAGTCTGTTAATCTTCTGATTTTAGTTCACTCCAGCCCGTGAAGAATGGTATGGCTTCTACAGTTTACCCTTTCAACATCTAATCTCTCTAGATAAGGTTTCGGATTGGTCATGGTTGACACATCATAAAAAAAGTGTCACAAATTATTCCTATCGCCACGATTACATCGATTTATTTTCCTAAAATCAGTTGATTACAGACAGAATCAGGGCCTCATTTCATTAAAGGTCTAAAGTTGAAACTCAGGCCCTAAGATAAAATTTACGACATACGACCGTTTCACAAAACAATACTACCTATGCTTTACTGTGTACCGACTGGAAAAACTTAGAGCTTAGGACTAAAGATTAAGATTTGTTGCCTAAGACCTGTTTTGTGAAACGAAACTCGAGCGCCTCACTCTGTGACGTCAGAAGTCAGGTGACAGTCAGATTCGCTGGAAACTTAACTCGATTTTTTTGTTTAATTTCCTTGTCAGTTCTTTTGGTTATCAAACACGGTCAGACGTTGTCATTATTGGAAAAAATAAAACCATCTTCAGGTTCACTTTATTGTCGTGCTGAAAGTTACATGATTGCGATTCCCGGAATATGAACGCCTTTCCTTCGTTTTTAACGTTTTTCCGTCTGTATTAGCTTTTTTTTAATCACAAAATTATCCTGAGAGTTTCCTGGGATATTGCTTCCCACCAGTTGTTCCAGTTAGTGTGCGAATGAGCTGTGGATACATCCCGGGTACCACGTCTTTTCCATAAAAGTATTTCTGTAATTGTATTCCTTCGCATAAATAACGATGCCTGTCGTTAGATGGGATATTATTTTTTGTGCACTTTTCTATTCAAGTTGCCGTAGCAACCGGTACTATGAATTGCTACTGGAAAAAATATGGAAACAACTGGAAACCCTTTAGCGGAGGTGGAGGGACGGGCACTAAACAACAAATATCTGCTTTATATGAAATATTACTAATAACATAGTCTATACATGTACTTCTAATTCAGAAGCTGACATTCATGTTTACCAACGACCTACGGTATAACACTGCTATCGGGTTTGAGCCTTCTTTCTTGTGAACTGACGAGTGTGTTTCTCTTTTTCTTTTTTCGCATCGCATAAATAACCAATCCCTGATTATGGAAGGCCCCTCTTTTACAGGAAATGATCGAATTTAGTATAGATTATTACCCATTCTAAAATAGAACTAATCCTCCATCTTACGTCAGGCCAACTTCGAGATATCTAGTCTAACATACATACGAGCCATTTTGCTCCTCCGAAATCCTTTCAGAGGTCAACCAACAAGGTCACTAGATATTGCAAAAGCATCATGTGATTTAGGATTATGTGACGATTGGATATGTTGTCGTTGTCAAACTACTGGGCGCCGCCATGTTGGGACTATTTTGTGTAAATTACGCTCGTTGTCTCTGGCTAATGCATCGTTCTTTTTTGTTCCACGTGCAATTCTAAGGATACTTTGAAGCCAGGAAGATGAATTTTTCGATTGCCAGCCTTCAAAAATGTTACCCCATTAACAATGGCTCATAGCTGCGAACGAGAGCTTTCTTAGTTTCGTCTATAGGAGTTCTCGCGAAAATGCGATTGGATGACGACAGTAAATAACTAACCGGTTCAATATTTCCAAAACTTTTTGTAAAAGCAAAGGCTAAAGATACTGGCTGCCTAGGTTGCAAAAATAATACACTTTGTATTAAAATATATCAGTCACAAGATCAAGGTAGTAGCTGATTTCAATAAAAGTCAATGGAGTTTGTCCAAGAACAAAAACAGTAGGATTAACCATTGAAATCTTGAAACAACCCATTTAGACCTTAAACATGATAAACCATATTTTCGCTGACCACATTCTGAAGATAAGGAAGAACGTCTGAAATAGCGTCTGAGTTCTGGTAAGGATGACCATCGAGTATAAAACACTGCCTGTTAATTGCTATACTGCTGCTTTTTGTTGAGACTAGAACGATAATTATAAGTAACAGAACTATTACGTACGGATAACAACGCCTTTTGGTTTATTCATAGTAATGTTTTGATATAGATCCCCTATGTCGTTTTCAAACTATGATTATAGAATCCATGAAATAAAGATTACTACGATTAAACCAAGGAGTTGTTATTCAAACCCCATGCTACTGTTCCTTCATCAACCCAGCTAGTAAACGGTTACTAACATTTGACATATACGTTAACGTGTAATTTTAACCTGAAGTAAATAATTTACTTCCAATCTGGGGGACAAATTTTCAAAGGGACGAAAACACTTCCGTATATATTAAATTAACGGTAAAATAGTTGTGCCTTGACTAAAAACGCAATGGTCTACAGTTTTGGGCGAGAAGCCAGGTGCGAGAAATATTGTCAAAAGCATAGAGTTATAACCAAGGAACACACATCCTGCGGAGTGTTAAGATTGCAAAAATAATGCAACCGGCAGTGCACACAGCGGAATTTACTGGCAGCTTGGTCCGATCTCATCATAAACGCTAATTGTTTTCAAAATGAATTAAGATACATTCCCTGGCTAATTATTTGCCTTTAATAGCGGTCTGAAGAAACAAGCTAATTAGTAGAACCGTATGTGATGTTTATCCACGCAATGACTGATCGAAACTAATCACTACACGTCAGGTGACAAATGGCAAGTGCAGGACTCGGGAGAGAATCAAAGAGAACAACATTCCTGCTTGGAACTTTTTACTTGGAACCCTACCTATGTAATGAATGCTATTAGCTTTGACGAACCGGCCTGTGTTAGGAGGGAGTTGTTGGAGTGAGGGTCAAATTTGGGAGTGGGATGTAGTGGTCTTACCCTTGATCTCGGAGGATACATACGACGCAGATTGTGATCGCATCTTGGTCACCTTTGTCTTGTTTCTCTTTACCAAATTAGTCACGGCAATTACTCGCCAATTTTTTGTGAGAGCTAATTTATATCAAATCTTAAAAACAAAATGAATTAATCTAGAATAGATTAATAGAATTTCTTGGCTCCTCGACTATGAAATTTATTGATTTATTCAATTAGAGTTGTACGCTGTCTTCAGGAACATTTCACTAATAGATAATGGCGGAAATCAATACTTCATCTGAAATTTAATTTAACTGGTCTTTTACGCCGTACTCAAGAATATTTCACTTAGACGACGTGGGACAGGAAGCCGGGCATAGCCCGAGGTAAACTTGCGATCATCGGCAGGTAGCTGACAAACCTTCCGGAGAGGAAGTCGGCATGAGTTGGACTTAACTCTCAGCGACCGCATTAGTGAAACGATCCTAGGTCATTATGGGCTGTGCTGAAAAACACCATAAATAAGTAAAGACAAAGAACGTGTATAATCTTTACATTTTATTAACTATTAATTATCAATTTATTATTTATGTTATCGCATATGTATTGTTATATATAGACCGTAACACGGATATAATAGAGGCCAGGAATATTGCACCTCCGGAGGGTAGGCCATGCCACGTGGTGCGCATGTTCACACCGAACATGCAAACGTTCGATACGTACTGGTGAAATCTAACCTTTGTATATTTGGCGTGGGCACTACATGACTTCATTGGCTAAAGGGGAATTACGAAAGTAACCATTACATCACTCGGCCCGACAAAGCTCCGCAACAAACATATGATATAAGCCATTTTATAATGGTGTCGAATGCTTCAACGTTGACAAGTTTCCTGTTTTCTCGCCTTGTGTAATCAAGCCTTGATAATAGGTTTGGAAGTGAGCGTGAGAGAGCTACAAGATACACTCCAAAAACTTTGTAGGCTCTGCGTGACCTAACACGTGAAGCTAGGAATCATCTGAGCAAATCACTTATATAGTTTGTTTTTGTTTCTTTGCATTCCCGAGGCCAGTAAATGGACTTCTTCATTAATTTATTTATTCTCTAAACACTGCTGGGTGGAAGCAGTACACAATACTGAGGTATTTCTGTGTGCAAGCGGTGCACAACTTGTGTAATTTGTGTAACACATTTACAGTTACGCGTAGCAGTTGCACAAATCTGTGTACCCTCTATGCACATGTTGTTGTGGATGAGCAAATTGTATCAATCGTACTTTCTTTTGAGAGCATTTATTTCATTGGTTCTTGTTGAGCAAGCGAGGGCTGGGGACAAATTTATTGGTGAAACCACATTCTTCAGTATACAACAAAAAAGCCCATTAACTTCAAAAGATGATATCATCGGAAGAATAGACGTCTGATCGGTTGTCATATATGATGCTAATAATAATCAATCAACTTTACAGTTAATTAGTCGGTGGATGTTGTTCACATTAGGCAACTTTTTTTTATCTTTTAGTTCTATCTATACCGAGGCATATGTAATATTTAGTTGAACAGTTAAAAATTTATATTTATATGTTCTTCTAGTGTTTGTGGTACTACAAAATAAACTCGTCATCCACAGGCTTTTGCTGAGCGAAGCTTTGCGACGTTATCAAAATTAACAATATATACGTTTGCAACATGTAAGACTTCGCAGAGCTACAGTTCTTGCATCTGGTGTGCTTCAATCAGTGATGTATGGTCTTGGAAACTTTCCAACTGTCTATCTCTGAAGTGCTTGATAACAATATGGTTTCCCCCAGGGGAAATTCCTTGACCAAAGAAAATGAAATGGCGCTCTTGCTACCGGCGTGAACTGACCGACGGTGACTAAAAATGAACAGATGCCTTCAAATAAGTTTATATTCAACTGTGTCCCCTCACTCATTATTAGTTTCTCTGGAAATTTCCTTTCTGAAACTATCGTTTGGAATTTTTGGCGTTTCGTAACCGTAGCGGTCGTTTTCCAACCAACCACTTTATTCTCTTTTACCAGTATAAATCCTTTCTATACACGTCAATGTCCAGAATATTGCTTGAAAGAGAATATCACCGGATTACACAGTACTGGACGGAACAAAGGCAGGCAGTACCATTCCACAATGGAGCTGTCACTCTCGCCGTTCTCCCCGTTAACGAGACCATGAACGTTACGAGAGTCACGAGCCTAGATCCAGGGCGAATTAAGACGTAGCCGAGCTTTTATAATCTTCCCCGAACCAGGCTTCTTCCACTATGATTAAGGCCGTGTCTGTCGTCTGTTTAACACAGCGCGGATAATTAAATTTAATGAACCGGGATACAACACTGGCTTAGTCTCAACGTGCAGTCAATAACAATGTGACTTGATGCAAAACAGTAAATTTGCACCTCATCTAAAGCCGGCCGCCTCGGCTGTTCCATTTTCACCACGGTTCCGTGGGGAATGGATTTCTGGACCAAGCAGAACCTTTCATGGTCAGCTCGCCGTTATGTGTGGTGGACAAAACAATGACCAGTGTAGTTAAGCTAATCAAATGAAAAAAGGAGTAAGATGAATGAATGATTAAAATGAAGTTTATAAAATATTTGCTCTTGAATGTTTCGCGGAAACTGTCCAACAGACGGACATATCTTTTCATTGTCACTTGAATGGATGTATGGATGTGAAAATGGGAGACAACATATCAAATTGTAAGCACTTTGTACGTAAGGGAACGTGGTATTTAGAGGATATGACGTCAGTCCTCCGAGAAGAAATTCCACTTGCGTTCTTGGAAGGTGTCGTCTGCCTGTATGACCTCGCGCATACTACATTACAACTGACCAGGGATGCGCATGCGTGTTCCATGTCACCATCCGGACACGCATACTCCTGACCCGGAGCTAATTCGTAATGGGGAACATTAAAACACGCGTCATGTCAGTATACGTAATCAACTGGTGTTCCCTGAATGCTGTCACGAAGGTCACCTGGTAATGATTCATCTAAGATTCCTCGTTAGCGTGCTAGTTACCAGGCTAGCCCTCCTGAGATCGCGAGTAGCATTCTTAATGCCATGAAATGGCTAAATCACCGATGGTCGTTCTCGGAATCAGTCTGAAGCTGTCCAATAATAGTCTGTATGTAATTTGGTCACATCCATGTGTGATATGTACAGTGGACTTAACTTGAATCCAGTCTCAGGGGATCTCAATCATACGCTAGACGCCAGTAATCTGGCCACAGCAATCTCAGTCTGCTTCAACGAAATCAGAGTGTTTAAAGGTGGAGACAACATAAAATTGCATCAAGTTCAGAGGAAAGAGTGCGAAAAATTTGTTGTAAATGTGGTCTTCAATATTTTTGCGACTTTTCTTTAAGGAGAAAAAAACACTTCGGAAAAAAATTTTGTATGGTAGGTGGTTGGGACCACCTAATGGTATATATGGTCTTACATATACACGAGTAATGTTATACATATTATACACATGTCTAATAAATATTTTTGCACTAAATTATGTCCTTTACAGCGAACTAATATGTTCAGCCTTTGATTGGATCATATTCATATTTTAATGTGTTCAAAAATATTATCATAATTCAAGTTAAATGTATATGTTAGGCTATGTAAACAAGAAACTCACATTGAAATACATTTATTTGACAAGCATCTCATCCTTATTGAAATCAGTGTTATGCAACGGCGATAAGTACCAAAAGGTTGTTCCAAATATCCACCACAGAAAAATAGTTAGAAATACCCTTTTTCACATACATACTAGTCTCACCCGAATCAAATTCGAGTCTGTCTCACCTGCCTAAAATCTTGTCACAGCAGCTTAAGTCTGTTAGACTCGAATCAGGACCCATTTGCACGAAACCCTCTTCACATTACAAGCACATAAATACTGTGTCATCCAGCACTGCAGGCGTCATACGACATCGTGTACTTACGTGCTCGTAACGTTAAGAGGGCTTCGTACATGTAGGCCCTAGTTTTAGCGGTCTCTATGCGCGTCCAAAGACAACGGCTAGTCTTAGCTCACTTTTCACCCAAATCAGGTGTAAGTGGTCCGATGTACTAAACTGCGTGCCCATAATATAAGCACAGCAATAAGTATTCTGAATATCGATCTCATGTGCAAGGCCTGTCCATGATACGGTCACACCCACACCTCTAGTGCCCATAGTCTAATTATATCGGCTTCAGCTCTTTTTAACCAGAACCAAATTCTACGTATACATTCTCGCGTGAAGTGCACGTCGTGCAGATAATCTAAGCACTGCCGTTTCAGTGTTAGTTAATCCGAATCTGAATATCTCCACGTAAACTAAATGTACTTATAATCAAAGCTTAGCAGTCTCACTTTTAGTTAACCCGAATCTAAGTGGTTCCAGGTAAATAAGGTGTGCACAGAATCCAGGCACAGCTCGCTCAGACCCGACTCATGTCGGCAAGGCTAGCTCCGAATCTAGTCATACTCGAACCAGGTCTCATCGGTCTCATTTATAGACGTGCCTATATACAGTCTTAGTCACAACAGTCTCGATCTCGTTTAACGCTGCCTTCTAAACTTGTTCTGAATCCCAGCAAGCCGATCTCACTCGGCCGACTGATGTCGAAATCAACTGTAGCAAGTATCATACATTTTGTTTGTAGTTCGTGCACGCGACTAGTCCCGAAAGCGGTCGCATGACATGGGTCTCCAAACGCTTGATTTGTCCAAATTCGATCATATTGGTTTCATACATTGAATTTAACCCTATCAAAGTGGCCTCATGTCTTGCTGATGCGGATCGAACCTGCATGTTCACATCTATGCCCTCTAGCATCTCACTTATACTTATCGTCCAACCCCAAAGCACCAACCACTTCACATCTTAAATACATGAACAGCTATAATCTATATTTACAACTAAGATAAATGTATTTGATGGACTACAGCTTACAAAATAGCGTAATTTTACGTGCCTGTGCCTCTCCTGTAATCTGTCGCATCATTGAATACTTTTGATTGCTTCTATTTACATTTTTTCGCCCTAATGTTTTACTTTACACAGTTCCGTAGTTCTGTGGTGGATTGTGCTGAACGTTGTTGTGGAAACTAGTCACGTGGTTACTGACCCGGAACATTTATTAGGCCGACTGGTTGACGATTGGTATTGTAATGCCTATTGCGGTGCCTAAAATCGCCTGCGACACATCTGGGATACAACGATGTAATCCCAGAGCTCGTGCACCAAATTCATCTTCAGACACTGGTACATTGTAACTACTGTGACTGACCTGAGAGCCGATGACCTTGACAAAGGTGACCCGGACAAGGTCAAACGCGATGACGGCTGCGATACGGTGTTTGGATTCGTGCCTGGTCAACATGACATCCCTTGCAATACTGTCCTCATACACATTCCGTTCCAAGAGTCAACACAGGACAAATACTGCAGCAGATCTTATAGAAGATACACACACAAATACGCAGCTGTGAAGCTCCTCTGTACTTATCCGACAGCTGTGTCTATATCTCCAGAAAAGCCTGCCTTCTGTGAGGTGATTAACTTTCCATATGAATGCCGTATTTCAGCGGCCTAGTTTGGACCCTGGATGCTTGGTTTGTCCGGGTATAAAATGGATTGATTATTCATTTCAATTTTAGAGAAGTCATACATCTAGGCAGCTGATATTCCAAAAACATCGGATTATACCGAAGAAATAGGTTTTCAAAATCTGGCCAGTTTTCCCTACTGATTTTGTCAGAGTAAAAAACTTGTTGCATTTGCCCAGGGAAATCTGCGCTCAATAATTAAAAGCTGACGATACTATGATATAAAAACTATAAAAATACCGTTGGAAAAATACGTTATCGGTGTGCATGTAATTCCCATTGTGTTGCAGTAAAATCATGCAATTTCAGGTCTTGATCAGGTGACTTATGTTTTATACATTGCGTCATGGGTCAGAAGTACTGTATTGGAGATTACTGATTCTTTAAATGTCGATATGTAGTAGAACAAATAACATCGCACGAATTTTATTTGACGCTAGCCCTAAATCTAATTTTAAATATCTACACATTGTGGACAATTTTTAAACTAATGAAATCACATCATTTGTTTGTTTTTTATCCTATCCCTAACCCAAATATTCAATGTCGGTACGGAAATAAAAGTTCCGGGTCACCGCAACTGCGATTAGAATAACCTAATCCTAGTTTTAAATGTCCTTATAAATACGTTAATGTTTAACTATTATGTCTGGCCTAGCCTAATCATAATTTTAAATGTCGGTGTGATAAAATCAGGTTTCCGAACGATTTTAACTGAATGGAAATGGGAAGGATCAAATTAGGTTCTGTAAAAAAAAAGTGCATGTCGTTAGCTAATCAGGAGAAATTCCACACATTTGGTTCATGGGATAATTCTGGCTAATCTATAGGTTCAAGTAGAATATGATATACTGGTAAATAAGTCTTTGCACATACTGTATCACAAACCAATGCTATTTATTGACCTGTATCACTTCTCTTAACTTGTCCACATGTCCAGCATTTAACTGATTGTTTAAGGACAGATGTAATTAAAATGTTAAATGTAGTCTAATCTTATTTTTAATCTTATTACTGACAAACTGTAAAACTTTTGAAAATAGGTCATTTGATTTTGTTCGTAGAAAATTAACGGTAAAATAGTTGTACGTTTGCTGTTATTGTATGTTAAGTATACCCCTTTAATTGCAACACTGTAACTGCTCCACTCTTGCACTTATATTTGTGAGTGTATATATGCACGGACTCGTGAGGCTGAGAAATGTGCTTGATGCAAAGGTGAAACGGGCTGTAACACGGTGAGACAAAACTGCGAGATAAAGTGCATTGTATACAGTACTGAATTATTCCAACATGTGTACTGTATTTTTATATAAATGGCGTTTATAACCCTTACTGAAAACATTTCACTTATATATATTTACAACTGCAAAACAGTTTTTATGCGTGGATTTGGGAAACGACTGTCCATTTATTTAAGTATATACTTGACAAACCTCATGATTTTTAGCCTGTCCCAAATTAACCAGCCAAACCGAGACTTGAGCCTGCGACCTACTGGGCCGAATGAACCAGCGAGAAATACTGATGTCTTGACACATATAATCACACGGGCTAAAAGAAAGAAACCTGTTCTGTTCTCATTTGACAGTCACGAAAACATCAGTGGAGTGTCCAACACTGTATTATCCAGTTTAATTGCCTGTCTGTCGCAAAAATTTTGTGCCACATTTCTTTTACCTCTCTTACCAGGATCATTACACTCTTTTTTGCCTTCATGGTTTATTCATTTGTCAACTGCTTGCACGTAGCCGTTTTTTCTCACCATGTATTTAACCATGTGACAGGACGATATATACCTCCCTTCCTGGCTCGGAGTATCCTGATATATAGTTTACTTGTCAGTTGTCCGCGCGAAAGGTGGTAATATACAGCAGGCACTTCAGTTTTCTCCCACAGATAAATCCGACCAGCTGTCACATAACAGTGAAAAATTCTTGAATACGGCCCTTCAACGCTGATAAAATAAATAAATTTATGTGTATGTTAGTTCAATGAACCTATGATGTACAGTTATTCTTTTTCCATGCAGTGAGGGCATCTCGATTGCAACTGTTCATATACATGTAGGTGGGCTGCCAGTTTGCTGACCTGTTCATGTGCGGCCAGATCTTGGCAAAATATCACAGAAACTGATTAAGTAAAACTGATCATAACTGCTAATAGCCTGATTGATTTTTTTTTTGTTTCAGAACAGTGACTTACTTCAGCTAATTTAAACTGACTTTACAAATTTGGGACAATTTCCGTTGCGGATGAATGTTAGTCTGTACGTTGGCCTGAACTACCATATTATTGGGACTGGGGTACATGTGTTTTGTAAATATCTAGCACTTTCAGTGAAAAAGTGCTGATTTCAAGTGAAAAAGTGCTGATTTCTTTTATTGCGTACCTAAACGGAACATCCTGGCCTCAATATCCTGAAGACTGCACGTCATAACAGTCTATAAAATCGACTGTCTTGGAATTTCCTCCTACTTGGGGTTAAGAAAATGGAAATGCGAAGCACGGGTTGGTCCGACGTTAGTGTAATGTTATATATGGTAGCTTCTATATGGTGTTTTAGTAAGGCAGCACCCTATAAATATATCTTGAAAAACAATGTTGATAACACCGATCAACCAACCCCAAAAAGTCCATAAAAATTCAAATGTTTGATTGCTTTCTCCGCTCTACAAAAAAGTTATTAAAAAAATGAATATGTGCTTGATTGCTTTCTGTGCTCTATAAAAAAAATTGTACAGTGAATTTACGTTTCATTGCTTTCTGTGCTCTACGAAAAAGTTTTGATAAAGCCAGGATACCTTTAGATATTGTATTAACTGTAGTTCTGATGATGACGACTTTTTGTATCTTTTCCTTGAGGTTAATCCAATGAACACGCTTCTAATAAATAAACGACTGTTTCGCTTTCACAACAGCGTGGTTTCTTCACCGGACTGAAACTTACTGTGGCTCGCTTAACAACACTCATCGAATTGAATTTTGCTACAGGCAACCATCCAAGCCTGCAAAGAGAAATTGGGACAACGGATGAGTTTTTTTTTAATAACATACAGATGGATGAAGCAATCTGACAGATCAATATGATCTTGTTCCTTTCATACCTTAAACTTCATGTTTTCATTGAAAGGTTTCCCCGTCGACGTGAACGATCGTATTCCTGAATACAAAGGCTTTGGATGACTTCCGGGTTCTGATCAAGCATTCTGTGGCCTCGATACGTCTCTGTCAGAGGTGTTATTTAATTGAGTCCTGTTTCTAGATCAACTAAACTGAGTGACCCTGAAAAAACAGCGGTTCAGAGTGCGCATAAGTATGCATGCACAGAACGAGTTATGGCCAAAAAAAATCCCCCCAAAAATCCAAAACACAAAAAAAAAAAACCAAAAAAAAAACCAACAACAACAAAAAACAAAGAGCACATGGCAGATGACAGCTCAGGAAGCAACTGGCACCTAGTTTATTGTCTGCGTTTTTCGAAATGAAACTATAAATTGTTCAAGTCCATGAAAAAATCAAGGTGTCACAAAGTTTCACCAATAAAATATATAATGCCTGGCAAAAATAGTAATATATCTTTCGAATGACTTGAGTTGTCCTTATTGGTACCTTGGACTAAGCATTACATGTCAGTTTTTTTCTGAAAATCGTTCACTGCATAAAAGTGAACTTTAACAACGATCCATCACCATCTGGCGTGACTGTTCAGTTTCAAGGCGCTTGGGCTACACACCTTAAATCATCAGCCTCATCTGAGATCAGGAAGCGTTGGATATTTTATTCCTTTCTTGACACTGATGTGGATGTCTTCAGTATATGCAAATTTTCCAATGACGTTATTCAAAATGGTTGAAAATGTTTAATTTTTGGTATCCTTTCATTTCTTTTGTAAGAAATTTTTCTGGCACTGGCACTAATGGATTGGCCACTGCGCTCTTGATGTCCTATATTTTTTGTTAGACATCAGCTGACCAAATCTATAGCTTGGGTCACTTCCCTTAGTAACAGCCTGTCAAATATCAAAAGAGGAGAACGGGATTAAAGCTTCACGGTTCTTGACTTCACTAAATTGTTACCCGACGTTCTCAGTGGACCATTTAGCGCGAAAAAAATCATTACCTTACAAGGAAGTAAACATGCTGTGTATTAGGCGGTGTTCGGGAAGCTGTAGAGCACAAACTATGTGTCGTGATTTTAAAACGTCAGCTTTTCAAACAGGATATGGATTTTCCGTCTCAATGAAGGAAGGCTGCTGGATTAAACTGTTGAATATTTTAACAAAGTGTTACCGTTGTTCTATTCGTTTGTTATGCTTGCATAGGTGGTGATAGTTTCTATAGCAATTATTGCATTTGTTTGAAGCGCACAATCGCCAGAAGAAATTCATTCTACTCTAGGCCCTTAATGGCTTAAGTAAACCTCTGTCTATAACCTTTCCCTTTAGACAGAGGCGTTTTCGAGAGAATGGACGAGACTTAAATCACATAACCCATACGCACATTTTAATGTTAGATAAACTTTTACGCTTTTGTACACGCTTTTAGTCGCTTGTTCCTTTACCGAACAGCACAATGACGACCGAATTCCTGTTCAGTTTTTGTCAACTGTTTTCGTTCTTCATTCCTTTCTGTCCAAGTTTCATCCACTGCAATTTTTGGACACATTTACCGTTCTCTTCCCCGTTGGCCGCACCGTCCCCATTATTGTCGATTGACACTTGTTTGCATACACTTTTACTACATTTAGTTTCCAGTCGAATGAAATCGTGACGATAAATTATATGACACGCCTTAAAATATTCACCTTGGACTGGCTTCCTCTCGGACCGTACGTGGCAAGGTTTGCCAGCAACCTGTGCATCGTCGTGGTTTTCCCCAGGGCTCTGCCCGGTTTCCTCCCACTATAATGCTGGCCGCTGTCGTATTAGTGAAATATTCTTAAGTACGGCGTAAAACATCAGTCAAAAAAATAAATAAACAAATTAAACATTCATGTTATTAGCATCTTAAATACACATAGCAAAAATACTTTGGCTTTAGTTTGCTGATTCCACTAAGGTCTTTTTGCCACTGTCAGTCGACCCTGATCAATGAATTGACGAACACAAATATAGTTCACTCTGGTTAGAATGCGGCTTTATCCCAGGACGTGTGTAAGGTACCTGGAAATGGGCAGTGGTTTTCGTCACCCGTTAACCTTTCTGCCACGGTTCACGTGAATGATTTTTAAGTACGGTATTAAACACCTTGCAAAGAGGTCAGTAAGCAGACTAACTTCGTATTCTTACTCATGCACTCCTAAAACCTTTAGTTATTTTTTAAGCGAACTATCTCATCTTTGTAACATTATAAACAGTACCATTACTATTGTTACATTTTTTGGCACTTTTTAAAGAGGATAAAATGCCAAAAAAATACATTCAGTTTTTACGATGAAGATTTCGGGTCGTATTGAATAGATTGAAGTGACGTCACTGATTTCTTCTGGCTGCTAAGCATGTTGCAGCTATTGTATAGCCCCAGATTAAATACAGATGCTATATGTGGTGCTAGATATGCATAGTCATATAGAACATTGGCATAAAGCAATGAGAGGATGTTCAGAGCTGAAAAGAATACATGACGTCACTGCTTCAGCCTGTTCAGAATGGTCAAATATATCCTCCATAGCACGTCAGTCTTTACTTCCATTGTAATCACTCTGAGGGGAAAAAATTACCTTTACTTAAAGGTGGTCTCTTCTTTTAAGTTATACTTCGCAATGAAAAGAAAGCTCTTATAGCCCTTGTTTAATCGAGGATTAAAAATTTATGTATAAATTTTGACAGTAAATCATTGTTGTAGACATTACACAATCCATCAGCGACGAAATACTTGTTCTTTACCATAAAGCGAAATTAATACCAAGGCATTTGCATTTTCGGCTGGGTAAAAGGGGTTCATTTATCATATTTTGGAGTAGCAAAATTCTTAAATGGATTTTTTTTTTCAGAATCATCGAAGACCAGCCGGACTTCACGGTTTTAAACTCAAGTGCACTGAAGCTGTATCCAAATCTTACCCAGCTGTGAGTATTATTATAATCCAGAGCGTCTATTGATTAGTTTATCAGATTGTTGAGTTGAGTACACTAAAAGAAAAGTTTATGTCGACTCAAAAATCGGAGTTTTCCGGAAGAGCTGATTCAATCCGGAAAACCGAATCATATGGCCGAATCGACCAATTCATTTAAACTGATCTGTTTGTTTGGATGACCTACAAGAGAATCAAAGCACTCATCGACAATTTATGCGTCAGGAAGATAAGAAGAAGAAATCTTCAACAACTTAGCCGATCTGGTCATATGACTCAATTTTCTGGGTTGAATTGACTCTACTGGAAAACTCAGGCTTTTGAGTTAGTTGAACCAAACTTTTCTTTCAGTGAAACTCAATGAAAAAACAAGTTCTTCATATTAGTTCTCAATATTTCGACATTATCTTTATGACATTTAAAAAAAATATCATATATCAGGTTTGATAAAAAGCTTATGCTGAAATTTGGAATACCAAAGTTTTTTCTTGGAGTTTTTCTACTGTGTATATATTAATTTGTCATTTCTTAGTTAAGGTCAATGAACAGTGAATTCACTTCTGCGGTTGTCATGGGTTAAATGGGTACTAAGGTACAATGCTAACCCATAAACCTATGTCCGCGCCGCATAAAAGCAAGGAATAATTTCAAGATGAGAACATGATGTTTTACACAGTGATTTCAGGTTTTCAAAGAAAACCGAGCTCTCGTCGTGACAGCCAATTTCATTTTACAGCCGATTTAACGCTAGGCGTGACAGTTTAGTTTTCGTCCATAACAACTGCGTAGGTTGAAATAATACAAAATATCTACGCGTGTCTAGGCCATATTTAACGCTTTAGCACCGTTATGCGAACCCGAATAAAGACGCAAACGCGTAAAGGAGCTGATGTTGTGAAGTCTTTAACGGTTGCTTTTTTGACATAGCTGTTCAAGGCTGAAAATGTGTTCATAATCTTCGAAAATTAGGCAAGGAAAATGGACAAATTTTATTTTCTATCCAAATATATTCACAATGTGAAAGTTACAAAATGTGATTTTACGTTTTGCTAACTCGTGGCTTGAGTTCAGCCACAATGGGCAACTCACTGTGAATAATCACAAAGCTTTCCTAGGCTAAAACTAAGGCTAGCCTTAACTTCTGGTATTACTTCTGATATTGGATTTGAGATTAAACACTAATTTTGTCCTGAATGCTCAAGATAGGTGTTATACATTTATTAAAATCAGAATTCCTAATGTAAGTGCGAATTTTATGACAACGAACTGTTTTTAACGTGACTTGTTGAAGACAGCTGCATGATCCTGGGGCCTTGGGAACAAGATGTGGACATTCATTACCAAAACCAAGGATACTTGTGTAACGTGTTGCCTCACATTTATGTCTCGATGCAAATATACATTAGTCGAATCTTTATAGCCATTTCGTGCAAATGTGAAAATCGAAGACCTAGTCACAATATCTAGTTTTTGCTACAGGAAGTTCAATTTCCGACAGTTTGTTTTTTATCAACATATGGCATTTACGGATAGGTCAGGATTTTTATTTCCAGGTTGCACAAATAACGTCTAAAATCGTGTTTTAAAATTTTGGCTTGAGTCATAACTGGCTTTGTGCAATCGACCCCTAGTACCATTCTTGGTGAACGGACGTCAGCTGATAGCCATTGCAATGGACGCGTCAATCAGTGTCCCGTTTGGAAGTCTCTGTTGTAGGTTACTAATACTAGGAGTCAATATACTGGGGTGCCCAATTTTACTAATGCCCGTTGTCCTATCCTTTTAAACTTTGACATTTATCCCTGTACACAATCCCTGCAGACAGAGTCCAGGAGTTCTTGAGATAGTCCTGACCCAGATCTTAAACCAGATTCACCTGAGGTTTACAGTAACGATTTCGTACTAGGCTGGCTGGAAATCCGAGTAACCCAGCAGCTCTAACGGTTAACGAGCAGATACTGCCTGCCGGTCCGTGGCCATTAGTACCTTGTGATTCCCAGAACGCGCGTTCAGCTGAAATCCTGTCCATACCAAAGACTTCGCCCAAGGCGCCATTATGTCGGAGACAGGAAACAGGTGTAAGTGGTGACCTCACGAAAGATCACTGGCAACAGTGAGAGGCACTTGAGATTGGCAATATACATTCTTGTCCCCTTCTGTGTCCCTCAAACACCTCCTCAAGCGGATAAAAGGAGATTCCGGGAAAACCACTCCCCCAATCGCAACCTTGCGGGTGTCTTTTTAACTGCTCTGGGTTGTTTGTCATAGAGGACGTCTGGCAAGCTTAAGAGTCGATGAAACAGTCCATTACCACTGGAGACAAAGTAATCACTGGGACTGCTATGTCATCAAACCGAGAAGAGTACGTGTGGCACGTGGTGTGAACGCGGTGACTATAACAGTTTGGCTATACTGTAGATGCACGTATGACCACACTTCTAAAAGTACTGTGAACGAATGTACAGCATTGTGGCAGAATGCATATCCATATAATTGTCAGCGTGAGAATTTGACTATACTGTATGACCAGACTTCAAAAAGTGCTGTAAACAAATGGTACATAATTATGGCAGTATTGTATTGAGCAACACGTCATTTTTTGAACGTTTTTAGAGATTTATAAATACGGTGAGTGTGCTGAGGTCGCCATGGCATTGTGAATACAGCCATGTTAATACTGTTCCCCTGGGCAAATGAATTCAGCCTCTTTAGAAACGTGAATACTGTCCATGTGGACATTTGAATACAATCTCGCTGACAGTCTGAATAGTCCGTGCAACTGTATGAATACGGAATCCGTGGCAATGTGAATAATGTCTTTTTTCATATGAATAAAGCTCACTGACCGTGGAAAGAGTCCCCGTGACTGTGTCTATCAGCCACTATGATCGTACACCGACAAAACCAGAAACTGTCGACATCCTATAAATGATGGTTAGATTTGCCAGAAATCTGGGCCACATTTTTAGTGATCATCACAATGAAAACTACATAAACGTTTATGAAATGTCAAGGCGACGTCCGAGATGTTCCTACCTTTCTGTGTCATCAAATGTTTAACAGACACCTTGGTCAGGTAATGATTTACGACATCAAGGACAGCTTAATATCACCGATGAAATATGAACCATTTGGTCCATATGGCTGCCTTTTTATTATTACACTTCTGGGCCCTCTGACCCACTGATATTGCCTTATTGTCGTCGCTGATTGATTAATAGTGACGATCAATGCATCCAAAACACGGCGTAGTAGTAAGGCAGGTGTAAAGTTGATTCGTCTTTCCTAATTCATGGATATAAGCCGTACTCTGAACACTTTAGTTAATAAGTAAGAATCATTCTTAATTATGGGTGGAGGAATGATATAACAGGACACGAGAGGAACCACCTGACCTACATGTAAGAAATCTCATTTAATTCATTTATTTATTTATTTGATTGGTGTTTTACACCGTACTCAAGAATATTTCACTAATACGACGGCGGCCAGCATTATGGTGGGAGGAAACCTGGCAGAGCCCGGGGGAAACCCACGACCATCCGCAGGTTGCTGGCAGACCTTCCCAATTAAGGCCGGAGAGGAAGCCTGCATGAGCTGGTCTTGAACTCACAGCGACCGCATTGGTAGGAGGCTTCGGGTCATTGTGCTGCGATAGCGCGCAAACCGACTGAGCCACGGAAACCTTTCCTCATTTAAAGTCACAATAGATCTAGCGAACAAGCGACTTCATTGGTCATTGGGGAAAACTCGTCATGCAGCTATATAGATCAGCAAAGTCCCTCACATTCGTGTCTTATTTTTCGGTACCCTGTACATGGACTTTTCCCAATCAGAAACCACAAGACATGCTGTCCGCGTATACGAATGGAGATCCTTTCTAGCCAACCAGCTTGATCCTCAGTAATGTGATCTATTGTTCATGAATCCAATGTTTGTGGTGATGTTTTATGAGTAAACTGGTAACGTATTACTCGTGCATTTTTTCTAATGTGATCTATGCAAATCGGACCCGAGTTGCTATCGCAAAGGAAAGAGATATGGGGAGACCTTTAGCTTGTTACAGCGGTAGCGCAAAATTGCATGTTTCAGAACCAGCAAGATTACTCTGTGTAATTAGATGAAAGCATGGAGGAGTTCAAGAGTGCCTTGTCGCTGGCTCAGTGACCCAATGTGTCGCTCTCGAGCTAGAGGACTTGCCCCTGGCCGATGAGTCATCCTGTTTTCAGCCCAGCTTGACTTGTGCTGTTGCATTTCTTATTGGCATTTTTAGTTCGCGTTAACGCAGGAGGTTTTTCAGGGCAATGGCGAAGGGTGACGTATAAGTGATGTAATCTGTTAAATGCCATGTAAATAAATAAATAAGTGTGCATGTCAATGCAAGGAAGCAACACTATGCTCTCCGTGTTAAAATGTGTTGCAGGATCAGTTCATAATTTACTTTACAATGTAGCTGTATACCAAACTACTGCGACTACAATGATATACCATACCATACATGATTGCAGTGATATTCAACAAGAAGGACTTTTTAAACCTCCATGTCATAAGAGGTTCACAAATTCAGGTATCAGGCATTTCAAGTGAATAAAATGGACACGGCTTTGCCATCAGCCAGAGTCTTCGGTTTGCCAACAAGAACCACATTGTGAGAACTAAACCCTGTTTCCTCAAGAGACCACACGTGACTGATTGTTTAACTTGTCTGATTTCCCCAGCGATGCCTACATTTGTTATAATTTGATTCCTGCCTAGCTGATAAGGAGCACGTCTCCATCGTTTTTCCTCTGGTATTTTTATCCTTCCATCACGTCAGTGGAGAAAGTGGTATGTTTTCCATGGCATGCCCGAGATGTTTCATGGCCAAGAGAAGAATGTAAGCTAATGGCACTGATACTTCAGTTCAGTTCCAACGTATGCACGCTATGCGTCGCCATAGATCTGTACCAATCGTTAATCCTTGAATCAGGTGTGGATCAATAATTATAAATCCTCCCGGAAGAAGTTGGAACTCTTTGCCAAAAACACATCTTTGTATATGTTACTTTTTCTATCATAATTTTGAATACCGTTGAAGGTAATCCAAACCAGTCGGTTTAATCAAATACTTCACTATCTACATATGAAATGCAAATACATGTAATATAAGTATGCAAGGAGACTGTCGTTATGTGAATGAATACATATATACCTCCAACAAATGAACAGAAGAATACTTACTTCCAAACTAATATAAAAGACTAAGGAATAATAACACCTGAGGGTCACGGCAGGTGACAGTTTGGAATGGTCACATATAATCTGCAAATTCCAGTCTCTTTACACCCGTTAAGGTCTAAGCAAATGTAAATATATGAATACGTGAAGCCTGTGTCAAAGAAATTGTTTTTTTTTCCACTCGTCACAAACGTAGGCAATCGCTAGCTCATGCATCAACACACTCCTACGACGAAATGCCTACACATGTGCTCAGGTAACGACCGTGTCCCTTTGATGTCAAGGCTATCAATGAGCGGAAGCCATAGGCCGCTGAACAGAGCGCGTAGGCCTTGAGCTGATATGCTATAGCAGGTTCTCCTCAATAACGCAATGGATGTAAGGTTTTATGTCTTTTGGCCACGCTGTAGTGGAACATGTTAAATCTATCACCCTGAGCCATTATCTCTTCGTCACGCGAGAGAGAGAGAGATGGGGGAAGGTCGTAATGGTGATCACGGCATATTCTCCGCCTACAGATATTCTCATGAATGTCTTGATATATAGCCGTGTTTCGAGGACAACTCGGTGGAGAGATACTCTTCGAACCAAATCGACAAATCCCGCAAAGATTCTTGGAATGTTTATCTGTTCTTGTAAACCACTTTAAAGCGAATGCCTTAACCTAATTTATTAAACAATTTTTTGGATATAGCGGTAATCTTAGATAGTTGCCAACGGCAAAGCAATCGCACTCTTTCGCACGTTGTGTTCTGAGAGTGGTCTATTAATATGTTTATTTGTTTAGCACTATTCTCAAGAATTTTTCAAATCCACCAATACACGAGAAATCCCGGTGTTTTTCTCTGACACTCCGGTTTTCTTCAGTCACAAAACTACCCACCCTGTATCAAATATTCTTCAGCGCTGTGTTAAGCCCCAAGTCGATGAATATATTGTAAATCGCAAATAGTAAGCGTATATAATCACGAAATGTATTTCCTGTCTTTTGACCAAACTATCTTTCTGGTTTCCAAATACAGTGCTTATCACAGTCTGGGACATCTATGCCTCGTGTGATATTGACGTGATTCCATTAGTACCGATTAAGGGTATCGTGTATCCCTGCTGGCGACACCACCTGCCTTGATCTATTGAAGACTTCTAACTGGAACAAGCAGACACCGACTGATTCCTCGGTTGTTGATGATCCATGTATTAATGCGCTGGATTCACGAATCTCGCTGTCTCATGCAGCATTCCAGGCCATACCATGCATAAATAATAGTAACATGAACAGTAAGCTTTGGTTTCAGTGTTAATGACAACTGTTTCTCTGTCTTTTTTTTTGCAGAACGATTGAAAACACCGGTTTGAGGAGAATCCCGGATAATGCCTTTACCAGCAATCCACGTCTGAAAAGGATGTAAGTGGTCGACTCCGCGCAGAGGCTTTAATAGCTAATAATAACGCGCCATATCCCAGGGGAATCCTTTGCTTTGTCCAGACAAGCCCGGATTAGCAATCCATTCCCCATCTCCGAAAACCATATTGATTCTCATCTGATGACGTCCAAGATTTTTCTCTCCGACGAAATGGTATGCTTATGGTCTAAAAAGGAAGTGTGACATTGACAATGTAGCCCGGCCATATACTCATTTAAGCCGCAAACCCATGGTTTTCTGCCGTCCTGTTCCCGAGGCTTTTATGTCTGGGTTTTTTTTGTTGTTGTTGTTTTTTTTTTGGTTTCTTTTTTTTTTTTTTATTTTTTTTTTTTTTTATTTTGAAAGAAGGAAGAGATTGTGCTCAATGAATATTTGCTGTCAAGCTAGATGGATAGTTCCCTGTAATAAACTTATTCATGATGTCCATAAACTGAACACTTGTCACGTTGGAATATATATTACGGCGGGCAGCCTTATAATAGCTTTTAGTAATAGATGGAAGCGTAGATCGCGATAGCGGTGAATCTAACGACAAATAGCTCGGCAAAACCGTTATGTGCCTCATTCTGGCTGTCTGGCAGTCGATTTTCAAAGTCAGTTGTACAAAAATAAACAGGCTAGACAAAAAGCACAGGGTTGTAGGCGATATTTACACTCGTATCATTGTGGCTTGGGTTACAGTTCATTTCGTCATATGGAATTGATCATGCACGCATGCTATAGCCGCTACTTACAGTTGTGACGTAGAACAAACCAGTAAGGAGGCAACAAGCCAAGAATTAACCATTGCACTTTACGGATAAAGATACTTGTGTTCAAAGAATCTGCTGTAGTTCAAATTAGGATAATTATTTTAGTACACCGTGGTTTTCACCGTATAGTTTTACAATGGACATGTCCGAATGTCAGTACTAATTAAATAAGCCACAGGGCCTCATACAGTAATGACTGCAGGCCACGCGTGAAAACTCATCCCAGCCTTTGGTGTCGCCACCATGTGCCACCTGTGTGTGAGTATATCATTTCACCATAAATATATGCATTCACTGGGTTTATCTAAAGGCAAGGAGCTTACCATTAAAATGTGATACAAATGCTTTACGAAGACATGCGGAGTTGATTATTTGCCATTGCACGGCCAGGGACTCTTTTCACTATTAATAGGTCTTAAGTAGTAAATCTTTATCTTAAGTCAAAAGGTTTACACGTCGGTACACAATAAAGCATAAGTGGTATTCTTTTTGCGAAATAGTCGTAAACAAATAAGAATACTTAATAACTGGGTTTCTGGAGATATTTTATATAAGTTTTTTTATTCAGTCAGAATGTGTGTTTTGATCTTCCTCGTTTTACCTTCACAAAACTGATTGTTAGTTCTGATTTATGTACTTGTAATCAATAACTCCGCTTTTCCTTAACCCGTTAACTTGTTGCTTGCTAGTAATTTTTTTTTCAGAGCCGAATCATATATGAGATCTAGTGCTCCGATATCTTGGTATTTGTTGCTTGCTAGTAATTTTTTTTTCAGAGCCGAATCATATATGAGATCTAGTGCTCCGATATCTTGGTATTTGTTTGCAGTTAATTTAAGCCCTACCAAAAATGTTTTTCATTAAACCGATACCTAGTTTTCCTGTTTATTCACCCGATACTTTGTTGATTAATTGCAGTTATTTGGAGCGGAATCAAATAGAAGTGATGCCTTGGAGCTCGGTTACGGGGACCTCTCTGGTTAGAATGTAAGTCATCTGAAAGCAACACAGTCAATGATTAGGATACGTAACGAGTTTATGACCAGTTTTAATTAAGGCGCTTAATGTGGGCCTCCATAGCCGAGGCAGTTAGCGCTCTAGCGGAAAATATTGACCGAGATGCTTCACAGATGCATTCGCATTGAGTTCAAATCCAGCTCATGATGGCTTCCTTTCCGACAGTACGTAGGCAGGTCTGCGGGTGGTTGGAGGTTCCCTGGGCTCTGCCCGATTTCCTCACACCATAATGCTACAGTGAGACTGTAAGCTGATCTAAGGCTACATCAAGGTATTAGGATAAAACTAGTGTTAAGATTTAAACGGGGCTTGACGTTTCATACACTTGTGAACAATCCGACCCCTGAAGTTTAGTTTTGTATGACTATATGCTGCCCATTCAAATCATGAAAAATATAGCACAGCCCTTGTATATTTCGTCAAGATAATTCAGATGTACACGTTTCCGGCAAAATCGCCAAGAGAGGGACCGAAATATGATTGTTCAGTGTTTGTTTTGTGATGTTCCCTACCGTACAATGGCCGCTGAAGCGATTGATGGTGCAATAAAAAGGTTTAGTGTAATAATGTTACACGAAGCGTTGTAAAGGCAACCACTATAATGTAACAATAATCTTATATTACAGTAGCTGCTGAAGGTGGCCCTATTGCCTCTTTGCATGCTGACCGGTATAAGAAACATCGCAAATTAAATTACGTCAAGGTTTTATGGCAGCATTTATGACGTACTGATGTGGTCATACATCTATGTGATAGTGATGGAATGTCCAGCAACCTTCATGCACAACCGCACAAATGATCAGAATAGCCTTGTCCATCACGTTTTGCTTCCAAGGCCCCCAGAACAATAAAGACCGCTATTCGGATGCTCTGCGTTCAACAATGAAGGTGTATCATTTGAATTTTATCTAACGTCGTCAGTTTCAGTCTTGATTTAACTTCTTAGGACTCACGGGGGTGCAGGTTCAAACCTTGCCTTGGACAGAAGATTTGTAGATTCCATTTCGTCCACATATGAAGTTTACCGCCATCATATAAGTGGAAAATTTTGAGTACCAGTATGGCGTTAAACAAAAATCAAATAAATAAATAAACTTATTTTTCAACGTTCAGACATCTAAAGGAGAATCCACTGGCGTGTAACTGCAGCAGTAAATGGCTACAAAGACTGTCTCAAAATGCGCTGTCCGGCTCTTCCGGCCTCAGTGTGGACGCAATCACGTGTAGCCATGACAACGGGCTGGCCAAGCTTTCCGACGTCATCATAGAGAACTGTGGTAAGCATAATCTCACCCATGATTGTTACACATTTTGTGTGTTGTGGAAAGTAATCACCTCCGGAAAATGTAACTTGCCTGTAAGACAGAATGTATGTCGCCTGGAATATTGTATGTCACACTGCTTTCGTTTAGAGTGCGGGAAATTGTGAACAACGTTTTACACATAAAATTCTAACGCTTGCACCCATCCAGTTATCTTTGTCAGTGGTAAGGCGATCTGTGTTATGAGACTTGAACATGATGTCTCTTGATATAGGTGTAACCGCAAGATTACTTTTGGTATTAGGTATCTGATTGATATCAGGTGTGATATTTATTTGATTTATTTCATTGGTGCACAATTCCATGTTCAAGAAAATTTCACTTGCACCACGTCGGACTGGTACATGGGAGAGAAAATCGGGTTGGTGATAATGAAAACACGAGTTTACCCCGAGACAGCTGTGCCAGCTAACATTACTAATGATGGAGAATTTTGTTTACGCCAACTGTGGCATTAAAACAAACAGAGGTTCTCCGCAATCACGAAAACAGAATAAACTTGTTATTATTTAGCCGCCGATATGTAGACATGGAAAGAATAATCACCCTATGCCAATAGTATGCTAATCCTCAAATGTTGTTGTTAGGCACACTTGGGCAAACACAATACTTCACCTCTTTAACGTTGCCAGGTTACCCGGAACAAGTTGTTAGTAGATTTCTCGAAGGCAGACGAAGGCATGGACAGTTAAAGTAGTGTAGCATATATTATGGCCCGCCTGTATGATCCCACAGCTGTTCATTTCCCGCACTGTACAGATAAACAGATCGCTCACAATACGCCTTGGGCTATTGTTTTTCCTTTTGTGAAGTTGAATGTCTACAAAATTGGCATGTCGTCCAGCAAAATGCGAGACAATGGTGGACCTATCAACTCTCCATTTGATGAATGTCATTTAATCCGCACGTGAGTAACTGATGACGGAGTTGCGTGAATATGCGCAGGGATTCTGTAGAAGTTAGTGTGAATGTTTAATTTTATCGTCGCATATGCAAATGTTTTATGTATGCTACATGTATAGAATCAACCATATTATCACATGGTTCTCTTTAGATATGAAGCACCAAGGGTAGCTATCTAGTAACATAAGACGTTTAATATTTTGCCTGCGGTTATATAGCCGTTGAACAATGTGACAGCGCATTTGGGTCAAACACTGGATTTTCTTGTTACCTGTTTGGATTCATTCTTAACGTATGGCATAGTATAAACTTAGAAAAAGCTGATCGATATCATTAAGTTTCGTCTTCTGTCAATGTGAAGGACAATGGGCTAAGCCTGGTGATAACATGTAAAGTTGCATTGCCGAATATTACATGCGCAGAGAATGCTACCGACAGAGAATCTCAGGCAAATGGCGAAGAGCTGGATTCGAACACAGGACCTCTAGTGTCGAAGTGCTATCGTCGAAGCAAGTAAAACACCCGAGACAACTTTGCCGGCGGTGGCCCATGGACACTTTAAGAATTTATTTCTCGTCCGTCGCTTTCTTCACAGACATAAATGACGCACTCAATGATGCCGTTTCAATCCCGTGGTTTATAAGTGTTTGCACATGCGGGATGCACTTTCATTTCGCATAGGTCACCACGCATCTTGGGAAATAACCAGAGGGCGTATAAACGAGCCCGAAACCGTATCTGTTAAACGTCTAGTCATTAATGGTCACTGTGAATTATGAGACTAGACTTCACATTAGCAGGTACAACAGCTACTGCTCAAAGATCGGTTACGATTATGACGACTGTTCAGGCGGAAATGAAACCGATACGGATGGATTTCGTCAGAATTTGTAATGAATTTTCGGAAACAACTTAAAACACAGAAAGAAACTGATACGATGCAAAGGAGTGTTTCACATGCAACGAATACATTTCAGTCGTAGTCCGTTTTGTGAAGCTTCAGAGTTAGCGGAGACGACTAAATATTGATCAATCAAGTCGACTTTTCGAATCCAGCTGTCAGTACTGTTTGCTTCAGCCGCAATGGGCCTCTGTCAGGTGGGGCGGTGGAGGAGGGAGAGGGTAAGTTCAGGGGTGGCGAATCAGTGGTACCAGTTGTCCCAGATTATTCTATCCTTCTTTCCATGCGCCGTCACTGGACTGAATTCAAGAGTAAGAACCCCAGTCGCAAATAAATAGATATATTTATGAATTGGGGACTGAACCCTGGCCGAGTATCTAAGGTCCTTGCCTTCAAGCGCTAGAACACAGGTCCAAATTGGGCCTTTGACGTGAGACTTTCCCAGCTTCCAAGTTCTTTTGGGCCGGGGGGGGGGCTTGAGGAGAGAGGGCTTTGGGGGGGGCCTCGGTCGTCTGCATGGCCGCTTGCGCAATCTAAAGTTGATTGCAGACCATTTGTCTTCCACCAATGTGGTGAGCTTATCTGAATATCACGCGTAGTAGAGTTCGCCTGTAACTTGCCAAAATTCGGTGGTTTACCCCGGGTACTTTGCTTTCCTCCACCCAGAGAACTGACCGTCGTCTGTAAGTAAAGAACAATCGAATAAATGAATAGGTACGTGCAATTCTGCTTGATACACGTTGAAAGATAGGTTTTCCCTCCCTGCATGTAGTATGTACGGTCTCTGCCAGGGTGGCAGCAAGGCAGTGAAGGTTGGGGAGAGGGTTGGCTAGGGAAGGGGAGGAGGGTCAAAAACTTATCCACAGATAACAATGTAGATAATTACCGCCTATGCAGGTTTGCACGGAGTGATTTCGTTAAAATTGTTTTATAATCCTCGATTTAGTTGATACTCAACTTTACGTCTGCTTTAGCAAAGAAACCCGGCTCCCAGATAACACAATGTCTTTGCTGAAGCCCTCTTTTAACATGAGATAGTAGCCTCAGAAGGATTAATCACTGGCAAAAGAGAAGTCAGTGGCACGCACTCACTGGTGTAATCGATACATACAGTCACTCGGTGACATTTACCCACCAATAACCAAGGCGGCTTGCACGCTAGGCGGCGCCGAGGACCGATTCTCTGCACCATACGCTAGAACAGAGAGCTGTTAGAGATGGTAATTACTTAGCATTCCCCACGCCCTTTGGAACTATACACATAATATATAGACTAAATTAATACAGTTTCATTTCCGCCCCCTTGTTTTAAAGGAAACATAATATATGATTAATCTAATACGAAAACTGCTTTAATCTAAACACAGACTATTTTTGTTCTCTTATTATATGAAAAAAATGTCCATATATCCATAAATCGAATGAACCAGTGCTTTCTTCCCATGTCAATTATAGCGATGGATGAATCATGTCAGACGTCAGACGTGAGGCATGTATGTTACCAAAAGATTACGCAAATCAGTGCCTTTTTTCAACTTACACATACTAAGTACACGATGTGATTGCGATGCTGTTTATTATTTTTATGAAATCAAAATACAGACGGCTCATTGGATCTCGGGTTTACTCGTGCGCGGTTGTAATTATGTAACAGGAACCATGGCAACAAGAAACTCTCCAGTGTGGTGAGGTTTTCAAACTAAGCTGACGTTGGAAGGAAATGTATTAATAGATGGAAAGGATTCCGGATAAGCTCGTTGAGAATATAATAGCTATTTTACAGGGCCATTCATAACGCATCGCCGTATTGCGTGTTGTGTTGTTCTGTCAAAGCTCTTGGGCCGGTTCGTTAGAAAATGAGTGTCTTGGTCGATGACAAGTGAAATGCTAATGGAGTATAAAATCAGCACATTATGCTATCCGTGCTGAAAATAACACGTTAGATGGCCCAACCATCATGTTGTCGAGTGCTTCAGTCCATGTTTGCATTACATCCCTTTTATTGATGGAACATGCTGTAGTACGAATAAAATGTGAGGGCGACTATAGGGCTGAAGTACACGGCTAGCCGGCAACAAGATGGCCACTGTGCTCTGCATTATCTGTGCATTTTGCCCATCTGTGTCATCTACAGTGTTTATTTTTTCCTTTAGTCATTCCTAGGAAGAATTTAAGCCCCGATACATTAAGCAATGCAAGATTGAAAGCAGTGCCTAATTACAACGATAAAGGGTTAAACAAAAGAAGCACATTTATGAAAAGAACCGGCAGTAATAAGGCTAAAGATCTCGGGTATTTTCCCTTTAAAATGAGCTATTGATTAAATGGTTACGTAATAATCGTTTAGAAAGCACCTAGTTGATCAAGCATCAAAATATCTTGGTTGAAATATAGCTAATGGCTTTTTAATTTAGATCTACAATGTTAAAGTTGACTGGACCACATATCTGTCTTTACTCAAACGTCTGTAATTATGTATATATGAGTATTTCCAAACACTTACTCTCTTTGCCCGTTTGACTTCAGATACAAAATATAAAGTTTATGAAATATTTTGTTCTGAAAGGTATGTGTTACATTAAATATCTTTATTTTATGCGCATTTAGGTCAGTTTTGAGACCGGCTGGTAAAAACAAAGCTTTACCTCAAACTAAACAAGCGAAAGGCATGTATCTTTTGTAGTTACATTGCCTTAATCGTGCTTATACTGGACCAGTGTCGTAATTTCGGACATTCCATGCTAAGCTGTTGGAAAAGGGGTAGAATTTTCTGGTTTAGATTGAATTTAAAGCTATTGGATTAACAAAGAAGCAATTTTCTCTTTAAAAAAGCTTGCAAAGAGATGGCTTTAAACCAGGAGGTAAATTCGTCTCTACATTCGTAAAGACAGACCCTTTTTGTATAACTTCACGCAGTACGACATTTGGCACATTAAAATTACGTTTTGAAGATGATCCAAGAGTTGTCTTTAAACAACTGACATTAAAAAGTTGCAGGAGGAAATGAGGGCATATAACGATAAAATTGTGTACACGAGAATCCCGTTAAAAATTCAGCCTGTCGCAAAATGAAAGCCAATTTAACTTGACGAATAACGGTTGTCTATAAGTTACTTTAAGTTGCTCTTCTATAGAGAATCCACAGAGCCTGATTCTAAAATATATACATCATATGAAAATATTGGTTCTCCACATACCTCTTCTCATGCAAACAATAAGCAAATGCACAAGACAAATTATGGTTAATGGCAACCCCTGGATATTTTTCATTTTTAGGCTAATCAGATGGACGAAACATAATCGTCTTCGAAGAAATCTGATTTTATTGATCTGACAAACCAGCGAACTAGCTGAGAGAGAACAGTGAGACGATTTACGTACTTGATTGTCGTTTTACTCAATGCTCTGCTTTTTTTGCCCATGCAATACGACGGCTATGGTTATAAGAGCGTATAGGAAGACATAGCTGAGATTCTGATCATCTCTAAACATGAAGTTAAGATGTCCTTGAAAACTGCTTAAAATGGTGGAGCAGATAGTCACGCTACTTGTCATCTCGACCAGTCAGAGTTAGTATCTTATGGTAGCTCCTTGGGTTACTGAACCTTCGGTTAACATCATAAAGCTCAACAGTCTTATGTAATCCTAGATCGACTTATTCACTGTATTCAACAAGCTGAATGCTAGAGGTGTGGCAAGGAGATTTCTTTTTGACTTTTAATGTCATCTTGGAAAGAAGGTGTAACAAAGGTCTTAATTTACACAAGCGGAACTCGAGCTGGGTTTGAACACATGTTAATCACGCTTCTGACAATGGCACTGAGTCAAACATCTTAAACATCAAAGCCAACAAGAATCTCAAAAATGGTTCAAAACGCTCACCACTGAATCCAAACATTCGTTTGCATACAATACGCGCTAAATTCTAAAAAAACAACAACAACAAAACAATAAGAAATGGTAGTTTCACATATGATTTTTGTAGTCTTTTCATTGATTCTTACTTAATTTATTTTATGAAAATAGTAAACCACCCCGCTGTCAGTTCAATAGACATATTGAATCTAAAGACAAAATCACGCACCTGCTTGTAAAAAGTCATTATGACGAAATGTGAAAACCAAAGATATAACTTTTCTATCAGATAGTAATGGTGTCAAGGAGAAATTATCGATATTTCAGGCGTAACACAGAATCCTAATTAAAGATACGATTTGTGAAGTCATTAAACTAACCTGATTATTTACTGAACGACGAGTCAGACGCCCCGATGACCCGAAACCTCATCCATCACAGGACTCGTAATATTTTGATTATTACAGGAGAAAACGCTCCGAAATGTGAGAAGCAGTGTGGAAATGGCATAGAGTTTCATTGTCATATGTAATAAAAATTTCTGCAAAGTAGCATAACCCAAATGGTGTATGGGTCACTGTTTTCTTAAACGTCAGACGGGCTTGATTCGCCCTTTTATTCATAAGCCCTTCTATTTGTGCCCAGAAATATGAGGAGCTATGAAGCAACCTTTTATAATTTGGGAAGTTTAAATTTATCAAATTTTAATCATAACACTTGAAATCAGGCTCATACTCCAACTAGATGAGATGTCCCTCATTTGTACCAGCTGATCCCATCTATCTGTCATTTTTCCTGTCAGCTGCGCTTGCGCTGTATATTTTGGCTTTAAACACCTGATATGTAGCCAAGGTGATGAAGTTAAATATAATCTCCAATCTCTGTAAGAAATCAGAAAGACAGATATCTGCTATCATTTATATTCGTGGCCTATTTATGACAGAAAGGGTAGCTTCATGTCGATTTGTATTGAGGGTCATGTTTATTGTGGGTAAATCACATCACTGATTGCCTTTCTTTAGTAGGGTCATAGGGAGGTACTTTTTCATGGTTAGATATAATTCTGATTACCTCTGGACAAGGGACTACATTAAAGCAATACTGCTTTTTCACCTTTATGGTACTTATTGGCACATTTTGGGGGTAATTTCCGACCTGGTTTAATTCCGGTTATTTAGTTTTCGAATGGTATGTGGTAAAAAACAGACCGCATTTTTAGGAAGTACGCGCCAAATGAAAGGCAATTTCGTGCTGATTCCAAATATGGTCTTCATTATTTTTTGGCATTTTTGTTTACAGTGACGTCACAGATTTTTATGTTATGCTATGTTTCCAGATTAAACACAGATACAGGTGTTATACTACATATGAATTCATATACAACGTAAACATATAACAATCAGAGGATGTTTTTGCAGCTAAAAAGAATCTTTGACATCGCCGTGCTTCAATATGGTCCAAAAAGTCCATCATAGCATCTCAATCTTTATTTCCGTTTTAATCACTGCAACCAGTGTCAAAAATAATAAAGATTATATCTGGGATCATTACATTTCAGATGATGCGTATTAACTAATAATGAGGTCTGTTCTTTCAAACGATGGCGGTCTGTTTTATGATTGGAGGAAGCCAGAATGTTCAAAGTAAAGAATCGGCCTTTGCCAAGTAACTTTCCGCGTATTGTACAGATGTTTATCCATAGGATCAGCTCAATGTAGATTAGTATAAGGCAAGTAATTTCAAATAAACCAACTTCACATGAGACAACCTGAAGGGAATTAGGAGCGCGAACGACAGCATATTGCCCCCATAGCACACAGGAACAGTGGAAATAGATAGTATGGAAAATTTCTTGTTCGAGACCAGAAAATGTGATTTGGGTTTTCTACATGGAATCTGATAGTTGATTGTGTCATTTCCGTCAATTATTCAACCTAACATAGAACTCGAAAAGTCCATTTTGTCTTTGGTTGACGGGTTGTAGGACGATGTCGGATTTGACAGCCAACTTTTCTGTGTTTTCAGAAAAACCATCCTTGTCCATAGCGTACAATGGATCTTCGCATTCGGACTTGTCTTTGGAAATACCAATATTGGAAGGCGGTAACGTGAGCTTGGATTGTAGATGGGAGGAAGGTCTCCCGAAAGCCTCTCCACGATGGAACACGGATGGACTAGCCTCAGATTATGCTGTTATCACATCAGAGGATGGAAGTAGCCAACGTTTGACCCTCTCCAGAGTTCAGCGTTACGATATGGGAAGGATTCATTGTGAAGGCCGCAATGTAGCGGGTGGCTCTCGTATCTCATTCACACTGGTTGTTCTCTGTAAGTATTCATACTGCCTAATCTCTGTTAGTATTCATATCGCTCTGAAATTTGTCACTGCCGGTTTTCATAGAATTCGCTTCTCTTGTTATCTTGTAAGTGTTTACACCGCTTAACGTTGCCCGCTATTGATCTGGCCGCTATTCCCTGCCCGCTATTGATCTGGCCGCTATTCCCTGCCCGCTATTGATCTGGCCGCTATTCCCTGCCCGCTATTGATCTGGCCGCTATTCCCAGTAAGTTCTTTTACAGTATTCCCACGCTTGTTTTTGTAAGTATTCACACTACTTGCGCTCTGTAAGTATTCACACTGCTTGTTTTCTGTAAGCATACAGAATATTCACGCAGCTTGTTCTTTCTAAGCATTCGCCCTGTTCGTTCTGTGTGAGTATACACAGCTCCTGGTCGCTGTTCTCTGTAAGCATTCACATTTTGTGTTCTCTGCAAGTATTCAAGCTGCTTGTAATGTCAAGGTATTCAAACTGCCTGATCTATGCAAACTTTAACACTGCCTATTCTCTGTAAGTAATTCTACATACTGCTTGTTTTCTGCAAGTATTCAAGCTCATAGCTTGCTCTCTGTAAGTATTCCTACAACTAATATTCTGATAGTAGTGGATACTTTACAGGACGAAAAAACGTTAATTGATCTCTTCTATGTGGAGAAAGGATTCACTGAAATTTAACGTCTTACTCCTACCGTTTTAGTATGCAGTACCCATCGATTAAACGTGAACATAAAGTTTAGAACCGACGTAAGACATTGCCTGTTAGGGAGAGAAACGACAGGAATGATTTGCATGAAACATTGGACAAAACTGTCTTATGAGCTAGAACACATACTACGTTAATGAGTTTCTCTACTTCAGGGACACCAAATATAATTTCCCTTTATGAAAAAAGAAAGAAGAAAGGCTCTTATTTCCACATCCGAAAAATAAAAAAGACATTCGTTTTTCCTGGATTCAGCATGGTATCGTGTGGCAACCAAATTAGTCTTCACCCGCTTTACTATTCCTTGAATTCCCGTCCCAATTACAAAGAGTGTCGGTTAACGTGTTTTTACGGAGGAATAACTTATTTAGAGTTGACCTCCAATAATGAGATTCCTTCAGATGCCCATATCAAAATAAACCAATATAGGTATCGACTTAAATCAACCCTCGAGTCTAGTTAAGTATAAAAAATTTCCCGAGAAATAATAATTCACATCGTATCGTCAATGCGAAACGCTTTCTTTTCTCGTCGTAATAACGATCCACACTTGGGTAAAAAAAATAAAAAGAAAAAAAAAGGAACACCACCTCCCTCCCCTCAAAACACACACACTAAAATGTTTCTCTCTAACGAGATAGCAGAAGATGTGATAGCAAATTATCATCATTTCAGTTTTATATTTGCACAAGATGTACAACGTATCTAGAGCTGAATAAATCCTGTCCACTGCATCCACACTCTGCGTCATTGTTGTATTCTAACATCTCTTTTTTATAATGCTAATATCGTCATCTGTTTTGTATTTTCAGCCAGACCGAGGATCTTGGTGTTTCAATACGACGAAAATGCCATGTTTGAAACTATACGATATCAGATTAGTGCATACCCGCCCCCCAAGTTGACTTGGTTCAAAGACGACGTCGAAATGAAACCTTTAGGCTCTCCGCAATACAACAATGTAACACAAGATAACACTGTGGCATTCGAATTGCCCGGTGATTGTTTAAACATCTACAATACAGGCAGTCTAGGTTTCACGCACGGACACTTACTACTGAAAACGGCGTCGGCCCAGATTACAGGCTTGTACACCATGCAGGCCTCTAACGCCTACGGGACCGACAGTGACAGCAGAAAAGTCTTTTTCTACAAGACAAATGCGACCGGTGGTTTAGGTATGTGTATGTGTTATCTGATTCCAAAGCACGTAAATCAAAAGCATATTGCGAAAGTTAGCGGACGTGGTTAGTCGCATATATTAGTGTTGTATACAGACTTGTATTCAAAATGGTGTTTAAGTGAGGCAGTAGTTATGCTGCCTACAAGGAGACGAAGTGCTTTAAAGAGAAAACCCCCACAAAAAAGAAGCAATGATGAGAACAAAGGCCATTAAAAATTGTATATGAAAATACCATCACTGATTTTTGAAGATTTTTTTCACCAAATTAAATGCAGTCAGATGATTTGATTGTATGTTGGGAATTGAACGTATTGAGAATGTGACGTCACAAAACTTTTTGTGCAGCTTTATGTTCAACCCGGAATAAAGTTCTTATGAACCGTACTATTGTAATGTGTGCCTGTGTGCCTGAAAAGCAAATATGGCATGAAAGTTATCCTTTAGGGACATAGAAAAGTCGGCGTTACGTCAGTGAATGTAATTTTAGATATAGCTTTTACTCGGCATAACTGCATTTTTGTTGGATCGTTCCCTTTAACGGTCATAGCATTATCACGATTAACTTTGGAAACTTAACTAGCCTGCATGATCTTAGTCATACACTGTTCAGATATTTCGAAGTAATTATGGAAATCTGAAATTCATCATATAGTTAAATTCAAAAGTCATATTTTTCGGGACGTAATATATTGCGAACGATTTCTTTAAACTTGAGAGAACTTGAAGAAATTGCTCTATTAAAGCTTAAAGACTTGGTAATCATAATATTCATGGAGAACAACAGAAGATGACCGAAAGCAAGTATTGAAGCCTCCTGTGGTGAAGCCGCCTGTGGCTTCACCACGGTTCCTTACATTTACCAGTATTAGAGGCCAACGGTTAAAAGTGTGCCGCAAAATGTGGATTATACGATTAAACTAATTTTTATATAATTCACAAATTTAAAGTAAAAGACAGCTCATGACTGTGTATTAAACAGATTCTAAAATTCTCTCTTGAATGCAAAACCCTGTTTCAGTTTGTATGAATTCGTTGCTGAATTATCTTCGTTGGAAGTGTGGAGTATTTTGTTGCCAACTGGGGATCTGAAGGTGCTTTTAAGCTTATAAGACATTTACCAGTCAGAGAGCTAGGAGACGTCAGCTGTTTGTAAGCTGTGACGTAGTTATAACAAGATGCATGAGTGCACAGCACTGCAAAGTATTTCCAGACCATTGCGTTAAGGCGAGAGTAAGTTTCGTGATCATTTCATGTTATAAATTTACATATATACATTATCTTCAACCACGACCCTGGAAGATTACTTCAGTATATGGTGAAAGGAGTGTCCCAAACTTGGAACAAATACGTCACAGCCCACACACAGTGGTTGTGTTTCATATTAGCCGACGGAGCACGGTCAAATGCCAACTTCAACTGACATAGTAGATGTTTGAAAAACATTTTACCGAAATGAACATAATATTGTCCAACCTTTTTCGCAAACTTAACTTTGAATATGCTCTGTCTTTCGCTTTAAGTAATACACTTTTAGATTGAAGAAGAAACAGTTTGTTAGAAAATCCGATTGTAAAGAGAACCATATATGGTTTTTGTTCAGAGTTTTCATTATTGGTTTTACATCCATCTGCAATATTGGATGCTGTAGTGTCTAAGCCATTATGTTTGCAGTACGAGACCTAGCATAATTTTAGCTACATGATTTCTTACATCGAATTTTCTGTTCTCTTAGCTACAACTATCTTTACCATACTAGTATCCAGTGATGCATTTTGTATAAACTTACATGTAATGTTTTAGGTCCACCGAATCCTAACTCCAGTCGACCACATGGTGGAGGGCAGAAACTTTTAGTGCCGGCCAATAAAACAAGGCCACAGCAGCCTCCCAAAAAACCCGAAGAGAAAACGGAGAATGTTTCTGCTGCGGACAAGAGCAACAGCCTGGTATAATAACGACTATATAGGTTTAGATCTGTGCCTTTAATCCTTGAATTAAAAAAAAAACAATGGCAAGCTGGAATATTCAAGGAAGGGAACATAATACATTTGAAGCTGGAAATGTAAATGCAGACCTCTTTGTGTAGATTTGTGGTTAATTGCAGGTTTATCTGCTTGAATCTTGTGCCTTCCAGAGGAGAGAAAGGAAATAATAACAAGAAATCATGATAAGTATGTGACGTATTAAGCGAACACTAAAACGTCGAAATGTTATTACACTGCACAAACACAAAAGACCAGAAGCAAAAAGAGAAAATAAAACAGCTACTCTTAACTTGGTCCATCATGTTTCATTCTTCAGGTTTACGTGGCCATTGCAGTCATCCTGGGTGTTGTCCTCACGGTCGTCCTGATTGCAGTACTCATGGTCCGTCGCTACCACAAGCGACTGACCAGCGACCAGGCCGATTTCGGCATGGCACTCAGCTCTAACGGTTCCCGACGTCCACTGGTCAAGACCAGCAACGGAAGCTTCGTTCCCGCTAGGAATAGGTCCATTATCGCCCGGGAAACGATGCCACTCAACGCCGAAAATATCATAGAAAATCCAAATTATTTCCAAAAGAACAAACCCGGATCAAAAGTTTCGGGTAAATGTGTTTCCAAAACAGTGTGTTAAACTGTTGAAAAATATATGAAATTGTTCGCTAAATTTAACAATGACATATTTTATTTCCAAAATAAACCCTGAAATAGAATGTCAGTGACAATCCAAATTAATTCCAAAAGAAGAAACCCGGATCATAAGTTTGAGTAAATATGTTCCCAAAGCAGTGTGTCAAACCGGGTTTTAAGAAATATATATTTTTATTTCCAAAACAAACACTGAAATATGAAGTTGGGAAATCTCCAAATTATTTCCAAAAGAACAAACCCGGATCAAAAGTTACGGGTAAATAAGTTCCCAAAGTAGTATCTGAGACTGTGTTATTATGTCTGAAATCGGTCGCTAATTTTGACTGATATTTTCATTTCCAAAATAAATCCTGAAATACAAAGCCAGGAAAAATCCAAATTATTTCCAAAAGAACAAATTCGAACGAAGTTTCGGATAAATAAGTTTCCAAAGTAGTATGTGAAACCGTATTAAGATGTATGAAATTGTTCGCTGATTTTGACTGAAATATTTTCATTTCCAAAATAAACCCTGAAATACAAAGTTAGGAAAAATTCAAATTATTTCCAACAGAGCAAACCCAGATGAAAAGTTTCGGGTAAATAAGTTCCCGAAACAAGTATGGAATTGTTGGCTAATTTTAACAATGATTCCAAAATACACACTGAAATAGAAAGCCATTTGTTAAAAGCCAATTCCAGCCTTGAACAGGATATCTTCAAGATTCTTGCATTCCTTGTTTCTTGCACGCACAGAATTGGCCGAAACCCTTAAACTGAAATATTCTTACGATGTTAAATCCCATCAAAATTATATAGTAGCTATATGTAAGTTATTTGAAATTATTTGTTGAAAATAATGATCGATACGTTATGAAGAGACCATGCTGCGGAGCGGGGATATAGCAGCTACATCCGCATTGTGCGTCTTAGCCTCTTGACAATAAAGGTCAAATTCGTACCAGGAAATGTCGAATATGGCTGAATAATGTGTTCTGGCCATAATATGACTGAACTACTGTCATAGTGGTGTTAAATCGTTATCTATCATTCATTCATTCTTACCAAATATTCCAGATGTTTAATTACTCTTTTTCAGGCGTTAATTACATCAGAAAAAGTAACATCCGCTTCATCCGTGAACTGGCTGAGGGTGCATTTGGCCGTGTGTACCTGGGAGTCTGTGAACACCTGACTGAGGAGGGCGACTCCTCAGTGGTCGCCATTAAGGCCCTGAAAGACAGCGAAAGCGAGGACACGAAGCGAGACTTTGAGAGAGAGGCGGAACTTCTCACAAATCTGCAGCACGAAAACATCGTCACTTTTTACGGTGTGTGCGCCGAAGACAACTTGTTGATTATGATATTTGAGTACATGGAGAGCGGTGACCTGAACAACTTTTTGAGGTATGGGATTGATGAACAATTGTATTTTTGTAGTCATCTTTTTTTCTGGTGTCTAGAAGGTGAACTTAATGTTTAACAATTACTTAATCTTTCTTTTAATGTGGTTTTCTACATTAAACTATACAGGGTGTTAAATCACAACGCACTTTGGCCAATTCTTATGCAAATTCGCACGAAAAATGGAATTCCTGTGTGTAACTTTGTACGGCATATTGCTTCCACAAATACATATATACACAACTTCCATTGCATCTTCTTTAATAACTCCATTTATGAAAGAACAGTTTTCCTACGAAGTTAAAATTTCCCTGTTCCTAAATCTTTTGGTCTCGAATTCTAAAATCCCAAACGCCATTCAATTTTACTTTATATCTTTACGCTCAGTGTTATACGGGTCGACCTCTAGTCAGAATATACAAATTGGATGAATGGGTGAAACAATTGATGTCTTACTGCAGGATCGTTTCGACGATATCATATATGTATGTTTTTGGTTTGCCATATATAAAAATTACAAATTACGAAAAATATTGGAATGTATGAATCAATGAATAATTATTGAATAAACGCCACCCCGGTAGAACATATTTCAGCTATATCGTGGCGATAACCAGAGAAGTTTGAAGTTATAAAGGACAAATAGTTGTGCGATATGGATGCTTTGCGAAGAAAGTCAGACGATCAAATCAATTACCTGGCCTTGTAAATTCTTCAGAAACATACAATTAGTAATAAATGCGCATATCATGCCTTATACTGATGATACATATAATGCACTATCGTAATGCAATCGATGTCCACTATTAGAACAAGCTATTTCTCTACCGGGCTCTGTATATACGTCGTTATCCCGTACAGAGTGGAACATACCATAATCGGTGATAATGACCGAAGGATATCCAACAGAGCTGTGTAACCATCTTGATATTTGAAAGCGTCACCGTATCATATATCCTCATCCTCATGTGATAAGACAATATGAATCTCCCTATCATAGTACGGATGTAGTGTGTAACACCCCTGGCGATTCAATCGCACTGTAAGTTTACCAGTACCGGAGAGGAAAACTGGTAAGCAAATGGTTTGTCCAATAGCCACTTTCTCAAATGATAGGAAAAACATTTCTGCACACTTCTCATCATAATTAGGCACTGATAGGACATTTCGAGTCAAATTAAATCCCTGGTGACTGCGACTAACAGCTTCATTATCACTACCCTTGATCTGGAGCTCCTGCAGTTTGAACTCCTGCTCTAGCTCTAACTTTCTTATTTCCATATCTCTTTCTTTCTCTCTTTCTCTTCTTTCTTGTTCCTTTTCTAATCTTAAGTTTTCTAACTCAAACCAACTATCTCTTTCTCTTTCCTTTTCTCCCTCTGCCCTTTCTCGTTCTTCCTTTCTCTTTTCTTTCTCTAACTTAAACCTCCTCATCTCTAAGTGAAGCTAAGCGTACTAAATATTACCACTTTGACTCTCAATAGGTAACGTATTACCCAAGCCCAAGTGTTTACTGAAAGCATCCACCATTTCACTAAGACTTTAGTCTCTCATTTTTCTAAGACTCTGGCTTAATTCTAATTCAAACTTGTCAGCTATTTTCCTTAAATCGGCATTCCTTAACTCCGAGAGCTTAACAGCTATCAAGGAATGAATCTACATTAAACTCTTCAGCCATAATGACACAATATAGTGTACAAAGAAACTGTATAAACAGTTGTACAAAATATGAATCTCCGTTTGATCCAACACAGGAACTAAAACACCGCTAAACAAGCTCAAAATTTACGTGCTGCAATCTAGCACAAGCAGGTTTTAATTCCCGGACAAGCCCCCAATATGTATGGGTACCACTGCCGGAGAGGAAAAATGATAAACAAATGGCTTGTTCGACTCTCAGATAGCGATAGACCTCACACAAGATCAAACAAAGAAACACAAAGACGCTTGAAGAAGTTCAATCCATATATTTGAACAAAATAGACAAAATGGACAATAAACAGTACAACTGACAATAATATACATACAGAAATATATAGTTTCTTACTGATGACAGCGTCCAAATCCGGATGGAATATTCCGGCTTCCAAAGGCTAGCCAGTCCACGTAGATACAGAACCCACAGACGCTGGGAATTCTCAAGTGCAAGGATGACAGTCCTGTAAGTGACAAACAGCAGTGTGCACGGTACGCCGACGATGGTATATATCCAACTCCCCGGAAAGGTACAACTCTCCTGGGCGGACTGGTTGACAATAGCGTCCGCGATGTATGCTTCACTCCTCGAAAATATACACAAAGCCACTCTCAGGGGAAACTGGGATGAAATGTACGTAATCGCACAAAGAGACAAAGAGCGATACAAGCTCCAAAAGAACGTCTCAAACAAAATAGCAAGTGGAGATACACAAGCTCACATAGTGCTACGAACGAAAAATGGAGTATAAAATGACGAATGACAAATGGCGTGAAAGCTGGCATCTCCAAATCCCACAAAATCCTTCTAAGTGGACGAGAGTAAATATGACTGCTCTTAAATGAGTAAAAGACTCCTGTCCAGGGGACATAAGTAAAATGACGACGAAACTTCTAACTTCGTCTCTTATATTTATAGACTAACGTAAAGAAAATTCTGGTTAGTTTAATCGTAAAGATGTTTACAATATGGGTACATTTTCCAGAATGTACCCTTTATGTACAATGACACGAAACTGATAAACACAGAAGCCTCGAGAACACACGATTGAATTCCAGTTCAGACTATCACGTACACAGAGGGGAAAATGTATTACATACATTGACTCGGTAAGCGCAAAAGAAAATAAAAAAACACAAGACAATATTTTAAAGACGAGTTTCCCAATAAGACTATGATATGTCGTTTCCCGCTGTTGGTAAAGAAGGACATTTTTCCTTAGGCAGCAGTTGGGGAACTCGAGTGCCGCCTATGTATATACAGGGACAAGTGCCCAATGGTGGCATGGGTCCTGATGAACCGGGTTCAGATCATTTATTTGGAGTCCCGTACATCATTTTCTGCCCGGAAAGGCCAGAGGCTAAAGCGACCAAATCACTGACTGTCTGCTTTTTTAATTACCAAATGAGCAGAGAGGAAATTGTGGAAATCAGTGATGGCTAACACTGTTGGCGACATGGATTGCAGTCAAACGTCCTTTCCACAGCTCACGCTGACCTCCGGCCAGCTGAGTAATGAGATAATCTATTCGACTGGCCCGACCCGTACCCGCTCATCCGGCTGAACCTTATGTCTTCAAACATTCCGCCAATTATTGACACACGCACGCCAGCTACTCTCCTTTATTAATGGTCCTACAACGCAAAAAAGTAGTCCGAGGCGACTTTCTCAGGAATCAAGGGCCAAAAGTTTATGTTTCCCCCGGCGAACACTGTTTACTGTCTCATTCCACCACCCACTCCCCTCCCACTATTCCGCTCTCTATGCATGCATCTTTCCTTTTCGCCGTTGTCCTTATTCGGTATATTGGTAACTGCACATCAGGGATGTCAATTTGTCTCATATTTACCTCTGAGAATTGTCAGAGAAATTGCGAAATATCGCGACCTGTTCGTGAGTGTGGATTCAAAGAAAAGCACCAGTGGTCACGAGAGAGGGCGTGTTGATGAGGTTAAGTTTTAAAATTAGGCGTTTTTTTTTAAAATTACACATGAGCTTTTTTAGCATTTTGATGCATTTTCTTTTTTTTATGACGTAATTGATGTCAGCCCCATCGCGAGCACATAGCCTCTTTTTTCATCAGATATGTCAACTGTCTTCGCATGTAATCCGAAGAGAAGCTTTCCAATGTCAAGGTCGAATTCAGTTTTTAAGCGAGCCTCTAATATCAGTCTGCACAAACTAATATAGGAGCTGACGTTTTATTGAAAGACAGTAACATGGCATGTACTGTCGCCGACTGCATGCTATTGATTTATGGGAGGAATGATCCGGCTTAGGATTAAGTTATTGGATCTCCGGGGATTGTGTCGAAGGAAGTCCTCCCGAGAGATTTGATGTCTACCCTGTCAAGCTGCTGGTTCAATGTACGGGGACAACAAGGCATGGACGTTTGCATGACCTCAGTGGTTCCGTGTTAGCAGGCTTCAGTTCAGCGCGTTAGCTGCACGCCTTACTCACCGACCAACCAGCCTTAATTAACGGCTTGGAACATTCGTCCCCAAGTGGCCTACCTCTGCACTGCTCGATAGGCAACCAGAAATAGCGCACTCTCTCTGTTACTGTTTCGATTCTTACTGTCTTCTTCTACGTATTTATTCAAATCAATAATAATATTCTCATGCAATGCAAAGCTATGTCTATGCAAATTTTTTATACAAATGTGAGTATTTTTATTTATTTATTTATTTATGTATGAATTATATATACATAATTAAATGAGAAAAGTTGTTTAATTTGAGTAAAATTCCAGATGTCTGAACCAAACATCAATCAACAGTTCCAACGTATGAAAATGATTTGGGTTTTTTTGTATAAAAAAAGATGTTTTGTAGCAATTGAAGAGTGGATGATTTACCATTCATCATGAAGCCTTTAAAATGTGGACATTGAAAGTGTTGGACGCTCACATGATAAGAATTCGAACGGCTTGACAACGCTGGTCCTGCTCTGTGCTAAGACTCCCTTCGTGCGCACCAGGATGAGTCTTCGTTACTCTATCGTTCTCTAATTGTTGCTGGGTACAAAGACCGTCAACGAGGCAAACCTTAGATGTGATCTGTGACGTCAATAGAACGTGAACTGGAAGTCTGTCGTAAATCGATGAGCAAATAGGATACCGATGTTTTCAAATAAAGGTTCATTGACCACGCAAGTTAGATTGGAAGAAAAAGGCGAGAAATAGAAGGAAAGAAGCATTATTTACGTGAGAAGTACTGGTGTTTAATGGTGACGGTGTTTTTGTCTCGTTTTTATGTGAACGTGTGTGTTTTATATTTCCTGATTTGTTTGCTCTGGATGTCTTTACGTGAAATCATATATTATAGCAGCTGTTCTTGTCGACCTTTTCAATTTTTCCCCTTATTATAGCAGCCGTGAATGTCAATATAACAAACAGCTCCCGACTTCAAGTGAAATTCTATATGTCCCTTTCCTCTATGCCAGCATTGTTGGACATGATAATAAATTGTATTTTCACCACAGCCTTGCGTGCTGCCATACTTTCTAGTGACACCAACCAGCAGTAGATATCTGAACTCGAATACGCTGTCAAACGGGCTAGTCCCTTTGCGATGTTTTCGTATTATTGTTGTGTTTTTTTAAATGTGCTGACAACACAATTACCTTTGAGTAATTATAGACCAGTGAAGTGTAATATGGCAATCTAATAAATTTGTGTAAAGTAAATAGAATAAAACCTTAACTGAGTTAAATTTTCAATAGATCGGATGTCACCAGTTACGTGTGACCATGTGCCATTTTATATTGGGAGTTTCTGTATAAGAATACACGTTTTAAGTATAATTTACAGGACGTAAGGATCAGTCAGAGAGACACATCGCAGAAAGAAACGTTTAGCAAAAGTGAGCTAGACTGAAACCGCGACCATAGGTGTTAATTGGTGTGCATCTGTAACAAGCTACGGAAGTGTTGAGACGGAAATCTTTTGCCCCTTAACGTAAAAAAGATTGTACTGTATCATGTGGCTTGTCCAAAATTTTGCTTTAATTTACCGATCATCTATCTCGCCCTGTCCCAAGGGCATAAATGTCACCTGTTTTATTCAGAAACTTCTTTAGCTCACAGGTGTTGAGTTCCTCGATTTTTTCTACCGCGCTCCTACTCTAAATTACATTTTGTGAAAGTTTTGTAGACGCCCATGTTATGGTAAATTCAATCAGAAATAGTTGCTTCACATTTCTGACAGGTCCCATGGTACAGTCGGACACCTCTTTTACTTTCAGCAATGAGAAAGTGCGAACTGGAAACTCCCCTTTTGAATAAGAGGAGACGTTTTTACAACATATAGAAGGCCATGATCCTTTCAAGACGTTTTCCACGCCTTGAGAATTTCATTCCGCGAAATAATGGAAATCTGCCATGTCTACTCTGCTGTAGTTGTCCAGATTGTTAGGGTGATCCCAGGTGTTCCAAAAAGAAACAATACTCAACCTAATGTAGGTAATAATACGTAATAATGTATGGTGACATTTAATACCAGAACAGCGACGGCAATTTGATATTGCGCAATGGCTATAGGTGAAATTCAGCCACCAGATTCAGTCAGGGTTTTGTCATGCGCATTTAATGGCATTCGCATGCCACTCCTACACCCAAGATCCATTTCCAAAACAACATACAGCACCACTTTCCAAAGGTATTATGAAATATATGATGTATGAAATATGTGTGTAAATAGTTAATAAAGTGGGTAATGTGCAAGAAAGAAGCTGTCAGCAGTTTTCAGTGATGGAGGGAAAACTGTCAATTTTCAAGGCATGAAATGCAGTTCAAAATATAAACTCGTAGTCCTCGAGTAACATACACCTCAAACACAAATATAGGTATCTCAGTTGTGCTTTGATTTATGTATCTATATGTTTAATTGGTGGTTTACTCAAGTGAGTGCTCAAGAATCACTCTTACGACGATGGCCAGCATTATGATGGGAGGAAACCGGGCAGAGTCCGGCGGAAACCCACGACCATCCGCAGGTTTCTGGCGGACCTTTCCAAGTAGGAGACACGCTTTGATGTCAAGCGATCATAAAATCACCGATGCAATAAACATACATGCCTATATATCCCAAAGATCGAATCTTTTGATTAAGTTAAAGGAAAAAATATTTGTAACTATATTAACATGTGTCGTTAACTTTACCAGTTGTTTGAGACAGACATTTGGTCAGTGGATTTTCGTTGATGCATACGTAGTTTCTAATGCTTATGGTGTTAATCACCATTCAAATAGAATAAAATCATTACAAATTATGATGATGAAATCATTTCGCCCACCACACCCAAAACAGGACTGTTTTGATCTGCCATTGGGGAGACTGGAGTTTAATGCAATATGATTGGTCCAAAATAGCCTCCTAACAATTGCCGCCATCATTTAAAAGCAAAGGCTGTTTTCAAATATAGTTTTCAGCGTTTTTTTTTTCCGGTGATGTATACTTCGTTTGCTTTTCACTTGAAGTAAATTCTCGGAAACCACCGAGTGTCATTGTTTCTCTCTTAGCTATCCATACATGGGCTGTGTAAACAACAGATCGAATGCAACAGCTGGCCATCAACGTCAAAAGAGAGAGGAGGACAAAATCTGTGATTTGTGCATTTGTGGACGTTCAGTGACCCCCTGTGTAAATAATAGTTCTAATCGATCACGTATTAATAAGGCCGTGAAGTCGAGAATGACGTAGTCTGAAACTTCAGCGAGCCAGTCAACACAAATAGCGTGATCAAGTCGTTTGACTGGAAATAAATCTGAAAGCAAGCTGACAGGTTACACTGCTGTTGAGTTCAAAATTCCAGCCACACGGCCACGACTGGCGTGACCTCCATGTTATTGCGGCCATGTATTGGATGTGACGATAACACAGTCTTTTGAGTAATTCCAGACCAGTGAGGTCTATAGTATATTGCATTTAATATCACTGAAATGTTTCTTATTTAGCTTTATTCTGTTTCTTATGGGTCATTGTTGGAGGGGGGGGGCTAAGATGTTACTTCTTAAACTCTCACATGAACATTTAGAAAAAAACCCAAACTGAGGTAAGCTGACAAGAGGCCGTATTTCACCGATAACGTGTGACCATTTGTCAACTACATGTATCACACTGTCGTCGCTCTACTGGCTTTACTCTTTGTGATGTAGTATTTTTTATTCACTTCACAGGCTTACAGGTTGCATATTTCATTCTCGCCCTCACTATTTCCTTTACAGAATCGTATCCAAACATTGAATGTCGAACGAGTGGCTTAGCCTTGAATGATTCTATCAAATAAATAGATTAAGTGTTAAAGCAAGCAAAACAGTCTCAACGTATGGTATCCTGTCTCTGCAAATGCATCTTTGAAGCACACAGCATGTCACTAAGTGAGGCGCACAACAACAATGCGGTAAATCACGTAAATCTGGATCAGATGAAATCTGTTCTATTCCTGCTGTGGTGGTGCAAATTAAAGTGCAGCGTGATAGAGGGAAAGTCTCTGGTAAATGTTCTTCCGCGTGTTCGACATATTATGAATGCCACTTCCCCAGCCCCCCCCCCCCCGAAAAAAAAACCAAACACATCGCTAAAACATGTTGGTGAGACAGGGTGTTACCTTCGGCCACAATGAACGTCCACTTTTGACCAGGTGTCATGGCTAAATGAGATTCCGCCGCTTCTTTTTTCAGTTATGTATCTTAGCGGAAATTAACAGCGTGTTAAATTAATTATCCGTCTTTGAACAACACACATTTTTAAAGCTGAAAGTTCTCGCCTATGTGTTACGTTTCTGCGACCATATACATAGTAGTCAAATGTATTGCCTGCTGAAAATCGCCATCATGTATTGCAGTAATACTCTCAAACGAGGCAATAGTTTCCAATCATCCAGTAATTCTATTTTCAAAAATAAAATGTTTTCTGATTTTTGCAGACGAAATGGTCCAGACGCCGCCTTTCTTTGCAAAGGTCATATCAACATAGAGCAGCTGACGATACCGCAGTTGCTACATATCGCCCTCCAGATTTCCATCGGGATGGAATACTTGGCGTCCCAGCACTTCGTCCACCGAGACCTAGCCACCAGGAACTGTCTGGTAGGCGACAAACTCAAAGTCAAGATCGGGGACTTTGGTATGTTGCGGGATGTGTACAGTACGGATTACTATAGGGTAAGGAAGAAACACCAAAACCCAGATTTGCAACAGATCATTATTATATTCATTTATTTATTTATTGTCTATCTATTTGATTGGTGTTATACGCCGTATTCAGTAATATTTAACTTATACGACGACGGTCAGGGTTATGCTGGGAGGAAACCGGAGAGAACCCTGGGGAAACCCACAACCATCCGCAGGTTGCTGGTGGACCTTCCCACGTACGGCCGGAGAGGAAGACAGCATGGACCGGACTTCAACTCAAGGGAAGCACGGGGTCATAACGCCACGTTGGCGCTCTAACCTCCTCGGCCACGGAGCCCCCCCCCCCGCCCCCTTTATATAATCCAGTGTATAAAGCCTAAATCCCAATACGGTTTGCATGCTGGTATATTGTTCTATATTTCGGCGTTACGTATAACATACCGCCTGATTTAAGTCATCATAAGGTATAATATACCACCCGATTTATGTCACCATGAGGTGTAAATCACAATATATATAACCTGATGATGGTATATATCAGGTCGAAATGTAGAAGCTATGCAATTATGTACTGCGTATTCAGAGTTACATTTATATTCTTTTATCCAGCTTTGCTCTGCGCTTTTTCTGAAATAGCATTGTTCATTTAATTTGTTTCTGTCGATCATACGTTTGTGACTGTTACTAGGGGTGACATCATCGTGGATGTCATGTTTGCATTGTTGCTTCAAACACGACTTTCCAGTGATGAAGAACCATGACAAGGTGGATACTAGGTCTGGCCTACTCCTTGGAAAGACTGTTCTGGGCTAACCGAAATATTATTGAAAACAACGTTAAACCACCTAAAACTTAAATAAACATAAAGATCAAAAGGGCTTCATTTCTGGGGTCAAACGTTTTACTTTTGGGTAACATGTTTTATACGCTTGCTACCATTCATAGTTGTAGGTAGGAGAATTTATTTATTTATTTTTGTCATTTAAGTTTTACGTCGTACTAAAGAATATTTCACTTCTACGACAGCGGCCAAATTGCATTGTACTGAGTGTAGCTGTGTTTGTTTAGCTTGCATAGTGTTTGTTTAGCTTGCAAATTGTGTTTGTTTAGCTTGCATGTTGTGTTTGTTTAGCTTACATATTATGTTTGTTTAGCTGTCAAGGGATGAACCTTCATGTGTTAGTAATGCTAGAACATATATACTGTAATCGTTCGATTACCAGGTTGGCGGCAGTACGATGTTACCCGTAAGATGGATGCCTCCGGAAAGCGTGATGTATCGAAAGTTCACGGTCGAGTCGGACGTCTGGAGTTTCGGTGTAGTGATGTGGGAAATTTTCACTTACGGCAAGCAACCCTGGTACGAATTATCCAATCACGAGGTATGTGTTTTGCTTACCTTACTTTTTCTTACTTTTTGAAGTCACATTACCTGTTATGTTTCCAACGAATGGTAAATAAAAGATGATGTAGTTTTGGTGCCACCACATAAACGTGATTTAATGTGGTTGGGGCTCAGTCATCTTGTGTGAATTTTTTTTTCTTCTTCTGGCAGCTTCGTGTAAATTGATTTCCTGCCATTTCAAATAATTTGGAATTTATTTATTGCTGATATTTTTAACGCACATGAAGAAAGATATCGATCCTTTGGTCAGTGTTCAAAATGCACAGAACCATTTTTGTTTAGGGATAAATATCATACGTTGCACGGATAACATTTATTTATTTGAATGCTGAACACAAGAATGTTTCGCATAATACATGACGCGGTCGTGTTTATGTGTGCATGAAACAGATGTCTCCTGAGTAAATAACTGCATTTCACCCAATACGTGACAAAGCGCTTGACTTAAAGCAGCAATGACAAAAAAATGGATTCGGAGAAACGACTCAATAAAAGTATGCTGCCTTGGCAGCATACCTTTTTTTTGGAATAAAAATGCCCGCCTCTGCCCAGTTTGCTTTTACTATAACAGTGCTGGCAGCCGTCGTATAAGTGAAATATCCTTGAGTATGGCGTAAAATACCTATGAAATAAGTGAATAAATAAATCAGTTGAAAATGGATAAGATGTCACAGCAGCACCGGTAATGCGACAGATGCGCAAGAATTACTTTTGTGGAGAATATTTTGGGGATTACATATAAACTGTGCTGTTGTTGGAATTATTTGACGTTTTGGTGAACTCTGGAATGAACGCTTACAAATACAAAAGACTACATCACTGCGGTGAGTAAAACCAGAGCAGCGACGACACTGTGATAGTTGGTTACACCTTACCGTTGAAATCGGATCCCTTGTCCGTTTCTTACCTCAGTTAGGGTTTTATTCCAACTGTTCTTGCAAGCGTTTAAGAAGTAACAACTTACAACCCCCCCCCCCCCGCACCATGGCTTAAGCAGAATTAGGTAAAAAAAAATGCAGTGATGCTAGGCGTAGGCATCGGAGGCGTCACTGGTCTAGAATTCCTCCAAATACTGTGTTGTCATCACATTTAATATATGTGTCAATTTTCCCTCGCAGGTATTGCAGCACATCCAGAACGGCAACCTGTTGGAATGCCCCCGCTACTGCCCCGAGGAAGCTTACGCTATTATGCTGGACTGTTGGAGACGACAGCCACAAGACAGGCTTACCATGAAAGAGATTCGTCTTAAACTGGATAAAATGTGCTTGTCTGAGCCTACCTACCTGGATCTCATAGCCTGAGCTTCCCGCTCAAACAGTTCAAAGTTACTGGGCCGACCAGGCTCAGCGCATCAGTTTATCCCGGGATTTCTCATCTCGAGTGTTGGCTAACAAGGTTTCTCCCCTAAACTTAAACCTATTTGTGTTGTCCGGACCTTTTTTCTCCCCCCCCCCCCCCAAAAGACGCAGCCTTATGGCGCTGGCTTTTGTAGTCTGGCGGTAAGGCGGCCTCCTCATATCGCCAAATTCCTCGACACAAACAAATCACCTTCGGTGGTTGATACACGCAGCCATGGTGATGTTTTATTTTTGACACGTCCATATTTAATGTTATGTACATAAACACGTATTTGCCATGCTTGAAAATGTACACGCATATTGTATGGATTGCACGTGAGCATTGTCTTGTATCTCCTAACCTTGAAATGCAGTTTCGCGAAATCTCAACTATACCATTTATTATCTATCTCTTTCACATCTCATAGCTAACAGGTATCTGTTACTCTAGGACTAATCCCGAGCTCAAAATATACTTTCACGTTGTATTCTCCGTTACTTGAACCCTTGATAGTTAATCGATATTAAAAGATTGATGACAACCCACATCATGGTTAATGAGATTGTTTCAGACTAATAGTATATGAAGAGAATTTTTTTTATATTTCTATTACATATCCGACGTCCTAATAATTAATCGATATCAGAATTGTGATCTTATCTATAAGTCATTCTTAAACCATGATAAATGACACTGCGCCGTTCTCAACAATGTGGTATGCAAGCTGTAATGTATCTTTATTACAGCAAGTTGTGATACTCAACTGGTATGAGAAGGGTGACCTGTGAGCCGTTTTCAGATCATGATAAATGGGGCCACACATAGTACATGTATATACATAGTATACCAGCGCTTGTTCATCTGTATTACGTGTAATATTTAACTGAGATCTGTATTACATGTAATAGTTAACTGACATCTGGGTTACATGTAATAGTTAAATGATATAAAATGCATAATCTCTGAATGGCTATATGATCTCCACATCGGAGGGGACATCGGCCGTTTTCACAAAACCTCATGTATATATATATATATATATATATATATATATATATATTAGGAGGCTAGTCGTAATTTGTGGCGTATATCGTGTCACATCATGATCCTATAGCTTAAAAGACAAAAACGTATCGGAAAAACATTATGAGCAAATAGATGTTTTGAAAAATGTTTGTGACCGCTACCTCCGCTCCACACCCCCCTCCCCACACACACTTGAAGTGTGTTTGTACATACATGTATGAATGTATAACACGGACAAATCTGCTGTATGTCTCTGGCTCTTTTACCTGGGCTCAAACATGATCTTTGCGGCCTGTGGTTTGCAATACGTCCAAACCTATTCTCAAACGTCCCTTGACAAAAATGCAGGTTTTTCATCGTCTATAGCGTGAAAAATGACCTATAAAGTGAGAGTAGAAAAAAATTTTTCCCCAAGGCATAAACCCACACATGCATGAATAATCTACTGAATATAGAAAATACGAAATAAAGAGGGGAAAAAATCAACTTTTTGCAGCAGATGGTGTGATGAAAAGCACTCGATTCGTTCGACTAGTCCAGCTTTTTAGGGGTAACTTTTCTGTACATAAACCGATATTAAATCGATGCCCAGGTTCCTACTGTTGCCGGTAGAAATGTATATATGCGAACATTCTGGGATATCAAAGAAGACTTTGCCTTATGCTGTTGGATCATTGTTGAGAGATGGGGATTATTTTGGGTGGGTCAGGGAAAGGGGAAGATAATCGAAATGTTTTTGCCATGGAAACCTATGAATGTGTATAAATTTCTGTGACAGTACACACATGGCCCAGTGCAGCATATATGTATATAGCCTATAGAAATGTATATTTTACCTTAAAGTGATTTACTCATTTTTGTACATATATATATATATATATATACACACACATATATAAGTGTTAATATATATCTGAAGCCGAAAACTTCAATTGCACATACATGTATTTGTATACATACTCGTTATAATGTTGTGACATCGAGTCGTAGATAAAATTTTAAGTAATTTTGCTTGCGAGAGACGCGTGTCTATTATTGTGCTAAGAATGATGGGCCAACGGTGCACTGTAAGATTATAACAAGCTGTATGTGTTCACGATAAAACACATTTTTCTTTGCATGATCAGAACAAAAGAATCACACCAGGCATTTGCTAAGGGATGTGATTTATAGTTAAACACTTTCGTTTTACAGTGTAAAGACAGTACTCACAACATTCCACCTTTATAATCACTCAGCCCACAGCGGCGTGTCACGTTCCTGCTAGTGTTTAGTTGTATACATATAATATACCGGTTAAACATGTCCAGTTCTAAAGGAATAGTGCTTACCACACTTATAATGCTGTACGTAGTGCTACATGGACACATATATACGGGTGGAAATAATCATAGTGTTTGCAGTGTATTTGTATGTATAAATATGTTCATTAGCGGGCAAATGATAGTGCTGTTGTGCTTATTCAGCTGTTGTGTTTAGCGATATTCTACATTGATATCGATGGACGTTCATGTTTGGTGAGGAAACGGGAAAGAAGTAAATGGCTATGGTTATAGAATAGACCGATATAATTTACGATGTTTATTATCCCCTGCTAGTCGTGATCATGCGCACTGCCAGTGACTGCGACTTCATATTCCAAACGTCACATATGTGTGAAAAAACACATGTATTATAGTTATCACATCGTTATATTTCTGAATTTCGTTTGTATTTTTCGATCTCTGTGCAGTAGTGATTATTTATAATGCTTGATATCCCAGTGATAGTGGGCTAGACTTATTCCATGTCCAACATATACCCAGTTTTTTGATATTACCGAGATAAATGTAAGAAAAAGTTTTTCTTTTCGATCGTAAAGGGTTGGTTGTCGAACGTAACCAGTGACTATCGTTTGAAAAGATCTGTTCTTATTATCTTTTGTAAGTGTATAAAAGTCTCTAGAAACTCTGTAAATTTCTGCTCATACTCAAGTCTTCAAATCAAATAACCAGAAATGATTTTAGACCATTTTATTGTCTGTGTTCATGTATTTTGCCAGTCAGATCAATCAATATGCTTTGTGTACCTGCCAATCAGCGGCTACCATTCTTGACCCAAGACTTCCAGTCCAACTAACCAATCTGAAATGGTTTTAAATGATGAAGCTTATATGCATAGTCTGTGCACGTACAGTTACCAATCAGATCGATCGTTACGTTTTGTGAACTCGCCAATCACAGAGTATCACTCTGTGCCACAGCACGGAAGGACAATGATGTCTCAATAACAAGATTTGGAATTGCTCCCAGACACAAATAGAATGTTGATTGGGCATGGTGAAAAGCTGACTTCCCATACTCATGTTTCAGATGAATGGTACTCAGTATGGCAATTGGATATTGGATATTGTTCAGAGTGCCTTCTGTGAGGATTGGCAGTTCCTCTCAGTCCACTCCAACCAACGTCAAAGACGGCGTACGGTCTTATCCCGAGTTGAGTAGGCTGTTGTACGTCATTCCTGACCAGGCTAGTGTGCGATATTGCATATAATATGGGCCCACGAGCACCCTCCTGAATTCTATGGCAAGAGAGATATATGGACTAGCACGTATAATTATTTACGTGGTCGGAATTCGTCACAATCCGCATATATGTATATATAAACTGCATGAATCTGGCATGCGTAATCAAGATCTCAAGTATTAACTTTTATCCTAAAACCACATGTGCTCCATGCATTATCCCAATTTTAATGAATCTGGCCAAGGCCCTCACAGCGCATGCTCTTCCACTGCGCTCGCTTTTCATCACTAGACCTAGTCGACCTTTCGACCTTCTGTGTTCTTGCTTCTGTTCAGCTGCTCTACTTCTCACATAGATCTGTGATTGACTTTCATCAATAAAAGTACTATAATAATTCGTGCCCTTTGGAATCATGCTGGAAATGCATAATTAATATTAAATTCAGCAGAAACACAAATTTTTTTTTAATTTTCTTGACATCATCTCTTGTTTCATTACCGTGAGACCAATGACCTTGGACTTGTTCGAGATTTCTGTACGAAATTTCTTAGTAGCAGTGAGAAGATTAGAGAAATGTGTTATTTGGCACGTTTCAAATTCCGGTTTATCGTTCTTCAGGGAAATTATACTGGTACATGAATGCATCATATGAACAAAACGAAACAGCGGAGATCTCGTTGCTAATTGACAAGTTTTTTTTATCTGTAATTCTGTGCACGCTTTAAAGAGACTGAAGGAGTCCGTGTTGTATAAAACATTATTTATACATGAATATTATAAATATTTAGGTTGATATTAAGACATTCTCCGTAAAGACGGCTATGTACAAGCTACCCTGAATGTGATGTGTATGATATGAAGGGCTAGCTTCTTTCTCTCTGTGTGGAGTTGTTGAATTGTACAGTGTCTTTGCTGTAAGTCTGCCCTGGCCTTCGTTTAGTCCTTGAATATAAATGATGATCAGATATAATGCGAGAAATTTTGTCAAATTGTAGAGCTTATTCCGCATGGAAGCAGAAATGATCTGTGTGTATTAAACAAAGAGAGCAGGACAATGACGTAAGTTTCGACACTTTCATTATGTATAGTACGGGGTTTGCTAAAATGGTGGCATATCTGGACTTAGGTACTCGCATGCTGTTCTCCATGTTTTCATAGTCAGGGATTTCATCTACCGTAATGCTCAGTCGATGTGTATTGCTTGTCAAAATAGGCCCTCTTCCTGCAAATACAAGTGTAGCTATTTAGTGCATAAAAATCCCTGTACTGTGTATATATCAAGATGTGCCTCGGGTATAATAGTCTACTTGGGACATGTACCTTCGGTCATGAAGGTGTCCATGCTTCCGGAATCGCAACACTTCCTGTATATATATATATTCACGCATGCGCCTGTTCTCGTGGCTGATGATTCGAACTGTGACTAAGTCAGTGAAACTCCCAGCTGTGACTTAGACAGCTCAGGGTCTCTTTCAGTGTGAAGTATTGCACCTTACCTCATCTCTTGTGGTCGTAATTCTCTACTGACATTCGGTATAACATATTTTGGAATTTGTTTTATTTATTTATATTTTTTTACTTGACACACCACAACTAGTAATAGCCTTTAATTAACTCATCGAATGTTTCGCAGGTTTCTCTGATCAAATCGCTTATAATATTCCGAACGCGCTAATGGTAAACATCTAGAAAATGGAAAGCTTCCTATTTAACGTTTTTAAATTCCCTTGTTAGCTGGATAAAGTCAGTAGTATATCTTACTTAAATTAACCACTTGAATTTCTTACACAGTTTCTCCCGTTAAATCTGTAACAACACCTCACATGATTGAAACAACATAATGGTGTATCACAATCAGAATAGCATACCCGCAGAAGTCCGAAGTGGGACATGTGACGTCATTTTAGTGACGATAAAGATTCCGCTACAGCGTCAACAGCGTGATGTCACAGTGGGTAAAGCATAAGCGTCATAAATGAAAACGTTCTATGCAACATGTTCGACGTTGCGTAACAAAGGACTTATGACGTAGAAGTCTTCATTCACTGCAGCGACACCTGTCGGGAAACGAAAATCCGCAAATAGCCCATTGTCTTGGTATTTCACTGCATTTAAAATGTCATGGTTTAAATTGGTATTTTGCAAGTAGATGAATCCTAAGTGTACGCAAGCTGCACTCGTAAAACGCCTGTCCTAACCCACTATGGATGGGTACTTAATTCCGCAAATTTTGAATTATGAAATATGACCGTCACCGAAACCTTCAAATTAGACTTGTGCAAAACATATCTGTGAAATGTCAGGTGAACAAGTATTTGGGACACTGTTCTTCGTCGATGACAAATGTATAGTAAGTTTTCATAGAGACTTTGAGTTCATTATATTATAGCCATTGGCTCGCTCAGGCCCCAGTTTCACGAAGCGCACTTAGCTAAGTATTCTCTTAACTGCCATGACAACGTATGTTGTAGAAGTAGGAAATGCCCTCAGCTAAGTGCTACTTAACTGTAAGTATGCTTCATGAAACCGGGCCCAGTTAAATACTACTTTTCCATTGTCTGTAAGCCGTTTGGATTCAACTTATAAACAGTGAACATGTATATGAAGCGAATGTGATATTCCATACAGAATTGAGGTTATTATGACATAGACAGCCTTGATATTATACGGGAAATGGTTGTTTTTTGTTTTGTTTTTTTTGTTGTTGTTGTTGTTGGAATATTGTGAATAAATTATTTATTATATCCTGAAACGCCTTTTATATGTATTTATTCTAATTTGTTTGATTGGTTGCTGTTTAACGTTGTTGAAAAATGTTACACTCACAGAAAAACGGTCAGGTTTTCTGTTTATTCTACATTTTTACATAGGGAACGCGTTTGGAAATACCAGCAGAAAAAAAAAAGAAAAAATAAAACATTGCCCCAATCAGCGCGCTGTTGACGATACAAGAAAGTAGACTGAACCAGGGAGACGTGCTTACTCCTATTAACCCTTTCTTTATACAAACAATACAGAGCAGTTTTTAATGCGTTTTACCTTAAAAATTCGCCAAAGTTTTTGTGATTTTGAGCAGAATGACACAACACAAGTTTTAGTCGTTTTAATACATGTATTAAATAATAATGTTAATAAGTCAGGATAGGCTAAAGACAAAGGATACTGTTGCTCTTTTAAATAAGACTAGTACCTATTTGTAAATCTCCTGTTCGAAGCAATCATTCACGCCTCAAAGTCCAGTATGGCTGTGTAGAATTAGGTGTATAAATCAACTGATCGATTGATTGATTGTTTAGTGTAATAATCGAGAACTATGCCGGTGGCAAGTTTAATGGGTTGAGACAGCCGTAATATCCAGTAAAAACTGCTTGCTATTGCCAAATAATTAACTTACTTATTTTCACTCAAAATGTCATGGTAAAGCAAGCAATATCTGACGGACTTCGTGTAAGACGACATAATGGGCCGATCGTCAATCACTAACTGGCACGAAGTCCCCTACAGCCTTAAAAGCGAGGGAGTCTGAAACGTTATTTGTCCATGTGTACCGAGGGAGACAGATGGGTTATTTCATACATACAACGTTTCTTTCCTCGTTGTGCACTCGGCTTTTTCCGCATAAAAGTTACGGCCATCATCATGTAAGTGAAAAACTGCGTATGGCGTTAGGCAACAATGAAAATGAAACTGAAAATCATTGCCTCCTTTCAAATGAGGTACGATTATTGGCGACAATATTTCTGTGGTGAATGTCATATACAGACTAGACATTAAGTCAATGCTTTTACTGATTACACTGTAGTCATTCACACACTTTTTTGGTGTGTTACGCCGCATTATAATAAGGATTAAAATATTGTCAAAACATAGTCATTACTAAACTGACTATTATATGCGTTATAGGCACATTATAAGTCTATCGGCCATCTTGTTGATATCAAATGTAACCACAGGCTATAGCTTCATCATGTGTGTGGCACACGAAACATCATCACAACTTTTCAATATTCACATATATACGATATACCTGTATAAAAAGATCACAAATGGAAACACTTAAATGAAAAGACAACGGTAGGCAAAATGTACATATATATCGATAAAGAATCCCCTTTAAAGTTCAAAAAACGTTACTTTTAATTTTTGTGTTGTAGGAAAACCCGGATATCGCAGTTCAGTTTAAGCAAATATGCCGTGGAAGGGAAAAACGAACGAGCCGGCATGCTCTCGGTTTTAACCAATCGAGATATTTCTACAACCCCGGAGGATACATGTTTCCGCTGTGACATCAGCAGTACTTAGTTCCTGCCATTGTTCCATGTAGAAGTAGTATTAAATCAGCTGTTTTCCTCTGATTTCGTGACAATTCTGATATACTTTGAAACCATTTTCAACGAGAAATTGGCAGTGAAATTGGCAGTGGAATACCTCTGGGGTTATTCCCCAGGAGAATTTGTTGCCTTCGATTGTAATAATAAAGCAAATATAATATTATAAATTTTCTTTTAAATAAATACTTTAATAGGTATAGCTACTTGTACAGTACCAAAACATCCAGATTCTTGCTCACAAAAAGTCTAACTTGAAGAATGATTCTAAATTCATGTTACTAAACTGTGGCCTTTGAGTTCTTACTGTAAGCGAGATGAAGTTGTCGAAACAACGATCTGGTTTTAAATCTGGAAACTTTGGGGCTATAAAGATGTCTGCATTGGTGAAGCAAAACACTGGAACATTGGAACTACATTGGAACTATTGACTGCTACAAGGACACACCGACGTGATGTGGTTAAAGTATTGTTTTTGAAAGTAATCTTAAAGATCAAGCTATGAAATCTGCAAACTATATATGAATGTTACGGAAACAAAGACAAAATTTAAATGACAATCTCCCAGTTTCGCAAAAGACAAAACTCGTTCGTCCTTGTCATGCACGAATGCACAGAACGACTTCTCTAGAAGGTTCATAGCGTCCATATCTTACTGTCCATCATGACAGCTGTAAACCAGTGTTTGGCGTGTGTGAAAAGGTAGCATCTATCTGCTGGGGCGATCTGTGGGCTCAGTGTAGGATATTGTAAGGTAGAGAAAAATAGGCTAGTTCAGGATATTGTCACAGTAAGATGAGTCGATCAGCTTCCGGCGACACTGGAAACAGCCATCTCGAAGATCGGGAGATATCCCGCAAGAGCCTGGGCAAATCCCCTTGACATATCTCTGAAGTATCTCTAAGATAACTTCTGCGGGGAGGCATCGCACTGATTGCCATGGAAAATCAATTGTCCTTTGCCCAAATCCTTCTGGCTACGTGCGGAAGAATTTGTTATTGAAGACGCACCACACATTGTCCAGTTCTACTATACCATGTCCAACTGATAATGGAGACTACTTTCCATAATATCCGGTTACGATTCTGTCAGAGATAAATTACTAATCGGATTAAAAATCGAATAATTTTATCATATAATACCAGATCGAGACGTACATTGATACAGATTCAAATGTTTATTTTATAAGAATTTTTCCTTCTACAGATAATCCATGAATGCCATTCTAAGCTTTTTCCATTAAAATCTTCCCTCTGTTTACTCTAAGAATCAAAGCTGATGAAATATGACAACTTTGACTCGCTCCATGAAAGATGTGGCAAGTTTTATGATGTGTGACATATTTACATCTATGCGTTACTGTTCAGCCTTCACATGGTACTATTATACGTTAATTAATCAACCAAATTTAACCGAATCTTCGTTTAACACAATCACGCTCAGCTGACACAAAGGATATTAAATGTGTCAAATCACGGGATTTTACAAATCAGATGAGAGTCTTGTGTTTTGTTTTTTTTTGACTATTCAGTCAAAATAACTCTCTCAGAACAACAAAGAAGAAACTCCCATGGGGCCATATATTTTACGTGAACTTAAACGCGTGGAAGTGATGCTCATTTAACATACTGGTCACTGACTTCAATTAAAATTTAAACTTTAATTTTGCGTATGGGTTAAGTTCACATCGCCATACATGTATGTTGATTTATTTATTTTATTGATGCTGATTTCCACACTCAGTAATTTTTCACTTTATATGATAGACGTCTGTTCTATTGTGGAGGAAACCGGCAGGTTACTGACAAACTTTCCAACGTGTGATGTATGCACACAAGGTATAGATAGAAGATATGCGCTGTTTAACGAACGTTATACTGCTCAAAGGGTTAAACCAGCATCAACATCGTTTAGAGTTACTTAAGTCCATCGATCAGTGAAAGCTGGTGAGTCTACCAATTCCTTGTTCTAGTCCAGGGTTGAACCCACACCTCGTGTGTCCCGGTGGTTGAAAGCCCAAGCACATTAACGGCTCGACCACAGTACACACGCCATTTATCATCCGGGTAAAAAAACTTGGATGAGATTGCATCCAAACGGTCAGAAGTATGTTTCTGGATTCGTCCAGCCCCAAGGGTCTGCTTTCTTCACGCTGGATCTACAGAGCAATGCTGCCTGTGACTCGGATTTGGCCGACAGAGGTGAGGTTTGTTGACTGCAAAACCACCATCACTCAAGCTGCACCACAGGCAACATTATTCTCTCTCTCTCTCTTCTCATCGCATAGTAATGAAGCCTTAGCAAACGGCCAGCAGCAACGCGGATCCCACTGTGGTTGGATTAAAGCACTATCGGTCATATGAGAATGGCGCTCAATCTCTGACCACAGACATTCTACCTGATTAATTCATGAAAGGACAAAACCACTGCCGGATAAACTGATAGTAACAGTCTTGGGTGATTCTAGGACAGGGTGAAGGGTAGTGATCGAGGAATAGTTTAAACTCACGATCATCCGCAGGTTGCAATACGTCCGCAATTCAGACGGCAGAAACACACTCATATTTTCCACGGATCTATTATGAATAATAATAAATCATCATCCAATCATGCTAATAACTTTCGTACGATACAAAAACACAAAAACAACAACGATTTGATTCCAGCATTTAGAAAAGAATTGTCATTTCTCCTTCCATTAATAAACCATGTATTAATGCTACTAATTTGTGATAGTTATCATTCTGTTGAGAACTGTCCAGGATTATCGAAAAGTTTCCTAGTTTCTAAATCAGTTTTATCATCTGAATCGATGATTGTGAATTACCTCAAACATATACGTACGTGAAAGAAACTAACGTTTATATCCTGGGCGGATTGCTAATCCCTCGCATTCAAAGACACCATTTGTAATGGGTATAAAAGCCATTCGTGGAAAGATTGCCGATGTTTTTGCCTTCAAGGAATATATAAAACGGGCGTGGATTGCTTGCAAAGATGCAATACCTGTCATCAAATCAGTAAAACGAGATCTTGACGTAGAGTTTCTTCATTGTTTTTGTATCGCAGTGTTGATCATTGACCACCCTGTTTCGCCTTTACGATCTCGGCTGTAGAGTTCTTGTCAGTTCTGTCAGATTGACGCGTCAATACATTGAAACAAAACCCCCCAAATGCTCTCCCTACTTTACCAAAGAATTGGCACGCAGGCTGAGATTGATTAAAGCTCTGGTTCGAGGCGAAAATCAGCCAATTGACTAATGAGGTGGCTTTTTCGAATCCAGCTCTGGTTTGTTTTCACTGGGACATTGTCAGAGGCGAAAGTCAGTGGTTTACTCCGAGCACGCTAATTCTTGGGTGCTGGATTAAATATCAATCAGTCAACCTTTTCCCTGGCGGATTAGGCACCCTCATTTAGTGGTCCTAACTGGATGTCCCGGAAGACATCCAGGCCGTAACCAGTTAAGTTTCTAGATGGTATCCAGCTCAAACTATTTTACCTGCGACGCTGAATCATTAGGTATGACTAACAATTTTAATTCTCTTAAGTAAGGTGTCAAACACCAATCAGACAAATAAATCCGATCCAAATTTATAAAGCTAACCGATTTGGACAAAATATTGTACCATCGTTTTCCAGAATAAAGCTTACGTCAGCAAGTTCCCAGAAACCTGAAAGAGGTAGTGGATTGTGGCCGGTAGATTGCTTGTTTTTCTGATCGTTAGGACTCACAAGCTGGGATTTGAATCTCAGTCTACGACAGGTATTCCCTTTTTCTGCACACATAAAACGGACCGCCATCATACAAGTGGGAGATATTATTGGTGTTAAGCAATAATCAAATAAAATAAGAACACCTGAGGCTTTAAGACAGAAGCCCATTAAGTAATTGCAAAGTTTAACTCGGACTGAGTGAAAAGATAGTCAGAACACCGATTTTGGTATATTCTTTTGAACTACTCGTTCCTACTGAAACATGTTTGGTCCGTGATATTCGTCCCTTTTAAATTTCCCGAAGCCTTGTGAGGTAGTTCCCATTAAACATCGTTACATTTTCAGATGAAAGATTGTCTCCACAGAATGGTTAGGTATTCGCGTCCATTTTCCAGAACGCTCTCCTTTCCAAGTTATACTGTCCTAGTTCTCTATCACTTGCACGTTTGAGTTTGGTGGTCCATTATACACCATTCCTTTAATTTTCCCAAGTTTTGTGGTGCAGTATTCTTTACATAATTCCAAGTTAAGGCCGATCCTTAAGGGTGTGTGGAAACAAAATAACGTCTCTCAAACCACGCCAACCTAGCACCCTCTTAGACAGTTGTACCTAGTTTCTACGTCAGAGTACATTCGTTGGACTTCCGTTACTTTTCTAAGCCGGATACAATAATCGCCTCTTAGTTTCTTACGGACCGAGTTTCGAACATCTCGGATAATCTCAAGAGTTGTCTCTGTTCATTCGTTATGTAATGCACCTTTGCCAAAATCTCTCGGTTGCATTTCGTCGAAATTGCATTTGCCCTCATCTCTTAATTCCCTTCCCACGCTTTGCAGAACAATAAAGCCGCCCTGCGCTCTCAGGGTATAATAACTCTTAATCCCTGGCTGAAAAGTCATTTCCTCAATTACCAGAAACACTAAAACTATTTCAGCAGCCCAGTATATTAGTAATGTCGTTCACAATGCTGTCAGATGAAGTCTTGGTGCGAGAAGCAGGCCTGTTTACACAAGATGGCGTGCAGGGATCGATCTGCTCTGACACCTTCATTTAAAAAATATAAAATTACTGAAACTTCCTCAGCAAGGCTGTCTACTTTCGTATCTCAAATAATTGCACTTCGGAATATAGTTTTTCGGATTCTAATTCCGTTCGGAAACTTTGGACAGTCTTAGCAAGTACTCTGTTTATTTCTTGAGTATTTAATAATGATTAAAACATCACTTGGCAAAATTCTGGAAATTAATCAAACGTCTAGCTCTACAGTTTGTACAATTCTTTCCCTTTAGAACCAGTAGAACACGTAAAGCATGTAAACATGTTTGTAGAGCCCCGCTGGCTTCTTACTTTTAACTTTTATTCAGCCATTTGTAATTGCTGTTAAAGTTAGTTTATACTCTTTCAGATTTTAAGTTTCACTTTCATTAACAGTAGTGGCCCATATTAAATAGAGTCCTTGGGAAAGTGAGGAAATTTAAAACTTGAATTTAAAACTTTATTATAGGTTCTCGAAGTTTTACATGCGTAATTCACGAAAAGTGAAATAATATTTAATTTTTTTAAAACACCTCTCAGAATATACCAAAGCTATGAACACTACCTAGAGATGGTTTTACCTAAATTGTACAAAAAAATCTAACCGGAGGTTTATGACTAACCCAGGTGAACGATTTACATACATCTTTGTCTGTATTCCCGTAATTCTATTTATTCTTGCAACCTATTTAAACTTTTTCTGTTGTTACCTCTCACATCATATAACTTAATTTTACCCTTACTTTTGTTAAATGAACAATCATTTGGATCAACATAAAGATCCCTTTAGGATATGAGCACAAGCACAAGACCTCAGGAAGATATCAGCACAGAGATCTCTTGGATACTTGGGCACACTGATCTCTTGGAGAAATCAGCATACAGATCTCTTGGAAACATCAGCACACAGATCTCTCGAAGAATTCGGCAAAAAAACCGATTGCAGATATCAGCATACCAATGCATTGAAGACTAATTGAAGATTCGATTAGTTAATTGAAGATCATAATACGGATATTTTGAAACATCAGCACACAGATCTCTTGAAGACGCCATCATACTCTTCTCTTGAAGACACCAACATACAGATCTCGTGAAGATTTTACCAAGACCTGGCTAATAAAGGCTTGCACATAGAGTACACATTTTCACGAGCACCACGTTTTGTTTATTTATGTATTCTAAATTATTTATTTATTCAAGAATATTTAACTTATACGACGGTGGCCAGTATTATGGTGGGAGGAAACCGGACAGAGCCCGGGGGAAGACCACCGCCGTCTGGAGCTTCTGTTCACGTCCGGCCGGAGAGGAAGGCGACATGAGCTGGACAAGTCACAGCGATCGCATTGGTGAGAGATACCTAGGTTATTACGCCGCGCTGAGCACACGTTTTAGTGTTGTGCGACAATATATTTTAATATTACGTAACACTTAATTTCATATGAAAATTATTTTGTAACAAGGAATATAAATGTTTCTCAGTAAATGCAGTAAATGATAAATCTGTCCTTAGGTGAACAACGTACTTTCAAACGGTTTTAGATTTTATATGTAAAATGTGCAATAATAGTTTTTCCAGCTGTTGATGGAAACGGAATCTGCGGTCATTCTAAAATTACATCATTGTATAATAACTGTCAATTGCCTTCATTTGTTAAATTCAGACAGGAGAGTGTTGCTGACAGCCCATTATGATGCTACAGTCGCCAGTGATGCGTGTAGCTTCGGGCAGCTTCCCTTGTTATTTGAATTAATCTTGTCACCAGAACTACATCTGTTTTACAAAATGCAAAGAGAATAAGGGAATCAATTAACTTTTCACACAACGTTACAAAGAAATGCTTTAAATCCCTTGACTAAATTCTTTCCTTTGAAGTCGTTATTCTTTGTATTGCAGATTTTTTCTTTCTTTTTTTTGGCGACGAACATCCTTTGCAGTTCAGAAGCCTTCGCAGTGATTTGCAGCTGGTGGCCCCCGAAAGAGTTTCCCGTAAGGTTTCAAGGCATGATCCCTTAAGATTATTTCAGAACAAAATCTGAGGATTGCATAAGCTTTTGTGAAGATTATGAAAGCATTCTATCTCCCTTTGTAACCAATTTGTTTGGCTTAGAGATTATGTAGTTAATTAAAGTACTTAGGTGTGGAGCAAGACAAACCCGTCCTTTATGCAAACCGATAGTCCGTCATTAGTGACAGCCTAAGAAAACTGTCACGGGAGGTGAACAAACATGACTTCTGTAGACATTTATCATCATTATTACATTAGAGGCTACATTTTACAGCATGAGAAATATTCAAAGAAATTCTGCCGACAAAAAATGTATATAGGTATGTGTGCTTATGTTAAACTTTGTATTCAACAATTTGTCATATGACGACGAGAAGTCCTTTGAATTTTTTTATTTTCTGTGTCTCTTTGTGGAGAGTCCATGCCACCAGTGCTGCCGACATTGGATCATCATGCCGAAGACACCAGATATGACACCCCACCAAGACACATTATAATGACACCGGGTCGATCAGTCCTGTTTCCTTGCTCTAAGCTCTTAGTGCCAAGCGCCAAGCGAGGCAGCAAGAAATACCATTTATAAAGACTTTGGTATGGCTTCACCTGATAGGCTCATAGTTTCTATTTTCATTCTAAAACAAGGTGAAACATTTAGTTAACAATAAACAATGCTTTCTTTCATAAAGAGAAGAGTATGATATCGTATTCCGGTATGAAATACATTTGTGCTGTTAGTGGCTATTTTAGATTAGAAAAATATTAAGGCTATGCATGATCCCAAACTTTACCCGTTACCCGTTGCTTGTTTGCCACACCTCCCATTGCCTGTAATTATTCATAAAGTGTGATAAAACATACCTCAAATAAATTTAAGAGGGCCAGGCTGACTGGATTAACAGATAAAGGCGTACGCGTTAAAGAAAAGTGCGTAAGGTGGTTGTTTCACATTTTATCGTCAAATTACTCCTTAAACACTTACATGAACAGTCAGAATAAAACCCGAACTGAGGTAAATTTACAAGAGGCCGGATTTCACTGGTAACATGTGGCCATTCGCCAACTATCACACTGTCGTCGCTGCTCTGGTTTTACTCTCTGTCGTGTAGCCTTTTAAATTGCCACAAACAAAACTTTAAAACCGGTTTACCTGTTCAGATAGATTTGCTTTGAATTTCATGTGGCATAGGTAATACGCTAAATAGTGCTGGGGCCAGGTAATAAACTTAGTGTATATGGCAGAAATTAACCTTCAAACTGAATTTAAACAAACCAGGATAAAAAGAAATAAAATCAATAACGGATTCACGGTACCATTGCATTTATAGAACTATCCTTTAACCAAATAAATAAATCAACTCTAAAATGGCAGCGTTGAAGAACTGCCAAACTCTTACTCGACGGCATTTGAACGAAGCTATCAACATAGTTTTACCTGCTCAGTACTGATTTTTAGTTAAATTATAAAAGACCACAGCAGAGAAAGTAAAGCCAGAGCAAAGACGAGTGGGCATATGGTCACACGTTACGGGTGAAATGCGGTTTCCTGTCAGTTTATCTCAGTTAAGATTTTATTCTAACTCGTAAGTGTTCCAGAAGTAACAACTTTCACCTCCTACCCACCCACACCCAAGATCTGTTCTAACCGAGATGTAGAACCTAGTCCCAAGATTCCGCCCGCAAAGGATCTGCTTTAATAATTTATCCGATATCTCCAATCTGGAAGTGTGCGTAGAAATACCCCCCAAAGGCTGGGAATTACACGCCTGCCATTTGACCACACCCCTGCAATATACTCAGAGCCAGGTGTTTACAATTTGTAGACCAGTATATGCTCTTGGTATCTCTTGGCTCTGGGCAATATACATTGCAGGCGCTTTTTATAAAGGAAACACATGTATCACTTTCCCCAGAATGTAACTCTTTCTGTTATGTTTTGAGAACTCCATTGTAAATGCTATATCGCGTCATATAAGTTAATAACCTGGGAGGAGTTCTCTTTCCTAATAAGCACCTTTTAACTTAAATTCGAAAAAAAAACGGAGAAGGAAATACGTTCATTGACAAATGATAAGGCGAAAACAAGGTAAATACAGCTTCGTCCATGATAAAAGTCCTCTTCAACCCGCAGATAATATTAAGTGCCAATCCATGGGGTATCATTTAAGTCGCCCGTTTAACTCAGAGAGGAACTTGGTGGGCCCCCTAGATTTTAAGAACCGAGAGGTAAAATTGATTTATGGGCGTTTGACTGTGTGGATGGCTAGTGGTGATCTATGATTACAGCCCCTGCATGACCCCGGCAATTGGACATTGCTTTTTGTCGTAAATATCTGGTGATAAATGTGGGGAAAACTTATACCTGGGGAAAGAGAGGGGTTCAAGAGGTAACAAAGTAACCTGTCATTCCTCTAATTTTTAACCAGGATCATGACAATATGCTAGGTTAATTACGCAAATACAACCATATAGGTCACTTCCGCCACCACAACCTACTTATTAAAGAATCCCAGCAGCCGTAAAAAGTGGATCAAGAATTAGGACGATCGATAAAAAACATGCCATGGATAATGAAATCGGAATTAATACCTCTCTTCGGAACCTGCAAAGCTGTTCATTTTTAATTCACGTCATCGGAAATGCAAACAACTCCTTATCTTCCGGTGAGCTCTGTCTGAGGACGGAGATAAAATTGGATTTCGCTTCCTGTACATCAAGTGCTGCTGTTAGAGACAGGTCTGGCACAAGTTTTGTTTGAAGATATAGAGAAAACGGGTATGCTGTATGTGTTATACAAGTCCTGAAGTACGAAACCAAGAACCAGAGGAGGATTCACCGGTCTGTTTACTTCATCTTTAACCATTATTTCAGCAGTATTTTAATCATTTTCTTTCACGGTACAGAAGGACTGCCTGAGAGCCGAAAGTTCAAAGTAATGTCTGATCGAAATGACTTGTACATTAACATTATAAGTAATAATAATGGATCTATCGTTAGCCAGGGCAATCATGTGTCTGGCTACATACATATTACGATACATAAAATATCCAAGCTATTAAGACGCTCGGCTAGTGTGAAAACAAGACGGATAGAATCTTGGACAACTAGGGCATCCGGTGCTAGTTGAGCAGTAGAGTAAGTGAGACGAAGAAGCATCCAACTGTCTCGCGTTAGGCGTGAGTTTTGTACCTATATCTCTTGTTACGTGCACATCAAGTCACGTGTAGTTTTACCCAATGAAGACACTGCCTGAGGTGAAAGCAGCCCCCAACAGACGCTGCTGCATTACACATATAATATGAGTATCGAATATTCTTTATAGCCTTAACCTTTAAAAGAAAGGGATGACCATACCATTTTAAATGAACTCAATTCAAATGTCTTGGTAACTAATCCTTGACCATCTGCAAGCGGATATTTTCGGTCAGTCATTGCCAAACGTTTTTCTCGAAGCCACATATATTGCAATGTGGAACATGGCTCGCCTAAAGCAAGTCGGTCAGAGAGGTGTACTATTTTGTTCTTCTCTGTCATGCGTCACACTTTCTGAATAGTTGGCAAGCAAAGATGTGACCCCAGCACTGTAGCGTTATAACGTAAATTAATGTGTTTTTAATACTCATCATTGAAAACGTTTATCCAAGTCATGAAACTGCATTTCATTTTACTTATAATCACTTCAGTCAACTATAGTTAATCAATTTATTGCACAATCAATATTGTTTATGGTGGAGGTAACGGAAGTACTCGGAGTAAAAAAAAAAGCGTCACCAGGTATCTGATAAACCTCCTGACTTGAAGCCGCAACCGAAGTAGCCAGAGCTGGATTCCAATAAGCAACTTTTTGGTCCATACCCTGATAGTGAACCCCCACGACCTTTCATTGATAACTGTATTATTTTCTGTATGGGGTGTGTTTTGCAGATTTACCAAAACACCTCAGGCTTCGAACGTAAGTCCACCATCACTCGTAACTCTCCCATCTCTTCTTGTCAAGACACTGAAGCCGACTCCAGCCCGACAGGGGTAATAATCCCTAAACCTGTGATTGAAAAAAGACTTCCTCAATTAAAAGAAGAGTTAGGACTATTTAGCTGGCCATTGCATTAGGAACGAAGAACAGCTTGCTGTCAGGTAAAGTGGCCTTAATGGGAGCAGGCCGACATCGTGTCTGCCGACCGATCATCCGTAACGTCTCCTTTTGAAGAAATATAAACGACTGAAACATCAACAAAGTTGTCTATTTCAGTCTATCGAATAAATGCATTCCGAAAATTACCTTTGGGCGTTCTCAGTCAATAGCCTATCTGTTTATATACCATGTATTTAATTATGAAGAAAAACATCCTTTTTTTCTGGAAATATATTTTACTATCTTGCTATAGTTTTCAACCTGGTCCATTAAAAGAAGAAGAGCACATAAAAGGTTTTTGCAAAGTTCTTAATTTAAAATTTGTAGAAATTATTCAAACAGACTGTTTATTGGTGTCAAACTAAGTAATAATTTCTCCTAAAGTTTAAATTCGCTTTTCATTTAACAAAAGTAATCCATTTTGAAAAGAATCTAATTTAATTTGACATTTATTATATATAGGTTCTTGAATTTTGACGTGCGTAATTTAAAAAAAGGAGGAAATGTCCATTTTCTTAAACACAAAAAACCGTGTAAAAATATATTAAAACTATGAATTTGACCTAGGGCTAGTTTTCCCTGAATAGTGCATAAAAGAGAGAATGAAAAAATGTCCCGTAAATACAAACGCATCATAAGAATAGTTACACGCTTAAACTACATCTTGGTGAATATTCCTGTAAATATATTAAGTTATTCGCAGAGACTTTTCTGAGTCCATTTCTCAGTAGCCCTGAAGCGAGGATGTTGTTAGCTCTGACCGCACAGGTAAAATGTAAGCCAAACTTTAGCTCCACAGATTACCTTGTGGGCATGACAAAGTACAACATCACACAATCTGAGAAATCAAGTAAATATCGCGTATAGTTTAATTTTCCTTGACACTTGATATAACCTATTCTACCGTCATCATGAACCAACACGTTGTAGTAAAATTGTGCTGAAGAGGCCGGCGTACAGATCGTTTTTGAACATTCTACCAAAGTGAGTTCTTAAAAACACCAGTGCGCAGATGCTTTGAAAACAAGGAAATGCAGATTCCTTGAAGACATGAACAAACAGATCACTTGAGGACATTAGCATACAGATCTCTTGAAGGTTTCACCACGTTGATCTGTTAAGCACACCACAACAGAGGCCACGAGGCGACATCAGCATCCAAAGACATCTAAACCCAGATCTTTTGCACAGATCTTTGGCATGCAGATCTTTTGAGAGACGTTGAAAGTTGATTTTTCAATCTTGATGACAAGTGATCTGTCATTTGACACACTGTACCACCTGGACAATCCTGACAACGGACACTGTTTGTGTCAAAATATCCAGTGATAACCACCTGCTAATAAATGTAAGGCAGACATATCCCTAATGGAAAAACGACGGGTAAGCCTATAGGAGAGTCCCGAGGTTTAAGAAACATCGCTGAGCAGGGTTAATTTTGCAAATATACAACGAAATAAGCCACTTCAGACTACTGAACTTACCAGAGTAACTTTGAAAAAAATGAATAGGAAATAAGACATTGATGGCGACAAAAATACAACGCGTGTTAAAAACACAATTTATGCCTTGCTTGTTAACTTACAAAGGGATTCATTGGATTAATTTTCAAATCCCACCCCAGATGATGGAAGGTAAAGTGTTTTCTCTCGGAAAATTCTCTGTGGACACACCGATTCCGAGATACAAAGACAGAATTCTGCTTCCTGAGTCATAAAGACAGGCCTGGTACTATATAAAACACAGAAAGCGATTGCTCTTTGCGCGGATTACATGTTCTCGAGTAAAAAACACACCAGAGCCTCAGAGCCGACATGTTTAAATTGATGACTCACTGAAACGCGTCGCATGATGCCTTCATAAAGAAAAGTAACAGATTAAACCTTTTTTTCTGGCTTCATGTATATCAGCAGACGGAACAATTTACGTTCAAGTAAAAAAGACGCTCAGCTTGTGTTAAAACAGAAGAGTCAGGATCTCGAGGAATATGGGCATCAGGTACAAATTGTACAACATAGCAACTGAGACATAGACATAGACAGCCGTGAGGCGTAAGGTCTGAGTTATCTCTCTTGTGACCTGCGCATCAACTCACTTCTCACGGTTAAAGGTATGATTGGACGCTGTTCTAATGCAAATATTAATTTCACGTCGAATATTATTTTTAGGTTTAAATAAAATACATGCATGAGAATACCGTTTTAGGTGAGCACAGTCCGTATATAGATCTTAATATCATAACCGGGTTATTTGACTACTGATTCTCGACTATCGAAAAGTAAACATTTGTAGTCAATTATTGTTAAACAAGTGAACCCTAGCGGCGTCGTCGTTAGTTCATTTCTGTCATATGTCACTGTTTCTGTTTAATTGTGCTGCGGAAATAAAGACGTATTTCAAAGCCACTGTAGCTTAACACTGACAAATACTTAACACTGAAAATATTTCTGCGTCAGCAAACAGTCTTGAAGGTGGATTCTATTTTTCTCACCGAGATAAGTCAGTTAATTATTATTCAGTTTCTTGGGCAACCAATCTTACTTATTTTATTTACTTCATCAGGTTTTTCGTCATACTCAAGTATTTTTCACTTAAATATGCCGGCGGTCGGATTTATGGTTGGAGCTATTAGAGTGCCCGTATTAAATCTCCTGGGTTATGGTCGGAGCTGAGGCATCAGGATTGGACAACGATCGGACAGATGTAGGTAGCCAGCCCTTTAACTATCTGAACCAATGAAGTTCCCCAATATATTTCAGTTACCGTAGTTTGCCAGCAACGTGCGGTTGGTCGTGGGTTTCCCCCGGGCTCTGCCCGGTTTCGTTCCACCATAATGCTGTCCGCCGTCCTATAAGTGAGTACGAAGTAAAGCACCAATCAAGTAATTAAATAAATTAGTTACCGCCTCGATTACTCTCTGTTTTGGTATGTCTTGTACATTTGCCAGCGTACCTCAGTTTCATTTCCTCTTTTTACACCATGTTTGCTCTGAAACCGTCCTTCCCGTCTTCCCAAGACACGAAATCGACTCATTCTCAGGGATGATAATAATCCCTACTCTGTGGCTGAAAAGTCCTTTTCCTCTATTACTTGAAACGGTAAAACTATTTTTGCAGCCCAGCGCATTGGGAATAAGGCTCAGTTTGCTGTCACGTGAAGTGTCGATGAGGAACGCTGACTGACGTGTACAAGATGGATGGATCATCTCTAATATCGTCCTTATAAAAAAAGGTAAACACTCGGGGCTTCCTCAGCAGCGCTGTCCATTTTAGTGAATTGAATACATGCATTACTGAATTTGTTTTTCCCGTTTCTAATTCTCCCTTTGCAACGTTTAGAAATTCTTAGCAAGTACTTCATTTATTTGTTGAGTATTTAATTATGATGAAAAAATCCCTTGGCAACTTTCTGGAAAGTCATCATTCCTTCGAGAAAAACGCTAAAATGTGTAAAATCTGTCTCCAAGGAATCAGTAGAAAATGTAAAATGTATTTGCAAAGTTTGCACTAGCTTCATAATACGAAATTTTGGGAAAAAAGTCTGTCCAAACATTTTGACGGCTGTTAGAGTAAGCTGATACATTTCCAAAAAATTAAAGTGGTTGTTTAACAGTAGTAGCTTATATTTTAAAAAAATCAAATTCAGTTTGAAAAATTTAAACAACGGAACAGGTCGACTTGCAACAGGTGTTGTTCACTGATAGATCATCTCTAACACCCAGCTTCGAGAAAAAAACTTTCTCAGCAACTCTCTCTACCTTCGTGTCTCGATTAAATGCATTCCCGAATCTATTTTTTATGTTTCTAATTCTCCGTTTGCATCTTTTGGATCTTGTTTTGCAGATGCTCTGTATATTTGTTAAGTAATTAATTATAAGGAAAACATCCCTTGGCTAATTCCCAGATATTTATCAAACCTATAGCTATAAAACTTGTACAATCAGTCAAATATTGCAAAATATTCAAGGATCGCTTGAAGACATCAGCACTCAGATCTCTTGAATCACAGGCACTTTGAACCGACACGTAGAGCAAAATAAAATGCTACAATACATGATACCCTAGGATCGCATAATAACCTAAAGGTCCGTCACTCGCCATCTAGCAAGTCACGAAAGCAGCATACCCGCCTCTCGTTCATCGGTGATGCTTCAAAAACTTTGTCAAATTGAACACCAATATATATCTGGACGCCTCGACAAATATTTAATCTTATTTCGTGCTCATCCTTGACATCAAGCACGCATGAGATAAGCGTTACTCTGTCCTGGACTAACTGGACACTGGCCAAACTAAGCCGTCGAAACTTACTTAACAACGTTCTCCGGCAAAACTCGGAAACACTCGTCTACGTCCGTGAGGCCTGGCAACTGGTAAGGCTTTTTGGTTGGTCATAAATAAAGACTTAGATTTTAGTAATATTTTGTTTTTAACGGTTGGGTGACATTCAGAATAATATTTGTTTGCTTTTGTATAATATACCTGGGATACAATATTACTGTACATGTAAATTGTGATGTACATGTATCCTGGGATGAATTAATTGGGTCATATTTAGCAAGTTTGAACATCAGGCCTATTTGTGTCTGTTTTACAGCGGCGGGCTTATCATTTTCTTGCAATCTCAAATCCACCCATAGCTTTGTACCTGACAAATTTTTTGCAGCTCATTAATTTTTAAAGAACCTGAACTTGAATATCTTTAGTGTGAAAATTCTTTCATTAAGTTTGTGAATTGAATCTAAGATATCATACTGTACCCCACACTGAATGAACTTATTTAACTTGTTGATCTGTAGTCTTTGACTTCAATCTGCATCATATTGGTTGGGAAAGAAATTCATGCTGCCAAACAAAATAATACTTATATTATTACTCACTTAATTTGTATTATTTTTTTGGTATGGTAATATTTGGCTGTAATAATTTTTTAGTTGTTTTCCTGCTCATTATACGAATAAGCCAATAAAATAAAATAAAATAACATAAATAAATAAAATACCACAAAAAATTACTGAAATGAACAATTTCTATTTTGTAAATATTCGTTGATGAACAAATTAAGACATTATCTTTACTTCTAGGACTATTATATAAGAGGTTGTGTCATAAAACTTGTGTTCAAAACTCTTTGAAGCAAGATAATATTTTCCCCCATATACATGTCAAGATTGTGACAGGTCGGTCAGAAATCAGTAAATATAACACGCCATATACAAGAGCATGCATATTGTTTAATAAGGAAAGTAATTATCCCTCTATTTTTTTAATAGAATTTAATACAATTATACTCTATATGCTGATATAGTCATCTTTAAAACAACACACTGTTATGTTCAAATGTGACGTTATTCCTAACCATAAAACTCTTTCGGTCCATGAGACCTACACACTTGTTTAAATTTCCTCAGGCTCACCACACTAACCTCATCTCTGATTAGTACATCTGTGGCACAGATGCGATTCCTTATGCCACTATCTCGCTGAACTCGCAGATTATCATTTGTATATCTGCCGTCCAGCATCCCAGATCACTGATGAAGTGTCACCCCTTCTATTCACTTGACAGCATTGCCCCTGAAGGAAGTGACTATCACACCTTTCCTTTCATTCCCCAAACCCTTTTTTTCATTTTCCTAACCAGAAAAATTTTCCTGTTCCAGGCTGACCTAATATGGCAACATTGTGGTCTGCCAATATTTAGTCATACGCTGTCTGTTTGTTTCCTTTCACAGTACCATGTAGACACACATTCAGTGGATCAGAAAGAGGACAGAAATTGTAGTCTTTATTTATGACCAATCAAAAGTCGTACAAATAGCAAGTCCTTACGGGCGTAGGCGAGTGTTTCCGTGTTTTGCCGGAGAAGTAGTAGGCTCCCTAAAAACAGAACTTAATGATGTTAAAATTCGTTTAGCAGCTGTTGAGCAGAGTCTTCCGGCCATTTAGGACAGCTTAAATTTTACTTTGGAAAAAGTCTTGAGAAGCTTGTTCGTGAAACATAAGAAGACCAGAGCAATTGTATATCTGAAGTGGAAAGAGAACTGTTACGAATGAAGATACATGGACGTAAAAATAATCTTTGATTCTATGGGATTGAGCAGAAGGGCAGAGATGAGAACACTGAGGAGATTGCTAGAGATTCTCTCCCTAATAGACTAGAACTGGACACTGAATGGGCTGAAAATTTTCCCATTGCAAATATGCACCGTTTACCTAAACCCACTAGGACCCAAAACAGCAATCCTGACTCCCTGCCTGCAATAATCATGAAAGTTGTGCATATAATGGACTGTGACAAGATTCTTCAAGCGACGGCCTCGCTTCGCGAAACCAAAATGAGCGTGCGAACGGATCTGCCAGTAGCAATGAAACGAGAACGGGGCAGATTGGCCTGTATAGCCTACAGAATAAGAAGAGTCCAGCATGTACAGACTCGTATACATGTTATTGACACTGACGTTGTCTTAGAAACACGACAAACAGTGACGGTCCGTGGTATACATACAAGAAGTAAATCTAGATATCCATAGAATAAGTATGTATATTCATTCATATATATTATTATTATTATTATCATTATTATATAGTAAATGTTACATATAAAATCACACACATCTCTCTGTGACTTAAGATAAATAGATATGCAGGTGTTGAGACATTTCTACAGTCTTCAAACCTGTATCAAAAGTTGAGATGACAGGAATTTGAATGCCTGCTCACTAATAACAGTTTTACATATCTTTAGCTCCTTACTTTAGCGCCGTGATTGTATAATATTCTCACCTGTTAATGTTCACAGCGTTTATCGTCGCTCTCGACTACGTAATTTCCTAGTACATTTATTACTACAGTAGTTGATGCATGGTGCTTTGATTACGTAATCTTTCCCATCATTTATTCCTATGGCGTTTCCTGATGCTCTTTATTGGCTTGATTACATAATTTTCTCATCTATTTGTATCCACACTACGCATTGTTGTTCTGTAATTCCATATAAGAGATATAAGCAATATAAGAGATATAAGCAATATGGTTTATTGCTCCGGCCTTCCTGTCGCTTATAACCCTCACAGTTTTTTTTCTCCAAAGTTAGCCTATCACACGCGTTACCTGGTCCCACTGAATACGATTAACCTAATGACTTTTGGTACATGTAAGCTTTGTAACATATTAGACCAACTTATCCTTGTATCATTTACCAAAGTCTGTTTCGCCATTCCTTATTTATTTACCAAACTAAAAATTCTGTACAGATATAATTCACCACTATGACATAGTGTACTATGTTAAATATCAATTCTTATTGTTTGTGTTGGTAAAAAATGTAAAAACTAATCGTATATTTCTTTCGATCTCGAAATGAATGACATGTGAACAGTATACAGTGATCTATACAGGTCAGATTTTATAATTATATTATATTGGCTATGTAATTTTTACAGTGATCATTGATCTATACAGGCCAAATCCAATAACTATATAATAGAGTCTTTATGTCTTGTAAAGTGGTCATTGAGCCATAGAGGTCAAACCTCATAACCATTTTGCCTATATCTGGTAAAGTGTTATATATACAGTTATATTATTCAGTAATATATTCAATATATTATATTATATATAATATATATTCAGTAATATATACAGGTCAGATGTTGTAAATGTAATATAGTGCCTTCTATATCTTGAAATTTTAAAATCTCCCTCTCCCTTCTGCAAATAATTATACTGAGCCTATAGTACATACACAATGAGCCATTTGCTAGGGAACACCTTTATCTGCTAACACTTGTATATACTAATGTTTCTTTTTTTCTCATTGATTTTCAAATTTGTCCCGTCTACAAAATATCTGTGCAAATGATTTTTGATCGGTATTATGTAAAGCATAATGGCTGACGAATGTAGTTCCATGTTGTTCAAACGTCAGATATGCTCGACACTTTTCTGTTCTCAAAGGTAGATTCTGTACGTCTAAATAATCAGTACGTGGGAAGGTCTGCCAGCAACCTGCGGTTGGTTGTGAGTTTCCCCCGGGTTCTGCCCGTTTTTCTTCTACCATAATGCAGGCCGCCGTCGTATAAGTAAAATATTCTTGAGCACGGCGTAAAATACCAAACAAATCAAAACAAAGCAAATCTAAATAATTATGTTCTAAACCCGCAGGCTAATTACCATACTCTTGATGAACTGATACTTGATGAGAATTTGTGTTTTAACCTTACTCAGCCTAATGATAATGCATTTGAAATAGCGAACTGGAATACTTTAAACACCCACCAATCTAAATATTTTTACCTGACATCATTTGAAAATGAACCACTTATTCAAGAAGATGATACCACATTGCACTTTACCCCTAGAAGTTTACCAAAACATTTCACTGACATAATAAGATTATCAAAATCATTCGACTTGCTAGAAAAACATTCTATGAAATTAGGTTCAAGAGATGTTACCAAGATATTAAAAGCACTTTGAGAGTAATCAAGCTCTGGCTAAATCGAAACGATAAAAAATATAAATTGCTACCTTCCTTTGAAGTAAATGGATACATTATTAAAGACAAGAAAGAAATAGAAAACGGCTTCAATAATTTCAGAATAATTCAGAATAAGTGGTTCATTTTCAAATGATGTCAGGTAAAAATATTTAGATTGGTGGGTGTTTAAAGTTCAGTATTTTCCGCTACTCATATAAAGAACACAATAAATACTTGTATTAATGAACTTCAGAAACTGTGCATATGGTTCTGCGCCAATCGCTTATCCCTAAACACGGGGAAACACAGAATATATGCTTGTACCACCCAACAATAAATCAAAGGTACATATATTTCATGAATAACATATATCCTAAGAATAACAATGACACGCACACCAATAGAAAGAGTATCCAACTTTCAATTTTTGGGCATGATTTTTAAAGACAAACCCAGCTGGAAAACCAATATTAACTATCTCTGTTCAAAAATATGCAGGAATATTAGATTGCTCAAGTATATTAAAGAATAAGTTAATAAAAAAAAATTTATATATATATATATATATATATATATATATATATTACTCACTTATTTATCCCTGTCTTAGTTATGGTAATATCTAGTGGGATATTATTGTTTTTTAAACAATCCTTTGAAATGGAAGCTGTTGGTGTCCCAAAAAGACATCATAACATACTAACTGTACATTTCTTTCATGTGTAATTCCCGGCAGTACTGCATTCTTTACATGATTGCTGAGTGAAAGGATACGAAACTATATGGGGTCTGTAAGCCTTATATTGAGGCGTGTTTACCTGATAGATTTCTGTGCAACGAGCATTCTTTTATGGAGACATTCTCAGCTGGAGTCTTCCTAGACAGTATTCTCTTCAAGTTTTGGGGGGATAATCCCATAAGATCAGTTAAAAAAAACCACTGTTCATGAAATTCTGTGAAGATTATGTACGCACTTTATCTCTCTTTGTATCCAGTTTATCGAGCTAGACAGTTATGTAGTTAATTTTAATGATGGATATCTTCAATATGTATCCAGAAATATCCGCATCAGAAGTAGACCGATGTGACGCCAATGGCGACAGCTTGAGCAACGTGTCATTGGATATGGAAAGGTGGGTATTCCTTTGAGACTTAAACCGTTATATTTGGCAACAAAGGGGACAACATTTACAGAAATACTACCCTCAATAACATCAAAATGAGTGGATAACGAGTTGTGTTTGTTACTCTGGTATCCAACAAGCGGTGACAAAGACAGCCCTGTTAATGCAAGATGTCACTAATGTTATGCCTCTTTCTGTTTCTGAAGTGATGAGCTGTCTAAAATGCATATCCACTGGGTGCTGGCAGTGTGACTGGAATAATAACACAAAGGGGAGGTTTTGTGCGCCTTCCTACTAGAAAATGCCAATGTTCTTGTTCACCAACTGTTCGAGGGTCATTTTCCAGTGAATACATAACTACATATATTCCATCGGCATGACTCAGGTCTCTGTGAGTAGATGGGTTTCAAAAAAATGGTCGTCATGAATAGTGTGTATGGTATGGCGATCGTCCTACTGCAAGGAACCTGTGTCGGAAACAAACAACAATACAACAACAACTATTAGCAAGACAAACAAAATCAGTAACAGTTCATCGGTGCCATTACATCTATAGGGCCATATTTATTTATCTATTTATTTATTTGATGGGTATTCTTACGAGGTACCCAAGAATACTTCACCTATACGACCGCGGTCAGCATTATGGTGGGAGCAAACCAGGGTAAACCCAGGACCATCCACAGGTTGCTGGCAGACCTTCCAACGCGCTGGGACCACTTTGACCAATTAAATGAATCAACTGTACAATAGCAGTGATGAAAAATTACCGAACTTTTACCCAACTGAATTTGAACGAAGCTATACCGTCGTTGTTATTCTTGATCTCTCTATGGGAGGGGAGGCATTGTCTCTATGTTATAAGTATAAGAGGATACAACCTAGTTTAATTGTTACACTTAGGAAGTAGGGCACCTTTCATCACTTTATAAAGCGACTCATGTCTCTTGTGTAATTAACTATTGCAGAGATTTTGTGTAAAAATGATCTTGGTCTTTTGTTAGCAGATCTGCGGAAGTGTTTCTATAGTTCACAGCTATGTTGAGCCTCCCATGTAACAAGAACTGTATTCTGGGTTTTTGTTTTTGTTCTGACAACAAATCAATCCAACTCAAGGAATAAACAGTTGGCCGTGTTAGTTTCTCTGCTTTTTTCCTGATTTGTGTTCTGTGGAAAATTAGGTGTACAATGAATGCTACAATTCCCCAAAACTGTCTGGACAGTGAGAAAAGAATGTGCACCCTCCATATTGATTTCGATTAAAATGACCGGCATCTTGCAATACCGTGCTGGACAATCCATTACAAGAAATGAACAGGTGTCCTATTTTGTCGATTGCTCTTCATTTTTTTTTCTTCCTTTAAATTTACGTTAAAAGTGTTCAAAACAATTTCTCAAATTTTGCATGAGAGTCAAAATATTTTCTTCATCAAATAAAATGGCCGACTTCTTGTAGCACATTTAACCCTATTAGTTGACTATGGAAGCCGACAGAGGCCATCTAGTTCCCTCGCCATCTCGACCTTTACAACAGAGAGCGAAATACCGAGGTAGAGAGGTAACGAGAAAGCGAGACAGCGACATAGCAAAGCGAGGCAGATAGGTAGCGAAGCGAGGAAGAGATGCCATGCAATGAGGAAGCGAGGTTAATCCCCCTACCTCTCTTCCTCACCCTCTGTCAGAAAGATCTCGGTGCAGAGGCACGGAGATGTCATGTATAGGCTTCCACAGTTGACGGATCATGTTAACTTACTGGTGATCAACAAGGTTTGTTCATGGCCGACAGTCTAGAAAGGCCTCACCTGCCAAATTAGAGGCCACATATCTTCTACCTCTTTGAAATATTTTCTATCTGCCCCAAGAAAAGTAAAACCTAGTTTCAAGATTCAACCAGCAAATCAGCTCCTTCATTAATTAGCCGATCCTCCATGTCTGGAAGTGTGTGTAGAAACACTCCTCATAGGCTGGAGATGAAGTGCTACAATTACAGGCTGGCCATTTTTTTCCACATCCCTTCATTATATTCTGACCCAGGCGTTTGCAATTAGTAGACCACGATATGATCCGGGTACCTCTCGGCTATGGTCAAACTACCTTCTAGGTGCATTTTATTGGGAGGCACATAATATAACTGTTTACCGTTATGTTTTGAGAATTCCACTGTGAATACCACATGTCGCCGTGTAATTAATAACCTTACAGAGATGGAAGAGAGAAATACGCCGTAAAGTGTCCACAGCGGGAATATCTCTCTCCTAATACACGACTGTTACGGTGAATTCAGAACAAAACCGGAAAAGGAAAGAACATGACTCACAAACGATAAGACGATGTAAAAATGAGAAAACGGTGTAATAATGCTTCATCCAGGGTAAAAGGCCGCTTCAACCTGCACATAATGTTAAGTGTCATCCATAGGGTTTCATTTAATTGACCCGTTTAACTCAGAGAGGAATTTGTTAGGCTCTGCTAGACTTTAAGAGCAGAAAGGTAAAATTGATTACAGCGTCAGTGTCTGTGTGGATGGCCTGCGATCATCTATCTTGTGACACACAATTGTAGTACCTGGGTGACCCTTCCAACGGATATTGTTTGTGTCGTAAATGCCTTGTGATAAATGTCTATTCATAAATGTAAGGCAAATGTTTCCCTCGGGAAAAGACGCGTCCAAGAGGTAATAAAGTAACCTGTCATTGCTCCAATTTTTAGTCAGGGTCACGACAAAGTGGTAGGTTAATTATGTAAATGCAACTATGTAGGCCACTTCCGGCCCTCAGTCTACCTGCCAAAAGGATTCAAGCAGCTGTAAAAGGTGGGCCAAGAAAAATAACCATGGATAAGAAACACACCAAGGATATAGCAAACGAAATTATACCTCGCTTTACAATCTTGAAAACTGTTCAAACGAGAAATTCGGATTCAATTTTACATCACGTCATCGGAAATGCAAACAAGTGCTTATCTTCGTTTTATGTCTGTCTGAGCACCGAGATAAGATTGGATTTCGCTGGTTCTAGTCTGGTCCTAGTTTTGCGCGACGATATAAATATGGGTATGCTGTATATGTTATACAAGTTCTACAGTACAAAACCAACGACCGTAAGAGGATTCACTAATCTGTTCACTTCATTTTACGTTGATTATAGCAGTCATTTTCAGAATTTTAAAGTAATGTGGGACCAAATGTGACTTCTATATTCACATCATAAGATATAATTATGGATCTTGCGTTTTCCGAGCCTAAGTGTGTCTGGCTACATAAAAGACAAAATACATAACAAATTCACACCATAAAGGCACCCAGTTTGTGTGAAAGCAAGAGAATTGGGATAAAAACAAGGGAAACAGGGGCATCCGGAGCTGCTTTGGCATTGGAGTCAGGCGTAGAAGTATCCAATTGTTTCACGTAAGACGTGAGTTTGGTAGTTACATATTCTTGCCACATGCACATAAAGCCACGTGTAGTTTTACCCAATAAGTAGTTAACATGCAGTAAAAGCAGTCCGAATTGGATGAACGCTGCCCCATTGCAGATGTTAACATCAATATCGAATATTCTTTATAGCTTTAACCTTTAAAAGATTGGGACGTTATTACCATTTTAATTAACCGCAATCTGTATATATATCTAAATGTCTGATGACGTGGGTTTTTTGACAACTTATACGCGACTGTCTAAAAGCAGACATTTTCGGTCAGGTTTTTCCCAAGGCCACAGATATTATAATGTGGAACATCGCCAACCTAAAGCAAGTTGGTCTGAGCCTTGTACTCTTTTGTTCTCTTTTGTCATACGTCACAGTTTCTGAAGTGCTAGGGAAGCAAAGAGGTTGCTCACAAGCATTGCAGCGTTCCAGCGTAAAATATTGTGCTTTCCTCAACACTGAAACCGTTTCTGTGTCATCGAACAGCCATGGAATTGTATTCCACTGTCCTTCTTTTCACTTCAGTTAATAAACCAGGCTGTCGTTTCAACAGCGCATGAACGGAATTCCATCTCTGGTAGACAAACAGTCCTTCGTGGCTATGTTAAAAGCATTGTAACCGTAGGCAGTCACACACAATTCAGCCCATTTCGAACATCTTACGTGCCTGACGATAAGACGATACATATGCTCGTGGACTGTTTCAGGAGGAAAACTCAGTCAAAAACAGAAATTAGAGCTGACTTTATACTGGATTGTCGCCGAAGTCTGTAATGTTGTTAGATGGACATGTATGACCACGTGCTTTTATTTATCTACCGTCTCACGCGATGTGCTAATGAGCGAAAATAGTCTCGAAACCGCTGCCTGGCTTATTGTAATTAACCAGTTTATTACACAACCAATATTTTTAATGGGGAGAGGTAATGGGAGTGCGCAAAGTAAACCGCCTATACTGTCGTTAGGTACCTGATAAACCTCCTGATATAAAGCCGTAGCCAAAAAGGTGGATTCTAACACGCGACTTATTGGTCCATGGGCTTGCAGTGAGCCATCCACACCGGGCACATCTGTTTATTGTCTTTACGGGGTGTGTGTTCCACCTTAGCCAAAACGCCGCAGGCCTCGCTAGTTACACCACCATTACTCTTAACTCTCCCATCTCTTCTTGTCAAGACACGGAAGCCGTCTCACGACTTAAGGAAGGTGTGGGGGGGGGGGGGACTCGGAGGGGTAATAATACCTAATCTGTGGTTGAAAACATCCTTCCTCATTTAAAAGAAAAGTTATGACTACTTTGCCATCCCATTGCATTAAGAATAAAGAACAGCTTTCTGTCGGGTAAAGTTTATCTTTCAAAGTGTCTAATTTAATTTGAGAAGGTATCTGAGATATAAAAGTTGACATTAATTAGGTTCTCGAATTTTTGCGTGCGTCGTTTAGCGAGAAAATGTCCGTTTTCTTGAAATATCGTGTGAAATTCTAAAACTAGGAAAATGACCTAGGGCTGATTTTCTTTGAATAGTGCCAAAAAGAGAGAATAAAAAATATTCTGCAAACTCAAACGCCGCCTAACGATAGTTACACGATTAAAATACATCCTCGCGAATATTGCTATAAATCTATTATTCAGAGAGTTTTTCTCCCAACTGACCTTAAGTCAGGATGTTGTTAGCTCTAACAGCACAAAATATAAATGAAACTTCAGCTCCAAAGATTATTTCTTGTGTGCAAAACAAAACACACCATCAGATTACCGAAAAATCACATAAATATCACGTTTGGTTTAATTTTCCAGGACACTTGATATAACCTACTGCCCTCATGAACCAACACGTTGTAGTTAAACTGTGCAAAATACACCGGCATACAGACCTTTTTTGAAGCCTTTACCAAACAGATCTATTAAAGCACAGATGTTTTGAGAAGATGGGAATGCAGATTTCTTGAAGACATGAACAGACAGATCATCTGAGGACATCACAATACACATTTCTCGAAGGTATGACCACGTAGAGCTGTTAAGGATACCACCAAAGAGGACTCGTCAAGACATCAGCGTGCAGACATCTCCACGCTGATCTTTTGAAAGCGTCGGCATACAGATCTTTTGAAAGCGTCGGCATACAGACCCCACGAAAACATTACACATTTTGATGACACCAGTGCAGAGATTCCTTAAAGACGTAGGCCTACAGAACTCTTTATGACACCAGTGTGCAAATCTCTTGCAGATATAAACACACACATGCCTTGAGGACATCAGAATTCAGATCTCTTGAAAACATTAGCACACAAGTCTCTTGAATAAAGGAGCATACAGGTGTCTTTGAAACATCAGCATACAGATTAGTTCGCTATTTCTTGAATAGCAGTGTACCCAGAGATGACTGGAAGACATGACAGTGCTAATATAAGGTAGACATATTCTTTAACAATAGAATTCATTGTTACAAAATAGCCATCTAGGGGAAAGTTTGGTATTCAGCCTCACTAACTACTGGACACAGGGAAATAGAAGAACCTAAACAAAGGGATAGCATTGTGCATCTTCGCGATAAATGTTATCCCTTAGACTGACAATCCCTTCATGATGTACTTTATAATCTTTTGACATTTTGTTTCAAAATGTTTTTTTGGACATAACTTACGCAATCGCTTACATCAGGATTTGCTGTAATTCCTAAGTTGCATAAGTGAATACTCCTTGTTTTTTGCCTGTCTAAATTTCAAGGAGCAAAAACGGCTTCAGGCAGTTTTTCTTTCCATCCAAATGAATTGATCTTTTCAGTGACCAGATTACAGCTTTGTTACAGAATTCAAAGAAAAAGAGAAAAATCAATATGACTTCTACACAACGTTACAAAGAAAGCCCTTCGAAATTCTTAAAGATACTTCATTTCTTTGACGTTTCGCAGCGGACATTCTTTTCTAGCCTCAAGGTGTTTACTACCAGGTATTAGAGATAGGTAGTTAAGATTATATTAAAATAAAAAACTGAGGATTGCATAAATTTCTTAGAGGATTGTGCACGACCTTCATCACACATTGCAACAACCAATTTATTAGGCTGAAGTGGCTCGCTCATTTAAGGCCTATATAGTTCCTTTTAAGGGACACAGATTGCTTCCTTGCAGAAGACCGATGTGCCGCCGATGGCGAATGCCTAGGTAACTTGTCACTCTGTGTGGTCTTCTGGTGGGCTTTAGAACTATTACTATCACATTATTACATCTGAGGTGGCTTTAAGATAAACACTTGTGTTGGACATTGATGAAGTACTAGTATTTCTGACCCTGGATTACGTACGAATTATTTGTGGTTAGCACTCAAGTGAAATGTTATCTGTTAGCTTTATAGTTTCTTTTTTCTTCCTACAATGTTGTAAAGATTGTACCGTGTCGTAAACAAGAGACAATACTTTTAGAAAAAGAGAATCGTGGGATACCGTCTTCTATGTGAAACACTCTTTAAGCTATTTCTGTCATTTTTAGATTAAAAAATGAGAAAAAACATATCAAGGAGCTAAGTTGTCCCATGTTTTGTTAAAGCTGCCGTCCCTTCATTATTCATGATATATGATAAGTTATACCTTATGCAAGAGTAAAGAGGCTTCTATATTGACGGCATTGACAGATGAGAGGACAGTCTTTAAATGAAAATTGCATCAGACGTCGATTTGTTTTTCTTTTCTTCATTGTTGTTCTTTCTATTGTCGAATTTACCTAACTACTAAAGGAAAAAAGGCCTGTCCACAGCGAGTTGATCTCGTTCCGAAGAGCTGTTGAGATGAAGTTATTGGTTAGAAGATTAAGGTGATTAGAGAGTGACAAAACGTGACAAAGTAACAATGTTGATATTTCTGTTAGAACTGAAACAATACACATGATTACAATTGTATATAGTGCATTCATTTTAAAACACCATGTGATTCTCAGCCCGCGCATAACAATAAGTCTCAGGCCAGTGTTTTTCTTTTTTAAGTGACACGCTGAACTCAACTTTCAAGATCAGAAAGGAAAGTATTTGTACCTTTAAGAGCTGGGAGGCGAATTGATGAAAACGTTTGTCTCAGTTAAATTATGAATAAATGTGTAGAGATAAATGTCGACTGATAAATGTTAACCAAACGTATCCCTTGGGAAAAGGCGCAATCCAGAATTAATAAAAAAATAAAACCTGTCATTGTTCCAGTTTTTACAAAGGTTACGACAGATAGTTGGACTGGTTATGCAAGTACAAAAACTTACGGCACTTCGACCATTCCAACCTACCTATTCAACAATTCCAGAAACCGATGAAAAAAGTATACCGTGTATACCGACAACAGAATGTATACCCTGCTTTTTAACCTACTAAAATATTCAAACGCATAGATAGGGTTAATTTTCACATCCCGTCCCACTAACAGCAGATCAGAAGATTATCTTGCGGTCAGGTTCCTCCAAGCATGCAAGATGTTATATGGCATCTTCCAGTCATAAGATTGTAGTTAGGCACCTAAATCATCTGCTGCTGTCAGAGACAGATATACAATACAAGTAGTTTTGAATCAGTATATCGAAAATGGGTGCGATAAAAAGATTTAGACGTGTCCAAGAGTTAATACACAAACCCATCATTTATTGATCTTGCCCAAGGGTCACGAGTAGTCAGTTACCTTTGTAAATCCGAGAATGTAGATCATCTCAGGAAGTACATCCTACCAGACGGCTAATCCCAGCAACCTTGACAGCGTGTAATGAGAAAAACGACGACCAAGAGAAAACATATCACATATATGTAAATCTATACACTGGCTACAGAATTTATACTTTGCTAAATACATAAGATACTGTTTACGTATACGTTTTCTATGAATCAATTTTCAAAGCAAAATTTTCTCTCTCGGCAAGCTCTCTCTTAGCGTAACCCACAGAAGTCAAAAGAACGAAGATGGGATTCTGCTTTCCAATTTAGGCACTCTTCCCCATGACAGATCTGATGCTACATTCACTACAAGGCATTGCAGAATTGCTGTTCAATTCGCGGTATGCACTTCCTAAAGTAAGAAACCAACCGCCGCACGAAGATTTATCGGTTTGTTTTCTGTGGATTTACGCCAATACCAGAATAATTTCGCCCATTTCACGGCAGTGTCTCCTTGTGGAGGAGGAAAACCTCAGAGATGACGCGTATGAAGCTTGGGTTGACACAGACACATTGAAAGTAAAGTGACACTAGCCAGTCTGGAGCATTAATCGAGCAAGAGTGTCAAGTCTTCAGGCATGATCACCTCATTGGAGACATGAGCCAAACTAAACACGTAATAATATACTATCTTCGAACAAAACCCTTGTGTATGCAGCAAAAATGGTGACAAACACACCGGCTGTTGTATGGAACGCGGTGTTAATTTAATCTACCACAAATAACACGTACATGTATTACTTAATAGGTCACTGTGCTTTGCCCTTTAAGCTGGTGACCAAACCGGCACAAGTTTTAGCATTACCGCACTCTGACATTAGAATCTAGACTCAACAGTTACAAATATCTATGTATGGGCGGTGATTGCATATAGGCTGATAGCAGCAGCAAGAATGACATAATTTGTTTATTCATTAATAAATGAATTAATATTCATTAATACACTTTGAACGGAGTGGTGAGTAAACGGACACTCATGCGAGCTTAAATTGTAGTCAGCGGTAATTTGTCTCATTTGGCCCATTCTTTTGTGTGAGCCTATTACTATATATCTGGAGATATGTATACAGAACATCGTTTTATGTTATTGCAATCAGGAAATTGATTATTTCTCTGCACAGAGTAATTGGAATGAACATTACAGATATCAATCCTTTATAATACTCTTTCATAAAAAGTATAAAGAAATAGAGAATATTACTTATTGCTCGAGGATGATATCGCATGCTATACCAACCTCGTGTGCAGTAAAAAAATTTCTCACAATTGGGACAGTACCCTCGCTTTGGTTTCATGGGACATGACCTAATATGGCCCACCTTGTGTTTATTTATTGATTTATTTCATTGGTGTTCATGCTGTACTATTTTCTTTATTTATACGGCGATTGTTATAGTTAAGTTGGAGAAAACCGGAATCCCCGGAGCAAGCAGCTACCCTTCTCCAGGCACCTGACAAATTTCTGGAGTTAAAGCCGCACTCGAACCAGTACCGGGAGATATTCACAAATACGGGGAACGCCCCTGTGCCCTAGAGGTTAGAGCGTCCGCCTCACAGGAGGAAAATCTGGGATCAGGGTACCGACATGCCAAAGACTTTAAAAAATCGTTCTTGTTGCTGCCTTGCATGCAAGCATGCATGGGGTTTTATGTCTGGTGTCTTTTGCATGATGTCCCAATGGCGGCAGCACTCTGGCGGCATGAACTCGCCCTGCCGCAAGATGACACGGTATATACATACATTCTAAGGGCTTCATATAACCGAAAAATTGTAGAGTCCAACCTAGAGCCCTAATCATACATATACATACACAAATACGCGCATGAGTCATGAGAACAAAATGTTTGTGAATTTGAAGGTTAAATAAACGATCATTACCAAGGTCAGGTGAAAGATTGATTAGCGCCGGGGTGTGAAAGCCTTTGCGAAATCTAGACAAATAAAACCCTGGAATAAAGAAAAAAGCGATTTCTCTCTCTAACCATTTGGTACACTATGTGGAAGACATATACATGTGGATTGGCATCGTAGATTAACGGGAGAAAGTCTGGACATAGCTTTCTTGTTGACCAGTAAAATCTATAAGACCTTCTGGACGGCGGAAATTAAAGATGGGGATGAGATAAATAATTACGAGAGAAGGACGCGTATATGGCCAGACGGGATGATCAATATAATAGGTGTGTTGGTACAGAAAAGCTGTCTCTAGACCCTGTGCCGGAGTGTTTAGAGATTAGAGTGTTTAATTTTATGTTATTCTGACCAGTGTTAAACGACCCTTTCGACAGACCTCAAATTCTAAATTCTAAAGCCACCTTGAGGTTGGGGTCTACAGGTGATTACAACGGGGCGCTAAGCGTATTGGCCATGATGACATAGTCACTGTCTTCTAGTCACTAGTTGTTATGTGGCGTGAGGTCGGGTGCATACTACGACCGCCTCGTAAGACGGGCCTCTAACGAAGAGCCAAACAATGTAGAGAAGACGAGCAACATGTAAATACAGTCGACCATTTCAAATTTAATTTAGACAATAGAGAGGAAAACCAGAGACGACAGGGTTATAGTACGCAAACCTTCGGACGTAACAGGGGAGCTCCAAACGCCCTGTAACGTTGATTAGCTCTCAGGACAAATATATGTATTCTACCGAGTGTGTTGTTCGGGCAGACAATACTCGCACTCGCCCCCACCCCCTTTCCATTCCCACCTCCCTCTCTCCATTGGCTCAAGGTTTATCTATCTATTCACCTTTCGTGACAGCACTTTATTAATTATGGGTGTGATACCATAGCATTTCTGGGGACAAGGGGGGAGGGGGGAGTGTTCTTACAGCTTCGAGGACTTGAGGGTTGTTGACGGTTAAAATTTCTTTCAAAGGTTACAGATCACCTTCATTAGCCGCGATCGCTGGAAGTCAAGTGACTTATACGATAGGAGATATCTGAAAGGTAACATTATCCAGTCGTGTCTCACACAAAGAAATACAATGTAAAGGAGGAAGTACCCATCGGACATTCTCTTATGTGTGGCTATGTGTCCTTTAACAGCTTTCAAGGGTGTGTCGATCTCGGTGAGACATGTTCGGAAATGTAGGAAGTGCATCGCAAATGTAGACGTTGTCAGAAGTGATGCATATGTATTGTGAAATGCTGTGGGTTCCATATTGACTTATAATTCACATTGTCGCGATGTAATATATTGTAGTCTTGGAAACACAACAAAACAGCATTTCTCCTTTTGGTTTTACTTTCTTTTTTCTTTGAAATTGGAAAAGGTGTACCAGTTTATTAATACAGAGGCAGATCTAATCACTTGGTATCTTATGAAAATTTGTTGACATGAAAAAGTATCTGTGATCACGTTAAATTGTTTGATTGTAGAACAGACTGAAACAAGGAACAGAAATTCAATAACATCTTTAAGTTGACTATAACTTCGAACAAAAACTGTTATATCTGTGCAGGCCTATACGGGATATGGGTTAGCTGTCCTAGAAATGCAAAAATAAGTCTGATTATCTTATCATTACTTTAATAAAATGTGATATTTTGCCAGATAAAGAAACAAAAACACAGATTTATGACGAATGGCAAGGCAATCCTAAACTAAAATTACCCAACATCTTTTTTCATGTGTTTTTATTCTGTTTTCTTCGGTATGTTCCTCTTCCTTTCAGTAAATGAGAAGTACTAAGCCAAAAGAAAAACTTCTGCCCAAGGATACCTAATTGACTTGTTGAAGCTGTACAAGGTTCTATAATATTTTAAGAGAAAAATATCAGCATACATATATGTTGAAGGCACCAGTTGATAGATCTCTTGAAAACATCATAAAATAGATCTCTTGAAAACTTCACTGAACAGATGTGATGGGGGCATCACCACTCAGATCTCTCGAAGACATACAGAGCTCTTGAATACATCAGCATACAGGTCTCTTAAAGACATCAGAACACAGGTCTCTCGAGGACATCAGCACTCAGATTTCTTGAAGTCACCAAAATCTTTAGAGAACATCAGAAAATGGCTTCACAAAGCCTGTCCTTTTATTTTAATCGACTGCTATTATATGGCTACTAGATTTACAGTTGAAATTCAGTAAACCTTCTCTGGAACATTACAAAGAAATGCTTCAGAATCTTTTTACAAGAACCATCCTTTCATAAAGCGATTTTCTTTAATGCTAGCGGTAAGGATAATTTCTTATTATTTTAAAACAAAAAATGGAGATTGCATAAGTCTTGGTGAAGGTTATGCCCTCGCTTTATCTCTCTTTGCAATGAACTGAAGTAATTCACCCATTAAATGGCTATGATGTATCGCTTCAGTTCAGAACAACCCTATCGCTACATCAAAAAGGCCGCCAGCAGCTAAATACTCACTGGCAACGAATACTGCCACAAGAGAGAGACGACAAGGGAGCTTTAGAAAGACTGCTATAGAATTCCTGGCAGCTTATCGTGTCCAGCCAGCACGCAAGAGCGTCTGGAGATTCAGCCTGTTAGGTTTCACTCGTTCTCGACTCGGAAAATGAGTGTGTTTTCAAACGGCTTCTAACGAACAGAAATGTTTTTCACAACTCTGAATGTTGGTTCAGTGATCATAATGAAACCAAATCACTAAAATCAGGATTGAAATTAATGTTAAGTAAACCCGAAACAAACTGTTAAACAAATATAGTCAGTAACAGCTCGTGGTGGCCATTGTATTTATTAGGCTATTATTAATAAAAAAAATCAGCTTTAAAAGAGCAATGTTCAAGAAATACCTAACCTCAGAGGCATTTAAATGAGGCTATTTAGGTGCCGTTTTCCTGAATCGATTCAACTGCTGCCTGAATGTGGATCTGTTGTGTGCACGTCCTGGCTTATCAGCCTGTACCAGATACAACTTACGCCAATGAACAAATGATCTCGTAATACATGGTAGCCCTGTCGCTTGGTGGATACACTACAAAAAGAGAATGTAATTTTACAGCACAGAGTTTTTTGATGTTAGTTTACACTCTACTTCTGTAGAATTATAAGATATGGTGCAAATGTTCATCACACCTGTACATTTACAAATGTATTGCCCGTAAGTCCAACAACCAGTGTAATTCTTCGGGTAAAAGAAGTGTTTCTAAACACGTGAACATGCGGTAAATATACAGCTAACTTTGTATCTAGAGCAACTTGTAAATACACAGCCAAAATTACTGGTAAGAAATTTGCCAGCAATTTTTAACAGTAAAACTACACCATTTGTTTTTACAGTGTACTAACTCAATGGTGACAGAAAAGGTGTGTTCATGGCCGTCAATGGAGACAGGGTTCACATTGCAAATTGGAGAATATATATTTTCTGTCTCCTTATGATATTTTATATCTGTCCTAGGCGAGAAGTAAATCCTTGCCTCAAGATTAAGCCAGTAAATCAGCTGTTTCAATAATTTCGCAGATCTCTCCATGTCCTACTGTAATGAGGGCGGGTTGAGCCCGAAGGATAGAGCCGACACGAAGTGCACTGCCGTTTGAATACTTTATTGACGATCACACATCAAACATGTCTGGTGTGGTGCGGCTACCCAGCAAGGGCAGAAGTCACTATTATGACAATCACAAAATTGTACGACTATGATCATTATTGTTAAACACAATAACCCTAGCAATGGTAGTCTCTGTACATATCCAAGCACTACAATCAGTTATCAGTTGCACACATGCAATTAACATTATGAGGTTCCGAGGTGAGTATGTATCACAATATAACCTGACAACTACATGGTAAGTACTTTGGCCGTAGATACACAGCAGCGCATAAAATCAAATATATATAAGACATTACAATGTAACTTTATGTTCATTCGAACTTCGACATGTCAATCGAGCTGGTAACCAATTCGTTAAACACATGTAGGTTAATGACAGTAGTGTTTAAACGTAAGCATCACGACTAGTTGGCATTCTTTAAATGTAATACTGTAACAACAGCTTTTCGAATTGTAACGACAAATACTAATCTTGCGGAACAAAACACAATATGCATAAATCTCCTTAATGTAGCACATTACCACCGTATAATGTGACTACAATGGTCATTTCCCAGGATTACAAATGTTCACAAAATTACGTCAAGGTGCCTGAGGGCCACAACGGTGCTCACCCTGCTAAGCCATGTAACAGGACAAAGGCCACTTACAAACAGATGACTAAATGACATACTGTAACCGTAACACAAAATAAAAGTGTTTAAAAAGTAAACGCTTGAAATAAACATTTGAATGTGAAAACATTTCTTACAGTGTAGCGAGAAATTCTTTTACAGTGTACAACCAGAAATTACATGAACTTAATTACTGTGTATTTCACAGCAAATGCACACCCACTTTACCTTATCCTAGCATATTATGGGGCTAAACATTAGTATATCAGCGCATTATTACAAGAATGTAATCATAAAACACGTTAATATGAAAGTACATGCTACACGTTACACCTTGTAACGTTAAATCCGTAAAAAGTTTATGTACAGTTTATCCCTTACTTTGACAACTACCATGTCACGTATGGATCTAACAAACTTTCCAGTGAACATTCTAACATTTGCTGTTTATCCTACACAGCGAATAGCACAACGTACAAACTACGTTTTGCATGATTGTGTGTTCATATTTCGTGGCCTAGCCATGTGCTGAGATTTTATCTCCGAATATCTATAAAGATACTTCGTTAACTTGTTCTGAAATCTATGCGCATGATTTCACCATTGCAAAGGTTACTTTGTACCACATTGGTTGCAAATATTACATCGATTTAATGGGCCAAAATGGGATTAAACTTAACACACGGAGAGGACGCTAACCAAAAGTGTCTGGCGACACAGCTTCTGCTACAGAAAAGAGAAATAACTTTTAGATGCACATAAACATTGCATAATGTGCAGTACCGACTGACGCCCTGTCACATAAAAGTGTGTGCAGAAACACTCCTCACTGGCTGGGGATGAAGTGCTACAGTTACAGGCCTGCCATTTTCCCCACATACGTTTATTGTACTCAGACCCAGGATTTTGCCATTTGCTCTGGGTACCTCTTGCCTACGGTCATGCTGGGTGCAGTTTGTAATAAGGCGCAGATATAGTTTGCCTCCAGAATATGGCTGTTTGTGAGGAATGCCGTTATGTTTTGAAGTCCAACCCCAGGATAAAAACAGCACGGCGTCATGTCTGTTAACCTGGATCAGGTGTACATAACAGGCAGGGTGTTGTGTCCACAGCGGGATTATCTATGTCCTCTAAACACAATTAAGGTACACTTGTTCGACAAAAGATTAAGATGACTAGCCAACGATTAAACGTCGGCAAAGTTACAAATATTGATATTTCAGTAGAACTGAAGAAATACATATAACAATTACATATATATACATATAATAATGACATATTTTTTTACATCACGACGTGTTCCTCGACCCGCATGTAACATTAAGTGAAGATCAGAGAGCAACGCGTTCCTAGTTTTAAGAGCCTAAAGGCAAAACTGATTAGAACGTTTTTGTCTGTCTGGATGATTTGTGGTGATCTATCATGTGACACACTATTAGTGATAAGCGTGTATTGGTAAATGTAAGGCAAACGTTTCCCAGGGCAAATAGACGCGTCCGAGAGTTAATCGACAAACCTGCTATGGCCCCTATTGTCCTAAGGTTCACGACGAAGTACTTAGTTAAAGATGTAAATGCAAGTATATAAGTCAAAAGGCAAAACATTCTGTATCGGAAAACTTTCTTTGAATAACAACAGCGATGTTAGTGAAGTGAAATGCTTGGCCTGTGCTTTTTGCATCACGACATCAATGTAGCAACATGCATGGTGTACCACGCCCCAAGAAACCAATCAATAAGCAGAGCAGGGGGTATATTTGTTTGCTTACTTGAGGGGTTGACGTCGATTACAGAATTATTTCTGTTCTTTCACGACGGTGTCTCCTTCTAGAAAAGGGCAGCCTCAGAGTTGACATCTCTCTCGTCGCAGATGAAGTCAGACTTGGCATTCCACCTGGTCACGGTGCACTGGCACCAACAAGTCTGACATCCTTTTGTGAACATCAAAACGAGCAAGAGTAAGTTTTCTTTGGCATGACAGCCTCATTTGACATATGAACCAAACTGAATACGTGATAATGTGCTGTCTTCAGCAAATAGCCTTTCCCTTATATGTAGGAAAATAGTGGCAAATTAACCGACTGTTGCCTGGCACACAGTTTTAATTCAGCCTGTCCCAAATAGCACATGCCACGTGAAATGACACTGTGCCTTAAAGGTCTCCACCAAAGCAGCATATTAAAGTGTAGCGCTACCTAGATCTGGAAGTAGAATCTAGATGTAAGAGTAGTAAATATCTATAAGAATTTATTTATTTATTTATTTATTTATTCAAGTTAACGCTATATTATTTTCTTTTTCATGCAATGATCATATAGTTATGAAGGAGACAAACCCGAATCCCCTTAATAAACAACCACCTTATTGCACGCAACTAATAAACGTACTGACTTAAAGCCGTGATCGAGGCTATAACAGTAGATATTTATATACCAGTCGTGGCTGCAAAACATCTGTGTGAATTTCAAGGTCGTTGTAAATAAATGATCATTTCAAGGTGAAAAGTCACTTGAAGTACCGATTACCGCCAGGGCGCAAAACCGCCATGGTACTTAAATGAAATGACCAAATAAGAAAAAACAACGATTTCTCTTTCTGCCCAACTCGCAAGCTGTGCGAAAGCCATATACATGTATGCTGGTTACTGACTAACGGAAGACAGTCTGCCCTACTCGCAAGCTGTGCGAAAGCCATATACATGTATGCTGGTTACTGACTAACGGAAGACAGTCTGCCCTACTCGCAAGCTGTGCGAAAGCCATATACATGTATGCTGGTTACTGACTAACGGAAGACAGTCTGCACATAGCTTTCTTATTGACCAGCAATATCTATAAACCCTTGTGGACGGCAGAAATTAAAGATGTGGACGAGGTAAATCATTACGCGAGATGGACGCGTTTATGGCATGACGAAATGGTCACTGCGATGTGGCGGTTGTATTGGAAGGGAAACCATGTTCCAGAGAATGGTATGTCTTTGGGCCGTGAGGCGTTTAGGTCTATAGATGATTACAAATGGACAACGGAACCAATGGAACTAACACAGTTCGAAGTGTGTTACAGGTCAAACGTTCTGCCGCACAGCCGAAGGCGGCGAGCCAATCAACTTATCAACCAAAGAAATAAGTAAATAAATAAATAAATAAATACATGAATATCACAAAAGATGTTTCAGACAATCGCTCTAAGCACGGAGGCATCTTCACTGAATATACTCATGGAGATTATGTCGGGCGCATGTCACAACTGTTTTTTAAGAGCGGTCGCTGATGTACTGCATGTATTGTAAGCTTTTTTTTTTGGCTCATGCTAATGTTATCCAGGCTAGCCCACGAAGTCATTTTTCTTTTCTTTCCTCTTTTTTCGGGGTGGGGGAGCGAAGGGAGGGGAGGCAAAAAAGTGTTTAAATAATCACGGTTGTCAAAACTAGAAACATTGCTTAAAGGGTTAGTTTTCACAGATTCCCAGGACTTTCGTCTCCATTAGCCGCATTCGCTATAAGTCATGTTCCTTAAGCAATAGAAGGCTACCATTATCCAGTCATATGGTACACAAAGAAATACACGGCTAAGGAGGAAACACCTAGCGGCCATGTGCTAATATACAAATAGTATCCCTATACATGGTTTCGAGGCTGTGTTTACCTCAGCGACGTATACTCAAAACAGGAAGGATGACTTATTGTGAAGACAATCGGAAAACTTCGCTTTCAGTATGGTATCGGTCATCTTTTTGTACCGTATTCTAATGGACAGACTGGCTGAGGCAAGCACGTGTTATTTTCTGAAATTTTTACAATGTCTGTGATGACCTTAAAATGCTTCAAATTTTTCTACAGGGTAGAGGATTACATTGTACATGAGTAACAGGATGTAGCTAGGCAATAAAAGTCAACAAAACATACCTCTTTCTGTATGTTTATCGATTTCTTGAAAGAAGTTCATCTCACAGGACTTTAGGCTACATGTACTTTTTAGGAGACATCAGCCTAAGTGAAACCCTGATAAAATGCAAAAATGTCTGTGATCATCTTAACATTGCTCAGATTCTGACATTTTGTCACATAAAGAAACAAGAGCACATCTGTGACATATGCTAAGGCAGGAAATCAGAGCAGGAAGTCTTTCTTCTCTAGTTTTTCATTTTCTCTTCTGAATAACCCAAATTTCTTTTCTTTTCTTTTCTGTAAGTGAGCGTCACTATAACAGAATAATCAAGCCAGTATGCTTTTTCATAAATCTTAGCCAAGCCCAAGGGCATATAACCTATATTCAACCTGCACGCGTGCAGAGCAGGCGTGGAGAGCATTATACTTGGTACAAGAATGCTAAAGGAATAGCGGAAAGAAATGGAGCAGAAATATATTGATGCAAAACCTAAATAGACCTTATAAATAGTAAACCTGGATACTAATCCGTTCAGATAACACTAATGAAGTGGTCCAAGTTTTAAGGCTCAAAAATAAGCTTGGGAATAGCATTAGAAATTTTGACTTAACACTAAATGAGAATCCATCCCTGGAGGAGGTGTGGTTTTGTCGGCCACCTGTCCATTTTGCTTTGTGAACCATAAACACATACCTTGTTGATCATCACTGATTTAGCCTCCATCCAAGGATAGAGCGAAAATTATAACAAGATGTCGTTCATTTTATGTAGTACAGGAACTGTATGTTCACTGTCTTGAGCATCATAGAGAAATCATGCTGACCCTTTTAACTGTAACTTTGGAGAAATTGAAATCCAGGAATATAAAGAAAAAAAAACGGATCAACTGTTCACCTCCTGGATCTGGACGGAAACGTATGTATACATGATGTCAGTAATTTTATCAACTGGAGGACGAATGTTTTTAACGTCATTCTCTGATATGGGAATCTTTTATTGTACGGCTATAGAAACACAGCCGCAATTCTACAAAAAAAAAACATCTAGTTCATTTTCACAAAATCCAAGTAAAAGTTAGTTACACGGAAGGTAAAGATATCGTATAAAGTAACGCTAAGCATTCCACACATAACAATTAGAATAGCTTATATCGTCTCACAGCATCATGTAAAATACCTCCATATCCAGGAGAAGATTATTGCAGCGTTGTCGATGGCGCCAACTGTATCTGGGATAGACTGGTTGTAGTTGAAAAAAAATTTTTGGTATTTCTTCGACCTTGCTCTTTTACTGGGGGATTAATTTATTTGATTTATTTACTTTATTAATAAAGCTCTAACACATTTAATGGTTTTGACGAAATGCTATTGAGTTTGTTTCATTTCTTTTGTAGTGTATTTAATTTTAATGTCAACTCTGATTTCTGCATCATTCATGTTACTACATCGCGGTCGTGCATCAGGACGATCGCCATACAAGACGACACATTTGTATGTCTCACTAGAACGCTATGCCAGTGACACTAGGAATGACATCTGTTTTAATCACAGGTTAATGACTTTTGGCCGACCAGTATATGTGGTATTGCTTTATGCTTTAGGAAGTCCACAGCGAACCAGGCTGAACTTGAAAACAGTTTTCAAGTGTTGTGAAAGGCATTGTTGGGCAGGCGAATCTAATGGAAAGATTCATTGTGAATGGCGCGTGAAAGGTAGCGCGCTGAATCCATGGAATCCCCTGGATTCCTTGAGCCTGTCCGAACACTTGATCCTAGTTTCTCTCACAGTCTCCCTTTGGCAGTATATTTAGCTGCTGGCTGCATCCTGATGCAGAGATAGGGTTTTGCGTCTTTCTGTTTTCGTTCTAAACTTACCCAACTCTTTTTGTAAGTAAAATCGACTTGAAAAGGTGATTTGACCTAAAACGCAAGGAAAGAAGAACGAAAACAGAGTACCGTCCCATACAGTTTCTTTTTAAGGCTATCTTTTTGTCTGTTAGTCCTGTCAGTGTGTAAGTCTCTGTAATCTTACTTAAAGGTAGCGTCATACGTAGCCGAGAGGGTAAGTGTTCAGCGCGGCCCAATGACCCGTTGTCTTTCACTACTGCGGTCGCTTTCAGCTCAAGTGCAGCTAATGCTGGCTTCCACTCCGGCTGTAGGTGGAAAGGTCCGTTAACAAAATCCTGAGGGTCTTGGGTTTCCTCCCACCATGATGCTATCCCCCGTCATATAAGTCAAATGCTCTTGAGTACGGCATGAAACACTAATCAAATAAATAAATAATACTTAAAGGTATGATTTAACACATTTCATGGATTACTTCAAGCAATGACAGGCGTGACAAACGAGCAATGTCTGACAAAACACGCATTCAAGCAAAACACAAAAACATGTAAAACGCAACAAGCTGAATCCCTAGAGCCTCTTGTATGCTGGCTGTATACGGTAAACTGCCCTGGCCTTGATGCCAATTTCCCTCATCTCATCTCTATCTTGTGGCGGTATAACTATACTACTTAGTAATGAGCTACTTTTTTCACGTCAGCGTTGCGATGGACTTGTATGTCTTTTGAAGGTAGTTACAGTAGCTTTTGTTCCTAAGGATTTTGATGACAAAATTGATTTGACCTATAAGTAATATTTCAATAAGAATGAAAGAAAGACAAACATGTGTTAGTCACATGTAGAGTATTTTTACGCTAGTCTTTTGTCTGTTAATTCCGTTTATATGGAAGTCTTTTTAATCTTACATCAGTAATAGGTTGTCCCATTTCATGAATACCAGTGGCAGGTATATTGTAAACTACCAACTTGGGATCATGCAATGCGTTAATATCTTATTTTACAACTAAATGATATCAATACCACAAAGTGTGTCCCACATGGAAGAAGGTCTCCTGTACTTCTCTTCCCATAAAACATTCTGTCTTGTTCATTTAATAGTGTAACTTGTCACCACATTCTCCAATGAAATTAGGACTTATAACTGTAACACACGGTTGTAAACACTATAGGTATGTTTGTACATATTCCTTACCACATAAATTGTTTAAGTAATATAGGGTCGGTAATAGTTCACCTATGTTAAGTATATGTCATTATCCGTAACATTTCTTTCAACTTTTCTAATTTTATTGTAAAATATAGCCTCCGAAACACTAATAATAAAATCTGTTTTACGTATGAACAGAAGATACACTTGTCCAAATCCAATGTTATGTTGTTTAGACTGACACCATCGCCAGCACTTCGTTTTGCTTAAAGGACGAGGGTTTTCTGTTTCGTATTGAAGTGATTCATCATTTAAATTAACTACATAACACTTTGACGTTATAAATTGGCTGCAAAGAGAGATAAAGTGTGTGCACAACCTTTACAAAGGCAATCTCTAATTTTGTGTTTTAAAATAATCTTAGCGGATTATCTCTCAAAGCTGGTATGAAACAGCTTTGGAGGAACACTGTTTAGAAAGCTATCAGCTGAAAATAACCTTACAAAAAGATGTTCGTTGCGAGAAATTGGTCAGACGAAAAATAACGACTTGAAGGAGAAGAAATAGCTGGGGGAATCCCTAAAGCATTTTTTGTGTGGAAGTTTATTGATTTTCTTATTCTCTTTCCATTCTGTAAACGGATGTAAATCTGGTCATCGAAAAGGTCAGTTGATTTCAGTGAGGAGAAAAACTGTCTGAAGCCATTTGCAATGATTTTTAAGATCATCATGGACTAATCAACACTGTACTGCCTGGAATTAATTCATTAAAGTAATAGATAAGGGGTATAGTGTGCAATGTAATTTTACGACAGATCTCAGTTCTAGAGATCCTTAAAAACAGTTAGAGACCTTAAAGTCACATAATAGTCATCGACATGTAGTACCTTGTTCATCAACGTCAGACTCGCTATTTATTGCTAAGAGACACAATGCTACACTTTGGCACCATGTATTTGCACACAGTAGTCAGTGGATTGGGACCACAAACTGATGTTATCCAAGACCCAACACTGGCGCTTTTCGTTTGAAATCGAGTGCTGCCCAACACTAAAATGACATGTCGGTAAGCGCTAAAATGGTGTTCATGACAATGTCTAGACTATATGCAAGTGTTTATCAGCGCTGCCATGTTGGGTTTCTGCCTTCAAGATTTGCATGACCACATCTTCCACAGATCAAGAGCGGGATTGAATGCTTAAGATCTGTTGCTGATGTCTTCAAGATTTGTGTTTGATTGGGATCTGCGTCTGGGGTGTTGAAGAATTCCTATCTTCTTCAAGGCACCTTTGCTCTGGTGTCTTCAAGACACTTGTCTGTTGATGCCTCCGAGAGATTTGTGTGCTGGTGTGTTCAAGATATTTGGATGTTTGGTTCCGTTACACATCTAAATAAGTGCTACATCAAAACATCTGATTCAAGAGTGTAGAGCAATCGTCTTGATGTCTTCAAGAGATATACATGAAGGTTTCTTCAGAAGATCTGTAAGATGATGCTTTAAAGAAATCTTATGATGGTGTCGCCAGAGATCAGCATGATGATATCTTCAAGAAATTTGTATACTGGTGTCTTCAATACATTTGTATGCCGGTGCCTTCAAGAGATATGTATGCTGATGTCTTCAACACATCTGTATGCTGATATCGTCAACAGATCTATATGATTATATCTTCAAGGGATATCTGTGTTAACACCCTAAAGAGTTCTTATGCTAATGTGTTCCTAACTTTCATATTCTTATATCTTTAAAAGATGAAGTCTTCAGGATACATCTCTATGCAGATGTCTTCACCAGATCTGTCATGTTAGTTTCACGAGTTACATGTAGTTCACCAGGGGCGTGGAATAAGGAACTTTAACTTTGAGTTCACACCCGAGGGAAAAACCCAAACCGTCCTCAACATACACATTGTCGTGATTGGTCAGGCTATGTTAAAAGTACGTAAAGTAGTAACCACCAGGTAATTTTGTGAGCTAAAGTTTCTCTTACATCATGTGCTGTGAGAACTAACAACATTCTCGTTCCAAAACATTTGAAAGAAGAATCCAGGAAAGTCCGCTTGAATAATAGATTTACCGGAATATTTATGGAGATGTGTACCTATCGGTTGTCTCAAGGTGGCCTCAGGTCGGCAAAATACTTTTCCTTTCCGGTCGCCACGATATGGCTGAAATACTGTGGATGAGGGGTAAAATCATAATCATTCATTCTTCTATTTAGGATTAATTAACAGAAACTAGCAGTGGGCCACGTTCACAGCTTATGGTATTTTACACGCTTTTCTAAAGAATTGGATATTTCTTTCCTTTATGTTAACGACGCATGCAAAAATTCGACATCTTAATAAATATCTAGTCTTAAACTTTCCAATAATGGAAAAGTAAATGTAGTACACAAAAACTCCACCAAATATTAACTTACTTTAACCGCAATTGAAGAGTTTGGCTGACTATTTTCCACAAATTTCAATGGAGAACTAGTACCTCTTTGCAAAGGCCTTTTACTGTTCCGTTTTACTGGTTCTGAAGGAAGAGATTGTACAATTTTTATGGGTAGGATAAATTTCAGGAAATTTGTTTTTGTCATAATTAAACACTCGACAAAAATGAAGAGACTACCTTTAAAATGGCCCCAAAGCTGCAAATGGAGAATTAGAAACCGAAAAAATGAATTCCAAGATGCTATTGGTTGAGACACGAACGTAGACAGCCTAACTGAGGAAGTTCCGAGTGTTTAGCTTTTTCAAATGAAGGTGTTAATGACACACCGTTTTGTGTTTGTCAACCTACTTCCAGTGACGACTCTTCACATGACGGTAAATTGAAGACTATTCCTAATGCAATGGGCCGCTAACATAGTTTTTGTGTTTCTAGTAATTGAGTAAAGGATTTTTTCAACAACATATTAGATGTAATTACACCCTGCGGGACGTAAGTCGGCTTCTGAGTCGTGAATAGACGACAAGGAGAGTTAATAGAAACTTCGAAGAATCACAATGAAATCACACAGAGGCATTCTGGCAAATGTACAATACCCGCCCAAAATTGCGAGTAATCCAGAGAATGTCTAACATTTGGAGGTAAAATTGGGAACCTCGCTGGCATATGTTTGTAGTACTAATGGGCTTTGACCACCGATTCGCTTGCTGAAATCCAACTCTTCACGCTACGCCGGTGCCTTTAAGTGAGGGGTTTCTCGGGTAAGTACAAAAGGTAGGTGTTTTAGGCCGGTCTCCCCACCCATAGCCCAGATAGGCGTGGCGTAGATGAAAAACTCTTAAGTACGAAGTTAAACACAAATCGTGTTAATATAATAAAATCAATAACATAGGCTCAATAAGAAACTAAGGCACAATTAAATGACGTATCCTGATGAGAAAGGTGGAACATAGCTGTATGACAGCCATATTGTAGCGAGAAAAGGTTCTCCAAGTGTAATTCAAACACAGTAGGCTTAAACGGTCTTGTAGGTATTTTAAACTGTTCAGTAGGAGAACACTTCACTAGCGCAGCTGGGAAATCACGTTGTTCGCGAGAAAAAATGTCACATAAATCTTCAGAGATCCTGAAGTATCTGTTCAAATATGTCAATATCAAAGGATTTCAACATCGCTAAACTTGATGAGCAAAAAAAAAAGCTCTCAGAGGAACGTTTTGTTGAAAAAGAGGATAAGACTCGACCCTACAACTTCCTACATTATAAATGTAGTCTGTACGCACACTTTTATTTTTTGGATGTCGTATTTAATGTAATGCACAACAGCTTAACAGATAATTAGGTGATCTTTATACATATTAACACAAAAGACTGGGATGTAATGAAGATGTAATGACATGGAACACCAGAGCCGCCTATTACAGATCAGGACGTTGAGGATCTCGAAATAGTACAAGACCTGGAAATAACAAACCGCCATTTGTGATTTCGTCAGCCATAAATTAACCCAGTGCAATAACTGGATGGCCCTAATCACATAATGATCGAATTGTTTGCGTTGCCTGGATTTCTCAATCTGATGTTGGCTTTATTCTTGTATCTAGTTATGCAAGGAATTAATGGGCCCCAGTACAAAACATTTCCCGCCGTCAGAATACGGTTCCTAGGTATGTAGAAACGCGTCATTCTGCGCTGTTCCACTGCGGTACTCTTAAATTATCTCTTTGCTTTAGTAACACAACTGTGCATAAACAGAAAAGCATAAAAATGTACAGTTCTTGGACCGACTTATTTTGGGGGGCCATGTTCTCTTTTGCTGACAGTGCCTTCGCAAAATATAGTACTCAAATTATTAGATGATCCTATGTTCAGATTTGTTTTCAACTAAAATTATATTCGCAGAGCTTCCATTTTGCTTTTGGCTACAAGGAATATTCCATTCCATAGTGACGTTTACGTTTCAGTAAACCCAATACTTGGGTAAAACTTCACAGGTATTGATATTCACGTGACAAGACACATGAATCAGGTCTTACGTAACACGACTGTCTGTCCATATGTCTCTCCCACGCAAGGATGCCCTTGTTGGCGGGATCGTGACTCTCCACTTTTAACACAAGCTGGGCGCCTTTACGGGGCGTAAATTTGTCATGTATCTTAATACACATGTAGCCAGACACAATACCCTAGTCTTGTGATACATCCATGATTACGTCAGACATTACATTGAACAAGTCCGGATGAAAACGAGTGACATAAAACTGAAACCAACGTAATTCCCCTAGTAAATAAATCTGTATATCGCGCTGTGGTTGTTGGTTTCTTACATGAGGTCTTGTATACCACGCATACAGCAGCAACTATTTATTGCTTGTCGTAAAAGTAGTAGGCTACCAGATCTGTTTTAACAGCAGTACAGTACGTGACTCAGGAAGCAGAATTCAGTTTTTGTTTCTGGCATCAGCATGACAATACTTTGCCTTGCATTTTCTTGGGTGGGGTTTGAAAATTATTCCAACTGATGTGTTTGCGTTGTTTTGCAGGGTAATAGACAAAGTATAAATTCTGTTTTCAGTGTCAATGGTATATTTCTTTTTATCAGTCGTTTTATTTCCTGTTTTTCTAGATTCCTTGCATCGGTCGTGTGGTATGTCCAGTCGACAGCAGTGACGTATTTTCTTGTATTTGCTAAATTAACGCAACGCGTTTTCATGACAATTGGGAGAATTGTGGCAATAACAAATTATAGCTTATTAACTCTTGTCTTTTCCCCCAGGGATACGTTTGCCTTACATTTATTCGTAGACATTTACCGCTGGACATTTGCGACACTAACACCATACGTGCTTGGTTTATCCAGGTATATGTACTATATAGTGAGCGAAGTGATAGGTCACCGCTGTACTCATCCAGACAGAGGAAGATGTTCTCACCAGTTTTGCCTCTTGGCTCTTAAAACTAGGACAGTTTCTTCTCTGATCTTGACCCCTGAGATAAGTGTGTCACCTTAAACACAATACGGGTTGTTATTGTCATGTATGGGTTGAGGAGCACATCGTTTTTTAAATGGATAATCATGAATATATATATATATATATATATCTGTGTGTGTGTGTGTGTGTGCGTGTGTGTGTATAATTATTTCAGATATACACATATATGTAATGGAATAATCATCTTAATCATTTTTCCAACACATTTACCTTAACAGTGTTTAGGACAGATATCTCCGCCTTTCTCACCATGCTAACATGGGTCATAATACAGGAGGTAGACCTCAACACGTAAGGTATTTCTGGCAAATGCTTATGTTCTGGAGGAAGGTAAAATCTAGATTGATCATAGCCGAGAGGCACCCGAATTATATCTTGGTCTACAAATTGTAAACACCTGAGTCTGAGTATAATGAAAGGATGTGGGGAAAATAGCTGATCTGTAATTGTGGCACTTCATCCCCAGTCTATGAGGAGCGTTTCTACACACACTTCCAGGCATGGAGATATCAGCTAAATTATTGAAGGAGCTGATTAGCTGGCTGAGTATTGACGGTAGATTTTTCTTCTCGGTTAGGGCAGAGAAAACATATTTTAAAGAGCCAGAAGATTTATAATCTCCAATTTGTCAGGTGAACCCCGTCTCGACTGGCGGCAATGACCACATCTTGTTAATCACCAGTCACTGAGTTATGACCTGTCAACTAATAGGGCAAATATGTGTTACAAGTCGGTCATTTGTTCGCTTCAACAGATGTGCTGAATATCGATAAACATTCGACGAATTTTGCTGAACATTTATAGAGCATATTTTGGAAAGAAGAAAATCAGATGAAGATGGGTGAACATGGGAGACTCAGTAGGATCATCGACATAGGGAATAGAAGTCTCTTTCATCTTCCGTCAGTTGTGTGTTGTTACATTTCATGAATACTTCGCAAAGACTCAAGTTGGGATCATGCAGGGCCTCATTGTACTGTATTTTACAACTTCTGCATCTAAACTGACACCAATAGCACCAAGTGGGTTCCTCATGCAAGAAGGTGTCATACACTTCTCTTTTCATAAAAGCACTATTCGTGTTCTTTAATAGTGCAATGTTTTAGAACATTCTACGATAAGAACAAAACTAAAAGTCTAACTGCAAGTACAAATGCCAACTACTGTACAGTCCCTAGCACATGTAGGCCTACTCCTCAAGTGATACAGGATGATACAGTAATAGTTCACCAATGTCAAACCAAAGACAAGAACGGTTTCTTGTGACGCCGACTTTACGACTAGAAGGATAGTTTCGATTTTGGTACTGTGAATCAAACCTACACTTGGATAGCTATATACCGATGGGTCCTACATATGGGAAATACATATCTCGCCACGTAGCATTGGTTAGATTGTGTGATGATTTAAATGCACTTGAAGAGTTATTACTGCAAAGGCGCCTGTGCCAAGGATATACATGTACCATCAAACGCATTCACTCTAACATTCTTAAATTTTACAACGAGTAAGTAAAATAAGGACAGAGTGTACAAACCTCTGGGACTCTGCTTCATTACTGTGTCTAATTCCCCTTAACCCAGGTCATATATATGAACAATTGCAATCAAAGCGCAAGTGAGATACATACTTGACTACCGACGCCATATATACGGCAAAGGTACACGATGTTGCTTTTGATTTTATCTATCGCCCTTGAACATTCATTGTGTCTTTTCGCCATCATTGAAAATTGTTGACTGCTCTTCTTTGCATCAATCCGTCCTAATTTTCGAGTTTATATCCTTTCTTAGTTCTTTGGTGGTTTGTGTCATTTGTCGTGTTGGAAACTTGGATTATTGACTTCGAACGCCCGTTGTGCTTGACGGTTTGTCGTTTTCGACGCCTAGGTTTATCATCTGTATAGTAAACTATAACCCCTAATGCAATAATAATAATAACTATTTCAATTTTCAGCAGAGGACCTTCTTGTCTACATCCAGTGACATGTTGCTTAGACTGTCACCATTGATTCTCTGCTCCACTTTGAAGTGATCTATCATTGAAATTGGCTACAAAAGCCTTTAACCGTTAAACTGGCTGTAAAGAGAGAGAGAAAGTAAGGGAATAATCTTCACAGAAACTTCGGCAATGTCCAGTCTTTGCTTTAAGACGATTTTGGCGGATTATCTCTAAAATCTGGTATTAGACAGCCTGAGTAAAATACTGTCTAGACGCTACCAGTCGAAAATCATTTTACAACGGGATGTCCGTTGAAAAAAATCCCTCACACAAAGAATAACGACTTCAAAGAAACGAATCAGCGAAGAAAGTTTCTAAGACATTGCTTGTAACTTTGTGTGGAAATTTTATTGATTTTCTTATTGCAAGGGTACCACTATCGGAGAGTAAAAGTGATAAACAAATGGCTTGTTCAACTCTCAGACAGCGACGTACCTTACACAAGATCAAACATAGAAACACGAAGACGTTTGAATAAGTTCAATACATATATTTGAACAAAATAGACAAATAGTGCAACTGATAACAGTATACAAAACAATACAGATAATTTCAAAAATGTATATAGTTTCTTAATGGCGACAGCGTCCAAATTCGGATGGAATATTCCGCTTCCAAAGGGAAGTCAGACCACGTAAATATAGAATCCACAATCCTTGGGAATTCTCAAATCGAAGGATGACAGTCCTGTAAGTGACAAACAGTAGTGGGCACGTTACGCCGACGATGGTACATATCCAACTGCTACGTGGAACTTTCCTGGGCAGACGGGTTGACAATATTGCCCGTGATGCCGAGCTGGCGATGTATGTTTCAGTTCTCGGAAATATACACAAAGTCACTTTCATGCTTAACTGGGATGAAATGTACGTAATCGCACAAAGAGGCAATGTGCGATACAAGCTCCAATCTCAGAAAGATAGCAAGTGGCGAAACACAAGCTCACAAAGTGCTTCGTACTGAAAAATGGAGTACTAATTGATGTATGTCTAATGGGGTGAAAGCCGATATCTCCAAATCCCATAAAATCCTTCTCGGTGGACGAGCGTAAATGTACTCTCTAGTGGACATAAGTAAAATGACTGAGAAACTCCTCATATTTATAGGCCATTGTAAAGAAAATTCTGAATGGTTTGTTCGTAAACAATTTTACAACACAGATGCATCTTTCCAGAATGTACGCTCCATGTACAATGACACGAAACTGATAAACACAGAAGCTTCGAGAACGAGCGACTGAATCACAATGCAGGTGACATCGTACAAGGAGGGGGAATGTAGGTCAGACACTGACCCAGTTAGGGCAAAAAGGAATAGAAAATGAAATACAATATTTTAAAGACGGGGTTCGTAACACTTACTCTCTTTGAATTTGTAAAAGTGATACGGTTATAAAGAAGGTTCATTGAGTTGAATAAGAAGAAAAGCTACCTGAAGCCAATTGTAATGATGGGCATTTTTGACGATCTACATTGACTTTAATCAATAAATTACTGCCTGGAATTAACATATGAAGGCAACGCATAAAAGTGTAAAATTATGAAATTTTAGTATAAACCTTAATTTAAACATCAAAATACATCACTTTTCAAGGAGATTTTAAATGTACTTTATTCATAGACGGCCAGACTCGCCATTCGTGGCTTAGAGGCACACTTGTGTACTTTTGCATCATGTATTTGCACACAGAAGACAGCACACCCACATCAAAAAATTCTGTTCTAACAGCACTACTTTTCACCTGAAATATGTTACATATCACTAAAATGATATCTAGGTAGGCATATAAAATGGTATTCATATATATATACAGGTGTTAATAAGCACCGCCATGCCTTCAAGAGATCTCTATGCTGATATCTTCAGAACATCTTTACGCGTGTGTCTTTAAGAAGTCTGGTGTCTTGAAGAAATCGGTACACTGATGTTTACTTAATGTTGGTGACTTCAAGATATTTATAGACAAACGCCTTACACAGATCTGTTTGATGAAATATTCAAAGGACCTACGTGCAGATGTGTTCAAGAAATTTGTAGTCTGATATGCCTTTGACAGATCTACTGTTCTTGCCTTCAAGACGTTTATATGCGGATGACTTCAAGAGATCTGTATACTCATCTCTCCAAGAGGTTTATATGCTGATGTCTTCAAGAGATCTGCATGCTGGTGTCTTTAATAGATCTGTATGCTGATGTTTTCAAGAAACCTGTATGCCGATGTGTTCAAGACATGCATGCTGGTGTATTCAAGAGATCAGTATGCTGAGGTCTTCAGGAGATCTGTATGCTGATGTCTTGAAGAGATCTATGTACTGATGTCTCGAAGAAACCTGTATGCTGATGTCTTCAAGATATCTGTATGCTGATGTCTTCAAGAGAACTGTATGTTGATGTCTTCAAGAGATCTTTATGTTGACATTCGTAAGAGGTCCTTATGCCAGTTTATTCAAAATGGTTGTATTCTGATATGTTCAAAAGACGATAGCTCTATGCTGGTGTTTTCACCGATCATAACAGTTTATTTATAGCATGTTCATGAGGGGCGTGGAATAAGGAACATTAACTGTGAGTTTACACCTGAAGGAAAACACCCAAGCCATCGGCGGCAAACACCTTGTCGTGATTGCTCAGGATATATTAGAGTACTTTGAGCAGTGAGAACAAGATAATCTCGTGAGCTACAGTTTCTTTTACATCTTGCATTGTGAAAACTAACAACATCATGGTTCAAAATTTTGAGAGACGAATCCAGGAAAGCCTGCATGAATAACAGAATTACGGGGTGGCGTTTTGGTTTGCAAAATAGTTGTTATCATTTTCAGGACTATTTAAGGGAAACCAGCTGTAGGGTGACATTTATAACTGTTCCAAAAAATTGGACATTTCTTCCCTTTTTGCAAACGAAGCATGAAAAAATCTTTTAAATTCGACAATATTCTAAACTGAATTAGATTCTTTTAATATGCCCTGCGGCTGTTAAACTTAAGCCGAACATAAAAAATGTGACAAGTATTAAGCTACTTTAACTGTAAATAAAAAGTTTGTCCCTCTATTTTCCACAAATGTCAAATTAAGACGTTAACACTACTTTTTAAAGACTTTTTCTACTTAATCCTAAGGGTAAGATTGTACAACTCTTATATCAAGGGGTGTGGTAAGCTTTCAGACATTTCCCCAAAAGTCTACTTTTTAGAGGAAGGTGTTAGAGATGATTGATCAGTGGACGCCAGCTTGTGTGTGTCAACTTACACTCCCAGCAACAGTATCTCAAATGACAGTAAGCTGAACGCTATTCCTAAGGCACTGAGCTGCTAAACTAGTTTTATCGAATCGTGCAATTGAGGAAAAGTTGTATTTACAAACCACACATCAGGGATTATTACGGCCTTGGGGCGTATGTCAGCTTCCATGTCTTGAAAGGAAGGAAAAGCTGTAGGCAATTATGATCTCCACAAACTCAGTGAACTGGATGAAATGAACCGAACCAATTTGACAAATGTATGATTCAAGATCACAGCAGAAAGAACTCTTAACAGGAACAAAGATACTGGTAAAATTCGTTGCGTAAGAAACCGATTGATGTTTATTGTCGAGGTCTCGCTTGGCACTCGCCATTTAGAGGTTAGAGGAAGGAAACAGGACAGGTCAGCGCAGTGTCAGTATAATGTGACAGGGTAGGGTGTAATGGCAGGAGTCTTCGGCATGGTGTTCCAGTGGCGGCAGCACTTTGACGGCCATGACACACGGCACATAAAAACTTTCTAATGACTCCTCCTCGTGATTTGACTGAAAAATCGTTTAGTAAGACGTAAAACCCGAGCATACATACATACATACATACATAATTATTGTATCCGGCTTCCGATTGGAATAGAACCCCTTGTCAGCAGGCTCATGCAGGGACGTTTACGATGAATAATTGAACACAGAACACGATCTACAACGGTATTAGACTAGCGCAGTGTGGGGACGACGTCGTTGTAGATAAAAAAAATATCTGACCAACCTCCAGATATCTTGTCTTGACGAAGAATTCGTCCAAATGTGACAATATTTAAAGCGCTGTACCGCAAGACTTGCCATCTTTAGATGAAACATACTAAGGAAACCGAGAAAGTAAATTCTGGAATGCATTCATTTGACAGCAGGTGGTAGCCAGCGTCCCTTAGGAAGTTCCAAGAGTGTTATACAAATAATCCTAATAATAATAATTATAATAAAAATAGTAATAATAATTCTATAACGACGATCGACTCCAGAGCCACAGATCAGTATGTGGGTGGGACTCATACAATTGGAAATCACAAGCCGCTATTTGTGATTTCCTCAGAGTGATCCAGCTCAATAACCTAATTTGCCTTTTTCACACAATTATCCAGTTTTGTGTGTTGTCCGGTTTGGTCAAACACGAGTACAACTATTCAGAAACACAGACGTAGGCCTACATGTATAACAGAAGAACAAAATAAGTACATCGGTCTGATTGACCGAGTTGCTTTGGGCGGGCTATGTTCAGCATTGTAAAGTCTGTGGCTTCGGGAAAATCTCTCAGCAACGACTGACCAAAAGTGTTTGCTATTAGATAGTCGAGTATTAGTTGTCAAACAGCCAAGGTGATTACGACATTTATATCTATGTACAGATTTGTGTTCACTTAAAACGATATTTAAAGCTATAAAAAATATTCGACTAGATATTAACATTTACCTTTCTGCAGCGATCAATAACTGGGGAATAAACTTACTGCAGGCAGCGTCTTGATTGGTTAAAACTTCCCGTGCATTCTTATGCTCATGCTGACAGACACGACTCAGTATGGACGCATCGCGGCTGTCTGTTTCTGTGTCATGCACCGTTGTCTATGCAGCACTGAGTGCCCTTGTTGACGGGATCGTGACTCTCTTGTTTTTAAATTAGCTGAGTGCCTTGTGGCGTAAAATTTGTTATGTAACGTAATACACATGTTGCTAGGCACAATACCATAGCCTTAGGGTACATTCTTTATTTCGTCTCATGAAGTCAGTATGCAAAGGATTTCAGTCAAACATTACATTAAATACGTCTGCGCTGAGGATGTCCTTCTCTACCAGGAATGAAATGATTGATTTATTTATTTATTTATTTGATTGGTGTTTTACGCCATACGCAAGAATATTTCACTTATACTACGGTGGCCAGCATTATGGTGGGAGGAAACCGGGCAAGGCAGGGGGAAACCCACGATCATTCACAGGTTGCTGGCAGACCTTCCCACGTACGGCCGGAGAGGAAGCCAGCATGAGCTGGACTTGAACTCCCAGCGACCGCATTGGTGGGAGGCTTCTGGGTCATTACCCTGCGCTAACGCGATAACCAACTGAGCCACTGAGGCCCCCGAAAATGGTGAAAATACTGCTGGAATCAACGTAAAACCCCAAATAAGCAAAGCAATAAATCCTGCTCTGGTTGCCGTTTTTTTTTTTTCACTGGAGGACGTGTAGACCACGCAAGCTGGACCTGCCTTTAACAGAATTGCGTGACTGAGAAAGCAGAATTCAGTCATTTTCGTTAGTATCAGCATGTTCAGAGAGCTTTCCCAAAGAAAATACTTTGCCTTGCATTTTCTGGGATGAAATTTGAAAATTAAGCCAATTTATACGTTTAAACCGTTTTGCAGGGTAAAAAAAGTAATAAATTCTGTTTTCAACATGAATTGCTTGGGTTTTTTTTAATCGAACGTCTTATTTACCAATCACGTTCGAGGCATCTGGGATTGGTCCTCTGCTAAATTCAGCCATCGAAAGTGACCTGTTTTCTTAAATTTACATAATCATCCGAGCTATTTGTCGTGACTATTGGGGGAAAAATGAAGCAATAACAGGTTGGAGTATTAACTCTTGTGCGAGAACCCCCCCCCCCCCACCTCTTCCGGATACGTTTGCCTTTCATTTCTCAGTAAACTTTTTATCACTAGACATTGGCGACATAAACAGTATAGGTCTCCTGCTGCCAGCGTTATTTAGGGGCTGATTAGAGCGTCAAATGACAGATTCCAACTAGTCCTCAAGACAAAGATAATGTTCTAAACAATTTTGCTTGTCATTTCTTTTGAAATTAGAAAGACATTCCTCTCTGATCTTGACCACCGAGTTGAGCGTGTCATTGAAGAAAAAAACCCGTTAGCATTGAGGCTTAATCTTATTTGTGAGGAGCACATCGGATTGCTTTAAAAGGAATAGATTTTCATATATGCATTTAATTATTATATGTATCGTTTCTGTTTCACAAACATCAACTTTGTTACTTCGGTCGCGTTTACAGTTTCATCGTATTTCTTTTAGCGTCTCTGATTATAATTTATCTGAAATTGTCCGGCCCTACCTTGGAGGGGAAGGTCCGTCAACAACCTCCGGATGGTTGTTCGTTTCCTCGAGTCAGACCAAAGACTTTTGGTACTTGCTGCTGCCTCGCTTGGCGCTCAGCACTAAACGGTTAGAGCAAGGAAAAAGGATGGGTCGGCCCGGTGTCAGTATAATGTGAATGGGTGGTGTGTCAAGTCTGGTGTGTCTTCGGCAAGATGTTCCATTGGCGACAGCACTTTGGCGGCATGGACACCCCCTGCCACAAGAAGACACAGTATACATATTTATACATTCTAAGGACATCTCGTCGTCACACCTATCTAGTTTCACATTACTGACTTTTACCAACGAATATTTCGAATGATGCTGACGAAAACACACGAGATGAAGTTTTACCGATAATTACACAACTTTACATTCAGAAGGGAGCCCTTTATCTACAGGAATATGGAATGCATATGGCCTATGCCACCAGGAAATTTTACTGTAATAAAAAAACAGTTTGTTATTAGTGTTAGATAGGCTGAATATATTAAAGTGATATAAATTTTTAGAACAGCGTGGAAAAAAACCCAGAGAAATAAATTTAAAACCGTTGTATAGATCATTTTACCTATACCATCTGAATTAGAAACACCGCTGTGGAAGAAATTCTCAATTACCCGGAGGAACCTATAGCCACAGCTCGCTATGCGCCTGGAAACTTTCCTGACATTAACGTCAAGAGGCACGGCGAGATCAGAAGCATATGTGTTCTATCAAATACCGACACCTAGCGGACCGGTACTGTATCATGCCTTTACGTGGGATGCAGGGCTATATTGGAATTACCAAAACTACCCATTTTAACTTGTCATTCTGCTTCATCTCCTCACCAGGCGCTGCTCACATGATGTCCGCTAGCGTTACATCCATGTATAGCTACCATGACAACCAGGATTGCGGGCATTCCGTCGCCATGGAAGTTGCTAGGTCTGGTAAGACCATTACTGTTCAATCTTCCCATCATTCCATTGAACAGAAGCCGATGCGATGGTGACATTGAGTCATCGGTTCGTACCATCGCCTCATATCATACCATTCCTTCTGGTCACCTCTCATCGTCGGACATTACAATTAAACGATGGCACGATGATGGCCTTAACCGGCATCCATAACGTGTTTATATTATTTATTTATTTATTTATTTATTTATTTATATACTGGAGTGTTGCGTAAGGCAAACTCAAGATATCTTTCACTAGTACGATGGCTGTTATTTTTTGTGACTGGAGGAAAATGAGAGGACTGAGATAAACATCCGACTTGTGGCAAATTAAAACATACTTTTCCACATGTGACGTGTTCGTATAACCCGGCATCCTCCTGCAGAATCTGATGTAATAGCGTTCCACATTTCCTTTGCATACTTTGTTGACAACATAAATGTATAACCAACCTCGGATTAACCTCATTTTTATTTCTGATTAGCTGTTGCCTTCACCCCGCGCCAGTGAACCAGATTTGTGTACAGGCTTTATGCAAGAAAATATCACTCAAAGCCATCGACAGTGTATCAGACAGCAATTTTAAGGCTTCAGCTGATTTGCTTGTTTTTCCATCTCTTGAACTATGGGACGCGCGCTCTCGGGCTGTCTGTTAGAACAACCTGTAGGCGTATCCACAGGATATGAGACAATTACAGTCAAGAATATCAGTGACACGTATGTAATTTGCAGGGTCATTTTTCAAAAACAAGATACACAATAGTATGATTTTTCACAGCGTTTTGACGTCAGCTGACAGACAAGTGTAAATTAAGTCTTAGGGCCATGGGCAAGTGGTGAAAGACGACGGACAATGTCTGTGAGTATAAATAAGATCCCACACAAAACGGGTTCTTCCTGGAGCAAGATTAGTTCAAGGCCTCTCTTGAACAAGGGATACTACCAGAATACGTAGCAGAACCATTTCATGTCTGTCCCATTTTCGCAATTTCATTCTTGTAAATTGAAGTCCCTCGTGTATATTTAAATAAGAGTGAATTCCGAATTACAGTTTAGATACAGAATACATGGTCAGTATTATTTGAATTTTCACCAACAAATGAGCATAGCTATAAAGCCATAGTATACTTACGGGGATGTCCGTTGCACACAAGAATACAGCTAAACTTAGATTTAATAGTCCATACATATACTAACCATAGCTCAGCGCGGTAGGCTAACTTTAGATACGACTCACGTTTAGCATAATGTGTGAAAACAAACCTTAGGGGTGTGACTTCATTGGTCTGTTTTGCCCCAAACTGGCTAAGCTACCTCGTTAATCCTAAGTGTAGTGTAATTGACCTAAATTGTGGTCCACAAAAATGCATTTTTAGAGGCAAGTATTTATTTATTTATTTGATTGGTGTTTTAAGTGGTACTCAAGAATATTTCACTTATACGACGGTGGTCAGCCTTATGGTGGGAGGAAACCGGGCAGAGCCAGGGGGAAACCCACGACCATCCGCAAGTTGCTGGCAGACCTTCTCACGTACAGCCGGAGAGGAAGGGCAAGTATAACGGTCGCATAAATATCACTTTTCCTTCCGAAAACTATACTTTTCAAGCAAGATATAAAGGCCTTATCACCTTAACTTCCAAAGAAATATGAAAACGCCTTCTAAGCGTTTTAGAATTCTCTAATTCTGATTCAGGCTGATTCATACTATCTTCTAGTCACAGAGCAGTCGCAATACTGTCTTAAGGGAAAGTCTCCACAACAGACTTCATGCATGACCAATGCTGATATACATGTAACATCCTTATATTATACTGGAAATATCTTGCTTCAAAACCCATTTGACAAAGGCATTTACAGCTCTTTGCGTATACACATTCCGAATGCTGTAGGCCGAGCAGTTTCTGCATGTTCAGTGGCACAAACCTGATGTGACCTAAATGTTTACAGTTTGTTCAGAAAAGGTCAGTGTACGATCCAATGTCTGAATTACACTTTAAACACATGAAGACACTGATGAAAAATATTTGTTAACTTGTCTGATTGGTGTTTTACGCCGTACTCAAGAATATTTCACTTATACGACGGCGGCTAGCTATATGGTCGAAGAAAACCGGGCAGACCCCGAGGGAAACCCATGACCATCCGCAGGTTGCTGGCAGACCTTTCCACAAACAGCCGGAGAGGAAACCAGCACCAGCTGGACTTGAACTCACAGCGACCGCACTGGTGGGAGGCTGGGTCATTGCACTGCGATAGCGCGCTAACCGACTGAGCCACTGAGGCCCCCGTTATGAAAAATAAATCGAGCTACATTCCCCGTCTGTCTTTAGGCTAATGTCCATTTGTCTCCTCGAAAAGAATTTTATTCATTCATTCATTTGATTGGCGTTTTACGCCGTACTCAAGAATATTTCACTTACACGACGGCAGCCAGCATTCTGGTGGGAGGCAACCAGGCAGAGACCGTGTGAAATCCACGATCATCCGCAGTTTGCTGGTAGACCTTCCCACGTACGGCCGGAGAACAAGCCAGCAAGAGCTGGACTTAAACTCACGAGTGCATTGGCGAGAGGCACGGAGTCATAACGCCGCGCTGGCGCGCTAATCCCCTCGGCCACGGAAGCCCCCGTCAACTTGTAACCTTGTGTGGCTTATCTTATTTCTTTGCTTATTTATTTCATTGGTGTTTTACGCTGTAGTCAGGAATATTTCCCCAACACGAGGGACGCCAGCATTATGGTGGGAGGAGACTGGGCAGAGATCAGGGATTTCTCACATCCTGTAAACTTGTTCTCCGCCCGTGCGTAGTACCAGCAACCCGTGGATGGTCGTGGGTTTCCTCTAGACTCTGCCCGTTTTCCTCCCACCATAATGCTGGCCGCCGTGGAAGAAGTGAAATATTCTTGAGTATGGCGCAAAACACAAATCAAATAAATAAAAAAATAAAGTAAACTTGCTGACACCGTTACTTGGCTGAGATTGACAGTGTATTAAATTCAATATCTGGTGTTGAACTGAAGCAGATTTTATCATATAAAGGTCTACCTAAGCAAATCTATTTGCAGTACATATACTTCATGGATTTTATTTATTTTTAACCTGTACTGCAACAATACCATAATGCCCCACCTTCAGTCCTTATACTGTATGATAATGGCAGCATTTATAGCCATCCAGCGAGCACAGAGGAAGTTCATTACCACATTCAAACAAAGTCTGAAAATTATACCTTTCGCCAAATACATGTGGGCAAAACTTTATGCAAGGATCAACCTAGTTATCCATCTTGGTCTGGATGAAAAGTGAAGACCATGACAAACAAACAGACAGACAGACAGACTGACACACAAGCCCGGTTAAAGTAACATCTCTCTTCAGCAGAGCAGGGGATAACAAAACACAAATGGTAATATCAAATAATTTTCATACCTTTAATTAAAAAAATGTTCACTTTTGTTTAACAGTTCCACGTAAGAAATAAGTATACGGATTCAACACAAATGAATTTAAAGATACTGTCCTAAAGCAATAGTTCACATATACATGTCCCAGAACTTGCATATTAAAACGTACTGCTATAAAAAAAAAATTAGAATGTGTACATAAACTGTAAGGCAAAAAATGTTAGAACAGAAAGCATCTGAACGGTACATTTGTTGCTCCATCCTAGAATGTTCCGAGTTGCCAGTGACGTCCCCTCAAGGTGATTTCAGTTTGGAAGACCAAAACACATAGTTTCTTCATAGTCGGATGTACACACTTGATCCCAAGCTGGCTCTCCCTGCACACTGACACATACAGTATATTGGACCCAAGTCACACACATGGTCCAAGTCAAGCAGAAACACCACAACAAGCAGCAGTGTTCAAGAACTTAAAAAGTACACAGTCTGTTCATCAAGGCAGTGCCCAGCACTACCCAACATCTCTCATACAATACAAACTCGTTCGTCATATTAAATTTTTCCAGGAAACTTCTGAACTCTGTTGCAGCACAGTGCACAGCCCAGTCTCTGTCTGTATTAACATGCCTAGCTCGGGTGTGGCTAAACTGTTATCGACTTGAGATCAGTAAGTTCCTGGTATACTTCTTGAAACGTTGGTCGATCTTCTGGCTGGATTTTCCATGCCCTCATCATAATATCGTAAATCTCCTTGGGGCACCCCTCGGGAGCCTCCATGCGGTAACCTTTTTCCACGTGCATCACTACATCTGCTAGTGGCTGGAAAAACAAGGGAAAGATAAGATCCCTTTACTCATTTGCTAATTTATTTCACTGGGGGTCATAACCTGCAACCTGTGGATTGCCACAGGTTTCCCCTGGGCTCTACTCAGTTTCTACTCACCATTATGCTTGTTGACGTTGTATAAGTGAAATATTTTGGGGTACAAGTGCAAAACACCAATGAAATAAATAAACAAATAAATATCTGATTTAGGTTTAATGTATTACCTAAGCATATTTCACTTATCATAAGTGAAGTAAAATTTCGACCATGATTGAGTGGCATATTTTCATTGAGGCTGAGAGAAATGCTGACCTTAGAATGGTATGACATCCTCATTGCATTAATTTCTTAAACTCAAAACTGAAACTTTGTGATTTGGGGGCAGGTGATGCACCAACAAAAACATGGGAGAAATTCCCTGAACGTGAGAGGAAACCTGGTACTGATACTTACAATCCTAGGGTAAGGCACACGACCAAACGAGTAAATTTCCCACAGCAATATTCCAAAGCTCCACATATCTGATTTGCTTGTGAATTTCTGCCAAAAATACAAACAATATATGTATGTGATTAACAAAAACAGGATAACAGGTTCAGTTTTTTTCAGAAAGGAAATATATACACATATATATATCCTAGCACTTCGTTTGGCCGATTTTTTTTTTATTGCACAGTGTTATTCTCCATTTTCCTATCTTTCGTTTCACTTAAAAATGAAAACCAAATTGGAACTGTAAATACCGAAAATTTGGCAAAAAGTATAACTCTTTGTTATAGCTCTTTGAAAGGGGGTTACCTGCTGTGAATACACACTTCTGGTAAATGTGTATTGCCTCTTGTTATAGTGCATGGCTGCTTGTGCAGACTACCCTAGCAGACCTATTAACTAAAACAACAGCCTGAATCACCCCACTGGGGTGTCGCTGGGGAGGGGTTTATAAACACATTCTAGCTAAGTTTGCTCAGAAATGTCAAAGTAAAACACCAATTTACGCTATGATGGAACATGATAAGATTTAAAATTTAACACAAGTAGGTGCATATGTTCACATTTTAACTAGAGGCAGGACAACTTGTGATTAAAATTAATTGGCAAACTAATTAATGATGAATTTTGTCACACATAATGCTCCTCCAGACATTTTGGTCTCTACCTCTGTCTACTTTTTAGACGGTTGTGTGGTGAAATACTTTTATTTTTTGTTTATTTTTCAACATAATACTGTGAAACTTGGCACACATGTAGCTAAATACCTAAGCTAAAAAAAGTCCCACAGATTTTTTATATCTGTTCTAGTTTTGAAGATATCAGTAAAAGAACATCAAATTTTCAAATTTTATTTAAATTTTTGAAAGTTTTAACTTTAAATGATCACTCAGAACAATCTGGGATGAATATTAAAAATCAGTGGGACAGTTTCTTTACTTTAAATAATAAATTACCTGCTTGAGCATGAAAAAAATTGAAAATCGAGAAAATTGGCAATAAAACAGCAATTTCGAAAATGGTTCTAATTTTTCTCAAACTTTATCTTTATTTTGAATAATAAGAACATTAGGTAAATGAATGGTTTATGAAAGCCTCAGAATTTTTCAGTTTACGGGCTGTTGGACATGGTACACAACATTATATGAAGGGTCGTTGATTAGTCTAAGCCAGTCACAGCAGGGGTTCATTCATTCATTCATCTAGCCAGACTGATGCCTAGCATCGCGTCCCACCGAGCCAGGTACTAACAAAAACCACAGGCTCAAAGCCTTCCCATTAACAGGGTGTTTCATATCACCGATTTGCAAATATACGAAATAAAACAATGATACTAACAAAAACCACTGGCGAAAAGCCTTCCCATTAACAGGGTTTTTCATATAACCAATTTGCAAATATACGAAATAAAAACAAAGGGACTGAACACAGTTTGGTTTTGTGCTGGGGAACGTTTTGCATTTAGGCGTTGTTTGCATTTATCAGGTGTGCACTTATTTGAGATCCACTGTATCCATATCGTGGTAATGGTGAAGATCTGGAGATCTTTCCTGCTGGTTAAACCCGCACATAAATCAGTCTCATAAATGTCTCACATAAATGTCTCGGATATGATTTGACACACAGGTTGATTTTCGCTTCAATTACTGTATTTTACCTGTACTTTTTTTTTTTCTCAAATGACACATTACTGGTTTCTGACAAATTAATCTGCCTAATGGGGCCATGTAAGGATTTTTTTGTCACGTCTGACAATTGTCTTGTCATAAAAACTTGAGTGATGCATCAAAAGTATCATTTTAATTCTTCTGAAAGTAAATTTTACAGGCCAACTTTAGCTGAAATCCAGTACTTGACTAGACAAGGCAGGGGATTAAGCTCTGGGAAATTTAAACTTACACTTTCTCGTAATGCTTCTGGTGCAGTCCACTTTATAGGGAACTTCCCTCCAGTGGGGTTGACATTATGGCTGAGAGCTAAGCCAAAATCAGATACCTGCAAACAACGTGATAAATACACATGATATTTTCACAGAAAACCTAACTGGTACACACAAATGTGAAAACCAACTTCACCTCCCTAACCTAGTATGGGCAGACACTGTTTCATATCCAAATTAAAACCCACCCCCCAACCTGCCCAAATTAATGTAACCTAAAACTTTAAAAAAACACTTTCGATTTTTATAATTTGAATCAACTTCCTTGTTTAATATTAACTTGCAGTATTAGCCTAACATTAGACATGTTACAGCAATTTCTAAATTCTTGCCCAAATTATGCAACTTGAAGCGTGGCCATTTTAGGAAACTGTACATGTATTTCACCCTGAAAGAAATTCCCTGGCAGCTATTCAGCTAGAAATCTCCCTACATTCTGCAGGAAATTATGGATATTTCAGATTTTTACTGGCTGCTATCATACAAATGAAATATTCTTGAGTAGAGTGTAAAACAGCAATCAAATAAAAACAAAGTAAGTTTTGTAATAGATTTATTACTTTCAATGTGATGTTCTCACCTTAGCTATATTGTTTTCATTCACCAGTACATTCCTTGCAGCCAGGTCCCTGTGAACAAGGTTCTTCTTTTCCAGGTAAGCCATAGCATTACAGGTATCACTAAGAAAAATTGAAAAGTGTGTTATGTAGACCATAGCGTTATAAATATCACTGAGGAATAATGACTAGTGTGATGTGTAGACCAGAGCATTATAGGTATCACTGAGGAATAGTGACAAATGTGATATGTGTAAACCAAAGCAATACAGGTATCACGGGGAAAAATGACATGTGTGATATGTAGACCACAGTGTTACAGGAATCACTGAGGAAAATGACAAGTGTGATATGTGTAGACTATAGCATTATAAGTATCATGGAGAAATAATGAGAAGTGTGACATGTGTAGACCATAGCATTACAGGCGTCATTCAGGAATAAAGACAAGTGTGATATGTTTAGACTATAGCAGAGGAATCAAGACAGACCCTCTAGTTGTGGTTACCAACCAATATGGAGTGCAGACACCCACATAGCGACCTTTCAAGGGGAGAGAACTAATAATCACAACACTCTATAAGCACCCAAATAGCCATACACTTGGTGATCTCCCCTTGTATAAAACAGTCCTTGCAAAACAGAGTATGTATCTTTTCAGCAAGCAAGGATTTATAATTGTCAATTTATAATCAGTACTCAGCAACAGGAAACTAGAATTGGACAAATCCAAAATTACACTCACACAAGTTATACCAATATTGGGGATATCCCCAAAATTGGCACAGAAATGCTTTCACATGTATCGTCATAATTGGGCAGGATCCTCATCGATTCAAAATGTATTCCTCTCCAGGCAGGAACAGGCACGACAGATGGAATGACAGACAAAAGGGCAGGCATGTGGAGAGAATTTTCTTGTCCTCTCACCACTTTTGTGAAGGAGAGTGAGGGTGGGTGTATGGTAGTGTGGTAGGGGAGAGGATAAAAAAATACAAGAGAGACGATGAAATTAATGAGCATTTAATACCTGGCAAATTCAATCTGTTGTTTTTTTGTGATGACAGCCCGGCCCCTTGATCTCAGGTACTCCACCAGGCTGCCTTTGTCCATGAACTCAGTCACCAGGGTGATTGTCTCTCCAACAACAACGCCTATCAGCTGTACCAAGTTAGGGTGCCTCAGTGACCTACAGAGAAAACATATATCAGGTATCTATCATTGATTTGATTTTTGCAAAACTCCATACTCAAAGAATTTTTAATTTAATGGGTGGAAGAAACCGGTGTGCCCAAGTGTAAACCACCGCCTACTGCCAAGTTACCGGTGAACTTTCCTATTTGACGTTGAGATATGATGGAGGCCAGCTGGTCTTCAACGCACATATTAGACTGTGCAAATAGCCACACGACCATCAGTCTGCCACTTACTGTGACAAAGGCACCTTTAACACCCAGAGCGTGGGGACCTATGAATTCCCTGACCAAGTTCAGTTTTGAACCTACACCTCATGTGTCCTGATGGATAGAAGGCAAGCTCCTTTCACCACTAGACCACATCCTGCTCCGTTTCTTTTTCAGTATTTACCGAATGTCTATATAAGGGCCGTACGTATCTTTAACAGATTGTACCGTATGAAAATCTTTGTTGTTGTATTTGTCGTTCTTTCCAAAGTGAGTTAAGAAAAAACAAACAACCCTATGGAAGAGTTCTTGCAAATCACACTGACTTACGTCATAACAGAAGCCTCTTTGAGAAATGACTGCACAGCTTTGCTCGTTGTCTCTTTCAAGCTCTTAGCTGCAACTGTTTTTCCTTTGTACGTAGCTTTGTAGACACCTACAAGTAAAGTGTACAAACATGGATTAGCTTCATGTGCATGATCAATACAGGAAAACAATTACAGGGGTACAAAGAAAAAAGGACCAAAATACACATATAAGATGCATTCATTCTTAAATCATGAACTGTGGATACGGTTCCAAAATTACAGTACAAACTAAAATTGACTTTGCATTAAAATTTGTATGGTAAATTTCTTCCATGACATTTTGCTGTATTTTGAGAGTTCTACTGATCTTACCAAGAACTTTTCAGGTTTGTTTGGAAGGTAGGATGATATGCTATTGGAAACATGTCAGTTTTAGTACAGTTATTTGCCTTTAAAAATGAACTTTTTGGAGTGAAATTTTAGTTCACTGACCATACATATGTTGCGCGTACTCAGTACTGCACGTCATCTCAACCACTGATACAAATGTAATACTCTTTACACAATCACCTATAACGCCAAAGATTCTTTTCTGGTTGAATGAGTGATTTTTCGCAGCAATTTTCTAGAAACTGTTACTTATGCCTTCATCTTTTTTTTCCTTCATGATTAAATTTTTTTTCTTAGTATTTTTCACCAAATGTATCTCTTGTTTTCCACATCCCACTGACCAAATGTATCTCTTATTTTCCACATTTCCCAGTAAGAAAATGTATCTCTTATTTTACACATGCCACAGTGACCAAATGTATCTCTTGTTTTCCACATCCCCCAGTAACCAAATGTATCTCTTATTTCCACATCTCCCTGTAACCAAATGTATCTCTTATTTTCCACATCTCCCTGTAACCAAATGTATCTCTTGTTTTCCACATCCCCCAGTGACCACAGGTTGAACGCCACGATAACCCTGCTGGAGTCACCTTGGTCACTGGGCAAATTTGGCTTGATATGGCCTGACCCAAAAGCACATACCTTTTTTACACCATGTTTTTTCTTTTTTTTCTTTTGGCATTTTTTTGTTTCTTTGCCACAGTGACCCTAGGCTAAGATTTATCTCATGTTATCCCTTATCCTGCACAGTGATACTATTTCCCTCGATCAAAGATCTGAGTTTAAACAAAGATTTCTAGAGCAGAGACATGCAGATGGGCAACTTAAAGCATCATGCACAGCATACATATACTCAAACACACAGGAATTCATTAAGATAGTCATGTAGTCTATAAAGTCACCAAAATAGTTTTCAGTACATCTCTTTACAAGTGATGAATACTTCCAAATTCCCCATATCACACTGATCAAATGCGCCAACTGAATTACTGTCAAAGTGTCCGTCTCCCGGAGACGACAAGAATTCAAAAAAGGCACAAAAACGAAACGAGTGCAACAGTCAAAATAACTTTAACTCACTGCCAAATTCCCCATATCACACTAATCAAATGCACCAACTGAATTTCTGTCAAAGTGTCCGTCTCCCAGAGACGACAAGAATTAAAAAAAGGCACAAAAACGAAACGAGTGAAACAGTCAAAATAACTTTAACTCACTGCCAAATTCCCCATATCACACTGATCAAATGCACCAACTGAATTTCTGTCAAAGTGTCCGTCTCCCAGAGACGACAAGAATTCAAAAAAGGCACAAAAACGAAACGAGTGAAACAGTCAAAATAACTTTAACTCACTGCCAAATTCCACATATCACACTGATCAAATGCACCAACTGAATTTCTGTCAAAGTGTCCGTCTCCCAGAGACGACAAGAATTCAAAAAAGGCACAAAAACGAAACGAGTGAAACAGTCAAAATAACTTTAACTCACTGCCAAATTCCACATATCACACTGATCAAATGCACCAACTGAATTTCTGTCAAAGTGTCCGTCTCCCAGAGACGACAAGAATTCAAAAAAGGCACAAAAACGAAACGAGTGAAACAGTCAAAATAACTTTAACTTACTGCCAAATTCCCCATCACCGAGCAGTTCTCCAGTGTACAAGTCCTGGGCTGGAATGGCCCAGCCACTGGTCCGGAACTCATCCACGTTCACACTCACATCAAGCGCCCCCTTTTTAGGCACCGGTCTGACCAGTCTGGTGCACAGTCCATCAGCATCCCCTTGATAATACTGCAGGCACAATTGACAAGAAACAGAATATGAATTCCCAGGAAAACAAATAAAACTGACGTATATGTACAGTTTATCTATTTACTTCAACGATGTTTAATTCAATAGTTTAGAATTTTTCGCTTAATATAAGACATTCAGTTTTAGACCATCTTTAAAACGTTGTTTGTTGCAGGTAACTCAACATTATCACAAAAAATAGTGTCAGTTGGTTAGGGACAAATTTTTTTTTTAAGCGTGCAACTGAAATAGATAAGAGAAGATTTCAAAGAAATAAACACAGACAGAAAAATATTTAAAAAAAAGCAATTCCATCTAAAGCTCAATAAAAACTAGAGTAGGGTCAGTTGAATTACCCCCCCCCCCCCCCGCAACAAACATATTTTTAATGATGGCCTCAGGGGTTGAGAAAACCCGAGTGTCCACTGTAAGCCATGAACCTATGGCAAGTTACTCAAGAACTTTCTCATGCGTCACAAGGTACTTGTATGTGCCCATGCTGGTGGAATACAAGTGGTCTTCAACGAACATTAGACAGTGCACTGACGACAAAAGCATCCAACAAGGACCCAGAATCAGCGAGGAAGAGGAAAACTGTCAAATCGTAGCGCTAGTCTGATGGATTTTTAAACAAAAAATATGCTAGACAGTGGCTAAACACTAGCTGATCACATGTAAACTTTAAGCGCTGTTCTGTTCTTCCATTAGGGTGCCTCTGTGGTGGTGGTGGTGGTAGTGGTGGTGTTAGCGCACTAGTGCACCATAATGACTGCTGGGAGTTCTAGTCCAACTCGAACTGGCTCCCCCTCCAGCCATACATGGGAAGCAGAGGGTCACGGGCTTTTCTCAGGCTCTGCCTTGTTTCCTGCCTCCTGCTGGCCGCCATCGTATAAGTGATAATATATTTGAATACGGCGTAAAACAACAATCAGATAAATAAATTATTCTCTCGTCTTTAACCTTTTGTCTGTTGAGGGATTTTTTTTTTTTCTCACATTCTTGTTTTCATCTTTACAATTTCTAGTCCTTATTGCAAAGGTCATCTGTTGCATTTTAATGAAAAAAGATCTCACCTCGACTAACTTGACCAAGTTGTCAAAGTGTATTTCATCATCGATGGTCAGTTTGCTGCGATCACATTTGATGTGGTAGTGTTCCACTTTGTTAGCGTATGCCACGCACAGGGTGTAGTCCCCGGGGTAGTGTTTGCTCTCTCTCACAAGGAAAAGCCCGTCCTCCCGGGGCACCAGCAGTTCTTCTGCCTCCTCGCGGGAAATTTTACCATGAAACCATCTGAGGAAAGAAAAATGACAAATGCCTTGTTAGCATATGAACTGTAACACAAAGCAGTTCCACTGAATATTTTCTATGCAAATCAAAAGTGGTTTTATTCTGAAAAAATTAAAAAACCAGTTTGCACTCAGTGCTGCAGCATATGACTGTCAGTGAATAGGGCCATACAATAGGGTACATGTTACGCCACATCATATGTAACCTTACGGTTGTCCGGTTAAAAAGGTCTTTTTCAATCAACATATTGCAAATCTTCAAACCCTGATTTAGTGATACAGCACTAAAACGGAGCATTATTCAATTTCATCAAAACAGTGGTTCAAATATGAAATTTTTTCACTTGAATCTTAGAACCTGTTGATCAATGTAACACTCATCAAGTAAGCAGGTAAAAAGCGTTCAGAACAAAGAATTTCTATGTTTGCACCCCTAATTTGCCCACAAATGTGCAGTTTTAGAGGCAAATAATGGCCATCCTCGCATTTTTCCACAACAATATCATTTCACTTTTACACATGCAATAAGAAACCTTTGTACAATCCACAGAGCTCAAAATCAGGCAAAATGACCAATTTATTTCATTCAGTTATGGACGAAATCTGAAATCAAATGCTATACTCACGGCATTGATTGTGTGTGGATTTCTTGATGCTGGCTTGGATGTGTATTGTAGTATTGGTGGGGAGTGGATAAGGGTGGGGGCAGCCTGGTCATACCCCCCGAGTTAATGGACATCATGGGTGGGGCCCGTTGTCTCTGACCCAGAGAGTTGCCCAGGGAATGCTGACCCACATAATTGGCAGGAATCATCCCCTCTTCGCCTTGCTGATTCCTGGCCTTGTACCAATTAGAATCCTTTCAGGAGACGAACAAAAATAACATGAATTGTATTCACTGAGAAAAACCAAGAAACACATGAACAACCAAATTCAGAGTGCAATTCAATTTGCGCCGTCATATACGTGAAACATTCTTGAGTGTGTTGTAAAACCGTAATCAATTAAAGAAATAGAAATCTTTAGATGACTGTCGGAAATTAACATGCTTGCATGAATCGAGCTGGTGTTCAGACTAGGCCAGAAGGGCCATAAAATTTTATCAAATTGCGCAATTAATACGGCAGGGTGTTTCACAGAAACCACCACTCTATGGGAGACTCTCAGATGGGCTGCACAAAAGGTCTAACTGGCAGCAGACCACCTCATTTCTTCTTCCACCTGGGTGTTTCATGCACATACACACACACACCCATAATGGTGACATTATATTAAATGGAAGCAGAGTTCATAGCTCTGGACCGTCTTTTTACAGGCAGCAAGGAGTTTCACGAGTACACTATTAAAATCATTGAATGTGCCGAATTTTTTGCATAGACTGAGGTAGTTTTCAAACTACTTCATGTTCCCACGATCTTTATACACCTGCAAACAAAATCTCAATCGGATCATTACTGGATGGAAAGAATAGTATGCCTCATAGACTGGCCTAAATTGTGAAAATGCAGGGTAATAACAATATACTTTTTCTAGTAAAATCTTTAGCACTGTATAGAAAATGTAGTCAGGGGGATTCACCTTGCTATTTGCACAGGAAACTTATTTAATGGCACTCAGGGTATGTGTTTACAACATTACACAGGTAACACTGTGAAGAAGCCGTACCTTGGTAGCTTTAACAATAGTTAAGAGCTCTCCTTTGGTAAAAGGAAGGTCCTCTTTTGAGTGTCCTTCAAACCTGTAAATGCCCACAACGTTCTGGCCTGGAGTCCACTTTACCTGTAAATATATAAATATAAGTATTCATGTGCCTGGAAGCATACCTCTGGTTTATCCCTGATTACAAATAAAAACAGAGGTGGCATTAGGTGTTCACGAAGCACCTTCATGTAGGTGCTCCTGGGCCACCTTTACAAAATCTGCCGAAATGAAGAAAAGCTAAGTTGTTGACAAATATATGAGATTAGGCCATTAATGGTATAAATATGTTGTGTACCAAATTTGATCTCAGTTATCTTGCTCACAAGATTACATCACACACAAACAAGATGGACGCATCCACTCATGGAGCAGTTCAAATCAAACAAGGCCCCATTAATTCCACTGCATTGGAAGGGATTGTAAAAAGGTAACAAAAATCCTGCAAGGTACATAAATCCTGCAAAGATCCATAAATCAGCAGGTCATCGTTTTGTGTATCCAGAATTTTTCTTAACATAAAACTATAACCTATCTATCTGTGAGCAAAAATAGCCAGCGGTTCACATATGTAGGTAGTTGTGACCAGAGGTTCACTTGTGATATGTTATTACTTGGTCCATGTTATTGTTCAGACAGCGGTTTAAGATCGTAGACTGTGAACAGCGCGTTCACATTATTGTATATCGATGTGTAATACCGATAAAAAATTTTCTTCCTGCTAAAGAATATTGCTGAAACCGTATTTGGCGCAATATTAACCCGCGAAACTAAGTTCTGAAATACGCATTGAGTGGAGGAACTAAGGGGATGGAGGAGAGTTTGCTCAATGCAGTACACAAGTTGGATCCTCACATGATGACTGCAACTGGCTAATTGAACCATGTGCTCTGAAGACTTTCCTAGACTCATCAGGCTGCTCTTATTCTATTGGCAGCAACACCCTTCTACTGAAATATTATTGGCTGAAAATACTGTGAAACTATTGGCTGTTTCAGACAGCATTCAGGATATCTAACTGGTTGAAGTATGGCTACTTTGACTGGCTGGGATTTAATTCACTGGATCCAAGCTGAATCCATTTGTGTGTATGACCTACATTCAATAATGATCGAATTATATTTTGTCAACATATTATGCATTGCTACACACAAAAACTCTGCACTCTCAGAAGGAGATTCTTGAAATTCACAAAGTACCTTCTGCAACTGTGGATACCCTTCATACTGAACGAACCTCTAAGTAAAGCCTATAGTCTGATAATTAAGCTTTAATATAGAAGTGAAATCAGCTGGTACAAGACTGCCATTTCCCCTGAACAGTTTGATGCAACAGAATGTCTCAACTGCGTAAAACAGAGAAGATTCAGTTCTGTAAACTGTCCTTCAGTGGAGCCATGACATTGTAATCTAAAATCTACATTACAATATGTAATACCCATTCCCCAGTATACAATATGTGTCTGGGTTGATCTGCATAAATCCTAAGTTATAACTTTGGATCTTCAGAGCCTTGGCTGACTAAATTACTGCGTGCTATAAAGCGCCAGTGAATTCGCCTACACAACGACATGACAGATGTGCATATGCTACTTACAAATATACAACATATATACAGTATGAATGCAACATGTTGAATAACTGCACATAGACAGCTACATGTTCACAGGTACATGACAGATGTACAGTTGTGTACAAATGCAAAAGAAACTACACTAAACACTGAAAACTGGTCAAAAAAGACCTGTACGTATTACATAGTTATTCCTTTCCCATGGAAATCTTCCAACTCTTTCTCTTTCTCTATCCTTTTCAAACTTTCCTGAAACGTCGCTTTTCAGCCTGGCTTGTGTCTTCCTATTATCCGAGATAACATGTTGAATTGAAAACACACACAGGCATCTAAATGTAAGAGCTGCTCCCTCTTTCTCTCGATGTATCAATGAGATTGATGGGGGCTTCGGTTAATAATGGTTTAATTGTATAGTTACTAACTAGTCCTTCAGTCTGTTTAATTATAAAAGTTGTCATGACTCAATACCTACAAAACATGACTATACAACACTGTCATGAGCTTAGTACATATACCTTTTCTCACTACGTCTTCTATGCATATCTGGATTTGGTCCCATTACGATTATAGAGAATGCAAATTTGGTGTCTACCTGTACATGTAGATGTCACACTGTGATAAAAAGACATGAATAAATACATGTATAGTGGTTATATATACATGTATAGGTACCTGATAGGAATAATCAGGGTATAATTGTCTTGAGGTCAAAACTATTGCCTGGACAGATATAAAAGTAACCTTGCTCTGAACACTTTCCAAACAAACTTTATATACAAGCACTTGTAGCCCTCTCAATATAATACCACTTAAAAGTAGTGAGGGTAGCTTCAAATTCTACCATGTGGCTCATGGATTTCAATAAATACTCACGGAATACAATTAACTGTTCGAAGGTCAGTGATTTAAAGCTGTCTACAAAGCTTCTTCTAGCCACTTTATCAGTGTGGCAACCACGACAAGAAATATCAGAAAATTGAGTCTTAGACAATTTTTGAATTGGGATGGTTCCTGAAACAAACTGAGTTTTTGATACACTGGTGACGAAAAATTATTTTCTGACTTGTTCTAATTGAGTTTCTAAACAGAAAATGGCTAGCATAACCCCCGGCCTATTGCCTGTTGCCAATTTATAGAGTGAATTTTGAAAACATTTCAAAACAAATTTAAGTACTATATGCAAAATTAAAAATCAGGTTTCTTTCAAATTCTGAGACAAATATATCACATGGTGCCGATAAAATGTTTCACAGTAATTAATTGGCCTACATCCAAGAAATAAGAAGACTTTTGATTATTAGACTGATTACCAAGATTTAGGTCAAGTCACCTGCCTCAACTTTAATTGAGACATCATGCCAATTTCATTTGATGTGTCACGTGAGTCTTTGCCTGTTAATTTAACGGTTACATGGTCCATACACCTGACTATATGAGAACAAGTACAAAACATATCGATGTACTGCAGAAAGCATATTCATGTATTCTGTAATGTAACAACTGTAGGCTTCTGCCCATGCAACTACATTTACTTCTGTTTTATGCATACAACTTTACTGACGTGTCCATGAAACGGTATTCTAACTGTATACACGGTAACACTGTGCACATGTACGTAGGAGGTGTCATGCTGGGTTCATACATCGGTAATATTGCGAGCAACTATGTTCTCCACTTACACCTGTTATGTTCAGCGCTTACAACAAATGCCCTGCACTTACAACTGTGAGGTTCTGTGCATGCAACTGTAATGCGTTGGGAATATAAATATGTTCTGTGCTTACACCTGTGATGATCTGAGCATACAACTGTCATGTTCTTCACATAAAACTGCAGTATAATCTCAATAAAATACTTGAGGGGGTCGGTATACAACTCTTAACAATTAAACTTTTGCATCAGAGGTTTTGTATTGTACTTTGCACATACAGCTGTTGTAACCCGTGAATGTAACTCTAGTATGTTTGCGCCTGTTCTGTTCTATGCCTTACAATGCATTTACACCCACATGTACAGCTTCCGGGTAAAGTACTGATCACTTAAATAAAGAAACAATTAATGCTTGGAATCAGACGAGCTCCTGAGACTGACCAGACTAATACAATAAACATACATCAGTACACATAGACAATTTGTCGGATCAACCAACACACTCAAAAGAGTAAACCCAGCACACATGTACACACGGACAATTTGTTCGATCAACCAACACACTCAGAAGAATAAACCCAGCACACATGTACACATGGACAATTTGTTCGATCAACCAACACACTCAGAAGAATAAACCCAGCATAAAAGTACACATGGACAATTTGTTCGATCAACTAATATACTCAGAAGAATAAACCCAGCATCCATGTACATGGGCTTTGAACTCATGAGTTTCTAAAAAAACACGGACAACACAAATGTGATTTCCCACCTAGAATAAATGAATGCCTGAACAAATGAGTGATAATGCTTAAAGTCACCCTGGCAATGTTGCAGCCTCATCAAGGCAATCCTCTTAAGAATGGCCATTGTTAATAAATTACCTTGTCATGTTAAACACCTCACAAGTAACACACTCACTTCAAGGCCCTGATACATGTAACTGGGAGCATGAGTTTATACCTGATAAAGAGCAAGATGATTCCCATATCTGTAGGCTGGCAGGATGTGTTAGCACAATTTCATGTTCAGCGCTGCATAAAAACCTTCACGCTCACATAAACAATAAAATACTTTACGATTTTACATCAAGCACAAGGGTATGCACTGCAGCACATTTCCTCTTCGTTAAGTTCCATGCATCTAGCTTCTGGGGTTCTTGTAGCACGTGTGATGTTACATTGTAGTCATAATGACCATTTGACAGAATCACGAGCAAGCTGATGTCCATGTATAATATGAACCCACCTATACACATCAAAATGTTCAGGTAATTACAATACACAAAATAATGTCTACGCAAACCTTGACACCATTATATTCACATCAAATGTTCCTTTCTCAGTTCATTATAATGACGTCACATTAAAGACAGTACGATGTTGCGGCAGAAACTGAAACATCGCATCAATGCGGGCATTAGGCCACAATCCATTTTTTTCCATTTTGCAACAATGGCCCTGCTTCACACTGGTGCTACCGTAAAAAAGGATTAAAAATGTACACATTCAAAAACCCATATGGTGTTACATGTACCTCGGATGAATATTATAAGAGCCCACCTCACACTTGCTGATGCAGACAAACGTACAAGCATTTATATATGCACATGTCTGTTAGTTCCAATCAAGCTGAAACTCAAAAAGTTTGCACTATTCAAAATCATTATTAAAGAAATGTGGAATTTTACCTATTACAGATCTACAAATACCTGAGATTTCCAATCAGCTTTTTTATCATGCAGGTACAAACTGGCAGTGCTCCAGAAGCATTCAAGGCGTTTGTGTACACTACTAGTACTCCACTTCATACCAGTAGCTCTGTGTATGTGTCCACTACATGTGTGTCAAAGGGATATAAAGCGGAAAATTTGGAGGTAAATGTAAACTTGCTTGATGTATTATGTGTCAAATCCGACCAGGAAGTAGTCTAAGATAACTGAGGGACATGCAGAGTGGTAGGGAACAGCATACACGAAAATCAAAACTTTTACATACGTGTGTATATATATATATACATAACACAGTATACATATATATGTACGTATGTACATGATGAAAGAATTAATATAAGTTGGAGCAAATAAACACATCCTGTTACATTTGTCCCAGATATAAATGTAAGCTAGTATATTATGTATATTTTTTCATGTGTGCATAAATTTAAACTAATTGGTTAAAAAAGCGGCAGATTCTCCTAGTGTTCCTTACTTAACCATAGGATCTCTACATTGTGCTTTTAACATGTCGTTATCCTAGTTTTTTTTTTTATTCTCCAAGCCTGTCTGGCTTATGTAAGCCCAAATTAAAACCCAGGATGAGACAAGTTTTGCTGACATTAACCTTCACCACATGACACTGCAAGTAAGTTTCACACTGTACAGGTAACGCATGTTTAAGACTGCAATATATCATGATTCGTTAGCTCAAGACACTTTTAGGTCATATTCATGAAACACAACCTCGTTAACTATCACACTGATAACCATGACAAAGTAATGGTTTGTTGCTTGTTATTAATGCAGCTTTCAGGAAACTTTCTCTGCATATTTCAGAGTCACGATATATACCATGGGTATCAACACAACAAACCTTATTTTAATATAAAAGGAGAATATACTCAAGAATATTCGACTTACATGACAATGGTCAGCATTGTGGAGGAAGGAAACCGTGCAGAGACCGAGGGAAATGCACGATAATCAACACGTGCTGGCAGAACGTCCCACACACAGCCAGAGAGGAAGCCAGCATGAGCTGGACTTGAACTCACAGCGACCGCATTTGTGAGAGGCACCAAGGTCATTCCATTGCTCTAATGCACTTATCCCCACCCCAGCGGCGCACCAGATCTTATACATCTACTACAGAGATCAAATGAACTGGTATGCGATACATACTATCAGATACCTACCTAGGCCTTCCAAGTTGTAGGTATAACTGAAGGAATGCTTTTAATCCTCACTTGGTTTTCTGTTAGACTATAAGCAATGACATATTACTACACTTAAGACAGCCCCGGCCAGTGATTTGAGTGGTCTGCATACAGGCATGACAGGTGGGCCAGGAAGCCAGAGCTATGTTCACACATCATACACACACACACACACATATATATATATATACACACACACAGAGTATATATATACATAGGTAGCTTCTTTGTCAATGATACAATTCCAAGCACACCGATCTGTACACCGATGCACACAATAAACCGCATGAATACATCGCGGATAATACACATCAATTTGCATACCACATTCTATAGCTAAACCTCACATCAACACCCTGCTATAATGTATATACGTGTAAAATGGACATCCTGTCTGTCCTTATACGCGCAGGTCTTCTGTACACACCAAGCAAGCACATGTACTCCTGCAAACGCTCTGTTCACATACTGCCCAAAATGACCTAAAAGATTATCCATGACCAAGTTGCTCATTTTTCACGATTTTGAGAGTTGTATTAATTTTGGTAAGGTGTTTCGGGGTTTGTTTCTCAGGTAGGATGATACCCTGTGATATTCAGCACCATAAATAATATTTTCTAATACTTTTCTGCCTCTAAAATGCATTTTTCTGGAAGAATTTTCAGGTCACTTACAGTATGTTCACAATGTACAAGTAAGTTTCAGCAACAAGTAAAATAAAGAATGATACAACTATACGTCATCTCAGTCGTAGCAAAACATTTTCAAAACAAATAAACTTCGAGGAATAAGTGTTTATTTTCAACTCCTGCATTTGATTTATATATTTATTTATTTCACTGGTGTCTTACACCGTACTCAAGAATATTTCAATTATACCAGCATTACGCTTGGAGGAAACCGAACAGAGCCCGGGAAAACCCACAACCATTTGTAGGTTGCTGGTGGACCTTCCCACATACGGCTGGAGAAGAAGCCAGCTTGAGCCAGACTACAACTCACAGTGACCGCACTGGTGTGAGGCTTCTGGGTCATTACACTGGGCTAGTACACTAGCCAACTGAGCCACGGAGACTCTCTCCTGCATTTGACCCACATGTACAATTTCATCCATGCGAACATCTATATGCTACTCATTTAGCTCCATTCTGAGAGTTCTATTCATCTTCTATACATAAATGTGGCATGGTGAGGTTTGTTTGGAAAGTAAGATTTTACAGTACTAGAAAAATGTGCGTTTTAACACATAAAGTCATACATGTGTATGATATAGCGTTTATTTGAACTTTTACTTTCTTTAAAGTGCAAATTTTAGGATTAAGGCAGTAACTATATACTGTTATATACTTTGTATATAATACATGTAAGGTGATCTGAACCTTAACCCAGTGATTTAAAGTATAACCTAAAATACATACATTTACTTCAAACTCTGATGACCGATATCAGCAGTGCAGAAAGCAAAAAAATGACATTTCTCACTCGGTTTTTCAGGAAAATAAAAAAGATATTTATGTTGTGTATATGTTGTTCATTAAATGGATTATCCATGTGAAAACAGAGAAAGTATACAGGCCAAAAATAGCAGACCGGAGGAATTGTGGTACCACACACATGTGATAACATTATAAAGTGATGCATACACTGTAATACGGTACCACTATAAAAGTGCACTGAAATATTAAAACATCAAAAAACAGGGAAAGAGAAACCACATTTACTTACAAGTCTTTCCAGTCTATTCTGTATCAACATTACAAAGTATTATTTATCTGGTGACTGGCCTCTTCAACAGTTGTGGTTATAGTGAGCAATCAGATTACACGTACCTTACCTCACAACATATATCAAAGGTAGATGTCTAAGTACAGGTACATGGAGGTAGGTCTTTAATGAATAGGTGAAAACCTGTACCTGTGGATTTGATGTGCTTAAGAGCGAATACTCATTCAGTGCACTGCACAGACTTCGTTGGACTGACCTCCATCACTAAATGACCCAGAACCTGTGTCTCTCATCACTCACAAGTTCACATAGTTTAACATCTCAAGCTGTCACAAAGGAACGTATATGAATACAACAGTTAACACCTGTTCCAGGTACACAATGTCGAATGTACTATGCTTGAACCATGCTATAGGGTTTGTATGTGTGTACAGTCATTACCCTTGAAGATGCGGTCAGATATCCATTTAAACAGCAGGGGAATATAACGATAACAGCTCCACCTGTAGTAATGACTGACTGAGAAAGCATATTTATTTATTTATTTATTTATTTGATTGGTGTTTTATGTCGTACTTAAGATTATTTCACTTCTATGACGGCGGCCAGCATTACGGTGGGGGGACAGTGTGCAGAGAGGAAACCAGCATGAGATGGATTTGAACTCACAACGACCACATCCGTGGGAGGCTTCTGGGTCATTGCGCTGTGCTAACGCACTAAGTGGAAGGCAAATTGCAGCCGACCACACAGAACTGTGATACAGGGACACAGTATTATATATTGGTATGTTTTAAGAGTATGTATTCTACTAAAATTTTGTCAACAACAAGTGAATATTTCAGAGGCAAAGAAAATTCATAAAATATTACTTCTGGCAGTGAAACTCACATTTTTGCCACAAGAATACCATCCTGCCTTCCAAACAAATTGACAAAACGCTGTAGTCTAGAATTTTTCTCTCATAAAATAGGCGTAAACCACCAACCTTCGACATGTACCTAAAATAATCAAGTGCCCCACTCTAACCTGCAGCTGAAAGAGCAAGAGCTGGATTTGAACATGAGACCTCACTGGTCAAGGGTCTAACAGCCACTTTAACCGTCAGGAGTAGTAAAACAGTTACAATCAAACATAGTTGGGTAACGTGATCATCAAGTAGAGTTTAGATCACTACAATAGTTATTGTACCGTTTGCACACAGGCCCCTGTAAATGTATGTACCTGCATGTATGTGTTGCATCTAGCATGCAACTTCTGAGCCCTGCCTCCTGTATATCTGTGTGGCTCGACATGTAATCTCGTGCTCCACATATAATTATGTAATACCCAACATTGCAAAATGACAAATTGTGGGTGAACAATGGCATCAATCTGACACACAATGGTACACACATCTAGCCGTAGCCATTTTTTTTTTTAAGCACCTGTTTGTCGATTATAATAATATATAGTTACATGTGTAACAGTTTGAAGAGATGCAATGTGTCCAGTGCAATTACAGGAACCTGAATGCCCTAAATATATTCCTGCATCAGAAGTATCAATTTAAAGTCTAAGTTGTAAGTTCATGAAAGTGCATTCTTAACGGCCCAACATTATATATCTATATACAATACATATAATATAACCTGTACTATGTACACTTCAGGAGCTCATGCCTGCATACCTGCACCCACAATGGTATAATACATGCAGCCCTGCATTTTGAACATGAACACATATGCATGTACATTACAGGCCTTTACTTGACCATGATCTATCCCAAAACACATGGAGCATTTTGGACTCCCATCAACTAGCTACCCGCACTGTAGGTACAGTACCATTACAAGTCCTGGAGATTTGATAAAATGAAATGGCAAAATTTGTGCCTAATATCCATGATATCTGAGCAAAACAAGAGTTCCGAAACCTCAACATACACGTACACCCAGAATGAAGAGGAGTCACTGCTATAGTCTTGGAGTTAATGATCAAACTACACAGAATTGTCATATTTCAAACTCTTATGTGGACCAGTTCTTCGAACGAGTTAAAAATACCGTTGACCTGTAAACCACAACAAGGGGCACCACCCTTTAAACTATTTCTTGTTCTCAATGTGTTTCTGTTCTTCTGGTTTGAGAAAATTAAAGCCTTGTGGCGGAGACAAAGTGTAAATCAATTTTAAAACTCCAATTGAAGCTGTTCTGTTGAATATAGAGGTAAAACAATGACACCACTAAGTTTAAGGAGAGGCATGCAGACAGACAAATATTAATTAACACCTCACCATAATACAGGTGTGTAATACAAATACAGAACAGGTGCATCAGGAGGATAAAATCAATCCTTTCACCTGTTTTTAGTCCAATCTTACAGCCCAGCTCTGAGCTGTGTAGTACATGTAGTAATCATAAACACCGTTTCATACATAGAATTGCTACGGAAAAACGTCTACAAGTATCTTGATGCACCTATCACAAGCTTGGACAATATAAACACTGAAAGCATGAATTCATATCTGTCTGATTCTTCATGCACTCATAAACCTTCCATTACATGTTGACGAACATGACCACTGAATCCAGTACATCTGAATGTGTAAAGTGCATCCAAATACTGTAAACGTTGGTATTCATCCTTGATGTAGCCCAATCGTCTTCACTGATGGCCACTGACTGCATTCATGCAGTCAAGCTGAAGGCTATACACTGTAAGTACATCAAGTACATGTATGACACAAACTGCAGTGCTTTGTCCATACATAAATCTACCCAGCACAATAAAATAAATATTGATATTAGCTTAACTACAGCTACATATAGATGCACACGTACCTCCTGTTCTGAAAACAAATACACATACTAGTATATAATTTAGATTCCCCATTACCACCAATACGGTAAACAATTCATATGCGAATGTTAGGCACTTTCTCCAACGGAATAAACAGTTAAGCAATGTCCATATAGTTTTCCTCTTTAACCCTTCAGAGATGCTGAATTCCCATATATATATGTGTACAAACACACATCTGACTCGGGCTTATCTATGGGTTGATACTGGACAATGCTATTGTTTTGTATGTTTTACACTTGGTACATGCTTAACAACAGGGTACCATGTACAGTCAATGCATGTCAATCGTACTCAGGAATATTTCACTTACACGATGGCTCTCAGCATTACGGCAGCAGGAAACCCAAGCAGAAACCAAGGGGGAAACCTATCCGCAGGCTGCTTGCAGACCTTCCCATGTATGAATGAAGAGGAAGCCATCGTAAGCTGCACAGTGATCACACTGATCAAAGGCACCTGGGTCACTATGCTGAACCAAGGCACCATAACCCCCTCAGCCACATACCCCCCCCCCCCGCCCAGCTATAAACATATACACCAACACATCACTGTACAGAAATGAACGTCCAGAAATACCCATACAAATACTGCACTATATACCAACTTTATAGTGCACACAAGAAATTAAAAACAAACTTTACTCATTAGAGTGAACAGAAACCAAACATTCACATAGGGTTGTAAATTGACAGCGACCTCTAATAAAGCCAACAAAAGTAACCAGAACACAATGTAACTCTCAATTACCAACACTAATGGATACCACTATGACACACTGTAACGACTATCATGAAACTGCAACATACAACAGCAACTAGAGCACAAACACGGTTCAAAGAGCATCCTGCTCCATTACAGTACACTACTACATTATTACAAATTTCAAGGGTTTTTCTAGCCACTTGCTCATTGCGATAATCACAACAAGAAACTGAGTTTTGGACATAGGTTTTCATGAAATAAACTGAGTTTTTGATACACTGATGACAAAAAAACTTGAGCTTCTTGATTTGTTCAAACCGAGTTTCTATTATGGGGGCCAACCGCCTGAGCCATGGGAGTCCCCATGGCTCAGTCCGTTACCGTGCTATCGCAGCATAATGACCCAGGAGTCTCCCACCAATGTGGTTCCTGTGAGTCCAGCTCATACTGGCTTCCTCTCCGGCCATGTGTGGGAAGATCTGCCAGCAAAGTGGTCGTGGGTTTCCCCTGGGCTATGTCTGGTTTCCTCCCACCATAATGCTGGCCGCCGTCGTATAAGTGAAATATTCTTGAGTACGGCGTATAACACCAATCAAATAAAGAAATAATGAAGTACATATGCAAGGAGCCTATTCCTATTATATATGGCATTAAAATCCATAATCCTTGCTGCAGAACATAGAACATGTATCAACCACTACAAGCCTACCTGACTTCCACATATACCAACAGGTGAGAAAACTCCAGGTATGTGCACACTTCTGCTATGTGTGGTAACCGATCACTCAGATCAGTTAGAACTGAATGATTAACCTGCATCCAGCATGTAAATATGTGAATCAGATAAACCTATAAAAACTCATCACACCAGTAGGAGTGCTCCTATAATGACTTCAGTATTCTGCCTTCCTAAAAACACTTTCAGTTCACCCACATGCCGTATTATCCCTGATAACTGTCACACCCTTAAAGCAATAGATTGTTGTGTACTTTTCACATCCACCAATGTGAATATATTACAACAGAAATCTATTAACCAGTTAGTTGGGCTAATTTTGATTAAAATAATACATAAATATACCTAATACATGTACATGCATATACATGTATGTGTGTGAGTTAGCAAAACATATGCAGGAGAAAAGCACTTTGAAAATACAAAACTGAGCATTGTTATCATGATAATAGACAAAGTACATGTATGCATATTTCACCACAAAACTGGCTCAGCTTATAAAACAAGGAAATATATTATTCCCTACACAATTTGATAACCTTTTGACCATACACATGAATGAAAAGAGCGTCAACGTTGTTTAATGGCAAAAGCATCAAAACATCGTACAATCTAAACACAACATGTTCAAACACAATGAACAAGAGTGACTGTAGCATCAGAAAAGACTCCAGGTTACTGTGAGAGAGGCAACATGTTTTTAAGTTGTCAACATCACAAGAGTATAAATGACAAGCTGATTAAGACAGCAAATGCCTCATTCATGACTGTAGTGGAGATTGCATTCAACCCGGAAGCCATTTTAGCCCGAGGCTGACATATACATCATATAAACCAGGACATCAAGGCCACACCATGTATAATGTATGAACTTGTAACTGTTTGATTGACCACTAAATGGTATCACACAATAGTTTGGAGTACATTCCAGAATGATAGTAATCCCTCATTATGATAACCCCGGGTAAACTTTCAGTCTAGTCTGTAGAAATAGCTGCATAATTATCCTCTTTACTACAGATTTTAATACATACAGGGTTTATAATTATAGACAGAAATCTGTTGCTCCTGTGCCCTAGCTTAAGATCTGAAAAACTTATGCCAGCAGTTTCGGTGAATTTTTTGTTTTCACTCTTTTCTTTAGATTTTTTTCTGACAAAACAAGTGTATTTATTTTATTTTTTTTTTTGGAAAACATGACATCCATTTCGTTTCTTATGCCAGCATGTGTTATTTTCACGGATGAAAACCGATCTTCAAAGGAGAATGAAAAATCAATGGTGCAGTAATTTACATGTCCTGGGCTTACTGGCAGCCTGCTGTAATACTTAATAGGACTGGAACAAGAATGGCATGTAGTCCTTCTGGGTAACATGCAGGCAAAGATTTTCACATCTATAATCAGCGCCCAAATTCAACCAAACGTCAAAAGAGCCCAAATTTAGGTGAGGTGGACATTTTAAATCTATATTAGTTTGCATTCGTTTGATGTTGAAACTGTTTTCCATAGAGCAGTAATCAGTTCATTACTTATAAGTTCCATAATTAAACAGTCTTAGATATATTTCAAAACTTCTTCAGCTCCAATTATGGGAGCCAAAAGTGCATCTTAATAACAATAATAATAATGTCTTTTTTTTCTCAGAGTAATACAACTCAGTCAATATATTATTGATCTTCCCTACGACCCTCCAAAAACACACATTTATAAACTTTGACACAATATACTAGCTGAACTAAAATGAAAACTGAATGAAACACAAAAGATATCATAATATTTAAAGGAATATATGGTAAAATGGGCTACAGCTAAATTGTTTCTCAGCTAGTACAAGGCAGGTTATATTATAGTGCAACTAATCTTTCAGATACATGTATATGGACTAATCACTTGTCATACAGATACATGTATATGGACTAATCACTTGTCATACAGATACATGTATATGGACTAATCACTTTTAATGGAGATACACGTATATGGACTAATCACTTGTAATACAGATGTTTGAAAGTCTGTGTTGAGGAGGCCCAATGGAGAGAGGTAGGAAGGAGAAAATCATCAGGAGAAAATGATGGATTATTTTATTCTAATGATAAAAGCTTTGAATGGCCCTTGGAATACAATTAATATGCAGGAAGTTTGCGGCTCAAGAAAAGCTCTTAATTTCCTAGTTCCTGGTTTGACTTAGTTGAAACTTAGTTGACGTTTCCTTGTCTACAAATTAAAAAAAGTAATTAACATGACATTCTGAAGATAAATTTAACACCTTAACGACAGCTCCTTTTATGTTAAGTAAAATACAAATTTTCACTTTGGCTTGATCCAAAAGCTAGCTCTACTCCTTCATTCTATGCACAACATGCTGGACAATTACATCCAATCTACAAAAGATGGTTTCATTATTTATAAAGGTGAAATATTAGAAGTTTCATAATACGAGTGAGGATGTCATCAAAACAGTATAACTACTGTGTTATTTAATAAAGCCGTGATCACGTACAACTGTCGAAGTTGTCTTCCTTGAAAAATAAAAACAGTGTGAAGGTTCCTTAAACAATGCATATAATTGTCCTTAATAAAAACATTTACAATGTTCCTAGTATCAATCTGTTAATGGGAAGAAAAGGCACATTTAACTGTGTTTGCTGTATAAATTTAATTTCTGCATTGAAATAATTTGTAGGAGGCCACACTAACATATAGACATACACATATGTATAGATACCCTAATTCTTCAACCTTTTCAACCACCTCTGTAAGCAATACTTTAAAACATTCTGACCGAACTATGACGCGTAAAGAAATAATTCGCACAGTTTTATGAAGATTTTATCTTCAATCAGACAAACAAATCATTTAAGGGTCATTGTCATAATCACTTGAAGATTTACAGTACATTTTTATGAAATTTGGAGGACATTTTGTGTTCATAGATAGCAAAGGTGGAAGTCTTTAAACACAGATAACAAATTGTTCTGAATACAGGTATATATGCAAAATCACATCCCTGAAGTTAATATAAGGGGATACTCAGATTTGTCTCCCATCATTTGATCCTCTGTCACAAATTTGAGCACAAAATCAGCCTCCAAACTGTACATTTAGAACATTTTTCTTTCATCCCAAGGGTTCAGTGGGACATAGTATAGGCCCTGTAACTCTATCCTTTGAGACAATCAAACAGCTGATAATATCAGATACATTCTTCTCCTGAGTTGTACACAAATTATTTTATAGCACTAGAGCCCATGGGTTATGAAATGTACTCTATGATGAATCGTAAGGTTTCTTGTATGTAGATAATTCTGTTGCCTAGCTTTTGTTTATAACTGAGACATTAAAGTAAATTTATCATAATTTCACACTTTTATCTGTTTGTTATGCAAGCTAGGTCTCAGAATCGCTTCATGAGGAAACCAAAATTCTAACTAGCGATCAACATTCCAATTGTTGTCTGCGAGCTGGGGATTTCACCCCTACTGGCCCAAGTAACAGCAACTCTTCGCTTCTGTGTTTCACGATCATTGGAATCAAGAAGAAAGAAAAAATCAGTTCCATGAAAGAAATTTAATATGAAAAACATTTTTTCCCCAGTAAGATAATGCTGGTCTCTGTATAATTAACTGATATACCATAATTTACAAAGTCTAACTCAAGAAAGGGGCCGAGGGGAATTGATATCCAGCCAAGATACACTGAACTTTATTAATTTTCTCTTGACATACCTTACATCATAATTAGCTAACTTCAACGATGAAATCTGATACATTATACAGTGTCTAATATTTGTTATTACTGACTTGTGATTTATGAAACAAGTTCAAACCTAAATGTACTTTCAGATTTGCATTGTTTACAGCAGGTACATGTAGACCTGGGTATGGATCAGGACTATTCTAGAATATGACATCTGCGTTCGAAGTCCTGGAAAACTGATTAAGAGTCGCTGGATGTAACCACTGGCACTGAGTAGGACGGGCCTAAAATCCAGTCTCTCCAGTCTGCCAATCTGAGATCAGGTCTGGGTATTTCAACACTACGTATCGACTCGGTATATAATACATGTATGTCAAGAGTGAAGCAATATTTATTGAGTTATCATATTTCATAGCACATATGGCAGCATTAACTGACGAAGATCCAATATGGCAGCCGCCTATCAAGTTCTGTAGATGAACATCAAAAAAAATCAGAAAAACAAATCGAAAACGATCACCTCTTACATTGTCAAAATGACGCTAGAGTTACTTGAGAATTATTTTTATTTACATATACTGACAGAAGATTTGTCAGAAAAGGACTATTTCTAAGAATTTAGGCAATACCCTAGTTTCTGCATAAACTTCTCATGGAAACTCTCTGCAAACATCTATATGTATACTGTAAATCTTCAACCTTTTCAATCATTCAAGCAGTTTTTAATGGGTAATTTATGGCTGCAGTTATTGGTAAAATAAAGACAAAACTGATTTGTTTGTGTCACCACGGATAAAAGCTTCATAAAACTACCAGAAGTATTTCTCTAGACCCTACGGTTGTCCAAGAAAATACTGAAATATTGTTTTCAGTACTGGTTGAAAAGGTTGAAGAATTGGGGTACATGTATATATATCTACACATACATTTCTTTTTTTACACATTGTTTATGGTTATAAACATATATGCGCCAGCAAAGGTAAGGGAAATTTACATTACAGTCTTTCTGGGCATAATCACTTGGGAGGACTGCCACTACTCCATACACAATTTGATTGCTTAAGAAAAGTTTAAATATTTCTGGAGCTGAATATTGCAATCAATTTCTGTTGTTTTTTCTTTCTTGTTGTACAAGTACCACAGTCAGAGGGAAAACTCAGCATAGATTCAATTTGTGAATACAGACAGAGGTACATGCACAAGGCTGTGTTTGATTTAAGCAACCTGTAGCCAGGTGTGAACATATGATAAAGATATACACTGAGGTGTGTTAGTTGAGAATTATTATTATTTACAAATACTGACAAAAGATCTGCCAGAAAAGGACTGTGTCTATAAGCAATACCCTAGGTTTAAGCAACCTACATCTACACTGAGGTGTGTACACTGTACATGTATAGGTGTGTATACCTGTGTGTATACAGGTAGGCTCTGCTCCATGCAGCTTTCAATGGCCTTTCTTGAACAATAGTTTGACCCAATTTTCACCCCAAGAAATCTCCCCGACCCTAGCCTTATTTTGACAGCCTTCTAATTTAACTTCCTCCTTGCACAGTCAAGTGTGAATTCTAAGTTCACGTATACATATGATATCTCAGAATGTTTGCCCATATGTGGTGTAATGTTTTTGCCATTCCCCAATGTGTATGATTCATATTCTCGCAATCCAATGAAACATACATGTAACAGAGTAGAAAACTTGACCGCCCATCCTTTGTGCTGAAATCTTATGACACTGATTCTCACATTCACGGATGAAATTGTCACCTGAGAGAAAATGACTACTTGAAACTTTCACATGCATGTATACACAAAGTCAATACACACCTGTATGCAGCTATTGGTAACGAGATTTACATCATACTTGTACAGGTGAATAGACGTCTCATACATGTTTAAAAAACCTGATTTGGGAAGTTCATGCATCTGAACTCAATCTAATGAACTGTTTCTTAAGAGAAGAACGAGTCCATTTATTTATATGATTGGTGTTTTACACCGTACTCAAGAATATTTCGCTTATATGACTGCGGCCAGCACTGTGGGCAGAAACCGGGCAGAGCCCAGAGGAAACGCATGATCATCCGTAGGTTGCTGGCAGACCTTCCCACACATGGCGAGAAGAATGAAAGTTCTTTGACAAAAATGTTACACGTGTATGCATGTACTGGTTTTGTCTTCTGTTTACACAACTGCCATTAATTCCTCTAATGTATAATAATAAATATTGTAAAATCTGCTTAAATCTGAAGTAAACAAGTTTATCCCCTGGTCATTATTTCACACGGAAAATCCCGACCGGCTGTTGATGATGAAGCTGCTGGAGAAGTATGGCCGTCTTACCTGTGCCATGCTGCCCTGTGTGACAGAATGCGGCATTTCTCTCCTGCACTCACTTACAGGCGGGTTATCATCAAGGCGCAGTGGGTGCTCACATGGTACACAGCGGGGGCAAGACTAGGCATCAGATCAGGGAGGGCGGTACACAGGCAGCCTTCAGTCTCACATCAACAGATACCTACAAGACAGCAGCATACGGAATTACAGGTAGAATCAGTAACAGGGTGGCATCGTACTGGGCCACAGGGTTAGATGGCTAATCGTTCACAAACAAGAAGCGTGAAAACAAGCAGCGTGAAAAAGAAAATTAGTGCTGTTAATTCATCCTGTTTTCAGCGCATTTTATTGCCTTGGACAAACTGAAACAAAAATGAAATGTGAACACCTCACTCAAACAAAATAGCTTCAGAAAAGGCTGTTCAATGGACACCCTCTTTCACATCTCTGGCTAACATTCCGCATGAATGCATAGGACTCTTTATACAGCAAAAAACAAAACAGCTCCACACGGAACAATACAGGAATTACTGGCATCAGGCAACTTGGGAACACTTTTTCAATCAATGTTGAACCATTTCAGATGGTTTACTAAAGGGGCCCCTCTAAAAGAAACCACATGAGACATGTATTTATCTGCATATCTGGTTTAACAGCATAAGAGCAATATGGCAAATTTGCAAATATTACTCTAATTTTAAGAGACTTCCTCTGGAGAACTAACCAAAGTGCATTGAAAACAATTATCTTCATTCTTCATGCAAGTTTGGGTTTTTACATTGTACTTAACAATTGTTCAGCCATATGACAACAATCTTCATTCTTCATATCTTCCGTCATATTCTTCATGGTAAATTGTATGCGGCCTTAACTAAATTACACAAAAAAAAAGGAAAAAAAAAAAAAAAATCTTAGCACAACATGATGCTAATAAAACCATACAATACTGTTTGAATCCACACAAGCAGTACACAACATACACACATCATCTATACTTACTAGATTTACCGTGCACACCTCACAGCACACCCCCTCGACATGTATTAGGACAGTCAGGAGGGTATGAACTGGGCCTGAAGTCTTGAAAACACTAAAGGTCTGCCGTGGCCACATGTACAGTTACAGGGTTACAGCACCTGTACTCATGGGCCTGGTATGTGTCTAGCACAATACAACTGATCATTTGTAACAGGAAAGTTATCCAGAGATCTGAGAGTCGGAGGAGGCTCCGTAGCCAGGAACATGGGCAGACAAACTAAACAAGTACTCTCAGACATACTGCAGAGCACCTTGCTGATGTTCCTAAGGTATTATAGGAAGCTGGCGCTGAAATCGGCCTCTGTCTGTCAGGGAGACAGGAGGGAGTGGTTACATCTAACAATTAAGCCTGGGGTTTCATACATGTAACTGGAGAGTACCACCTGGCATTTTCTACACCATCCATGAAGATACTGCCAGGGTAGGCCTGTATAAGTTCCAACACATCATGCAAATGTATACATTTCAATCTTTGAGAACTTTTCCAAAAAATATTCCATGAGCAATTAAGCCTTCAAACTAACCTACTGTACATTCAAATGGGTAAATTAATTAAGCTACAATATTTCCCACTGTTTTCTACCAGCTGAGGAAAGAATTGTTTGAGCAAATGCCAAACACTGAGGTTCCTAAGTAATATGGTTAAAGAAATTAAGTACATGATTTCATGTACATGTTCTAGCTGATCCAAACTTTCAACTGACCATGCACATATGAATTCATGTACTAACTGATCATGCATGTATAAATTCATGTACTAACTGATCATGCATGTATAAATTCATGTAATAACTGATCATGCATGTATGAATTCTTGTACAAACTGATCATGCATGTATGAATTCATGTACTAACCGACCATGCACATGTGAATTCATGTGCTAACTGACCATGTATGTATGAATTCATGCGCTAACTGACCATGTATGTATGAATTCATACACTAACTTACCATGCATGTATTACTCATCCACTAGCAGAGGCATACATATCTGAAAGTCATGCACTACCTGAAACATTCATTCCTTAATTCCTCAACCATTTCACATGTGAAAGGGCAACTTTCAGTGCAATTTAAGCACCTTTTTTCAGTTGACTTTCAAGGCAAAACTACATTGGATGGATTGGCTAATTTCAGGGCTTAATAAAAAGTATGATATTATCAGGCTGCGTAGAACAATACCCTCTGAATTTTGCCAGCATGTACATTCTGACACGCGTACAAGGATAGGTTTCCTACATGCAGTTACTGATGATACATGGGCATATCTAAACCACCTACACCTACGTGATGGCCGCTTTTTGGGCAATCACTGGATTTGTCATATCACTTGGAAAAATTCAACTCCACCCATGCTTTACCCACATCAGCTTATAGGTTTACGAACATATATACATGAATATTTCAGCAGGCACCTCCCATCCTACTGGCTGACAATCATCACAAAACCATGCAGACATATGACCTCGGAAAACAATCCATACACTTCTTGACTTCGCACATGCATATGTTACGTCATAGATTGAACTGTCAAATGATGCACCTCTGAAATGTTGTAGACATGTGGCTTCATTGATCTTAATACTTGGTTTGTCATCTGATATGATATAATTTATTAACAGGCTTCTTGTTATCATTGCAATGTATTTATATCATGTATAATGTATATTGTGTATACATTTACACCTATTTTGGTAATCACACTGCAGCATTTGCACCGTCACACTGGCCCTACCACACAATTTGAATGTACTGTAAATGGCCTAAAATTTCACCCCCCAAAAAGTGCATTTTTAGAGGCAAATAAGTACCTTAAAATATTACTTCAGGAGCTGAAACTTACATGTTTCCACTAGTCTAGCACCCTACCTTCCTTACAACCCTCAAATCACCTTTCCACAATCAAAACTGCTCTCTGAATCAAGAAAAATGTGTAACTTTGTCATAGATGAAATTTTATGTCATTTAGGGTAACATGTAAATTACAATGACATATAAGGTAATTAAATAAGATTCAGCACCTGTACACATACATGCATCTATACGACATTCATTAACATATGCTCATTTACTGTACTTATTAATTAGAATAATGCAATCAAGTTAGACAAGGTGTGTAACATATGTACTTCCTATCTCATTATCTAGTCCCACCCATACCAGTCCAGCAACATGTTCAGGCACTTAAGCTCCAGCCTCAAGAATAATTAAGCGAGGTCAGGCATAACCACATGACATCAACTTTTTCTCTTCTCTTCACTTTTTTTTTCTTCTCCCTTTATCATTACAAACCAGAAACAAATGTATACAAATTATCCACACTCTTCCTGCTTTACGTCACCAGAACAAAGACGGAAATCTTGCCGACATGGTGTTCAGCCATTGATCATTCATTCTGGTGATATACATGTGCCCATCTTAAAACAAGTGAGAAGGTAAAAAATACATCTATACACCTAAAGAACTGAGTGTGACTGAGACCACACAGCAGAACATAAAGAGATTATTTACAGTGATAAATACAAGAAGGTCATGGTTGTTGGAGAAAAAAGGTTCAGATATAGTGTTTTTTGATGAGGTCCAAGGACTTAAAAAAAGAATTTTAAATACAGTTTACACAAATTAATGAACAGGTTATAGGGATATACATGTATAAAGCCTTATTTGTTACAAATACATGTATATAAAGCCTTACAATGTCTGCTGTTCATACTGAAGTGGTAAAGAAAGACACTTTTTCATTCCTTGTTATGACATAACCACAAACTTACAACCTTTGCCTTTTCTCCTTGGAAAATGTCCACCCATCAGCACATGTACATTTAAATTTTATCATCCAGTTATGTCCCTTGTGATAACTTAATTTGTTTGAAATTCTACACATCATTCTTGTTTATAATAGAGTCAAACAACAATTTCTCACATTGGCACAGTTCCTACTGACGATTTACATTGGGGAAACACCTGAAAGTCTTACCCACCCCAAGAAATGATACATGTAAATTACCTTGGTCACAGGTTTATAAAGGTGCACATGCAGGCTTCAATAACAGGCTGCAACCCAGGTCATTCCCTTTGAGTAATACACGTATTTATGGGACCAGACCACAGTTGTCAACAGCTGCAGTCAGATTGTAATTTACATGCAATTACCTGCAGCAGAAATGAAAACTCCAGATATTCAATACAATATGGATGGCGGTAATATTAAGGAAATGTTAATAACAAGGATTTTGTATGGGTACATTTACCCTAAATGACCTAAAATTTCGTGCATAACAAAGTTGCTTATTTTCCCTGATTCTGAGAGTTGTTTTGAAGTTTGTTTGGAAGTTGGGGTAATATCCTTTTGGAAAAATCCAGGTTTCAGCTCAAAAAGCAATGTTTTACGACATTTGCTTGCCTCCAAAAATGCATTTTTTGTGGAAAGACTTTAAGTCATTTGTAACAGTATTTCAATTATTCATATCTACACTCTCTAACCCAAACAGGACAACTGACAGTGTTATAACTTACATTAGTATCATGTACATTCATTATGTTGTCCAGGCCATACTACAAGCACACCTATTTAAATTCTATCTCACTTCAGACTTTAGCCCCACCAGCAATGGGTGTTCAATGTGCTAATACTCTAGCTATATAAACAAACAATGAGGCGTTGTCAACACACCAGTCACATGTGTTTGCAATCTGTCCTGATCCCCTGAACATTTTAGCCATCATATACTTGTTGGCCTACACTGTATGTACCTGGGTGTCTTGTCAGGCTATGTGGGCCATGGTCAGGGAACCCATGTCTGTACATCCAGTGCATGTCTGTGTTCTCAGCCAAATCATACAGCATATGTATTCAAGTGCAAGCTAAACTCTCATTATGCACACACCCTAGTGTTGTTCCACATTATGACATAGAACTCTCATATCAAACCGTACATACACACATTCCCTGTGACCACCAAAATGCTAAATCTAGCTTTTTCTTCCAGGTATTCAGTGCATGAAGACTTAATAATCTTGTTCAGGCAAGTGTCCTTGAATATACAAACACAACTTACCATACATTATTAGAACAGGCAAAAAAGTACCTGTAACATTTTGTTAACACATTGTTGTAAATATTTAAACCATTTATACCATTTTTGTCAGAACAAGGCAGCTCATTATTTTACTATTTTTAGCTGGATTTAGAGTGCAATGATAACTGCACAAATCAAAGGTTACCTTGACAGCAAATTCCAGCTACTTTTTTAATTCAGCTGCAGAATTCGAGCTAAGTTTTACAATGTGCATGACAAATTGCCTAAATCATTATCCTTGATAACAGAGCTACATGTAGACAGCATTGAGTGATCTGTGCTAATTAACTGGATGGCCGGTTTATTGGGCATGTATCATACTGAACTGTAGCATCATAAACATGTTAAACATAACTATCTGGATTTATCAATATGTCATTACAAGTTACAGCCATCAACTGTAAATGCCTATATTATATGGCTCATGCATATAATGTTATTATCTACAGTTCAACAATGAATACTTAAATACACTTGGAATCAGTTTGCTTGACTAACTGTAGTGTTCAAAACAGCACAATTACTCCCTATGTTATTGTACATGTATATATCAATACACAATGCACATACATGTACATAAGTTGTTTCATTATTACTTAGTTCTTTAACACCTGTAACATTACAAAGCCACAAGGTACTTGTTTGTCATGCGTAATAATAAATGTGCATGACTAACGACAACGACGATCACACATGTTTACAAATGCTGCTGAAGTCAAATTCAGCATCGAGAGGATACTGAATCACTGTCTAGATACAATAACTGATATACATACACGTAATTACTCCAGAAAACAATTCTGTTAGACCAACGTACAATAAAGTATGCTTGTGCCAGGTATTTCTATATGACAAATCAGAAATCAGAATTGTAAATGATTTAATATTAAAGGCTGATGTTTTGCAACAGAGTGAGGCAGCATAGCCAGGTGCCACAAAGCTATCCTGCAGTGAGATGACAAAATGAAGCAAGTGACATTCATATTTTTGGGTGACCAACATTTTCATTTGACTCTGGAAAGCAAATTTGGGCTAATATCAATGTAAAATATCAGCAAAATATTCTAAGTGTTATGTGTGACACTCAAAATCCAAATTTGGAATATTTCAATACCATTTTCTCACTTGCCTCCTTTTGTTGCTGTAGGGCAGTACTACAGTTTGATTATCAACGGCAATATGCTGACTAACATAGCTTTATAGTGCCATGGCAGTTGATCAACAAGTAATATATGTGTCCTGTTTTCTAAAACTTTCAAAGAAAAATAAGTACATATATTTTCAAGGAGTAAAGACAAAAACAACCTATTTTTCAAGGACTTCCAATTAAAACCTTTCAGCAAAATTCCAATATTTTCAAGGATGATGATCACAATTAGCGACAAGGCCATGCTAGTGAAATGAGCTTTTCATGCCCCTAAATGCCCTAAAAATTTAGACTACATCTAAATTGCACATTTTACATGATTCTTAGAGTTCTACTGATCTACAGAGGTGTGTTAGGGAGGTTGGACAATATGCTACTGGAAATATGTAAATTTCAGCTCCAAAAGTAACAAACATGTATTATGACATTCAGTTGCCTCTAAATGCTATATGCTACTGGAAATATGTAAGTTTCAAAACCAAAAGTAATTTACATTTATTATGAAATTTATTGGAAAATGCATTTTCCCTGGAGAAATTTCAGTAACTACATGTAAGTACAATCTTCACCACAGAAGTAGAACAGACCAAGACAAAGAATGCAATGAGGAGATACACTGAAAAATACATAATACACGGAACAAGTTGAAATACATGGCTGCCCATTTTCAATTAAATTTCTTCCTGATATTATGTCTAAGACTGTCCATGAACTTATTCACAAGCACCTGTATAACTTGCTCCTTTGTCCACTGAAGTACAAAGTATCCATAGAAAAGGCCTGTGGAGAGCTGTAAAGAGCTGTAAAATCTGTCTGTAATCTGACACTACACTGAGTGGTGTAAAGTTACAACCCCTGGGAATTCCAGGCACCAAGCTCATGAATCTCTACAGTACCCTAGTGATGTGGACCTATCATGTTACATTGCTGGGGGAAGATAAATCAGAGTTACACTTTACAATGTAGTCCCCCAACCCCCTACACACACACAAACATCTGCCTGACACCTTTATCTGGCTGTTAATGTAACCTGTATGTATAGGTCGAATATGTATATCACTTTTGACCTAAACATTCAGCCAGAAAAGGGCATTGTATACTCAAACAAACATCACCAAGTGTCACATATACTGCCAGTGCTCAAGCACTGCGGAATATAATATTATTCTTCCTTCCAAACAGACCACAAAACATCCTTTCTAAGATCAAACGAGTTCTCAGATACAAGCAAAATTAGTAACTTTAAAAAGTCTTGGACAAAACTTTCGGTCCCTGAAATAGCCCCATGACAATGATATATTTCATGATTACCAGAGTACAGGTATATGGATCACAGGAGGCCTCTGTGGCTCAGTTGCTTAGAAGGCTAGCGCAGCCTAATGACTCACTGTAAGTTCAAGTCTAGCTCATCCTGGCTTCCTCTCCAGCCATACCTGGGAAGGTCAGCAAGCAACCTGTGGACGGTCATGGATTTCCCCTGGGCTCTGTCTGGCTTTCTCCCACCATAATGCTGGCCACTGTTGTATTAATGAAACATTCTAAGGTACGGCGTAAAACACCAATCAAATAAGTAAGTATATGGACCACATGTTCTTTATAACGGCAAATACGCTCCCATGCATTACAAAGGGAAAAATGCTTTTCTTAAGCAAGACTGGTGTCCTTTCCCCAAAAAGCTGTCTTAACACCTTTACATGTATAGTATGTCTACACTAACAGTAACTCTGCCTAAGCATCTAGCTGTCTACATGTAACCTTACTAAACCTGTCATGGACTTGTGCAAGTGTCCACTACACCACCATTGCGTAACTGAGGTGTCAAACTCAGAAAGTACATAAAACCATATCCAGGTATCCACGTAATAAATTTGAACTTCAGGTAAATGAAGCTAAGAAAATTTGCTACGAAATAATGAATAACCATAACTATGCTTACATGCATAAATGGGTAATAATACTGAAAACTGTAAACACATGTACTGTTCAAATAACTCATTCCACCTTTGCATGATGAACTTTGACCTCTGGGTGAGCCTGGTTCAGGTTGACTGGCAAATTACAGGCACATGTACAGCTGACCACTGAGGACCTGCTACAGATTTATACCTGCAATGGAGCTGACTATACATGTATTAACATCTGCATAAGATTAATTCTACATCTGAAGGTTTAACCTTAACATGAGGCAGTTTCCCACACAGTGATATCTCAAGGCTTACCATAGTGTGCCTTCAAGCTTGGGAATCTCTATTTAAGAATCCACCCAAAGTGGGTTTATGTAAACTTCAGCAGTAAGGCCAGGCTCTATGCCATATAAGCTTTTCAAGAACATATGTGTATGTATATACATGTGGCAATACCTTGAAGTCACCATTCAAAACTATGTATTTAACTACATGTACATACAATCAGTTGTACAGTACATATAGCCAAAAGCCTCAAAAGCCCCCAATCACAGTGCCTTGGTAGAGATGTGGAATGTAAACAGACAACATGACTTCAGCTATCTGATCCACATGGCTTGGGGCAAGGAATCTGGTGTACATGTACATAGTTCTGTACAATGTCTGTATATCTATCCACACTACTGTAACTTGCAAGGTGTTTATCCAAGCATATTCTGAAAGCTTTATTCTGTATTGACTGAAGAAATTGTACTTTTTGCGAAGACCTGAAACTGGCCAATTCAACCAATGTAGTGTCGTCTCCAAAAACATTTCAAAAAGGCATATAAATTTCACTGAAAGTTGCTCTTTCATATGCGAGAAGGTTGAGGAATTACACCTATGTTCTCATTCAGTGTTGCTTGTGACAAGAAAATAGTGTGCTTCACCTAAAGTTTAGCACTTTTCAAGCGACACATTTTGACAGCAAGACACTGACTGATTCCTCCACCTTAAAGGGCCACTTTGGAGTTTTCTGTGAAGTTTAATTATTTTCTTATCAGAAAAAAAAAAACAAGCCTTGTCTATCATTTTAAGGCCTTTAATTGTGTACTTCTGAAAGTGCATTTTTACATACTGAACTTATGAAATTGTGAAACACAATAGAGGTACATGAAATTGTGAAACACAATATACGTACATGAAATTGTGAAACACAATATACGTACATGAAATTGTGAAACACAATACATGTACATGCATGTGTACTAATAGGGCTGTTGTCTCTCAGCTGCATTTACAAGACTGGTAACATGTACGTGATCAAGCCTTAACCATGATTCCAAGCACACTAAGTTCTTTAAGTGGTCATTGTTCAACAAACATTAATACATGTGTAAAAAAAAAAAAAACAAAGATAACTTTCTAACAGCTATAATCTATGACAGCTTCAATAACTGATAAAACTGTCACAAATAAAGTAAAATGACTGAGGCACTATTCATTAAACAGATTATAAAATTCTCTCCTGAATGCAAAAACCTGTATGAATTTGTATGAATTCTTTGCTTAATTATCTTCGTTCAAAGTGTGGAGAGTATTATGCTGCTGACCGGGGATCGGAAGGCGTCCATGCTTTTAAGCTTTATGACAGACTGACCAATCAAAGAGCTAGGAGATATCAATTGAAATAAAAGCTGTGGCGTAAATCTTCTGGGTGGACTGTCAATGTAACATGTAATAACATAGGGACAGGACACTGTTTTAATGTTATATGTGTTAATTATTATGAACAACACTTTAAAGTACTTTCAGACCACTGTGCTCTGGAGGGAGTAGGTGTTCTGATCATTTCATGTTATAAACTTACAGACATACTTAAGTTAGAAAAAGAATCCTAGAAGCTTACTACAGTCTCAGGTGACAAGTGTTCTGCGTTTGGAAGAATTACATCATAGGCCAGATAGAATGGCTGCAATTCATGCTAGTCGACAGAGAACGGTCAAATGTCAGTTTCCACTGTTGTAGTAGCTGTCAGAAAAAAAAAATTTACCTGCATAAACATAATAGGACTATTCTCCAACCTTTCTGGCAAACTTAGAAAACGTGCCAGCATTCGCTTTAAATATACTTTCCTTTCGCGTCAAACACCAATTAAATAAGATATATCAAAACAACACAAAATACATACTTTCTGTACATGGAAAAATCTGTCCTTTAACACTGAAAACAATGACTTTTATTCCAGAGGACAAAAAGTAAACCTCGAAAAGTTCCAAACTAGGTCAGTTGACATGTATGTCGGTATGTGCACACATACTCCTACAGGAACCACTCATCAGTGGAACAGTTTGCACACATGTATGTACTTGGGCCATCATAATAAATTATGTTCCAACAGAACTTCCCAATAAAGGCTCCTACAGTTGGAAAATTTTACTGGGTTTTCGACGGAATTTATTTTTCATCAGTTTTACTTCCTTTAAAAAAAAATGTATATCTTTTTTAGCCAGAAACAAACAAAAAAAATATTATACCCTAATTCTTAAACCTTTATAACTATCTCTGCAACCAAACTACTGAAACATTCTGACACAATTATGGGGAGTAGAGAAATCATTTGCACACTTTTATGTTTCAATCTATAATCACACAAACAAAACATTCTCATAATTAGTGTGTGCATAAAAATCACTGAAAAAAGTGTTTTAGTGGTGGAAATGGTTAAAGACTTACAGTAATCTCCCTACCCCAATTTTATGATTACGTTAGGTCACTCCAAAGAAATGATTTTTTAAGAATGGTCTGAGAACTCTTATAGTCTGATGCATACACTAGATCTTCAGGTGACAGTATACCCTCCTAAATTGCATACATTTGCTGAAGTCAGAATTTTGTGTACACACGACAAGGAAGTTCCCCTTAAGTTTTAAGTTATGGATTAGGCTAACAAAGAACTCATTACATGACATACATGGAGTATTAATTTGTGCAATCATTGAAAAAACGATGAATGTTGTTACCCAGAAATCGTTCTTTAGGCTTTTGAAACAGGTGACCTGGAATTTGTTTGCCAAAACGTTGATATGAACCCATCGATCAAGAACTATTATTCTGTCCCCTTAAATGTATCTCATGTATAAACACAACCTAGAATGATTCTCTGCAGTATGCAATACAAGTTACAAAATTAGACGTATCAACATCTCATAATTATTGCAACTGGTACCCGTAGTTTGTCATAGCCTTTCAGACAATGTCTGAGAACGCTCAGTCATCCCAGAATTCTAACGAGCTACACTCATCAAAATCACTGTGCCTGGATTCCTGTTTCAATCAGCTGTACATGGTTTCGACATCTATCACATTTTTTCGACTCCAAAACCAAGACAAAAGACTGAATACATGCAGATATATAAGAAACAAGAATTATCCTTATTATGCTATAGCCATATGAAAAGGGCACAGAATTGTAAGGCACATGCCATGAGAAGTGTCTAACATCGCCTGTTTTTTGGGGGGGATTTTTTTTATTAAATTCCTAATATAATACAATGCAAGATCACCTAGAGAAAAGACAGTCTAGTATTGTACCAGGAGGACTGGAAATACCTTGCATGTATACCTTTTCTGGATAAAACTTGTATAATGCACAATTAGAAGGGCTGATCAACCGAGCCATGAGAAGATAGGCTGTGATGAACACTTTCATTTTCATTAGGAACCGGTCACGTGCACTGAGACATACAATCATTTCAGCTGTAGGCATTTACAAGTGCCTATTTTAACGAATCTTAGTCATAAACGTCACCAGATGTGTGCCTTTGGTTTACTTTTTGGGGAAAACAGTAGGTATGAAAGGTAAAGGGTAAGAACAGCACTTGGACTCAGCAGATTATGATGGGAGGAAACCCACATGTATTGCAAATAACGAGGAAGTTAGAAAGGCAAGTTTACAACAACACCAACGATGACAGAAACTAGATTAATCCAACAACTTTTCCTGAAAAGATTTTCCATTTAAGGCAATAAGATTTCTGTTGAGAACATTATTCTAGATCCATAGGTTTTTGAGATCAGTCAATATCCCACCGAGCAGTGACCAGTACATGTTTTCATGCTGTGCCAGCCGAGATTAAATTCACCCTGGGAGAGATTCCCATATGTGCACTGATGATTGGCGGCTGTTGATTATTCCGGTGGTCGAAGTTTTGCATTCTTTATATTAAAAAGAATTCTGTGAATTCCAAGTAAAATACATTTTTGGAGGTCAACCCAGGACGCCTAAGTTACATTGCATTGGCTCAAACTTTAGATACAAGAGACCCAGGGTCATGAGAAATGGACAATTAATTATTTATTCATTTATTTGAGTGAACTTTAAGCTGTACTGTAAGAATATTTCACTCATGCGACCAGCGGCCAGCATTATGGGAGAGGAAACCAGGCAGAACAGAAACCCACAGGTTGCTGGCATACCTGCCCATGTCTAAAACAATTAAATAAATGTGTCCTCAAATTTCAGTTCTGAGCATTCAAATTATGACATGTAATAAGGGAATTTTTGCTGTTATGGCATAGATTCGATACCAGGAAGAATAACACATACTTGTGCAAGTCACATTCTCTGAATAAATACAAGTATTAACGCCATTTAGCAGTGCCCTGAAGGACTGTAGCTGTAGATGCAGTAATGTTAATGTTGATATAAAGTATGGGTATGTTAGGCATAGTACTACTGAATTGGAGCACAAAAGCACATGTACATTTTGAAGTATAAAATGAAGAGTTGGTTAGAGGAGACAAAATGTAAGGCATTTAGGCCACAGCAGGAAGTGCAAAGTCAATCCACTTCATAAAACTCAAAAGCACATCAACATTTGTCACGAACTACTCCTAATTACCAAATTAACTCATGATCAATCTCAATTTGTCTCCGTATAAACGTCTTTCATTTTTCTGTCTGTGACTCTCGAGGAAATGAACACAGAATTGAAGCTATTTCAATCAATGTTTTATATACTGGACTGACGAGATTTTATAGCCATAGCGGCAAGCAATAGTACAGCTTATGCGCTTTCACGCCAAGTCCTTTCTGAACGACCTTTGCAGCCCAAATTAGGTATGAACTGTGACTCTTACACACAACATCTTGTGTATATTCCAGTGGGCAATGGCAAGCCAGCCCCAAACTCACGACTGTACAAGTTGTACAAATAACTGGCCATGGTATTCTTTTTTCGAGTTTAACATGCATGTGCCATCACAGGAATGAACCTCTTCAACACCCAGACCTGTGGTTGACACAAATTAGTCGTCTCTCAAACGATCACAGTTTCGTGAGCTTTGGGCTGGCATGCCATTACAGAGTGGAATATACATGGGATGTTGTGTGTATGGCCGACCTGAGATTTAAGAACCATAGTTGATACCTGTTTGGGGCTACAAACATCATTCAGAAAGGAATTATCTGACTTGGCGTGAAAGGGCATATGTTCTACCATTTCTTGCCGTTGTCAGTCCAGTCTATAAAACAGGGATTGAAATAACAACCTGGGGCTACAAGTATGCCAAACACCACCTCAAATGTCAACATCACCGTTGCTTACGTCATGATCCGATGACGTTCAGATGGCCAAACTAAATTTCTTTCCTGACATAATAAGCTGTGCAGAAAAAACAAGCTCCTTACATGTGTTGTTACTTTCTCAACATGAGACACGATGAAGAAAAGTCAGTCTTGTGATAAATAAAAAAGGAGACATAAAGAAATGTGTTTTTTTATTACTTTGACTGGTGTTTATTGCAGCATTCAAGAATTCAGACATATGCCCTGGGTAAACCACCGGCCTTTGCTACATGTGATAATGTTCCAGATTTAAAGCTGCACCTCAAGCAGCAAGGCCTTCATGCTGGACTTGATATTTGCGGCAAATCAGACGGTTTAAACATCAATACAGGTGAGGGTCCCTTGGCTCAAAGGCAAGGAGAAAATCTGAAAGGCCTTTATGAAAGGGAAACTATATATTTCTCAGTAATAAATAATTTCTGAAATATTGTGAATTTCTGTTTCCTCATAGTATGTACTGTACTCATACCTATGTTAAACACTTTTCAACTGCATAGCTCCTTTAATTAAATCCCCACTAGCCTAATCATGTTTTAGGGGATTTAAAAGTATAGCTTGGTGCCATTTTTTTAATGACCTTCATCTCAGATATTCAGCATGAAAAGCAGATTATTCATTGAATTGATGTCACTGTGACCTAAGCTACAACCTGAAGTGTTTAACTCCCTGTATTACGTGCTAAATTCATACAGGATGAATGCTATTTTCCTGAAAGAATGTGTCACTTTTTTTTATCTGGGAAAGCCTTTTCTTTCTAATACTATTAAATTTAAAGGGCGGAAAACAATTCAACTACAATAATTTAAACATATTTCTGTGTGCTCCATAACAATTCATCACCTAAGACAATATTCAAGGTAAAAGCTGAAAAAGCTTACATACAGCTGTATGATTTATGTAAATAACAGAACTCTGCAAATCAGAAGAAAAATATAATAACACAAAATGCTCTGATGACAGCGCCCTCGGTGTTATATGACAATTTGGTTGTCAATGCAAGCATTAAAACAATTTTTTTCAGTTCTGTAAGAAGATTCTATGTCCAAATTACTGGCTGATAGAGAAAGCACGATGTTAGTGATTATAGCCAAATGCCGACGTTGTTTACATCTGAATCCCATCACTGGAGGGTCACAGTGAACAGTCAAACACACCCTTCCTATAAGCTGTTTAGTTTTAACATAGGCCAGTATTGTGTATAATATGGGTCACCGGCTGACGTCCACCTCAGTTGAATGAGCCGATTGATCAATAAAAAGATTAGCATTCTACTGTATTCTCAAGGTTTTAAGTCATAATAAAAGGGAATAATCACCTGCCAGGCTGGAGACTGTCTTCTGTTCGATTTAGCCCAGTAGTTGCCAAATTTCAGACGGATTCTTGCCCGAAATCGTCTTCCACGACATCTAACAGGAAGTCATTGAAGTACGAATATCCTTCTCCACCCCCCCCCCCAGTCAGGAGCACTTCTTCTCTCATCCGTGAGTCGTCAAGATCACAGTGTTTTCTTCGTATATAATTATCACTTATCAGCATACAATCGCATGCAAGGAGAGTGATCATTTTATACACACAGCGCCACCGCCGGGGTTCAGGGGAGAGCACTTGTATGCAGACGATTTTTGTGTGCGTGTGAACAAGTGCTCGTCAAGATCGTCAAAAAAACATGTACGCTTAACAATGGCCTCAAGTTCTGATGTTAACTAGCCTCTGACGCGGTGTAGGTGTCCATGTGGTGATGTTTTGGGATGGGAATGGGTGACGCACTTCACAAGGCAGGCGCAGTCATTTTCGTTCACATCCGGGTAAGCCGACTACACTTAGCACAGGCAGTGAATTTTGAACTTAACGTTGTTTGGCTGTCACAGCCCTACAATCTTAGAGCTAAGTTGTACTAAAACATTAGGTTTATAGTGTGTCAAGTTGTTACAGGATGCAGTGGCTGGAAAAAACAAGAGTTCCCCTGCCCAGTTCAACAGGAACTAGTAATAATGTACATGTATGGCTGATGAGCTGAGGATGATGGGGGATGACATTGATTGACTGATAAGCCGAATCGGCATTGAAGCCGTCTCGCGAGAAATGGGCGAGTCATGTGTGGGTGCTCTCGCAAAGTTGCCTCAGTTTGCGAGATCACCCACACGTCTCGCCCAAAAATCTCGCGAGACGGCTCCAGTGCCGATTTGGCTTATTGACTAAAATAACAGAGGGTCAATTATAGGCCTATATTGAGGCCAAGATTCCTGCTGATGGTTGCCTCCCTGCCCAAGCCCCTGTAGAGTATGGAAGCCCGTTATGATCATCATGATTCAAGTCTCACACATGAATGAGGTACCTTAATTGAATGACGCAAGGGCACTTTGTATGACGCTAGTGCATTGATGGTAGGCCTATCATGTTGCTATGATGCCACCATCAATGTGATAGCATCATCACCATTTAATGACTTCTGGTTGAGTTATATTAAATAATGACATATTTTTCTTTCAGAATTCAGACGGGGCCTCCGTGGCTCACACTCTAGTGTGCCATGGGATCCGTGAGCCACTCACCAAAGTGGTTGATGTGAGTTCAAATCCAGCTCATATTGGAATCCTCCTGTTGTATAGGTGGGAAGGTCTGCCAGCAACTTGTGGAGAACTGGTAGTGACTTTTCCTAGTTTCCCCTCTATGTGGATAATAATATAATGTGGATGTAAAACCCCAGTCATCAAATAGATTCAGATTTCAAACACATTGTTGAAAAGTAGATCTTCATGTATGGGAAACTTGTAAAACTCCTTCCTGCCTTCAACAAAGGGGTCCAAAGCTACGCGCCCCTGTGTTCTTTCTTCGATTGCCTCACGATTGTAAGTGCATGTGTCCTCATAATAACACTTAAATAGTACACAAACATCGCAGTGTCACAGCAAAAAATGATACTTAGATAGTAAACAAACACTGCGGCATCACAGCAAAAAATGATGCGTTTCACTGCGATTTGGACCCTTTTGTGTAGCCCGTCAGAGTCTCCCATGAAACGAAATCTCTTTGTACCATGTTTCCATCACTGCGTGCCCTTTGCCAGGTGATGGAGCAATGATACGATGATGGCCTTACCCGGCTTCCATACATCAGTACTGTATTAACGTCATCATCATGTCCAAGTGGGAATCCTAGCTAACAGATGCAGCTCCCACCACATTTAATGGTTCCCGATAATTTATAACTTTAATGTCTATAGTCGTCATGTGCTGTACAATAATGACAACATGAAAAATTTGTCATGATATTATGATCCCTGTGTACAGACTGTCAGTGACCTTGACTGTATAACATGCCTATTTAGCTTGAATCAAGTGTGTTTTGAACTTTGTGTAGCATACATCAGGTCATTAGCGAAGAATTAATTGCCATTGATCAAGCCCTGTCCACATTTTGTTTTCATAAACTTTCAGTTGGCTTAATTAAAATATAGTAGATTTAACTATTTGGCAACAATTTTATACACTGACCAGCATGGCTTAGCAAGCAAACCACTCTCATTGGATCATTTAGCTTATACATGTACTATTGTTCAATGCCTTCTGATTGGTTGTGAATATATTACAGTCAGTGTTGATTGGTAAACTTGACGTGTATTCGTACACAGCTGAAGAGTCCTGGATGGCAGAGTTAAATATTCCACAGTAAAAGAGTTAATGCACAGAGTAAATGACTTATACGTGCTATTGAACAATCTAACTCATCTACAGTCTTTTATAATGTGCGTTCTTAGATAGTCATATGTTGCGTCACATGACCATGGATTAGTAGGGGCACAGACATATAACCGCCTGGACACTTTCCCACCTGTACCATAGGGTTTTATTGAGATAAAAATACAAACATGGGGAGAGGGGAGAGGAGTGGATGGGAAATTGGCAGTGGGGGAATTTTCTTGGGGGGGGAGTCTTCTGGGGGAAAATGCCCTACATTCAGATTAGATATCATTGTATGGTGGGTGATCATGGTGTATTTTCTGAGTATTCAAGCCAAGGGCCATTGCACATAAATATACCAGCGGCAATGGTCCTGCATCATATTTGCATGTACTTGTACATTCAGTGCTGGGCCTGCACCATGTTATTTTGCCCTATTAATGCATGATTACCAAAGATAGAGCTGTACAGCTGGCATCAAATCATAAGCCTTTAGTGCTGGCTGGGCTATGACATGTATGAAGGGATATCAGTGCGCAGATTATATGTGCTGTTGGCTGTGCAATCTGTGTAGCAATTACTGCAGCTCCATTCATGATTTTGAGAGTACTTTTGGGGGTTTTTTTATGATTATCCAAGTAGAAAAATGCAGCTGTCAACTCCAAAAGTGATATTTCACAATTTTTATTTGCTTTTAACAAGTGCAATTTTTGAGGCAAACTCTTCAGACAAATATACACTTGTGTGACTGTGCAGTTATGATTTTTGGCAGATTTAATGATGGCTGGATCTGCTGAAGATGTCTTCTCCAAATGGCTGTCAGACCTGGGTGCACAGTTCAGAAAATTCTCAGAGGATCAGCGTAACCAAATCCTTGATCATCTGATAGACCAGAGCAGCAGCATTCAGCTTCATCACCTCTCTGATAAGCTCCCCCTGCTGGTGAAACGTGACTTCATCCGTCTGTTGCCGCTAGAGCTTGTCGAGTGCTTGCTGCACTTCTTCGACGACCAGACATTGCTCCGATGTTGCTCTGTCAGCCGCACCTGGAATGATGTCATTAACCAGTGTGACAGGGCCTGGAGAAGAGCGGCCATTGTGGCAGGAGCGAGTCTGAACCAGGTGAACAAGTGCTGTGGGAATCCGGCCATGGAGAAGTCAGTGACGCCATATGAAAGGGCTCGGTGTTACAAGGCCATCTACCTGCAGACTTTGCGCAAATTGAAGGAAATCCGCTCAGACCAAACGTTCAGTCGAGTTATTCTCAAAGGACATCAGAGCCGTATCATGGCTGTGTACTACAAGAATGGAAAGGTGGCTACAGGTACTGTTATGCCATGTTTTACTGATGTAAGAGACTGTGCTGGAGCATTATCAAAAATTTTCGGTTTAATCAATTCACACTGAACCTTTTGTATTTTTCACCCAATAGCCAACTTAGGCAATTTCAGAAAATGTCACCCTCCGTAGTCCTTGCGACTTTTTTAAGCAATAAAGCTGCCAAATACCATTTGGACCCGAACTACAAAAGTTAATGTATGTAATAAAGTAATGAGTATGGCCATGCATGGATGTGGAAGACCACTGGGAGAACACTGCGTAAAATAGAGGCTTTCATTTCATTCCATTCTTGGTGAAAGCAGTTGTGACGCCATGACATCACAGAAAGATTGAAGGCACAATGTATGTTTGGATCATCCGACTGAGGTTTTGCAACAATATTGATGTCATATGCTGGTTGTTGAGTGAAAGCTTGGAAAATGGACCTCCTTAAAGTTGAATCAGTATTTATGAGTTTAGGCATATCACCAGTAGTTCAGAAAAATGCGATTTTCCTGCTCGATTTGTCTTCACTAACTTACAATTAAGCCCACAGCTTGCATATCTACTTTATTAGTTCAAGACATATAGTCACAACATTGAAATTCTCCAGCATATAGTCTCAGGCTCAGGATGTAATGACTGATCTTACTTGACTTGGCTTCCTGAGTTAAATAAGTAAGATCAGTTCTGGGATAATCATTTATCCAACATATAATTGCAAAACATCCAACATAAACGTTTATATTCTAGACTTTACTTTTGCTTCGTTCATTCCAGGCTGTGATGATCACACTGTCCGCCTATGGGATGTGTCCACTGGCAAATGCATTTTGAAGCTGCTCACCAACAGTGTGAGTGATGTGAAATTTGATGACCAGTTCATAGTGACCGCTTCATTTGACAACACCGCCGCATGTTGGGATGTGAACAGTGGCAGTCTTATACAGACTTATGTCGGTCACATAGCTGCCATTTTCACGGTGGATTTCGATGTGGAAAGAAACTTAGTTGTGACTGGTGCGGCTGACCGAGTCATAATATTGTGGCAGTTGTCGTCAGGAGAGCTGCTTCACTCTATAGCAGGCCATCACACCAGCTGGGTGATGAAGGTGAGGCTACTACCTAGGACTGACTCATTATTTCCGAACCAAGTCCCGCCCCTGACACCAGATTCAGAAACCATCCCACCGCTGCCACCAGACTCTGAAACCGTCCCACCGCTGACACCAGAAACAATAAAGCTGATCAGTGCCTGCTCTAACACAGCTTTTAACTGGACAGTACTCAAAGATGACCAGGGATACAGGGTCATTGAAGTGAAAACAGTCCACACCCCACCTGCAAACTTTTGTCTTCACCAGAGCTTTGACATGAGAAACAACATTAGTAGCTTCTACTTGTCGGACCGAAATGCGCGAGAGGGTTACCTCTATTGCACACCGTTAGGTCAAGGTATTGGCAGTTCAAGACAGACGAGCCAGCTGATCCATTTGAATGGTAACCACGATGTTTTCCTGGGCATTGGGAAACGGTTTGCCGTTTTTGTCGACTTTCAGGACACGGATACAATGAAGATAGTTGACCTGTTGAAGAAGGAGACTATCGCACAACATTATTTGCCGCCATGCAGGTATGATATTGTATATGAAAAAGCTGTTCAGAAGTGTAACAATCAGGGGTTTTTCAAGCCACTTTCTTGTAGTGGTTACCACGACAAGAAATATCAGAAAATTGAGTCTTCGACATATTTTGTGTTGAGTTTTCAGGAAATAAATTAAATTTTTGATACATTAGTGTTGAAAAAATATAGAGTTCTCTGATTTGTTCAGGTTCAATTTCTAAAATGAAATTGGCTAGAAAAAAGCCTTGAATAATACCGTTGTCATTAAAGCATGGATAATTCTGGTTGAATATCATTAAGTGACATAGTTCCTGCTGTGAATAGGTGGCCTCATTGGCTTAGATGGTTAAAGTGCTCACTCCCTGCGACTGTTGACCCATTGACCAATCAGGCCGCGTGCTCAAATCCGTCTCTTGTTGTTTTGGTTGCAGCTTTAAGTCTGGATGATTCTGACTGAGGTACTTAGCAAAGTTCAAAGGTTTAACTTCGGGCATTCAGGTTTCCTCAACTGATAAACCTGACTGCAGTCATATAAATGAAACGTCAAACACCAAACACTATAAATCATTACATAAGTAAATATAATATTTTCAATACATCTGTACTCAAATACATATGACTTGCATTGTTGTTAAGGCAGGGAATTTCTTGCAGAATTAAGTTTTCAAGTCTTCCTTAACCTAATACCTGTGTGTTTGTGTTTTGTAATCAGTCTTTTTCTTAAGTTATGAAGTTTTCTCTTTTTTTTTTTATTGTTTCCCAATATTGATGTGGTCATTACTACATGTTATTCAGTATCCACATTTTTGTCTCCATCATTGATATTTTTTTCATGCTAGACCTTCAAGAAATGGTTCAACATTCACCCTTGGCACTTGCGAATGGCTGGATGGAATGGGAGAGAAGGCTGATGGGCTGCTACTGGCTGCTTGCTTGAAGAGCAATGATGTCATTTTGTTGAAGTGGAAAGACAGATAATACATGTGCTATTACAAATCATACAATATAATTATTGTAAACTATACTGCATTCCAAAAGAAACGCGAATTTTTCCAATGTCAAATCGGAAGTACATTCTGAGTAATCAGAAGTGTGTAGATATGTAATGGATGTTCCAGAGAGTGTTTTTCAGTATTAAAGATGAGTATCTTCCGCAAAAGCAGCAACCGTGGTGTCAGGCGGCACCAAATTGTACTGATTTTAATTTTCATATTCCTCGTGAAGTGTTTGCTAGTTGAGTTGAATGCGCTTTCTTTTCACGAGATTCCTGGTCTCAGAATGCTTCCTAAGGAACATAAATCGCAGAACTGTTACATTCGCATTTTGATGCAGCAGTGACCATGCCACGTCTGAATGCTGATGAATGTGAAAGAGCCATCGGCAATATTGAGGCAGGCAGGAACGTCTCACATGTCGCCAGGCATTATGGTACTGGTAAGTCCACCATATACAGTGTGCTTGTCCGCTACCTGCAGACAAGCACCGTCAATGACCGTGGTCGGAGCGGACGACCTCGTGTGACGTCAAACCGTCAAGACCGCTTCATTGTCAGTTCCCATCGTCGGAATCTGTTCCTGCCAGCAGACACTACAGTTCCAAATACAGCTGGAACAACGAACCGACCCATCGGCACCAATACTGTATGTCGCGGGTTTGCGTTGCCGTCGACCTTATGTTGGTTCACGTTTGACTCCATGTCACAGAAGCGCTCGACGTAACTGGGCCTCAGGTCATCGGAACCGGCGGAATGGGCAATGGCAGAATATCGTCTTTTCTGATGAAAGTCGATTTTGCATGGACAAAGTGGACGACCGAGTGAGGGTATGGCGACGTAGATGTGAAAGGTTCAGTGATCCATGTATATTAGAGAATGACTGTTGGGGGGGGGGGGGGGCTTCATGCTTTGGGGCCAAGTCAGCTGGGGACGTTACGTTCCGCGTGTGATCTGCCAAAACTGTGGACAGTGGTAGAGGCGTCACGGCGCAGCGCTACGACGACGAAGTGTTGAGGCCTATAGTCATTCGATTTTTTTGCTCGGAGTCGCAGTCTTGTTCTTGCAAGGTTATGCAAGAGCACATAACGTGAGATTGACACGGACATTTTTGCTGAACAGTGGCATCCAGACGATTGGTTAGCCAGCTTTGAGTCCGGATTTAAATCCTATCGAGCACCTCTGGGATGAAATTGAACGCCGCATTCGCCATCAACTCACGCAGCCAGTTACTTTGTAACAACTGCAAGAAAGCGTCGTTGACACTTAAATAACAATTCTCGTAGGTTCATACAATAGAGGTAGAAGATGTGCTGCTGTTGTTGACGCTAATGGGGATCACACTCGTTATTGAAGTTAATTTTTATTCCAGCAGAAAAGCAATTCCCAAAAGGCGTGGCTATTAAGCCAAATTAAATGAGTTTTCCCATTTCCATTCATTCAGAAGAATCAGAACGATATGAGCTTTTAATTGAGTTATTGTCTTGTTGTGGAAGAGAAATCTGTTTTAATTAAGTCAACCGGCTCTTACTCATTTGCAGTTTATACTATTTCTTCCATTCGCGTTTCTTTTGGAATTCAGTCTATGTAATGATTTTTAAATTGTAAAATTTCTAAACTTTATTTCTCCATTCGAGACCGTAGACATCCGATCACTCACCAACACCACCACCACCACCCCACCCCACCCCCGCGAGGCAGCGGCCAGCAGGCGACGGGGTAAAAGATAACATGGGGAGGGATAGGAAAGTGAATAGCACTGGACAGTATTCTGAGAACTACAGCTAATAACTACCAGAAACTACAGAATGTTTTACTACAGAACAATCTGCATATCATGTGTGAATTATGAACGTTAACGAATCCTGGTTTTGAACTTATGAGGCCGTTAAGCAGAGTTCCCTATTAACTTCCATATCATTTTGACAAAGTTTTCACCGCCGTATGCAACCACAGAGCGTGTTTCCGCGTGTCCGCGGTCTCAAATGAAGTAATCCTCATGCCTGTTTAATTGTTTCTTTTGTGTATACATTTGCCGGTACATAAGTGTAGGTGCATTATGGTAATTAAGGGCTATTTAAATGTTACATTATTGTACTCACTGTCCCATCAAGCTTAATTCCCTCATTCAAGGGAAGTGATCACTATAGGTAAATTAGGGCGAAAGGTATTCATCAGAAACATGCGAGCAAGTTTACTCAGACTCGGCCTACTGATTGGCAGGATCAATGTAATATACGCATCTGCCACATGCTTTGAATGTTAAATATTTTAACAATCAACAGAGTACACAAAAAGAAAGGTCATTTTAATTTCTTCACAGGCAATGCTCATGGCGAATTGCCATTTTTCAAAGGCGTTGATATATAAAACATAAAACACATGCGCCTCTGAAACTGGCCTATAAAAGGAAAGACGTCATGTTAGAAAATAAATTCCTTTTTTTTTTGGCACACTGCATTGTTCAACTCTCACTCAAAACATTCTGAAGACTTCTGTTACCATGCGGGGTTTTGAGGGGAACTAACTTCTGACATTAACAGAAGTGATGTTCAATAGCACGATTAGTTCCCTTGCATAGCATTTATTTCATTTCTTTCTCTCTGCACAGGGAAAAATATGTATATTATTTCTATAGTTCAATTAAATTAAACGCTGAGCTCTATTTTTAACAATTTCTGATAGGTAAATATGAGAAGTTGTTGAAAATATACCTCAACGTTTAATTTAATTGAATTATAGTGTTTCATGTTGGTTGAATTCATGCCCAGCTGAGGCTGACATCCTCTCTGGTCGTAGGTACGTGAGAAGGTCCACGGGCAACCTGAGGATGGTTCTGGGTTTCCCACCATTATGCTAGCCGCCGTTACCTAAGTAAAATATTCTTGAGTAGGAAGTAAAACACCAATCAAATAAATAACAAGCGGAATATATGGAAAAATTCACACACGATGTATCAGATTCTCGGAATGCATAAAAAGAGGCCTAAGTACAATGTGCTTTAGACTATTCCGAGAATGGTTATTCCTTTCTTCGTAGTGTAGGAAAACTGGAGAATACGTTTATTCCACTGTGCAATGTTATTCTGTGGTATTGGAATGCCAGTGGAGGGAAAATCTTCTGCGAGGTGTACGTAAGGCACCCATCTAATCTGAATAACAATAAAGTCTAGCGACAGTCGTGGCCGAGAGGTTAACACGCTTGTCTCTCAATCGCTAGGACACGCGAGATCCAGCTTCAGATCCATTCTTTGACAGGGAATTTATACTCTTCTCTCACTGACTTTTCATGGACTTTGGTAACAAAACGCGAAGACGCAAGTGATGCCGTTTGAGTAGATTAACGTTCGCTGAAGACGATTTGTGTTTGTGTTCCTTCAGTATGTACAAGTCTGTACGCCACACAGAGGAAAGATCAACAGTAACTTACAGGAGATAGGCGGTTTACCACAGACACCCCGGTTCCTTGCACCAACAAAGGCGATCACCACAGAAGTGGAATATTCTTGAATACGGTGTTAAACAATGATAAAGTCGTAAAGCCTGATGCCGAAATACAGACTGCACCGAGAGATTTGTCTTTAACGTAGATTTTAAAGGATTGTTTCAACGTCATTTGAAACTAATGACTAATTACTTTAACGCGTAAAGTAATAATTTCCGTGTTATGTAATATCGCCGCGTAAAGTACAGACATACAAAATAAACCGCGAGGTCAACTGAAACTAAGAGACCATCGATAATAAAAGTAAAGAAATGTAGAAACGACTGCTTTTGATGCGCACATCCGTACGTTTCAGCGTTTGGAAAGCAGTTTAGCGAGGGTTTGAGGATTCCATCGGGCACGTGTCGTATTCGAAATAACTATAAGATATATTCACACAGATTCCATCAAGCACTTGAATAAGCACAGAATAATGCGTCTACCTATTGTTATGCATGTTATTACATCCAGGAATTCTGGCGTAATATGTATACTCCAAAGGATAAGCTATTCCGTCGATATGGATACCACCACCTATTCTGTTTATTTATTTATTTGATTGGTGTTTTCGCCGTACTCAAGAATATTTCACTTATACGACGGTGGCCAGCATTATGATGGGAGGAAACCGGCCCCAGGGGATACCCACAGTCACCAGCTGGTTACTGGCAGACCTTCCCCCATGCAGCCGGAGAGGAAGCCAGCATGAGCTGGAACTGAAATCACAGCGACCGCCTTGGTGAAGGGCTCACAGGCCATTGTGCTGCGCTAGCGCGCTAACCACTTTGACTGTGGAGGCCCCTCGCCTATTCCACGAATAAACGTTACACTGCAGTTTTGTTTACTCCAGCTTGTGCATGCTAACTGTAGTACAACCGCAGTTATACCCTGAATAAGTTATACCTCCGTTATGCCACTTTCATGCTTTCGACTCTTGGAGCTTATCATGATATCATTTACACACCCTATTCCACAAATCAGTCGCAGGTTAAGTTGATTGTGACTACCATGACAACCCATGTTATATTCATTTATTTCTTTGATGTTTTACGCTGTACTCGAGAATATTTCACTTATACGATGGCGGGCAGCAATATGGTGGGAGTTAATCGGGCAGAGCCCGAGAGACATCCACGACCATCCGCAGGTTGCTGGCAGACCTTCCAACGTGTGGTCGGAGAGAAGGTAGCATGATCTGAACTCACAGCAACCGCATTGGTGTGAGGTTTCTGGGTCATTGCACTGCGCTAGCGCGCAAACCGACTGAGCCACGGAGCCCCACGGCCCCTTCCCCCTCTCCCCCGGTGTTAAAGAGATAGGTAGCCATGGTAGTTACAGTCAGCTTAGCCTACGATTGCTTTGTGGAACAGAATCCAGTCTTTAGCCGTTTAATTAAGGTATTAGGATGCACGAGATCTAAACTCGATAAGTCACGGTATTTATTTATTTGATATGTTTTGATTTGATTTATTTCACTTATGCGACGGCAGTCTACGTTATACTGGGAGAAAACCTGCCAGAGGCCGGGGCATCAAAGTCACACGAGGATGTAGGTTTAATTTGTCGTAGACCGGGATTTTGCAAGATTCTTCTTCAGAGGATTGCCTCGGTGGTCTAGTGGTAAGAATGTCCGCCTCGAGGTCGGGAGATCCAGGTTCTAGCCCGGGTCGGGTCATACCAAAGACTTTCAAAATGATACTTGTTGCTGCCTAGCATGGCGTTCAGCACTGAGAGGTGAGAGCAAGGAAGCAGGGCTGGTCGGCCCTGTGTCAGTGTAATGTGACTGGGTGAGTGTCATGTCTGGTGTCTTCGACATGATGTTCCTTTGGCAGAAGTACTTTGGCGTCCGGGATTCGACCTGCAACACTATATGCACATCTCAGAAGGACTCCTCGTCGTCATATGACTGAAAAATTGTTGAGCAAGACGTTAAACCCGAAGCACTCACTTACTCATTCACTCCTCTTTGAAGTTTTTTTTATTAGGTCTTCCTAGCTAGAAGCAGGTGATGGTTCTCGATCTCATAGTGTCGTTTTACATAAAGTTTGATAAAGACCGTTCACGTCACACCAGTGTGAATGAATGCGTGAATGAATCATTACGGCTTAACGCCACGTCGGCAGCATCTCGACGACAGGTTCAAACCAAGAAGCACATGCACGGTGACATATGTCACACGTGAGAAAGTTTGCCAGTAACTTTTCTAAGATCTACGGTTTATGCCAGACAGTACGATTTCTTCATCAGTAACATACGGCCATTCTGTAGGGAAAATCTCCCAATATAGAATTTATTTTTTTATTTATACTCAAAAATATTTCACTTACACGACGGTATAAGAGGTGGGAGAAATCGGGCAGAGCCCGGGGGACCGAGTGGACTGAGCGTTACGCAATAATGAAATTCTTGAAATAAATAAATTATCGCATTATTGCTTTTACGATTAAAAACGTATAAGGCTTACCCTCTCTTAACGATGGAAAGATCTGAGTTTCGTGTCATTGTACATAGAGCGTACATTCTGGAAATATATACCAATATTGCAAACATGTTTATGAACAAACCATGCTGAATTTTCTTTAAGTAAATATGAGCGAAAAGTTGTAAAGTCCGCAGTCATTTATTCAAGTTCATTTGAGAGCAGTCATTTAGTCTCGTTCAGTTATCAGCTTTCATGCCAATCGACATTCGTCATTTTGTACTCCACTTTTATGTACGTTGCTCTTTGTGAGCTTGTTTTTCACCACTTGCTATTTTGTTAGAGACGTGCTCACTGCTGTTTGTCACTGACAGGACTGTCATCCTTTTATTTGAGAATTCACAAGAACTGTGGATCCCATATTTATGCGGACTGACTTGCCTTTCGAAGCCGGAATATTCCATCGGAGTTTGGAATCTGTCACCAGTAAGAAACTATATATTTTTGTCATTATCTGTATTGTTTTGTATGTTATTTCAGTTGTACTATTTGTCTATATTGTTCAAATATATTTTTTGAACTTAGTCTAACGTCGTCGTGTTTCTTTGCTCGATCTTGTGTAAGGTCTATCACAATCTGGCAGTTGAACAAGCCATTTGTTTATCTTTTTTGCTCTCCGGTAATGGTACCCTTACGAGACAGACATCTAGTTTTATTAACCCCAGGTGAAATATTCTTGAATGTTTACGTCAGCCCTTAATACAATTATCCCATGCAGATAACCCCTTATTATATCGTCATTGTTTTATATATGCATAAGAACAGTAACGTTTAATGTTTTGGCCCTTTCATTTAAAAAAGAAAAAAATCACATAGAGCCTGCTTCAGAAAGTGGACTAACTGGTTAATCAAGTCTATACGGCAGATGGTTCTTCCCACTGACACCCGCAGGTGCATTTATCTTCTGCTCCTGATATCTGAATTCTCATATATATCTGTGAGATTGTGAGCTATTCATTTCAGGTTTTGAGCGCTTTGTGAGGTCAGCTTTTCGGTGTGCATAGCACTATGACGGTGACTCTAATACATGTACTAATAATTACCGCTTATTTCTCGTCAAGTTATGGGGCCGTGGAGCTGTTTGCCAACCCGGGAATGGAAGATGGCAGTGTCGGGGAGAGCTGGTCTAACAGAGGCTCCCACCTTGAGCTCGTGGCAGACAAACATGGCGGCCGTCAAGCTTTGAAGTCTTCCGGAAGGTTAGAATAATGTATATCAATAATGTATGCAAACATATCTCATGGAAAGTTTAAGTGAAAGTATGTTGTCATATTTTTAGCAATATGTATATAGCTGAACAAAACATTATTTATTTTATTTATTTATTTGATTGGTGTTTTACGCCGTACTCAAGAATATTTCAGTTATACGACGGAGGCCAGTATTATGGTGGGAGCCCGGCTGAAACGACCATCCGCAGGTAGCTGGCAGACCTTCCCATATACGGCCGGAGAGGAAGCCAGCGTGAGCTGGACCTGAACTCACAGCGACCGCACATTATTTATGGATACCAATTTCTGGGTTTATTACGTTCTAATGTTTTGATCTGAATTTCGGGACTGTATCAAGCCGATGTTCATTTCATCATGTGGTTGACTATATATGTGCAAGATTAATACATGGCAAAAATGATTTTACAATCAGTTTTGTTTGGAGTCCTGTAATATTCTATACCCTTACGATTTATACATATAGTCAACCAAATCATGTATGTAACATCGGCTTGATCACGGTTTTTAGGGGTACAAAATATATACGCCCTCTGTATACGAAGCAGTTCACTGGATTTAAACGAGAAGAACGGGGAAGTGTAACGTAAATTAAAGTGAAAAGAGTAAGAGTTGAAGATTTAAAAACCACGATCCGATAATTTTTTTAGACGTTCTCCGAGAAGATGCCGGCATTTTACAGAGCCGATTCTGGCTGACTGACGTGAATCGGACCTTGCTCTCTTTAGCTTCCAGCCCGCCTGTATTCGACGTGCTGTTTGTGCTGTCAAAATGTGCACACCGTGGCATCCTGCCAGATCTTTCAAAAGGGCAGCAACCAGGCGTCCGTGATCGAGTTGAATTCGCATCCGTGGGCCCATATGACTCGCGTTGCATCGGAACCAAAATTATCTCCAAAAAAAAATTTGAAAGTCAGTTTTAAATCTTCAATCCCTACTCATTTACCACAAACTGCCCAATACTTCCCCGGTCTTCTCCTCTCAAGAAAGCCATAGCGATTCGCCAGACTGCTCATCTTGTCTGGTTTTGTATAGTTATGACAACGACCAGATATCCTCTCGTGTCGATTACGTGACAAAGACGACGCCGATAATTTCGGTACTGGTAATTATCCATTTATAGATAGCAATTAATACTCCTGATAGTCTGGCCTAGTTGCTTATGATAGAGCGTGTACTAACATCTATGATTTCTGTCTGCGTCATACAACATTGATACTGAAACTTAAAAGTCAAGCCTTTACTATCAAAGTCCTTCATTCAATGTTTCTTAACTTTTTCGATATACATACGGGCATTGATTGCAACTTACAATCATGTGCTTTGTAAAGTATTATTTAATTCCCTTTATCCTCGGGGGTGGAGGATGTATAATAAAACAGCATGATGCACTTGTAATATCACCACTGAGTGAACAGTTGCAATCAAAGCGCAGCAGCGATCCTTTTATTAATTTTGCTCTATAGCAGGATGTCATGTACATTACATGTACGGACGTTCCAATGATGAAATCGTGGACCGTCTACGGGATGGCACTCCAACGTTAATGGGAACTGTTGACAACTTCTACTTATTTCTACTTCTAATTAAAATTAAATACACTCTATGAGATTGTGATGCTGTAATTTTATCAGTGAAACTGGGTTTTGGGAATTCGATTTTGGATACTTGGATACTGTTTTAATGGTTGACAGACTGACCTATGATTTGGATATTTGGCTTTTGTGTTAGAATCGAGATCGAAACGTTTCTGCCTAATATATCCAGAAACTGTTATCCATAACCAGTGTGTTGTTGTATGCAATTACCAGTTTCTAAACGCCACTCAGCGTTTAGGAACTGTTACATGCATGTACATGATACGAAAGACTACAGCACAGAGTAAAACCGGAACAATGACGACAATGTGATAGTTGCCAAATGGTCACACGTTACCAGTGAAATTCGACGTCTTGTAAATATACCTCAGTTAAGGTTTTATTCTAAGTGTTCGTGTAAGTGTTTAACAAATAACAACCTACACGCCCTCTAGCACCAGGGCTAAACTGGAATTCGATAATATAACGAATTGCAGTGATGTTAATGCAATATACTAGTAGTTCTAATAATTTGGCCTAGAAGTACTGCACATACTGTGTTGTCGACCTCATAACGTAGAAGTAGGTCTGGAAATGCCAAAATTAAATTTTATTTGTTTGTTTGATGTTTTATGCCGTTCTCCAGAATGTTTCCCTTATATGACGGCCTCCAGCAATATGGTTGGGGGAAACCAGATATAGCACGTGGCGCAAACCCCACGATCATGCGCAAGTTGCTGTTATACCTTCCCACGTAGGGCCAGAGAGGAGGCCAGCATAAACTGGAGCATGAAATTGATAACAGCGCACGCATCGACGAGAGGCTTCTGGGATATTGTGCGAATTATATATTAATATGTGTTTTCGTACTTCTCTTCAATGCCATGTTACCCATTGATGATCTATTTTATAGTATTATACTTATACTGAAATATTTAATAACTGATCTATCCAATGGTGTAATGTTGGAGCCTTTTCGTGAAAGGGGTCCAGGGAAGGGCTTGGAGCAGAATGAAGCCTCCAGAGTAATAAGAAACATATCCCAACATGTATGTAGCTTCCAGATTCAAGATCACTATTAAGAGGTGTGCCCATTAAAATGCCAACATAAGCTGATGTACCTTGAAAATTGATCTTTTGATCAGTAATGTTCTTAAATGTGTTTACAATGCAAAATAAACAGAACAGACTCCAATGCACATCGTTTGTGTCACTGCTGCATTTAAAAGATAAGATAACAAAAAATATAACCAAAGTTATTTCAGAAGAAGGGAAACACGATGTCGCGTCATCCATACGTTAAGCTCTTCAGCATTAGAGGCGAGACACTCCTTTGTCCTGCAAACTACGGTTCCCTTTATTATTACAACCGAAGGCCACGCATTGTGGCGTCCTAGTTGGAACCTTGGGGAATAACCCCAGACGTATTCCACTACCACTTTCTCGTTGAAAATGGCTTTTAAGTATATCAAAATTGTCTCATTATCAGAGGGAAAACCATTGATTTAATACTTTTTCTACATGGTAAATATTTAAACTCGGAACTGGTGATGCCACAGCAGAAACAGATGCCTCCTCTGGTGGCAGTAATATCTCACCCTTAATTGGTTAAAATTGAGAGCATGAGGGCCAGTTCGATTTTCCTTGAGTGGGCGTTTTTGCTTACTTTGAACTGCGATATCTCGGTTAATCTACATCACAAAAAGTGACGATATTTGAACTTTAAATGGGATTCTTTTATCGATACATATATACATTTGGCCAAGTGCTCTACACGTCTTTTCTTTTTAGCATACAATGTCATTTATGTAAAGGCCTCTAAGGACGTAAGACAATAACTGTGCCTCATGGCTAAGTATGTGCTATATATATGTGGAAACGTTGGCCATTTGCACTGACAGTGCGGGTTATCAGCTTAAAACAATCCTGTATCATCAGAGGCCATTGTGTCCTTGAGAAAAATCAATGTGTAACTGTGGTTCACAGAACTGCATTCTGGATGGGACCTGGCCAAAACCTGCAGTTGAAGAGCGACACGAGCTATGTTGTCAGTGGTTACGCCAAAATACTGAACAACAAAGATGGGGTAATGTTCCAGAAACTGGACATCTCTGGGGCCGTACATTGGACAGATGGTGAGGATCACCACACAACACTTTCACAATCTCAAATTAACATTCCACACCCTACCTTAATTACGCCGATATCATTAAATCCACATGCTAGAAGCGAAGAATATTCGATCAGCCAATCCAGATACAGGACCAGAGTGCCATTACCATATAAGCTATTATCTAGATGCATCATGTCAAGAACCTTTAACTGGGCTGCTTATTTTTATTTTGTTTTCGATTAGTTATAAAAATGTAACCTGAGCGCAGATGCTACACTGGTGGATTAACCGATTATATAATTTGATTTGATGGAAATTTTTTTCTCATGTTTTCAGGAAAGACGGACTATTTCACGTATGCCAGTCGGAGTTTCCTGGACACCAGTGTTGGGTGGTTCGCCTTACAAGGCTCATTCCACACACCCACCCAGGGTAAGTTCTCTGAATAAACCCTGAAGTGATGACCAAAAAGTGTCTGTCAGAGCACTAGTAGGAATGTGTGATGTATAACAGTTGGCATGTTCTGTAATTCATCCTGGTTTTTTGGTCGTAACTGGTAGTGAAAGTCCCCAGTGTATCCTGATTATGATTTCATTGCGGTTTTAGGGGGTGGGGGGCATATCGATTTGGTTAGCGCGCTAGCTCAGAGTTGTGACCGAAGTCTCTCACCAATGCGGTCATTGTGAAATCAAATACAGCTCTGGTCGCATTGCTTCCTCTCTGGTCGTACGTGAAAAGGTCTGCCAGCAACATGCGGATGGCTGGGGGTTTCCCCAGGGTTCTGCCCGGTTTCCTCTCACCATAATGCTGTCCATCGTCGTATAAGTGAAATATCCTTTATTGTACGGCGTCACCAAACAAATAATATAAATAAATACATACATACAAACATACATACATACAACAATCAAACAATCAATAAACCATTCTCATTTTACCTACTGTTATTAACTAAAATGACCAGAAACAGAGCTCGCGTGTGCGGGGGGGGGGGGGGGGGGGGGGGCGCTTGTAAACGCCATGTGTTTCACCACCCATTGTTATGGTAATTACGTGCATGTAACGCTACAAAACGTGCGCGTGGCGCATTACGAAACCTGTATGTAACACAGCAAAACTCGCGCCACGCCTTTCTTTTGTATTTTTTTTTTTCCTTTGAAGGAATTTAATTTTCATTTACATTTATTTCGATTCAAACTACATCAAAGAATCGGAGATTTACAGGCTAATACATATCAAATGCTATTAACGCCCCCTTTTGTCAAACTCCACTCCGCGTATATGTGATAAATTTGGTCTGGTTTCAGCGTTTACCTCTGTAGACGTGTATGTCCAGGGCCCCGACCCTGGGGTGGACTTCCTCCTGGATGACATGTCCCTCACAGAAGTGGACGACTACCCCACGTGGAAAGAGGAGGCAAATGCCCGGATTGAGAAGTACCGCAAGAGTGACGCTGTGTTAAGGTAGCCTGCTCTGTCCCGCGCGTGTAGATGCTATAGGTTATATCAGTGTGGTGCGTGGGTATACGGCCTGATATTTCGTCGAGAAGATTAATATTTTAACGAGCCCGAAGGGCGAGTTGAAATATTGACCTTTGACAATAAATTGACGTCTCCCTACCACGTTACATCACCCTCATCCTTACTACTGCCCTGTATGATAATCATTTTCGGTTCATTTTGCAAGGGTTTGCGATTTAATTATCTCAAAAATATGCTAATGAAAACTTTTCTACACGTTGTTGTTGTTAACTGCATCATTAGAACTCTTTCGAAAATAAAGGCAAGAAAAGTTACTGACTCGTACATTGCAGACAAGCGTCGCTGTTGACCAGCGCGAGAATCCTTCATTTTGTAGGGGTACAGAAAAAATGTCAAAGGCGCGAAACTGTATTGCTTTCCAGTTTTGTGAATTTGGTAGCCTATTAAAGGCAAACATACCAATCAGTGGCATAGAATTTTCTCTGAATTGTGATAAAATAACATCTCTCGTATAGCTATATGCTGATGGATTCAGTGTGACAAAAACATTACCAGGTGTATTTGCACGTGTCTAACTGTATCTCTGCAGGTGCCATAAGGCTTTCGGCGATGTGTATAGAGAGGAAGACATAAATACAGCAGCCGATTTGGATGAGCCAAGTTTTCACATTTTGTGAAGAAAACGGTCAAAATAAAGTACATAATAGAATTATATCAGGAATGTTCGTATATCAACAAATAAACTTAGGCATGAACTGGAGTTCAACTCACAATGGCCGTATAGGTGAAGGGCTCCTGGGTTTTTGTGCAGCGCTATCTGTCTAACCCTTCGGCCACGGATGTCCCGGTTTATTGCAAGGGTATGGTAAACTCGAAACAGACATTAGGGTGTCCATGGGCTAATCGCTGACCTGCGTTCTGAAGTCAGTTGTGATCGTTTCATTATAGCAAACAATGCCTTCAGGATATTGAAGAACAAGAACTGATCAAAAATAAAAAAAAGAACGTATTCATGTATAGCAAAGAACATAAAAGCAGGCGAGGTGTGTGTTATTTTCCATTTTATGTGGGTATGCACTCTTCTGCAAACCTATTTGATTATCTATACTTGCAGGATTCACCTCGATCCTGGCTTTAAAGCCAACGACATTGAGCTTCAGGTGGGGCATTAATTAGCTTAAATATTTAACGTTTCTACTCAATGAAAGATGATGCAAGCCAGGTAAAGCATAATTGTCATAAAATCAAGTGTATCAAGGATTAAATAAATTCCTACGACCACATTTATATCACATTTAGATCGTTTAAATGAATGTTAAGGTATAGAGGGAAATCAGTTTGCATAAAGTCTGAATTGTGGGCACAATTGAAAATTTTCAGACCCGTGCAGGCTTGAAAATTCGGTGAAATCAACTTACCTTTTTATAGATTGTCTTGTATAGTGTGTATGGTACGCTTACACTGGCAGATAAAGGAACTGATATTTTCAGGCGTAAAATGGGCAGGCTCTTCTAACATCATCATCAATATTGTGGAGCCTGTGTGGAGCACGCATAAATATTAATCAAATTAGAACGGAGTATGTCTGCGTCAGAATGTATAAACCACCATATTCCGAGAAATGTCCGGAAAATAAAAGTTTGATTGTTTCTAGATTGTAGAAAAACTCGACCGAAACCCATCATCATAAGATGTTGTCTTATCTTTTACAAGTGCATACGTGTATAATTACCTAAAAAATAGAGTTTAGCCAGTGGTTCCACGAATCATTTTAGCATAAAATAGAACGAAGGTGACTTACATAATTCTGTATATTTCTTTATTGTACATATATCCTGATGATGGCACGAGCTAAGTACCCGAAATATACATTGACGATGTAATGACTTGAATATTCGGGTTACTTTCGTTCTGTTTTATAGAATCTATATTTAATCTTTTCAAACAATATATTTCGAACACAATATAAATATGTTTAAATAATTTAATTTAATTAATTCAATAATTTATCTTTTCCTAGATCAACCACGTGAATCACAGTTTTGGTTTCGGCACAGTCGTGAGCGACTCCCACCTGTTAGATCCGAATGCCAAGCATTACCGTGATCTCTTGTACCGAATGTTTAACTGGTACACAGTTGGTTCCTACAAATGGAAATATTCGCACGGCACACCGGTAAGATAGACAGGTTATCGAGAAAAACAGCGCCTGTACTACGATAAGATTCGCACAGCATTAACGATACCGGTATGGGAACCCAGCAGTCTGTAGTCGAGTAGTTGAAAACCTTTACGATTCAATCCTCAGAATTTAAAAGGTGCCGGTTCAAACCCGGCCTTGGGCAGGGAATTTGTAGATTACCACCGCTTTCACGGCTTATGGGGTGGAGCCATGGTTACAATATACAGATAATGCATACCGTGGGGTTGTCTATGAGAAATTGTGAGCTCGAGATAAGCGATGTTGAACATCACTTGTCAAGAGCTCACAATTTCTCATATACAATCCCACGGCATGCACTATATGCTATTCTATATCGAAAGAAAGCTGAAGAAAGAGGAAAAGATATGACCTGCTCTGCTGAAGCCCTAAATTGTTGGACTTCTACGCCGTTACTTGCCGAGAAAGTCATCATCTGACTGTTTACTTCGTCAGCAATTGGGTGTTAGAGAGCAGACAAATGGAGAAAAACTTTTAGAAAAATCGCACGAGCTATTGGCGCGTGATCATTGTACATTGCCTCGTGAGCGTTGTGCATCAGGTTGTGCGGCATATCACGTGACCGTGTATTGAAAAGTGGAAACCAAGTATTGCCTGGTGAGGTATAATAATAGGCGATGTACAAAGCTGGTGCGCTCAATATATCGCTCCTTCATTGACGGCCACTTGTTTTTCAGCATTATGTTATGCATATCAATACGTCACACGTGGAAAAGTTTGTCCGTAAATTACTAAAAGCTGGTGGTTCACACCGGGCGCTCCTTGTCCTCCTACAAAAAGTTAGCCACCATCGCAGGAGTGAAAAATTCTTTAGTCTGGTCTTAAGCAACAATGAAATAAATAAATAAATCTTTTCTTTTCTTAAGCTCACAGCGAATGCAAGATTTTGAGCCAGGAGATCGGTTGTTCGCATACAGCTCTCATTGTTTCGGCGGCGGCTTTCAGTTTAGGGCTTCTTTGGTGCCTGAAGAAGGTCGGTAATATGCCGGAAGCTCTGATTTCCTCCATCCATAAACCAAAGCCTTTATATAGAAGTGAAAAATTCTTGAGTTCAATCAGTCAATCAGAATACCAGGATAACAGATGTGGACAGGTAAGTCTAGTGAAGGCAAATCAGCACTTTTGCAGCTGTGGTCGTTTTCGTGTATGCATGTTTTTGTGCCGATCATGGGAAAGCTAATTAGCAATTTGCCAGAGGTCTATGGTTTACCCCAGGCACTCATATTTTCTTAAAATTCCTGTCGGTCATCGGGCAGAAACTACTAAGTAGGGCGTTAAACAACAATAGAATAAATGAATAGAAGCGGTTTGTGATTCAAATTTATCTCTTCCACCACAGAACCATCCCGACTACCGTGAAGCTGTCGCCTCAACCCAATACCTCAAAGATAGAGGGTAAGTCTAGAAATGAAATCAGGGAAAGCATGCGTATAGTCATATCCACTTAGCAAACTGTACTCGGCGGTTAGCTTCAGTGAACATTATCTGTAATCTTCATAGTGAAGACCACCTCTTTCTGGCTGATCTCTCTTGGTTGTCACTGAAGACAGTGGCAACCATCGCCAATAAGGCGGTGTGTTTAAATACAGCTTCTTTCTACAGAAATTTTCTCGAGTACGATGTAGAACATCAATGACAGGAGCTTCACGTTACCAACCTATTGCGTAATATAATATGCTATGGACTTAGCACCATACGGTGTCACCATTTAAAAAGTTTTCATTCAAAATCTTCCTTGATTAATATTTATTTATTTATTTGATTAGTGCTTAATGTCGTACTGAAGAATATTTCACTTATTATGGTGGGAGGAAACCGGTTTGACGGTTTATATAATTGTTCACGTCCTGCCAAATTTTGCACTTTGTTATTTTCTGAAGGTTACCTGTCAGGGCGCACAACATGTTCTGGGCGGTGAAGGGCAGTGTACCCAGCTGGGTGTGGAGTCTGTCTGGTGACCAGGTGGACGCCACGGTGAACAGGCGTATCAGCTATATGACCAACATCACCAGGGGCAAGTAAGTCAGTTGCTTTGTGTGAGAAATCCGAATAGAACTAAGTCATTTGCCTCGTGTTAAAAATCAGAGTATCTAAGTTAGTCCCCCCAAATCACAAGTTGTACTAAGTGAGTAAGGCAAATGGGAAATGGCTAGGTACCAGTGATGGAATATCAGATGGGATAGAAATTTCCGAAAAACTGGCCAAAATGAAAGATAATCACAGTTTCCAGTGGAAATATAATTGTTACTTTCAGGTTGAGTGGCGTCCGTGATAGAAAAATAATGACAGACATATCCTTAAGTGTTTTTTTTTTGTATTTATATATCTGGTCAATTAGATGCTTAACACCAAAGTATGAAAGTACCTTAAGTAAGTAATTAAGAAGAGGGAACTGCTTGTAAGTTTTGTTGGGATTTATCCGGCGCCTCATTTTTAATTTGGAATTCCTCGGCAACCTGAAGGAATCTGATTGTGATATTTCGTAAACGCGACATACATGTGTAGGCCTGGGGAATTTTCTTCTCGAGGATCATACTGAGGTTATAGAACAAGGTTACTGAGAGGCTGCTCATGGGCTAAAAAACCTGTTACCAAGTTCCTTAGAAAACCGTTACTTCAGATTACGTGAAAATGTGATATATGATTGCCACACTGTTGCTGTGAACTGAATGACTTTTGACGAAAATCAGGTTTCTTCTCACGTATCATAGTGAGGTCATAGAACAAGGTTATTGAAGGGTTATTCATGGGCTAAAAACCTTGTTACCAAGTTCTTTAGAAAACCGCTACTTCAAATTACGTGAAAATTTGATATATGGTTGCTACATTGTTGCTGCCAACTGAATGACTTTTGATGAAGATTAGTTTAAAGGTCAATGTCATAGAGGAGTTGAAACTTTTTACGAAAACAATGCACTTCTTAAATTTCACAGTTTCTGTCTTTTCACCCAGTTAATGTAGGCCCTATATGCATGTTTTTTATTTCGTTATGTGACATATACAACCGAGGAATTGCACCATGCTCATCACAATAAGGTCAACGTCTCTCAAATGCAAAAAATCTTGTTACCATGTTTCTGAGAAAACCGTTATTTCATATTTTCTGAAACTTGAAGTATGTAAGCGCTACATAAAGTTTACAAACGGTATGACTTCTGAAGAAAGTCGATCGAAAAATTAAGGTCATGTAGAACTTAAAAAACACGAAAAATTGCTTTGTTCAGATTTCCTTTGCTTTCAATTTTTTTACTGAGATAGTGTTTATACATGTCTGTTGTATAATTATTTATTTCATTGTAATATATATAGACCTTGTAGGTTCGATTAGTGCCAGTGGTATTGAGGTTAAGGTTACTGAAAGGTCCTTCATTTAGTTTAAAATGTTCTAAACCAAATTTTTGACCAAACCGTTATTTCAGATTTTAGAAAACATTGCTTGTCCAGAAATTGACCGGTTGACTGTTACACCCCTCATTTCATCCCTTGCTAATGAGGAAGCGCGCTAAAAATATCTCAGTCAGGGAAGGTACTTGGTCCCACAGCTAACACCACAGAGTCGGTGTTATGGCATGCACAGTAATCAATGGAAAAAGAAAAATCGCTAATACCTGCAAAATCGATATGTATAGGTGAATATGCTAGGGGTAATTGAGTTAGGCTGAATGGGGGTTAAAACTGAAAGTGGAACACTGTAATTATTACATGTGTACATAGTTTAAATTTAGATATGTACACTATACTAAATCAGAACAGGTTCCGTGCTATCATCTTTTTAACAATGCTGTCGTGGGGTTACACATGGAAGCACTAATAATTAATACAGTAGCCAATATATGAATAAATTGCACAAGAAAAGCATAATTCACTGACATACTCAAAAATAAAGTGTTACAAAATTATGTAAAGCAGAATTAAACAAAACCAAATATTGAAGAAAAAAGTAACGAGGCTATCTGTTTTGATTATATATGCCACTCACACAGAAATGGAAACTTTTTGAAGGCCTTTGGACGAATGGCTTCTGTAGGAACATGAATGACATGTTTTTGAGAGGCTTGAAAATATGACGTATTTTAAACAAAATCCCTTGACGATCGTTGCCACTCGAGGGAGAAATGCTATCTGGTGTGGTTCTAGCCAACTGACGAAACTCATGTAAAATTACCTCCCTTGTCTTGTGTAGCTCTGAATGATGTGTCTGTGGGCGCAGTTAATTGTCTCCGGTCGATCGATCAATTTATACCTTGGAGATTTGATTTGTGCCTATGATATTGAGGTTAATGGTCAAGGTCACTGGAAGGTCGTTCCTTTGGCTTAAAATGTTTGTGACTAACCGTTATTTCAATTTTTAGGAAACATTGCTTGGGAAGAAATTTGAAAAGACATAATATCACAAGTGGCTGCTTATCCTAATTAATTTGATGTGAATAATATATTTGATTTGATATAAATACATATTCAGTCTTGTCATGTGCAAATCATTTAGGAGGAGATGTTAATTGTTAAAATGCTAAATATTGCAGGTTTGGTAATGCTGACAGATTCTGTTGTCCCTATCATATAAAATTAATTAAAAAAGAAAATGGCTCTTCACAGAGTTGTGGAAGATGGGAACTTCAGTATCATTGACAAAGAAATTTTCTAGTTTCTATTTTAAAATCTTAAGTGCTTAGTAACATGACTGGAAAGTCAAATAGCCATCTTTGTTTTACAGAGTTGAGCATTGGGACGTCAATAACGAATTACTGCATGGGCAGTTTTTTGAGGAAGCAACGGGCGATAGGGAATACTCAAAGAAAATGTTTGCCAGGGTTCACCAGGCCGATCCCGATGTAAAGTTGTTCCTCAATGATTATGACGTTGTGGCACGTGGAGGCAGCACTGGGGTAAGTTGCCGACTGGATTAGGAAGTCAACCCACTGATTTTCCAAGGAATTTACGTTGTTTAGAAACCGAAAATCTAGTAGTAACGCTGTTTCTTTGGAGTCATGAAGATACAATAGTTCTATAAAGGTGTCTCCCACTTTAAAGTTAAAGATAGTTCATGACTGAGGCACTATTCATTAAAAAAGGTTACAAAATTCTCTCTTGAATGCATAAACCTGTTTGAATTTGTATGAATTCGTTGCCAAATTATCTTCGTTTGAAGTGTGGAGTATTTTGAGGTCTGAAGGTGTCCAGGGTTTTATGCTTATTATAATGACCAATCAGAGAGCAAGGAGATATCAGCAGATATAAATGCTGTGACGTAAATCTTCTGAGTTGACTGCCAATGTAACATGTAACCTCATAGGGACAGGACATTTAAGGTTACGTGTTTTAATTATAACAAGTATATGTGTGAACAACACTGCAAAGTATTTCCAGACCAATGAGCTGTTGCGCTAGTTTGTGTCTTGATCATTTCATGTTATAAATTTACATATATACTTACAAACGTACAAACAGAATCCTAGCGGTTTAGTACTGTCTCGGGTGACAAGGGTGTTCCGCGTTTGGAATGATTACGTCTCAGCCCAGACAGAATGGATGCGTTTCATGCTAGTTGATGGAGAGAACGGTCAAATTTCAGTTTCCGCTAGTGGTAGTTGGAAAAAATACTTTACCGAAATAAACATAATATTGTCCAACTTTTCAGGCAAACTTATATTAGAACATGCGCTGTCTTTCACTTTAAAGTGCAGTTACATGTATAAACAGCAAGAGGAGAATCAGTGAAGCTATGTCGGGGCTGCATATCTCTAGTGCCTTACAACACACAACCACAAGGTTAAGCAGAGGTAACTGGCCGAAGATCAACCTGATTGCGGAAGAAGCACTTCTAATGTGTGCGGTTTGTCAACATGTGGGCTGACACTGTGGAATACTAGTGGGAAGGTAGTATTCCTCCCACCACAAAGCTGGACAACTTTGAATAAGTGAAACATTCTTCAGTAGGGCGAAAACCCTCAATAAATAAATAACTAAATAACATGTACCACCAGGAGTCACACCAACACTGACATGGAAGTTTTTCTTTGGTCGGGAATTTCCGTCTTAAGATGAGTTTAACAAAGGGATGCTCATTATTCTCTTTTTGTCCTGTTCACAGGCGTATGTGGCCCAGGCCAAGGAATTCAAACAGGCGAACGTGGGACTGTATGGATTGGGTCTACAAGGTCATTTCCGAGACAATATTCGGCCCGACCCCGCACTACTAAAGGTGCCCTGTGGACAACTCTCTCAACAAATGTCACTTTTTAAGATCCAGTAGAATTGTTGTCTTTGTTAGATATCGTGTTCTATTTCCTAGAAGACGAATCGGTCAGGCCAACGTATTGTGAGATTGTCACTCAACTTTGAAACCTTGATTCGATTCTAACCGTTTTAACAGATTTGTGGTATATCCCTTCTTAATGATGATCGTTGCTTAGTTAAAACCTTTTCTGTCTACGCGTGTATGTGTATCCATTTGTTCTGTCTAGAAGTTGTCCATATATCTGTAACCCTGGTCAATTTGGAAGTGTTTACTTACCCTATCTCCATCAGTTCCATCAATATTTATGTATCCACCTGTTCCATTTATATTTTTTACCCTCCTACTTTGTTTGGCAATCCTGTGTAATTTTGTATGTACCAACTTAATTCCGTCAGAAGGCTGTCCATATTTTTGTCACTAGCAAATCCATCTGAGAGGTTTCCAAGTTTCTCTTCCAACCATTTTCCGTCTAGCAGCTGTCTTGTTTGCGTAGCCACTGGCTCTGTCTGGGAGTTTTTCTAAACTGTGTGATTTTTTCACTTCAATTTCTTGTTGGAATAGTTCACTTTTTCACTCCAAAAGCTGCATCTGTGAGTCATCCAAGTTTCTGATCCTCCTTATTGGGTCTGTGAGTCATCCAAGTTTCTGTCTCTGCTTGTTGGGTCTGTGAGTCGTGCAACTTTTTGTGCCTCATTTCTGGGTCTGTGAATCATTTCTTTTTCCTGTCAGTAGCGTCTGTGAGTTGTCTGAGTTTCTGTTTCTGAGTGTTGAGTCTGTGAGTGATCCAAGTTTCTTTTCCTGCCTGTTGCGTCTGTGAGTGGTACCATTTTTGTTGGCGCCTGTTTCGCCTGTGAGTCGTACAAGTTTCTGTTCCCATCAGCTGCGTCTGTGAATGATCCGAGTTTCTTTTCCTGCCTGTTGCGTCTGTGAGTCGTACATAGTTTTGTTGGCGCCTGTTTCGCCTGTTAGTCGTACAAGTTTCTGTTCCCGTCAGCTGCATCTGTGAGTAATCCGAGTTTCTTTTCGTGCCTATTTTCGTCTGTGAGTCGTACAAGTTTCTGTTTATGATTTACGTATTGGAGACATCGAGGTGTTTCTGTCCCTCTTCAGTTGTGCCTTGTCATTCCATTTCTTATTTTCCCGCCAGCTTCATGTGGTGAGTTATCCATGTTTCTGAGCCCAGATGAATTCTTGCTTCCTTTCTTGTCAGTATTTCTCCAGCTAACCAGCTTCATCTGTTGGTCTTTCTTTGATCACCAGCTACGCCTTGACCTGTTCTCTACTGTGGGCCTTCCCTTGTGGATCACAGAACTAGACCTGTACGTGGAGAACGAGACCACTCGGGCCGACTGGTACGAGACCGCCTGGAGGATGTTCTTCAGTTATCCGGCCGTTGAGGGAATCATCATGTGGGGCTTCTGGGACCGCCTGCAAAATCGAGGACCTGGAGCCAGTTTGGTTAACGGCAATAACTTTTACGTGAGGTCGCATTTGGTCCATTTCTTGTGAAACTTTGATCACCATTTTGTCCATGTATTTCTTTATTTGATATTTGTTTTTTGCCTTCTGAAGTATATTATTTCATTTGTACGACAGCCACCGGTATTGTGGTGAATATAGTACGTGTATTTTCATAGGGAAACTGGTGATTTGTATTCTGATTGTCATATAATAAACGGTCGTCTAGTTTCACAATGTGGCTATCTGGCTAAATGGGGACATGGTAATCTTACCCACCCTCTGACTGATCGGTCGACTGATGTATTTATTTATTTTTGTTTAACGCTGTACTTAGTGAAACGTGGCCTGTTCAACGGGAGATAGGGATGGATCTTGAGATAACGGAGTTATCAGATTAAACCATCTGCCCTTGACATGTAACTGAGGATCTTTCCAACTGATTCACCACGTACTTATAATTCTTCCTCACTGGAAGAATCCTCACTTTGGGGGATTTGCACCCAATTTCAGGTCCATTCCGTTTGTGATGATCCTTCTCCATTTCCAAACACACAAAGTCTGAAACGCAGACAGTCTCTTCATCTTTTTTTTTTTTTTTTTTGACAGATAAACGAAGCTGGTCAAAGATGGCTGAAACTCACAAAGGAAGAGTGGAGCACAAAGTTGACATACCCCGTTTCACTGGGCACGACCTTCAGGTTCCGTGGTTTCAAAGGAGACTATGAGATTATCATCAAGAAGAACGGAAATCCGATCAAAGTGCAGACGTTCACATTGGGGAAATCCGGAAGCGTAGAGGATGTGCTAGTGGACGGCGATGGACGTAAGGGCCAATTGACAACCTGTTTAATCTTGAGACAAAGACGCCTGAATAAAGGAGTAACTGAACATATTAAGACTAAAGTTAAAGCCCGTTTGTCTAATAATATGGGAATAGACGTCGTTTTGAACAAGGTTTGTGATATACATCTATAACTGAGAGATCTCATTATGCTAGCAGAGCGGTCCTAGTGCAGGCATTATTGCTATTGTTTCAAGCCACATTCAAGGAATACGTCATGTAACGGTAACAGTCGTGTATGGGTGGAGATAACATGATCTCGCAAAGTGCTTGACAAACGGCGAAAACTACAGGTAGTAATAAGTGAATTTGAGTAACCAGCCTCATAGGCCAAGAGCCAAGACACTACACCTATCACAAAGAAGCGAAACAAAGCAATTTACCAGTGCATTAATTGTTCCAAATACAGTACGAAAATACATATAGGCCCTTATATCTTGCTTTTATGGCGAAACCTCGCATAGTCTGCGGGTTTAATTTGACATTCAACAATTTCCCTGTACATCTTTCATACCCATCAGACACCATCTCGGTGAACCCAAGACCAACCGTACCCCCGTTCATTAGCGGGGGTCATTCGCACAGGGAGTATACCGTCAACCAGCGCACCGTGGGACACTCAAGCTCTGGACCCGGGGACAGTTTGCAGTGTGTAAGCCGATATTCGGGTCTGTCCCAGATCGGGGATGATAAGAAGGCCATGGTTACCTGTGAAGACGGAGAGGTCATGACGAGTTGCTCCATGGAAACCAAGGTCAGTACTCACAGACTAGGGCACCTTCCATTGAAGGTGATATGGCTGAGTCTTGCGTAACACAAGGTTTTATAGTCAAGGGTGCATATTAGTGAAATTACTGTGAAAGCATCCACCAAGTTAATATCAGTAGGCTGACTGTATTAAAATCCTATGGCAACACACCTCCAAAGCTATCTACACCAAATTAATTGTAATTAGCAGTATCACATATTCACCCAGAGTAAGTTGATTGTGTGTACTAGGGCCACACAATGCACACAGCTATCATAAACGGAGATTCAAGTCCAATTCATGCTGTCTTCCTCGCCAACTGTACGTGAGAAGGTCTGCCAGCAACTTGCGGATGGTCGTGGGTTACCCCCTGGCTCCCCTCGGTTTCCTCCCACCATAATGCTGGCCGCCATCTTATAAAAAGAAACGTTGTTGAGTAGACAAATAAATCAGTCGTAGACAGAGATGATTGTATGTGCTATGATATCACATGCACATAGCAATCGTAGACAAATTCAACTTTATTGTATGTACAAATGGTAACACATCCACATAGCTACATTAGATAAAGCTGAATGTGTGTAACTTATGGCAACACATTCACATGGCCATCATAGACTTGATTTTACTTTCTAGTGCAACGCGTCGACATAGTTATAAATTTGATTCTGCATGCTATGATAAACACATATGTAGCTAGCTTAGACTGAGATGATCACTTGATCATATGATCAACAACACATCCACCTAGCTGTCGTAAACCGAGGTGATTGTATGTGCTATAACAACACATCCATGCATAGCTATGGTAAACAAAGCTGATTTTCTGAAACTTATGGCAACAGATATACACATTAAGAAATAGAGTAAATTTTGAGTTTGTTGTGAGCAGCAAGCAAAATTTTATCACCGAGTCTCATAAGTTTCATATGCGATGACCACATGTCTGAGATTCTCTTTATCAAATAATTGGATCAAAAACTTACGAGGAGACAACAACGAAAAAATCACATTACTTCCAGATAAATTTCACGACAGAACAGGTAGCGCGCGCATGTGCCCCATGACTACTTCAACAGCGAAAGCATGCCTCCGCAGCAGTAAAATAGTTTAGCAAAAAGTCTTAATCTCTGTAGGGGATATATTTAATGCGCATAATCAGAGTTAAGAATATGATAAGGTATATATAATATAATCGTTTTAAATGACGAATTATATGAATTATTCGCATCTCAGTCTCCGCCATCGCCGATTATACACCTGCCGGGAAACGACTTTGCACTGGAAAAGTTGCCGTCACTTGTGGTTCGTGGTTGATTGAAACGATGAAAATGTTCGCCAGAAAGGAGAATATTTTGTGAATTCCGCCATGCACATGTTGGCATTTTTTGTGATGGTCTTAATACAGTTCCCATAAGCGCTCGGTAGTTTACGGAGAGGCTGTGGTGGTGATCGGTGCAGATGTGACCGGAATTTACGGGACAGAGAGCTTCGGTTTCGTTTTTTTCTTTCGAAGTTGACAGAGAATTTGGATTCAGCTTTTCACAACCCTTTGTGCTGATAGCTGTTTTTGCAAGCGTAAGTGTTAATGGATGTGACGTTTTTGTGGCCTGAAATTTGCATATTTTCGCTTAGAGTAAGTAACAACGCTCTTACCCAGTTCATGGGAGAGATTGAAGATGTTTCCGGGAACTTTGCCTATAATATTATATGGTCAGTAAGACGTGATTTGTTTCATGAGATAACAGCGGACGAAATCGCCGTTTCATAACTGAGGACCTGTTATTTTAACCATGCAACTGACCGCCTAAAATAAAGTAAAGGCGTTGTGCCTGCTGCTAAATGAAGAAGTTGTTTGAACGGCAAAAATCCTCTGCAAAAAAGAAAAAAAGAAAACAACGCTTCTGTCGTCTCCGTCTCTCCGCAGCAGAGCTGGTCGAGTGGGAAATTGAAGGGACCCATAGCTTTAAAATACATTTCTAATTGTTCCTCTCTCCCATTTATTACTTTTGAACAACAATACTGTATATCGTAGTAAAAAAAAGTGCATTTAGGTTGACGTAACGTAACGTGTAGGATTTTGTTTTTTCCGCGCTCTGCAGCCAATCAAATGTTTTCAAAAGTGTTATGTACCTTGGGTAACATGAAGAATCTGTCACGGGCTGACATGAAATGAAAACTACGTCAGTTATGTGATAAAGTAAGTTTCTTACTCATTAAAGTTAGAAATTTTAACGGAGTCATGTAAAGAGAAGCAGTCGACAGTTTTCATTGGTATCGCAAACACCCAATGAATATTCTAGGCGCGTAAGTTTAATCGGCACCGAAATCCTGTATTGTGTTTGTTAATGAATTAGCCCTTTGTTGCTGCCCGAGGGGCCTTGGTGACAGTTCACGGTCTACGCCGCTCTTGTAGCCGTTTGCAAAGTCTATCGTTCGTTGTAGACCGCTTGTCTTCCACAAATGTGATTTGCAAATCTGTATGTAAGTCGTGAGAAGGCACCATAAAATAACTTGCCAAAGGTCGGTTGTTTACCCCAGGCGTATGTGGGAAGGTCAGTCAGCAACTTACTGCTCTCGGTTTCCTCCCACCATAATGCTGGCCGCGTGGTCAAAGTGAAATATCCTTGAGTACGGTGTAAAACACCAGTCAAATAATTAAATAAATTCGTATATATCTTGTACAGAAATATGTAGATGTTAAACTTTGCATAACTTGCCTGTGTTGTAGTCGTTTTTAAAGACTATGGACCAGGTGCGCATCGAATGCCACCGTTCATACATCTAAAATTGCGACTTAGCTCAATACGATGCATATACACCCCTGCTCCACTGTGTTAAGCCATGCACTGTGTCAAGTACATACGTGAGGATGGCGTATCTCCCGTTGTAGGACAATCGGGACTTCCGGGACGGTGACCAGATGGAAATGTACCACGGGAAAGTAACGTGTGTTGCCGTAAACGCTTATCGATCGGCTGCACGTAAGTGTACAAACGTGCATATATACAATAGACACGCAGACGCAAATTAACATTTTGTAGACATTCATAAGGAATGTGGTTAACGTTCATTTGCTTCCTGCCTTGATATTTTTACACACGACCCAGGTGCCGCTCACCGATGAGGTCGCTGTAAGTTCAAGCCCATGTCATGCAAGTTTCCTACCCTGCTATACGTGGGAAGGTCTGCCAGCAATCTACGGATGGTCATGGGTTTCCCCCGGGCTCTGCCCAGTTTCCTTCCATCAGTATGCTGACCGCCGTCGTGTAAGTGAAATATTCTTGACTGCGGCGTAAAACTCAAAACGCCGTAAATCAAATAAATGAATAAATTTAGTAATAATAATTCATTTAAAGACACATCAAATAAAATACATCTTGTTTCATTTAGATTTTAGACTGTTTCTTCACGGAGGGCACAGCTGTTATACGCCATGGTTTCCTCAACATACATATCACTGAAATTAACAGGTTGAATCCGAATATTTTTTACTTATTTATTTTATTGGTTATTTATTTGATTATTTGATCAGAATGGCTAAGAAGTTTAAAGGGACATGGTCGCCCAAATATTAGGTAGTTTAGCGTTTTTACAGAATGACATGAGTATAAGATATTTTTCTCAAGAAATAAAAGTTACAAGTTTTTCGTTAACCCCACCCCAGCATTGTACGTTAAGTGAATGTTTAAAAATAACAAAAAAACTGAAAGCCGAAAAGTCTGCCAGAATATTTAAGTGACGGGCAGTCAATTCAGTAGGACTGAAGCATGCGCACAGTGCTGGGTAAACTTCATATGTATAAAAACGTGGCTGATTACACGCGTAAGAGAAGGACTTAAGATTCGCTTTTAACAGAATCGGCCCAAATGATGCGTAAAAGAGAGCTCAGCAAGTTGACAAGCAAGTCTCGAGTTGTAATTGGTGGTCACTTGTCGCAAAACTACACTGATTAATAGGTGGTGCGAATGTTGTTCTTGTGGCGAACATGATCCGCCCTCTGTGTTGAATTCGAATAAGGACAGAATTTGTCCGAGCTCGTACAGGCGTTTTTATTTCGCGAACACGTTTTTATTTCAACGTGACTGATTTAGTTTGTGAACGAACGTCAAAACTTCGTTAAGACGTCGCAATCAGAATTTATTTAAAAATCCAAATTTTGGACGACCATGTCGCTTTGAACTAATAGGCGATGTTTTATTATTATGCAGCGGTGCAGGCCATTGCCCGGTGCTGTAAGCTAACGGGAATGAGTTGTGTGTATGCCACGTCAGGCCCAACCCCTAAACCCGTCACGGATGGAGACCAGGCGGTGACCACCTGCCCGGCAAACTCGTTTGCAACAGGTAAAGTTCGTTCTTTTTTAATTGGAGAACTCGTAAAACTCCCCACATCAACAAAAGGGTCCAAAGCTATGTGCTCCTTTGTTCTTTCCCGTGGTACGTCAATATCCCAACAGCATTCTGCTGATCCTAGTTGTTTGCTTTGTACACTTTCTTAGTTCTTTGGCAAGTTGTGCTAAACGTCGATTTAGAAACTGTTTTTTATTTTTTATTTTTTTTTATCCGGAACGCTCAGTTTGTTTGACGGCTGGTATACAAATGTCGGTTTCGACGCATAGTTGCAGAAGTGATGTATTTCTAACATTTTACGGGTACTAGAATCCCTCAGCTGTAAAATTTTGCCAATTTTTTTTATTTCACATTCTTACTCTCCATTCTCCTGTCTTTCCTGTCACTTTAAGATGAAAACCAATTTGGAATTGTAAATACCTAAAATGTGACAAAAAGTATAATATGTTGTGAACCAGGATAGTTGTGTTCTCTTAGTTCCCCCAGATTAAGGGAACTAGCTCACTAAAAGGGGTTACCTGCTGTGAATGGACACGCTCCTGGTAAATGTGTATTGCCTCCTGCCATAAACTGCGCATTGCTGCTTGTGCAGATTACCCGAGTAGGCATATTGACTAAAACAACAGCCTTAATCACCCCAGCGGGGTGCCATTTGGGGAGGGGTTAATAAACACATTCTAACAGGGTTTGATCAGAAATGTCAAAATAAAACACCAATTTACCCTATGATGGAACATGATAAGATTTATAATTTAACAAAAGTAGGTGCATATGTTCACATTTTAACTAGAGGCAGGATAATTTGTGGTTAAAATTAATTGGCAAATTAATTAATGATGAATTTTGTCACACATAATGCTCCTCCAGACATTTTGGTCTTTTTCTCTCTTTGTGTATTTGAGACGGTTGTGTGGTGAAATTCTTTTATTTCTTGTTTATTTTTGAACATAATGCTATAAACTATGAAAAAACGGCTCCACAGATTTTTGATATCTATCTATTTTTGATTTCTTTTCATATATTTTTTTTTTAATTTTTGAAAGTTTTAACATTAAAAGATCAGATCGGTAGGTGTAATTCAGAAAGTGAATTTAAGTAATAGTATTATCGTTATTAGACATTACACTTTCTGGATATAGCACAGGTTCTAGTGGTGAAAGAGAGGTCTCAGCCAATTTTCAGTACTCGGACCTGTGTTCGAGTGTAATCCCCCCCCCCACCCGAAAGTGTAATATCTAATAACGGTAATACTGTTATTTAAACGATCACTCAGAACAGTCTAAGATGAATATTAAAAATCTGTGGGACCATTTTTAAGTTTACTTAGTAAATTGTCCACTTGAACAAGAAAAATTTGAAAATTGGCGAAAAATTTTGAAGAACAGCTCTGATTTTTTTTCAAACTTTCTCTTTATTTTCAATAATATTAAAGTTAGGTACATTTTAAAGGTTTTTTGAAATCAGCAGTTGTTTAGATTTCAGAATATATATACATATGGTCATATTTGATCAGTATTTTCAAAATGTGAAATTTGGCCCACGAGGGGTTCTGATATCCTTAAGAGACATTGTTGTTATTCATAGGGTGTACATCGTACACATATTTTGGCACTATGGACGGAGCGTTCCATCGAGCTACTTCCTGTGTTGCGCAGATGGACGGCACCAACAAGGCCGAGGGAGGTATTTAAGTACATTTTGTGACATAAGTATAGTCTGGTGAGAAACTCCGTTAGTCCTATACATGTGAGTAAACAACTTTGTCGAGATATTATGATACATGTATCTTTTTCCATTTCAAAGTTTATTGACGTATTCAGAAACTTTTAATTTATAATTCAATCTGTCTAACATTTATGTCACTTGGACAGGGACTTTATACATTTCTGCCCCCGTAGATGTCCTGATAGGTGTGCTCTGTGGCCATTTGTGCAGCCTTATCGTACTCGAAGATCGACACTCTTCCAGCATGCAGGTCACACATGGGAACGTTCGTAGATCGTGGTTTGCTCCAACCACGCAGGTTTCCTCCACCCATAAAAAAACTCACCCCCTTCGCATAAGTGAAAAAGTATGGCGTTGAAGTGATTAGTTGCCGTTCATTGGGTTTTTTTGTTTTGTTTTTTTTTGTTTTGTTTTTTTTTCCGTTTTAGGTGTATTTTCGTACGCTGCCTGTTGCTCGGCTCCTCGCCTGCGCTGTAGACCGGTGACGTCGGAGAGTAGTGGAGCTCTGATCGGGGACACGGCCTCGATTCAGTGCGGCCCCGGAGATGTTATGACCGGGTGCAGTGTAATTTCAGAGGACGGTCGGACTGCAGGCGCTTACATTACGAGTGAGTCCGTTCAACACCATTCAGCAGGCAGTACACTATTACTATTGGCTCGGACCACCTTAGCAATAGGGCTTAGCACGGTAGTGTAGCGCAGTGACCAAGGTGCCTGTCATCGACTCGTGCTGGTTTCCTCTCCCGTCATGCGGTGGGAGTCCCGGAAGCAACCTTGGGATGGTCGTGGGTTTGCCCGGCTTCCTCCCACCATGATGTTGGCCAGTCGTATGAGTGAAATATTCTTGAGTTCGGCGTAAAACACCAATCAAATAAATAAATAAATAAATACTATTATCTCGCCTGTGCTCACAGGCCTACCTTATGTCACACCCGTTAGCGTCGGCTACATATCTCTGAAAAAAACTTAGGAAATCAGTTTCAATCTGCATGTTAGGATTGGTGTCTTGAGCTCAGATTTTTCCTAAATGTCAAGAACAATAATACATGGGGGATATGTTCCATTGCCGAACGATTTGCTCTGTGCATATTAGGCCTAATTAGCATAAATTACAAAATTTAAGACTTAGTGTATTCTTTATTAGAATCAGTGTTATAGTATATATGACGGGTAGTGTCTAAAAAGTACTGAGCCCGGAATTGTGGTAACATGTAACGCACAATAAAAGGACGGTGATGTTCTGTGCATCGTGATCTACACAATACACTACTTGGTGTATTTTGCATTAGAATATCAGTGTTAAGGTGAATGTTAGGGATGGATTCTCAAAAGGTATTGTGGGCATGGAGCTTAGATTTTGTTACGTGTAGAGCACAACAATACCAGGGGAAGGTTCCATTGTTGATGCCTTGTTTGTGTGTTAATTACCGTCAATCATAAAATCCACGACCTTCAAGTCTCTTTTTTTCTGTATTATATAGAATTCGTATTAAAGTACACACACATGTTCAGGTGCTGTGGTTATTGAGCTGAGGTTTGCGTTCGTGTGCATGTCGCCTACAAACAGTCTGTTTGGTAGCCTTGCTGCCAAATCAAAATTACATTTATCTTATACATGTATGTTTACGGTTGATGCCACTCATCCGAATGCTACAAGAAGGGTAATCTTAAACGGCATGGAACATCTAGGACACATGATCTCTGGTAAAGCTTGGATAATTGTGAATTGCACACTTCAACATTGGCACCTGGACTATAGCCTGTCTTTGTGACAGCTTCTCGCCTGCGCGTTTTAAATACTTTCTGCCTTGTCTACATCGGCCTGTGGTTCTTCAATATCACCAAAATTTTGATTAGAATTAAAATTTACACCCTGACATGCAAATTTGTATTACGTTACACACAGAAAAAAGGCACCCCTTAAAGAATGCAAAAATTCTCAGTAAAAATATACGGGGATTATGTTCGTGTTCCTGCCCAGGAAATATTCATTCTGGGCTGTATTCTATTCAGTGGAAAGTGTAGTGGAGAGAGTTCTTATTATTTGTGGGTCTGTGAATCCCTTCATCTGCACAAACATTTCGAGTAGAGTTTCATATGGTGGCTGATAAGGGCAGCAGTGTGTTTCTTGTAATACCAATGGCAATGAAATGAAGAGGCGAAATTGCGATGCAAATGTCCGTCCGTCAGTCTTTTCATCCAGCACATGTTGACGTTTCCTCCAAGTGGCCACCATACTGTTGCAGTTTTTTGAGTTTCAACAAAACATGGTACAACTGTAGGCCTCATCAGGTGACCTTTTGTAAAGATTGCTGAAGTAATCTTTTACTCGTCAATAATTTTTGAGGGTTGTCGAAAACTTCTTATGACGTCAGAGTAGCTAAGCACAAGCTATATGGTCTTTAAAGTCAACGGTACAAATAAAAAAGCAATACATTTATTCAAAATCCGAAACATCTAGAATGAAATTATTTTACGCATGGTTTTAAGCCGTTGTTCTGATAAGGTTCACTTCATATTTTAGGTTTCTTTTATTTTAAGCCTTTATCCCCTGATTCTGTGGTTTCAGAAGACAACCTGCCCTCTTGTGTGGCTGTCAACGGAGGTACTCGGTTCGTCGGGGAAAAGGGCGTGGTCGCAAGTGCTGTGTGCTGCCTTCAAGACTCGGTCTAACGTATTAGAGACAAACGTACTTCATTGCTCTGGAAATATAGCTATATTTAATATTCGTATTATAGTTTTTACGTCATACATGTATGTGGTAAAAGCAGGTGCGTAGAGATCAGTATAAAACAGCGAGTGATTTATTTATTTCATTGGTGTTTACGCCGCACTGAAGGATGTTTCCCTTAAGCGACGGTGGCCAGCATTATGGTGGGATTAGGCGAGGCATCGCCAGGGGACTCACGTTACGATATCATGGACCCCATTGTCGATTTGTTATTGATGTCTTTGGTTTTTGAATTGTTACGCAAAAGCCCGAACGGCAGGGAACAGTTCTTAATCACATAAGTCGGACATTGGATAAACCGAGGCGTCGAAATCGATATTTGTATTCCAGTCGATAACCAAAACCAGACAGTCTACCAGTGTATTACTGAACATTTTGTAATGTTATGTTCAGACGACATAGACTTATTACGAATTACTTTGACGAATACATTATAATGTATTTGTAATGTACATAACTTATTACTACAAGAAACGTATAACATATCCTACCCACTAAATCAGCATATAGGATTTCATCGTGAATCAAATATGGTACAATCAGGATGCGCACGATGTTTCTTTGAATCCATTGCTTTTCTGTGAACGGAACTCCAACGCTCCTCCAATCAGCAATCTGGGCGGTGACAATTGACCCTATGAGTTGTAATTCAAGCTGGCTGTAGTTGACAATAAATAGGACCATTCTGTAACATGTCACATAAGGGACGAAGGAATTGTTTAACCAGCTCTCAGCGTTTTATAGTTGTGTTCAAGACTTCACCAGGCTTTGCTTCATGTAAGTATACATCGCATATGTGCTTCAGTGTACGTGGACATGTGTTTTCTGTGGTGGAATATCTATTTACTTGATCGGTGTTTAACACCCGAGCTCAATAGTTTTTCACTGATATAAAGGTGGTCATGTTTGCGGGTGGAGGGAACTACATTGTCAGGATTAACGAGCGCCCTTCGGCCAGGTATCTGATAAACCTTCTTACATAAAGCTGCAGTCGGGCGAGCGAAGAATTACATTGATAATGTTGACACCCGACTAGTTCACTTTTTCAGCACCATGGACACCTAACCGGTGTTCATCTGCTCTCTTATTGTCGGCGTCTGCTGGTCGACACCAACGCCTCTTTCTGTCATTGGGATTGTACAGGGGGACAGTGTCAAATGAGATGTGACCCGCGTTGTCGCCCAGGAAGATCCGCGGAACAGGCACTTATTCAAATGCGTTCAAATGGAAATTTTCGAATACCTTCCACTCTGCCGGTGTGGGAAGCAATAAGCGCTCATCCAGTTTAAAGTTCGTTGAAACCCATGTCCCTTCAACAAATAATTTGCGTATATAAGTACGTTTACCGCTTGAAAGTTCGTGCATAACATGCCAAATGTTGAAAATTTATACCGTTTACTCCGATGTCCCCTAACCATCAAGGCAAAATCCCTTGCTGTAAATGAAAAGTTCTCGAATGTGTCGTTAAATAACAATTAAATAAGTAAATAAATGGATTAATTAACACAACTACAATTTGACTTCCTTTACTGTATAAGTATCCCATAATTTCTTAGCAAACAATAAAAACCGCATGTGGTTGCCGTCCACTAAAAAATCACTGCTTCCAACCTGTTACAGAACTTTCCAACAATTAGTGATCTTTTCATATACCGCCTTGGCTGCCACTCAGAGGTACGTCAAGAACTGCTGCTCGGTCGTTATAACTGCTGTACTGTACACTGTAAAACGTTAAGTCGGGAGTGTTCATGTATAGGCAGATCATACAAACGACTAGAATAGAGTGTAAACGCAGGGGAGCGACGGCATTGTGATATTTGGTAAATAGTCACATGTAGGCCCGGAAATCAGGCTTTTGCCCCACTTTAGCTCAGTCAGGACATTATTCTGATCTTTCATGTAGCTGTTTAAAAACATATTAACCAGCACAATGGCGGAATCAGAATTAGGTAAAAACAAAACACAATAATGATAAGTTATACCAGCGTGAGTATACGGCCTGATATTTCGTCAAGAAGATTAATATTTTCACGAGCCCGAACGGCCGACATTGAATGAAAGAAATTAATTTAAATGTAATCTGGCACTTTAATGCGATAACAGATAATGGATGAACGTGAATGGGTTTCGACCACAAGAAAGCCATTGGTCAAGGTGTAGAAATCTTCGGGACAAGCGGTTGGTGTATGGGCTAGACAAGCGGGGATACCTTTGTTATGTAGATGTGGAAGAGACCGCACCAGGGCACTGTTCTGTGAACTCCGCAGAAAGTCCGGCTTTAGTCAGTGAAGATATGATATTGCAACTCTCATCAAGACACGCTGATCAACAGAGAGCTAAAAATGTGACAGCTTGTGTTTAGCGGCCGGGTAACTTAGCCTTTCTACTATATATGACTGGTTAAACGTTAAAGAGAAGATGTGAAGGCCTATAAACATGTCATTAAATAAAATGATGTCACAAACTTGGCTTTAGAATTCCCGCTTGATTTGATTGTGTACGATGACAACAACGACAATTCTATCAGCCTGGAGGAGCTCGCTGGTTTGTTAGACACGGAGTCATCCAGTGAAGGTGTGAGGAAGGCATCTTTCTTCGCAGACAGGAATGGTACGATTATGAGATAGTTACGTCTTTATACATTTGCAGAAAATGAATCATTAAACAAATGCATGTTTATAGCGCTGCAGTTATAACGTGGCTTCTCCCGGTTTCCAGAGATATTAAAACTAAAATGTTGCACTTGTATATAGTATTAAACAAGACGCGGAACTGAATGTATTGATGTTTTCCTCCTAAGTCTTACTCCCATTCTGTGGTATTACTCCTCAACTTAGATCTGAATTTAAACCCCATATTTTAATTTTCTCCGAAGGTCTATGACAGCTCTTAGTATTAATACACTGATTCTTGAGGTATGAATGTCACTAATATGGCGCATTGAGCTGTTTTCATTTATTTATTTCCTTGGTGTCTTACCCCGTACACAAGAATATTTCACTTATACGAGGGTGGCCACCATTATATGATGGGAGGAAGCCGGGTAAAAAAGCTGTTTTTAAGAAACGGCTCAGTATAACTTTGGATGATATTGGGAGACATATAATAGACTGTATTTAGAACTTGTTGCAGTTAGTCTTGTGGCATTTAACACCACAATTCAAAGCATGATGAAAGCGTAAAAAACATGCCGAAAAACACGTGAGAGGAATTTACATTTATCTCTTGTTTTATTTTTGTTTTGTTTATTTTTGTTATTTTTGGTTTTTGTGGGTTTTTTTGCTTGTTTGTTTTTTGTGCTTTGTTTTTTTGGTTTTTTTTCGTAATGATGTATGACCTCATTTAAATCCATGAACAGCAGATCTGTATTTTTCATTCTTTGTATTTCCTCACTTGCTCTTAGTATATAGTGTTGGAGACCAAGTGTTGTCACTAACTGGTGGCTGGTGTCCATCGTATGGCCATGCACGGACTGAGAACAACACGTCTTCACAGAACTGACCCGTCTGCGATGACACGCTTTCGTGATATATCCCGCTATATTGGAGAAAAAGACCGGGGGGCATTGTACAAGGACTTGCGAATGCAATCCAATAACATAAACACACACTAAGTATTCACCGGTTTGCCAAATTTCTCTTGATAGTCGAATTTATCCTGTAGAAAATAGCATACACGGTTTGCTTCGTTCCAGGCGACATGCACATCAGCCGAGAAGGGTTCCAGAGTGCTCCGTGGGACTTTGTGAAGGGTAAGAAATGTTTTTATATGGTACTGATAGCCATATGAGGCTGTAGTGCAAAAAATGAATGTCTATAAACTCACCTAATTAAAGATCAAAACCCTTATGGAGAGAAGAAAAAGCACAGTGAAAACAGCAGCAATTTTGAAAAGGTACACTGAATTGGAAAATCATATTAATCCAGTTAAATGAAATCATTGGAATTGATTTATTTGGCTGCTTTTGTTCTCAATGTGTTGAATAAAATGTATACGACGATGGCCCTTTCCTTTCAAATAAATTAAACGTGTGTTAAGGTATGATCGACGACTGATAAACGAATGTCGGATTTGTCGCCAAGATTCAGGTCTTTTTGATTCAGCAGTTTGATGCTGTCCAAAATGTCTGCCGTACGATAGTGTCTTTGTACAAAATAATTGTATACCGTTTTTTGTAAGACACAAAGTTCCTCAGTTACTTCCCTAAGGCCTGTGGTTTTCTCCGAAATCTGTGGGATTGATAAAGAATTGGGTGTTCTTTACCTTTCGTTGTTTACAAACATCTTTTTTATCGGAAATGACCTCATATCATCTTCCACATGAGGTAAAGATCACCCAGTATTTTTATCACTCCAGCAGTGTATTTCATAAAAACTCACCAGCGCGATAATGAAATATATCTCAGAAATACGCATAGAAAGCATCATTCTGCGTGAGTGAAGTCTGGAGGCCTCGATAGTTAAAGCCCTGGCTGGACTTGACCACAGAGGTTGCGTGCTCGAATCCGGCTCTCGCCTTTACGGCTGCGGCTTTAAATCCAGACGTTCGTCAGGTACCTGACAAAGATCGGTGGTTTACTCTTACTTTGCCGACATTATAGTTAAACTGCTCTCTGCAAAAGCAGTTGAAGTCACGTGACATTTATAAAGCGAGCATGCGTAATAGACCCATCCTGGTTCCAGCGCTTCATAACCACGGCGAATGTAATAGCAAAGCCCTGGGGCCAGAATGACAATGTGCACCTTAACGACGACTCTCAAGAAAAAGACTTTAAAACGAAATTACTCGCCTTGTGGAGACACCAGACCTTATACTCATACCAGGCCGACCAGCCCTGTTACCTCTCAATGTTAAGCACCAAACTGGGTAGCAACAAATATTATTTTTAAAGTCTTTGGTATGGCCCCATCCAGGCTTGCACCTGGATCTCCCGACCTCGAGGCGGTCCACTGCATGAGAAGAGTGAAAATCCTGTATCGGCTTTCTGTGGCAGTTTAAATAATGTCCGAATCGGTTGTCCGTACAAAGACACAAATAATGTGGGTGTAGTCCACCAGTCCATTCAGACCTGACGATCGTTTTTAATTTCGTTTTGTGATTATTTATTTTGTTTTATGCCGCACTCAAGAATATTTCCCTTATACGACGGCGACCAGCAATATGATTGGATGAAACCGGGCAGAGCCCGGAGGAAACCAACCACCATCCGCACGTTGTTGGCTGACCAGACCATGAACGACAGGAGAGGAAGCCAGTGGGACTGTTTTAAGAACATAGTCCATCTTACAATACAAATATCTGACTGCATTGTAATCAGTGAATTACACTGTAAAAAAAAAATCCTTTTTTTTTCACACATTGTTTTAATATTTTTTTCCATTATCGTGTTGTTTAAGTCCAACTTATGCTGGATTCCTCTCCGGTCGTACGTGGGAAGCTCTGCCAGCAACCTGCAGATGGGGCTCGTTCCCCCCGGGGCTCTGCCTGGTTTCCTCCCACCATAATGCTGGCCACCGTCGTATAAGTGAAATATTCTTGAGTATGGCGTAATACGCCAATGAAATAATTAAATAAAATATTATGGTGTTTACTTCGATTTAATGTTTAATTCCCACATTAAAACTTGTAATCACGTTCGACATCAGTAGAGGACTAATAAATAAAAAAAATTACAAATGTAAGGTACGATACTGATACAGTTGAAATATAAGAGTCTTTAGTTTTGACCAGTTTACATTCCATCATTTCTGATAACAAGGGCCAAAAGTTATGTTTAAAATTGTTTAAAGTAAATTTCTGACATCAACGTGTGTACAGTTAGAAAATGCTAATGAGTCTTATGGGCAACGGCATCGGGAGACCCGAGATCAAACCCGGGTGGGGTCATACCAAGGACTTCAAAAATGGCACTTATCCCTGTCTCGCTTGGTGGTCAGTCGTGTCAGTACTGAGAGGCTTGAGGTAAGCAAACAGGTCGGTTTGGTGTCAGTGTAATGTAATTGGGTGGGATGTTATATCTGGTGTCATCGGCATGATGTTTCAGTGGCGCCAGCACGTTGGCGGTGTGGACTCGCCCAGCCACAAGAAGACACAGTATGTGTACATTCTAAAGGCTCGTCGTCGTCATATTACCGAAAGCTTGTTAGGTACATGCATACTTATATACAAGCTAACCCGACATGAAATATCTAAGTATGCCACTGGCATGTATACATTGATGTAGCAAAGCGTATAACTAAAACTGTATACCCCTGTCTGTATCCAGTATGGCCTGTTTACTTTTCAAGACATACTTCAATCTCTGTGTGTGTGTCTTTTGTTTTAATAACAGACAATGATTCCTCATGTTGGCCTCCGGTGAATTGTGACGCTTTAGCTATATAAATTCATGTGTAACTACATAGAATATGAATTGTGTATATTAAAACTGCTACATGAGGCTACTCAAGTGGTAATTACCTGTCATCATCTATGAGACCAGTATATAATATATATAGAGAGAGAGAGAGCACATCTACTGCCAGTGTAAAAGGTAGGGCTTCAGGGCCGGGATAGGTATGAATTAATGCACCAGTCATAACTTCTGGAAAAGAGCCGGCGGCTGAAGGTTTGAGATAAAGCCGGCTCATAATGTTAACATACACCCTGATTAAAATCCTAGTAACTGATAACATTCGCGAATTACGCATAAAAGAACAAATTGTTAAGTGGTGCGTGGGCTGTATTTGCTACAAGTAAGTTATTTGAAGGCTGTGAGGTTGTTCGGTTCTGAAGGCATCACAACGGTACATTGTCTACCAGAATGACAGCGTTATACGCCTGTATCCTGCTTCTGGCACTAATATCTCCCGCTGTGTTGGTTGAATTGCTGGATAACCCCGATTTTGAGGGCCCAACATTGGGTAAATGGTTCTCTGTTGGAAAGGATGTGAAGCTGGCCACCGTGCGCGACGCCGTATCAGGTCTGAAATCCCTGAAGGTTACACAAAGGTAAGACTTCGTAGATCCGGTGGCTCAGATTTGTAGGAATCTAATGTAGTGTCTGTCTTAAGTCAGATTATGCACTTAAGAGATTAGAAAAACTTACCAACAATACATATATATGCTGTACATTAATCAAAATTATAAGTTAAATACTTTTACACAGTGCTGCCATTTAAAGTTGTATTGCCTATTTTGTACCCTTGCTCCAGATGTTGTAGTAATATAGTGACCTAAATATAGGCTTGAATATTTGAGTTTAACGTAAGGTTACAACTATCGTAGAGGAAAATGATAAACAAATGGCTTGTTCAACTCTCAGAGAGCGATAGACCTTACACAAGATCAAACAAAGAAACACGAAGACGCTAGACGAAGTTCAGTATACATATTTGAACAAAATAGAGAAATACTACAACTGACAATACTATACAAAACAATACAGATAATTACAAAAATATATAGTTTCTTACTGGTAACAGCGTCCAAATCCGGATGGATTATTCCGGCTTCCAAAGGCAAGTCAGTCCACGTAAATATAGAAACCACATCCCAGGGGAATTCTCAAGTCGAAGGATGACAGTACTGTATGTGATAAACAGCAGTGGGCACGGTACACCGACGACGTTATATATATATTCCACTTCGCGGAAAGGTGTAACTTTCCCGGTCGGACAGGTTGACAATATCGTCCGTGACGCGAAGGTGGCGATGTTTGTTTCACTCCTCGGAAATATACACAACGTAACTTTCAGGATAAACTGAGATGAAATCTAAATAATTGCACAAAGAGACAATGAGCGATACAAGCTCCAAAAGAACGTCACAGAAAAATAGAAAGTAGCGAAACACAAGCTCACAAAGTGCTACGTACAGAAAATTGAGCACGGATTGACGAATATCGAGTGGCGTGAAAGCCGATATCCCCAAATACCACAAAATCCTTCTAAGTGCGGGAGAGTAAATGTACTCTTAAGAGGACATAATGAAAATGACTACATTTACATTAATATTGATCAACTATTGAGTCGGGTGGGTTGATTATTTCTGCCTACTGGATCAACCGTTAGCCAGCCAAGCCAAGAAAAAGTCCCTAAAAATTGGTTTGATGGCATCTCTATGTTACAAGTAAACTAACTACCCAGATCTTCTCATAAGGTACCCAGGTTGATCACACGTATGGATGTCAAGTTTGTAAGCCATCACATTCGGTAAAAAATGACGTCATTCAAATCGACCGCAATGTGGTGATACTACACTATGTAAAGTAAAGCAATAATCATCAGATTTTGTAATTTTGAGTGACAATGGACATGTTTGCTCTGCACGTATGATCATATTTGGTTAAGACGTGCAATCAGACAGTTAGAACTTAATTGAACATTTGTGTTTCAAAATGGCTGCCATAAGGCTTCAGTAGTACATGTAGTATTATGTAGGAGCCTCTTTCATTGTACAAACATGTAATAATTGGTGTCCTTAATTTGGTATCATTTGTGAACATTACAATGGAGTCAGTAGGCTTGACACATTCATCTTTAGAAATTTACGTTTAATAAAGCTGAATATTGGGTGTGTTATTTGCGAGAGTAAATGAACCTTTCAATGCTAGTAGATTTACTAGCGACAAAGAGCAACAGGTTAAAAGCCCAATTACATGGGTAGATCATTTTCTTCAGTGACTTCCAGTATAATAAAATAAATGCAACTGTAGCTATTTACATTTAATAATAGGTAGCTGTGTTACAGGAACCATAACACGGCCCACATGGAGGGATGTACATCTGCCTCGACTTGAGGCATTTGCATGAAGCACTCTGTCACTGTTTTGGAACCGCTTTTTCTAAAAAATCTGGTGGCGGTGCAAGATTACTCCAGTTCCCCTTTAGTTTCTCATCATCCACCTGGGAATAACTATAGTAACTCTCCATTCTTTAGCGGCCATGCTAATTTGCTCGTGCCAAGTGCATGTTCTGTGCGTGCGAGGTTTGGGGTTTTTTTGTGTTTAATTTTTCAACAAAGATCAAATTTAGCGTACTTTACACTAAATTTGGTATCCGGGGTCTGGAACAAAGTGACAACTAATTTCAACAAACACGAGAAGTTCCACCCATTATCCACACAAGGCTTTGTTCGAAAATGTACAACAGGAGAAGGCAGACAACATATGCCTCTGAAGTGGACTAAGACTTTCTTTTCCGCACTTGATACCTTCTAGTCCTTGAAGAATAATCCGTGCTAAGACTGATCAGAATGCCTCTTCCTGTTTATGAGGCTTTCTTATTGGAGGCAGAATCTCGACCGAATATGAACTTCATCATAAAGGCACATCAGGTCACCTGACAGGAATGAAAGACGATCATCTTTAGGCCACATCTGCTCGGGTGCCACCACAATGTAACTTAACACAAATACTCTGGTGAATGTGTCTGCTTTATCCCTAAAGTATCTACAACAAATAGGTATTCCTAAACTCTGAATCTTTCTTTGAATCAGGACATAAACATGTACAACAATACTCTCAATATTAGACAGACTTGACATTGTTCCAAGATTGTTTACCTGGATGTCGGCAGTGGTGTCATCTGCCTCTTGCTACCATTTCCGCACACACGAACACCAAAGCATCTCTCGCATTAACCGTTTAATCCCTTGTAACTATCAATGGGAGTCCATCCATTCTGGATAATATGGATTTATCAACATAGAAGCATCTGATACGACAAACGTTTCTCTCCAAGGGCAGCAAATGTGTCACGAGCTGAGCCATGTTGCTTCATGTGTTTATAGACACTCCAACATAGTAACGTCTAACCAAGTTCTTTGAGCTGTAACTTCCAATTTTCGTCTGTGAGTGTCCCGAGAATATCTGCGAGTTTCATGTATGCCCACCCGTTATAGTAATTTGTATCTTCTTTGAGCGGGGCATCTAAATGTGAAGATAGTTCTTGAATTTGAGGTGTTGTATATCAGTAGATTGGTCGTTATCAGTTCTTTGGTTCCACAGTCCAAAGGTTCGTCTCCTGCGTCCAGTATTGACTAACTGCTTATGGCTACGGCGCTTTGGGATTTCACACAAAAAACTGATTTGTATATTCCTATACAAATAATCCCATTGATAAATCCTTAGGGTTTTTATCTGTAAACCCTGAGTCAGAGAAATTGTCTGGGAGCACATTGTTGCGTAAAAAGTATTCTAACGTCTCCTCCAGCACATCTACTTGGTCAAATGACGCCAAAGTAACATAGGGTCCATTCCAACCATGGAAATGCGGCCACATTCCTCGTATATGTAATTAGGAGAATGTTGATGCCAGATATCGTGTCGGTTTATCTTTGCTATTCTGTGTAAGATATCTTTTTTCGTTGCCCCTTCATTTGAAATTTCTTCTGGATTGTCACAAAAAAAACCCAGTTTATATAGTCAGTGGAGTGTTGTATGAGAAAATAAACACTGTCAAATAGGGGATTAAATGGTACCTTTGACTGGTATTTTGTTTTTTCGATTTCTGATACTTTTATGGCCAATGTCAGACTGACAGTAACTGGTGATGTTATATATGACCCATAGACCCTGGCGAGTTAGTTTGTTTGTACTAGAGAGACGTCATCAAACGACAACATAGTCTGTGTTGGCTGGCTAACTACAAGGCAGAAAACGTAGCTATAGTCGCAGTGTCTGACTTGATAAAATGAAGATGGGTGACACCTTCCTTATTTTATTTATTTATTTATCTATATATTTATTTATTTATTTATTTGATTGGTGTCTTCCCCCCTTCTCAAGAATATTTCACTTATGCGACGGTGGTAGGTGTTGTGTTAGGAAGAATCCGAGAGAATCCAGGGGAAAGCCAAGACCATCCGCATGTTGGTGGCGCACCTTACCACGTACGACTACCTTATTTTATGACAAGCTGATTTGTGGAACTGTTGAATATTTGATTTGATTGAGGTAAAACTCGCTGCAAAGCGAGTTCATAATCATGGGGGAATTCCATCATAATGTTGCATGATAGACATGGCCTATGAAATCCACACAAGTCATTTTTTAACCCGTCGGGAAGCCTGAATAAGGAAGCACTGACAGAGAAACCGCATAAACTCGTATAAAATAGCCTTGGAAAAGGTCTGCAACTGCAACAGGTCTACATTATATATTAAAGTCTACACCAATCTACGATCTCCAAACGCTGTCGTGTTTCCTCTCAATCGCTTTCCACTTCGTCACTGCTTTCATTAGACATCTTCAATACTTCTCGGTTCGAACTGGTATAGGCTCGCAATAATCCATCCTTATGCGCTTTAATATCATCGATGTACGACTTATCAAAACTTGATTAGCTGACGTCAGCTAGTTTGATTTCGTTGTTTACACTTTTTTGTACTGGAGATAGGAAATCATGAGCGAGGCACATTTACTACCTTTTTTTCAAAAGAGCTCTGGTATAATGAAAGCAATATGGTTGCCCTCGCTAATCAACTTACCCGAACAGTCTGTTAGCCATTATTTCGTTAGCGTAATTTTTATAAAAGTATTGAATGATGTTGTTGCTAAAGGACACCAGGTCTTTGAAAATGTGAACACTTCATCCTTTTATTTTCTTCTCCTTTAAAGGCTGAAATTTTGTTTATGTAATTTGATCTAGGTTTTAATGCCGTACTAGCAAATATATCTCTGTAGTATTTATTTAAAAACATTTCTGGCAAAAAAAGTATCTTCAGTGATATCAGCAAATCTGTTTTCTTCACACGATTGCTCAGTGCAAATCATACCATACTTCAATCCATTTCAACTTACTCTTCAGAAACATGCCTTGGAATGGCCCGCGTCAGGTTGTGGAGTTACAGTCTGAGACGAGTTATGAAGTCAGCGGGTATGTAAAGATTCTGAACGATAGAGCCGGGAAGTTATTCCAGCGTGTCGACATATCACTCTCGTACGAGGAGAGTAACGGTTAGTCTCACGTTTTCTGTTATTTCTGTTAAGCTATATATTGTAACGAAATTATATTGAGTCTTCATTTTTCAACATATAATATGAAATAGGCAAAGCCTAAGGGAGAACGCAGTATAGATGACTTGAGCTGGCCCAATAACTGAAAACAGCCGACCGATACGATTGCTGGCGCTTACTCTTATAATACAGATACCTTCTTTACTTTAACTTGTTATTTTTCTCATGTATTTAATTAGTGTTTCACAAGTATATTTCACTTCTACGGCTGCACCCAGCATAATGGCAGCAGAACATCGGGCAGAAACCGGGGGAAACCCTCGGCCATCCGCAGGTTGCTGGCAGACTTTCTTAATTATGCCCGAAGTGGAAAACCAGCTTGTCCTGGACATGAAGTCACAGCTACTGCACTGGTGAGAGGCTCTTCATTCATTGTGCTATGCTAGCATGCCATAACGTATAAGCCTTTCTAGAACTTGTCATTCGCCTACATGTGTATAGCTAAATTGTCCCCTTCTTCATTCAACATCTCCTTCTGACATTCAACAAGTTAATGTCAGAATGTCAATTACGAGTGTACATCGAGAAGCAGACACTCCAGCTTGTGGAAACTGTGAACTTATTTCATACAAGTGTGTGTGATCAGCTTGAAGTGCTTGTGAATCTATACAGGATAGGGTTTAGTTCTTTGTGAACGAGAAGGCAGGGCAGAGTCGATGCTAGCCACCCATGTCAAAGGGCCCAGTGACTCGATTTTAGTCTCAGTTTTATTATTATTACCTAGTTACCACTACTGTATGAGCAAGGATTTTTTACTCTGACATAACTTACAAACATCTTTGATTCATTTTTTTAATGACTAAATTGAGACAACCCAAGCAAGGATATGCAGTATCACCTGAAATATGACAAAAATTTGGGGATATGGCTTTTACAGAAGCATCACAATGGAACATCAGTTTTAGACAATCTCAAAAAGGGCCACCTGCTACTAGATGGGACATCGTTCCATGGTGCATGGTGCAGTAGTAAGAAGTAAATTCTGTCAATCAGAAATATAGAGAACAGTAAGTTTGATCTAAAATACAACTACAATACAACGTGTTTTTGATAATATGAAGTGAGGTGATTCATGTATTTGTGTTATTAGAAGACAAAAGTAAGGTTCCAATATATATATATATATATATATATATATATATATATATATTGTACATAAGTTTCAAATGTAATAAATGTGCATGGATCTTATACGGTTCATACGTACCGTCAGTGTATCCAAAATATGTGTGTGGTGTCCACATTGTCAGTTCGATTTGACGACCCACACACTGAGTTTCACCATATGGTAAACTTTTATTGTGAGAATAGGCACAATATACACATATAGAGAGATTATCATAACATGTGTCAACACACACTTTTGTGATAATCCATTCATCATATACCTTTATTTTCCTGTACAAACTGGTCAAAAGGCTCACGGTTTTTCCGTAAGTGCTTTTCCTTTCCTGACTTGCCACAACTAGGGAACCTGCGAGACGAAATGTAGTTCTTCTATAAATTTAGGTCGGTTAGCGCGCTAACGCAGCACAATGACCCAAAGCCTCCCACCAATGCGGTCACTGTGAGTTTAAGTCCAGCTCACGCAGGTTCCTCTCCGGTCGTACGTGGGAAGGTCTGCCAACAACCTGCGGATGGTCGTGGGTTTTCGCCGAGCTCTGCCCGATTTCCTTCCACCATAATGCTGGCTCGCCGTCGTATAAGTGAAATATTCTTTCGTATGGCGTAAAACACCAAGCAAATCAATAAATAAGTCTATAAATGAGCAAAGTTCCTTCAGCTCGAATATGATTATGTTGTACAAATTTCTATTTCATTACTTCCAAATGGAAACTACTTAAATCGAACCAATATAGTAAACATCACGAGCTTAAACTATCATAAGGCAGTCACTTCACGGATCATGCCATCAAAGTCTCAGCGCGTGGTAGTTTAAACCAGAGTTTGTTCAAAAGGAACGACTGAATGATGATGACTGACAGGAAGTTTGGCTCTACAACAGTGATGCTCAGTCTACATGTACTGATATGTTCCTCCTGTGGCCATGCAATCGTGTCTGTCCGAAGTGACATCCAGCCAGTTGCTGTTTACATTCGGTGAATGGGAAGACGCAAGACGATAGGTTCATGAAAAGGGAAAATTTTTGTTATTAATTTCACGATGACCTTCTGTGCAACGAGGTCAGATAGCTGATTGGATTTATCATCATGTCCTGTGACCGAACATTCAGGCTGGTGACCGTGCGTATATGTTTAAGGATTTTCACCAAGAAGGTCAGTCATACTTTCACTGAACATTGAGCACTGAACTTCAATTTAAAAACCCGCACAGCCGCTGCGTGCTCCATATTTGACTGAAGCCCAAAAGGTTTCAAGAGCTGCGATCAAACTGTGGACAGTTTTGCTCCTGAAAGTTAAATAATCGCCCCGTCCACCTACCCCTCGCGGCATCCCAACCATTAGGCTTTGTAGAGTGTGTTCGTCGTTTTTTATGTTACAACTTGATGCTGTTTTTATAATAACTCGACGCTAAAGCCCGATGCTAGTTCAGAGGTTTACTCAGTAGAGGGCGCTTTGATTGTAAACATTGAAGGGAGTCCATGTTTTCAGAGGTTGCATATACGAACCACCCTATACGGAAAAAGATAGGATGCCTCTGTATCATGTCGGTAACAGCCATAGGTATGTGATAAATGTGTTTACCAGTCAATCGTATAAAATAATTGCCCAGAAAAGTCCAGTCTTTTATTCACGATACAATTCGTAAAACTACACTTGTTTCAAATCCAACTTTTTATATATATTACCAATGGAGATATTAGCAAAGGTGTTTTTGAAAAAAGGAAAATGGTCTCATATAGAAATAAATGTTGTTTCATTTGGCCTATTTCCTCGGCTAGACCTGTCGTACAGCTTCCTCTGCATACCAGGGAAGCCATCGCGTCATTTTTCAGACGATCTGTCACTGTGAGCAGGTTGGTATTCTATTTTAGTTTTGCAAGGGGTCCTTTCTTAATTTGCCAAAGCACTATGATTTATTTTCTCCCTTAAGAGAAGACATATCTCTTAAAGATGAAATCTACTTATTCATTTATTTGAAATCAACATGTATGCATAACGTAAATGAAATTTCACCTAATATTTAGCTCAATGCACAGTTAACCCCAAAGACTTGCTTTCCTTCTGATTACGAATATGCTACTTTAGAATAATATGTACTTTTGATCAGTAAAAGGAAAGAAAGAAACTGACTTTGACTGTTTTTGCCGGTTTATTCTAACTTCATTCCACCAATAAATGACTCGATCCATTGCATTAAAGAGACATGATCCCCAAAAATTTGGATTTTTGAACAAATTCAGACTGCGCACGAAGTTTTGAAGTTCGTTCATTAACTAAAAAATAAAAAAATTCCCTGTGTATGTAGCTTGTACGAGCCCGGACAAGTTCTGTCCTTATTCGAATTCAACACAAAACGGGAGGGGCATGTTCGACGTTTAACACCGCTACAGCAACAACAGCATTTGCACCAACCTATCAAGCAGTGCAGTTTTGTGACAACTGACCACCAATTACAAATCTAGACTTGCATGTCGACCTGCTGAGCTCTCTGTTACGCCTATTTTTGGCTAATCTTGTTACGAGAGTTATGTTTGGTCATTGCATGAGAATTAGAAGACCGCACGATGTAGCAGATGCACGGTAGACCTGTATAAGTCTGACATACTGGTATAGCCAGACCGACTGGTAACGTCACAGACAGCAGTGTAAACATCTATCGCGACAATGTGCGAGCCCTGTCCTTCTACGCGTGTCATCAGCCACGTTCGTTTACATATTAAGTTTACAGATCGAAGTGCGCATGCTCCAGGTCCACCAGGTTAATCTTCACTTAACGTGCAATGCTGGGGTGGTGTTACGCATCTCGTCTTTATTGGATCTGTTGGAGCATGGCTTTCACGCCATTCCACATTCGTCATTTTATTCTCCATTTTTCTCTCCGCTTGTGTTTCGCCACTTGCTACTTTGCTTGAGACATTATTTTGGATCTTGTATCGCCCATTGTCTCTTTGTGAAATTACCTACATTTCACCCTAGTTTAACGTGAAAGTGATTTTGTGTATACTTCCGAGAAATGAAACATAGATCGCCACCTCGTCATCACGGACGCTTTTGTCAAACCGTGCGCCCTGTAAAGTTACACCTTCACAGTCAATTGAATATAAACCGTCATCGGCGTGCGGTGCCCACTACTGCTTGTCACATATAGGACTGTCATACTTCGAATCGAGAATTTTCTAAAACCCTGGATTCCATATTTACGGGGATTGGCTCGCCTTTGGAAGCCTAAATATTCCATCAAGATTTGAACGCTGTCACCAGTAAGAAATTACATATCTTTGAAATTATTTGTATTCTTTGGTGTATTACTGTCAGTTGCACGATTTGATTATTTTGTTGAAATACATGCATTGAACTTGTTCAAGCATCTTCGTGTGTCTTTGTGTGATCTTGTGTTAGGTCTATCGCTGTTTGAGAGTTGAACAAGCCATTTGTTTATCATTTTTCCTCTCCGATAGTGGTACCCTAACAGGGGGATTAACAAAAAACTTTTAACTTTCACTCCTTGAGAAAAATACCTAATGCTCATGTCATTCTGTAACAACTCTAAAATACCTAATATTTTGGCGACCATGTCCCTTTAAATAATGTAATTTACTCTCAGTTTTACATCTGGGGTATTGAATTGGTAAAATAAGTCATTCTTGTTTGTTGATCCTTTCACGGGACCAAACAGTAAATAAATAAACAGCGCAAACAATGTATCCGTATATTATGCGATAAAAAATATCATGACACGAGCAAGAATGACGTTTACATCGGGCAGTTTGCAAAATGATCTCTGCAGCCGGTCGGCTGTCTTTTACAATTTCATATGTTCCTTTCAATTCTCGCGGATGAGAGCGGAGTCTGACTTTTACATCTTGGGCAACTAAAGCTCACACGCGGTAAGCGGTCCTGGAAGCTAATGCGGACAACTGATCAAAAAATGCACTTGTATAACAAATTTAACACATAGCCACTCTATATATGAAGCATTACAGCGCCATCTACGTTGTCAAAATTCCTTCTGTTTGCAGTTTATGCCTTGCCCTTTTCTACGTTCAAACACAAACACAGGTAAATGACAATACTTTCAAAGCTTAGGGCGAACTATATATTGAAAACGAACGACAATGAAAACTATTTTACTAACTTACAATATTTTGTCCTTGTCCCCTATCTCGGTGATTATAAATATTCTGTTACGTCACAACCGAAGGCGTGTATAGCTGGTCTTCCAATCTTTTCGAGTATGTAGGGTTCTTGGGTGTTGAAATGACCCTACTTGATACATTACATATTTAGCTTGTCCAATAATGTACAATCAAATTTGTATTGCAGATATTCTCAACAACCTATCCATCTCCCCAATCAGTGCCATCATGTGGAACAATCCTTCAGACCACTGACAGTTGGAAGGTAGCATGTTTTTTAACCCCATGAGGTGTTCCTGTTAGTGTGAAATTGATTGTAGCTCAACGCGTACAATGTTAAACTGTATCGGTTGCTTTGAATGGACTTTTATAGAAGACTATGACAGCGTTGTTGAAGCAGCCTCGCATTGTTTCTTTCTGTTATGGTAACCGCGTAAATCTTCAGCATTTTCATCATCTCTTTCGATATCCTCGCTGTTCGTCCTTCACCTTGACCCGTCCAGTTCGCGACCTTGATCTCTGTACTGGCCGCATCCACGCACGCGCTGACCTCGGAAGTAAAAGTCTTACATTCTGAAATCTTTGTGTTTCACATTGAGACTGGTACAAATGGCATATACACGTATGAACACACGCGTTCGCTATTAATGATATGATCCTCCATCATATACATGTATGCATCTATTGTCCCCTGTTAATGTGTGACTGTTGAAGGCTGTATCGGGCTGGTATATTTGAATCTGCAAATTCAGTTTCATTGAAATTATTATTTGGTGGATTGGTGAAACAGGTCTGAGATTTTCTAGTGTCAGCCTATAAAATTCGTCTCTGTGCGGCTCGAAAACTATAAAAGGCGCTGACAACCGCATCTCTGTTAGATGGTGGCTCGGAGGGGCGGTGATGCAAGTCTAGCAAGCTTAGATGCACGTTTCCACTCTTATGCACTGAAGATAGGAAATTCAGAACTGGCTTGATTTATGGACTGACATTTACTTAAAGAAGTATCGGATCAGAAATCCAGACTGGCCTGATATCTGGACTGAGATTCGCTTTAATAAGTGATCGAATCAGAAACCCCACCTGGCCTGATGATTGTACTGAGATACTCTTTTAGAAGTGTTTGGTTCACATATACAAAACTGGCTTGGCACTTATGGGCTGAAATTCACCTTAACAAGTGACATGTTCAGGAGTCCAAACTGGCTTGGCATTTGTATCTAGCAAATGACCATTGCCTTAGCCATTCGATTGTGAGGCTAGAACAGGAAATCCAAGCTGGCTTGGCCTGTGGACTGAAATTCACTTTAGGGTCAGGAAATCCAACGCTAGCCTGGCTCTATGAATCATTCAGTTTGGAGTTTCAAGTTTAGTTGTGGAAAATGATTGACAGTGGATCCAAAACTGAACTGTGGCTAGGGTTCATGACCGGTAGCTGGTCATGAACCAAGAGACGTTGGATTGTTTACAGACAAGATACAAAAACTATCTTTGCTGACCACTGGTTTTGACTGATCTTTGATGCTATGATAGACTCAGAGACAACTATAGGCTGCAAACACTTTAGGGTTACGGAATTTAACTTTTACAAAGATTTCATAACACTGAAATTAAACTGTTGAGCATTTGTTGTGTCAAAACCAAAGGTCCATTTTAATGTTTATATGGGTATGGTTGGAGTTTCATGTTAGAATAAAGATACAATGAAATTTCCATTTCAGTTTCAGTGTGAACCTTACGTCTTAACAATACGATTACTCCGAGGATATAACCCACATAATACAGGTGTCTGCACCTAGTGGAAGATCTTGAGTCGTCGATGAGTGCAATCATACCGCTCGGATTACAAGAACTGTCAAGATCATAACAAGATTCAGAGATTCTTTATAGTTTCTCTGACATATGGTATCTACTACTTTGTAAGATCAATTACAGCTTCTCTCGAGACAGCTGCTGTATGTACTGGAGGATTTAATGATTCATGATTTCCCAAACATTCGAGTAATGGAAAAATCCGCTACAATTATAGATTACCGGCTATTAGATCACAAAAATGTATTTTCATTTAATAGAATATACAATTTCCACCTCCTGCCGGGATTCGACTTTTTCAAAAGAAAAAAAAGCCTATGGGTGTGCTTGCACTGTTAAATGCTGGGGTCTCCGAGATCTAATCTGTATTGCGTTTTTTCTAACATTTGCATACTTTAATACATCGACAAGTAAGGTCGTCCTGCTTGAGCAATTTTAATCATAACCAAAAAGCGGTGATAACCAAAGCCATTTATTTTGATCTTTCCCTAAGGCAGATATGTGGTAAAAAGTTAATTAAGCACTGTAATACTAATTATGTACAAGGCGGTGCGTGTAACTAGATATGCCTGGGGAGGAAGTGAGTCTGTAACCCCGAATAATACTCGATCTCAAGCAATGTTATTTCCCTCCATCAACACAGGCCCGTTGTGTCTTCGTCTTCTTTAAGAATTACATAGCTTATATTTCCATTAGTTTGTTTTTGACACCAAGAGCTCATTACTTCAAAACCAAGAGCTCAAAACCATGCCACTGGTTTTGGAATCATTATGACGTCACTCCAGGAAGCGAAGTGTTCGCACGGAAAACAGGCTTATGGAGTTCAACATTATGCATCAGAAAAAGCGACTGCCATACACGTGACCAACGAGGCCCCGAGTTCAAACCCACCTCTCGCTGTTTGAACCGCGGGTAGGTGAGTTTGTCCAGTACCTAGCAATCGTCGATGGTTTACCCCAGGCGTTCCGCTTTCGTCCGCCCATACACCCGACAGGCTTTTTTAAAAAGTCAAGTATCCATGAGAACTGCGTTAAACACCTATCAAAGAAATATATAAATAAATATGAACAGTGTCGTTCAGGAGTTGTGTACACACTAAATGTTTAACTTATAAACACTGTCATGCTTCAGATATTTATTTATTTATTTATTTATTGATTTGTTTTTTTTTTCATTTGATTGGTTCCATTTGGAACTAATGAAATAGAAATTTGTAGAACCTAATCATATTCGAGATGAAGAAACTTTGCTCATTTATAGATTTATTTATTTATTCATTTCATTGGTGTTTCATGCCGTACTCAAGAGCATTTCACTTATACGACGGCAGCCAGCATTATGGAAGGAGGAAACTTGAGAGAGCCCGGGGGAAACTTACAACCATCCGCGGGTTGCTGGCAGACCTTCCCAGGTACGGCCGGAGAGGAAGCCAGCATGAGCTGGACTTGAACTCACAGCGACCGCATTGGTGGGAGGCACATGGGTCATTACGATGCGCTGGCGCGCTTTCTCCCTTGGTTATTGAGGCCCTCTCTTTCAGATATTAAACACTTGGAGATTACAGCATTATAGTATGGGCCCATATAAATGTTTTAGACACTTGTGTTTAACACTTAAATATATGTGTATGTTTATGAAACACGCTTGTCTGAAGTTGAATCGCCCAACCCCGTTGGGCGTTCATCATTTTACAGTGTATTTTTTCAGGGCCGACCACGTATACCAATGTAGCAACTCAGAGCCGAGTTACAGCCGGGGACGGCTGGGTGTGCCTGAAGGGGACATTTCGGACACCAGCTCGATGTAAGTCACTCAAAGAAAAACAGGAAAACTGGCTCAGTACTGTATTTATGAATAACGCCTTCGTAGAAATAGATTGTTGCCGGTGAATTATTATTTAGTTTTATTCTCTTTGAGGGTATTCAGTCTTGGAATGGCTTTATGTGTTTGAAGTCTCAAATGGGTTTAAATTATTGGTACATTTGCTTGGAGCAAATCTTTCATCTTACAAGAATTTGAAATACTTTTCATTGCCTTGCTCAAGAAAAAAGCATTTACTGTTTGTATACCATTAGGTTTCTGTTGATTTGGTTTTAGACGCTGATAAATGAAATTAGAGATGTTTTTGGCAACATGGAGCAGGCTGTGATTAAAGGGGCTTGCCCTTCAGTGACTATGACACATGGTGCATATGCAGGTTTACATCTGGATATCTACACGGAGTTGTAGATTCCTGCATTTTCACTTTCACTTTCATTGATTGGTGACAATATGTAAGCCGTCGATTACGCTCATATATGACCATCTAAGCAGTCTAACGTTCATTGTTTTCCACCAGCATGATGAGCATATCTGCTCCTAACAAGTAGAAAAGTTGGCCGCTAACTTGCCAAAAATTGATAGTTTACGCTGCTCACTGCGCTGTCGTACATCCATACAACCGGCGACCATCGTATAAGTGACGGATTCGTGAGTAACCAGGATCATATGAAATATCTGACAGAATGTTGCGTACTTGTGGGACTTGGAAAAGTCTGCAAGCAACCTGTGAATGGTCGTGGGTTTTCCCCCGGCTCTGCCCGGTTTCCTCCCACCATAATGCTGGCCGCCGTCGTATAAGTGAAATATTCTTCAGTACGGTGTAAAACACCAATCAAATAAATGAATAAATCGTACTTACAGAATGCCGCAGATAATTCCTTTACTTGGAGTGATTTTTTTAAATGGCGTCGTTGTAGGCCTGTAGATATCAACGTGCCCTGTATCACCTGTCCTGTATCACTGCTTCCATGGTGGTACCTATCTATTTATCCAGTTTCTTTTCATCCTGTCTCTCTGCAGCGTTTGTGAGAACCACTTTGTATGTACAAAGCCCCGACCCTGGCATTGACTTCCAAGTTGACGCCATGTCGCTGAAAAAGCTGGCTCCATACTGGCGGATAGAGGCCGACGCTCGTATTGAAAAGTACCGTAAAAGTGATGTCACCTTGAGGTACTGTAGATTCTATGTTTTTTCATTTGTGTTCAATCAATCAATATCTTGTGTCTTCCGAAATTTTGTCTTTCAATTACATTGCACGCAATCCGTGAAAATCTCTTTGAAGAACATATGTGTGCATACAAAAGGCACCATGCAGTCCAGAGAATGGTAAAACTTGGTGTCACACAAGATATTACAGCCTTCTGTGCCCCTGTAGCGATATTGGTATCCCCATTTTAGGTGTGTATTTCTATTAAAATACATATATGTACATCAAGCCCCTTTTTGAGAACAATTTTATTTCAACTTTTAGAGTACATCTTGCCCGTGGATTTATTCCCCAGGAAATAGAATTGGAGGTAAGATATATGCTTTGAGTGTTGATTTGATTGGAGTTTTAAGAAGAAGACATAAGTATTACGTGTATGCTTATTTAAGTATTACGTGTATGCTTATTTAAGTATTACGTGTATGCTTATTTAAGTGTTACGTGTATGCTTATTTAAGAATTTTACGTATGATTATGTAAGTATTACATGTATGCTTAATTCAGTAATATGTGTGCTAACCTAACGACCTATCGTTTACAGATCTATCTTTATAAAGCTATCTCTGACTTTTTGTCTTTGATATGTTAAGATTGAAACTCGTAGACCGCTTTACGAAGCCATTATCCGCCTGAATTATGTACAAAAACTGTATTGAAACAATATTAGAATTTAGCAGTCCGATGTCGATTTCTATCTTTTTCGGCCTGACATTGGTCACATGGCACGTGCGTCCATTACCATTTTCAACATTGTCTTCGGGGCCTTGGTGGCGGTAACCCGTCAGCGTTGATTATTTTTTGTATGATCTTACCAACAATATGGCATGTGTCACACGTGAAAGAGTTCGTCAGCGTAACCCTTTTATGGACGGTGGCTTTACTCCGAGCCCTCCGATTTCCTCCACACCAAAAATTTGCCACCTTTGAATAAGTGAGTGAGGACCCTCTTTAACATCAATCATATTCAATACATTTATGTCTTCTGTGTTTGTTAATTGGCAGATCGGTCACGTGAAGCATTCGTTTCCCTTTGGTACGGTAGTCAGCGATGATCACGTTTTGAACGCGACGTTCACGCCCTACCAGGACCTTCTGTTTGGAATGTTTAATTGGTTCACGGTCGGCACATATAAATAAAAATACACAAAATATAAATTCGCACAAGGTCCCCGGGTAAGAGGTCAAACTTTTATTATTAGGGGTTATTCCTTGCCTAATGTTACTCGGGCCTAATATGCATGCTCCATAGTAAGTTCTAGCCCGCCTTGGTGATAACGATCCATGGGCAAATTGGTAGCGTCGTAATCTTGTATTACAACAGTTAAACGGGGGAACATCCAACGGACAGGAGCCGGGCAAAACCCAAGACCATCAACAGGTTCATGGGCAAATTGGTACCGTCGTAATCTTGTATTACAACAGTTAAACAGGGGAACATCCAGAGAACTACATCCATGCAGACTTTCTCTCCGGTCTTTCGTGGGAAGGTCTGAGAATAATCCTAGGTGGTCATGGGTTTCCTCCGGAGTCTGCCCGGTTTCCTCCCACCATAATGCCGGCCACAGTCGGATAAGTGAATGAGTCCTGAGTACGGCATAAAACACCAATCAATTGAACAAATATTTATTTATTTCGGCCAGCATTATGGTGGGAGAATTCCGGGCAGAGCCCGGCGGAAACCCACGAACATCCGCAGGTTGCTGACAGACCTTTCCACGTAGGGCCGGAGAGGAAACCAGCATGAGCTGGACTTGAACTCACAGCGACCGCATTGGTTTGAGGCTTCTAGGTCATTGCGCTGCGTTAGCGCGCTAACCGACTGAGTCAGGGAGGCCCCTTGAATAAATAGATACAGTAAAGTGAAGATTATACATGTATACCACTTGGGTATCGCCAGCAACACTCTATCAGGGAACACATTTGCGGGCGTAGACTATTAGTCTCTATTGAGGAAAAATTATGTTTAACGATGTGGGCCTGTACTGTTCACCTGAACCAGACCTAAGAACTCTAAGCCTATACGAGAAGCTTACTTAGAAGGCTGGCACCATTCTTTTCACCCCGTAGACACCACGGGACAAAGTCACGATCGTTTGCTAAAACGTCTGAAACTGACCGTCCAATAGTAATTCTATTGTTTCATATAGCATTGTAATATTTTCTGTGACACCGGTTTAAAGTGACATTACTTTTCAGGGCGCACCTTATCATTCACATCAAGGAACATGCAATTTTCAAGTTCACTGTTTATATCTAAATAGCTAAGATTCACCGTTTTAGTGATTTCAATGTTTGATAGTGTGCGTAAAGCTGTGTACTGTAATAGCGAATAGTATATTTTTACAGTAAAGTTTCATGGCACTTTGGACTACAGTTCACTTCTTACCATAATTTTCAGCCCGTTCCAACTGGCCGAAAATTACATAAGTATGGCCAAGGAAAATCACTGAAGTGCCTCGTGTATTTTCACAACCAAAGTTACCTTTCAAAAAGTTACAGCCAAAATGAGAGTAACTGATGCCTTGTCAGTACTGTAAACTCTACACCTGGAAAGGTTTAAATGTATACATTTGGGTTGTATTTTCATATACATGTGTATTTAAACCCTTTGTCTTTGTTTAGATTTACAGCACTTTTCTCTATGTCAGAGGGGACCCTCCGAGGCTCAGTCGTTTAGCGCCCTATCGCAGCCTCCCGAAGCCTCCCACCAATGCGGCCACTGTGAGTTCAAGACCAGCTCATGCTGGCTTCCTCTCCGACCGTACGTGGGAAGGTCTGCCAGCAACTTGCGGATGGCCGTGGGTTTCCGCCGGGCTCTGCCCGGTTTCCTCCCACCATAATGCTGGCGTAATAATGTCGTGTAAGTGAAATATTCTTGAGAACGGCGTAAAACACCTATCAAATAAATAAATAAAACTTTTGCAGAAATACTGCAAAATATCGTGTGTGCAAACAGAAATTTTTATGTATAACCGAACTACGTCTTCCTGGAGAGCTATATTCGAGTCCAATATAGCTCGAAGACATTCAAGACATAGGAAACCGATAAGCTGAATAGTTTGTGTTCTTTCTTTCAGAATATGCCCGACTATACAAAAAGAACCCAAGTTACCGACAAGATAAGGAAGAAAGGGTAATATTGCATGTACTGATTCCACAAAGACATTGCTGTCATTTATTGATTTATTTGTTTATTTAATATTTGATTGATGTTTGAGGGCGGCTAGAATAAAGGTCGGGAAAAAACGGACAGGAGCCGGGTAGAACCCAAGACCATCAGCAGGTTCATTTCTGTCTTCACAGTCTCTAAGGGTACCGCTGTCGGACAGGAAAAATGATCATCGCATGACTCGTTCAACTCTCAGACGGCAATAGACTTAAGTAAATGCTCCCTAAAAGGGCATGAGCAAAAGACTGCGAGCTATACAACTTTGTCGCTCATATTTATAGATTGACGTCAAGAAAATTCTGGATGTTTTTTTCATAAACATGTTTACAAAATGGGTACATCTTTCAAGAATGTACTCTCTGTGTACAATGACACGACTCTCATAAACACAGAAGCCTCAAGAACACGCGACTGAATTACAATGCAGATCACAATATACACAGAGGGGAAAATGTTGGTCAGACTGGCCCAGCGCGAAAAGAAGATATTTTACAGACAGGGTTCGTAACACAGTTGAACCATGGCTTAAGAGCATGTATTGGAACTGTAGAACTTAAATTTTTACCAATTTTTAATGTTATTTTTATGGTAAATGTGTCATAATTTCAACTTTCAATACCTCACTGTAGTGAAGCTAAGTTTACATTATGTTCCCGGCGGCCACGTTTCGGCCCACCGTGGACAAAACGGGGTGGACGTGAGACAACGCGAGGGGACGTAATAGGCCGTAAGAACACTTAGAGTGGGTCCAGAGTGGGACGGGAAGTATGTGTATTCCCCGGCATCTCACTGTCCTTACGTGACGGTTCTCACGGCGAGCTTGGGTGTATTGTAGCTGTTTCATTGCGTTCGATAAAAGCGCGTCCCGGTGTGTGATGGTTTTCGGGCCCGGCGTTGCGTTCTACTATGGTCTGACATGGCGTGCGCGGTCTGGGAGGGAGGGGCCCGGCATGAGAGCTTCATTCGAGTGTGGGCAACCGACGACACATTAGCAAGAACTAGCAAAACTTGAATACGGAGAAAAAATGCAAAAATCCCACGATGCACCACGTTTCGGGCAAAGCGGGGTGTCGTGGTGACCGGGAACATAATGTAAACCTAGCATGAGGTTTTATATTTTGACGAAATCGCTTTTTGCATTCTTTTTTTTTTTGGCATGTACTAAAACAAAGTAGAGAGAGAGAAAGATTAAGCGTAAGAGAAAGTGTGGCCAGAGAGTATAGATTAACTGTAAGGGAAAGCGCAGAGAGAGAAAAGATTAAGTATGAGAGAAAGTGTGGAAATAGAAAGATTAAATCTAAACAAAGTGTGGCCAGAGACAAAAGATAAAATGTTAGAGAAAGTGCAGAGAGAGAAAAGATTAAGTGTAAGAGAAAGTATGGAAATAGAAAGATTAAATCTAAACAAAGTGTGGCCAGAGGCAAAAGATAAAATGGTAGAGAAAGTGCAGAGAGAGAAAAGTTTAAGTTTAAGAAAAAGAGTGATAGAGAAAGAATGAAGTTTCAGACAGAGAGAGAGTGAGAGAGAAAGGATCAAGTGCAACATAAAGTCCAGAGAGAGATAATTAAGTGATTAAATGAGATTGAAAATGAAATTGTGGAGAGAAATTATAATTTTTAGCAAACATGAAAAATGAGTTTCTTGAGAAATACAGATTCTTTTGAAAAATCGGACTCGGATTATCTAGTCTAAGAAGGAAAAAACAAACAAAAACGATGTCAGTCTTTCACAAGTACTCCTAAACACCGAATCTCTAGGGGCCCGTTTCACGAAGAGGGTGTAACATTACATCAAATATAACTACATGACGACGTGTCTCTACGGTATGTGTCGCCGTGACAGTTACATTTAACATAGCTTACGAACTGATCATTTAACGGGTCCCTGAAGTGTACAAACTCTATTTGTTTTGTTTTCAGTTACCCAGTCCGGGCGCACTGTATGTTCTGGGACGTAGAGGGTAGAGATCCGGACTGGCTACGTGCACTATCTCCATCCGCTCTCAAAACGACTGTTTCTGATCGAATTAAGTTCATGACAGATATTACACGAGGGAAGTGAGTATTTGAAAACAGCTGACTATAGCGGTTTGTTATACTTCCAGCAAGGTTGGTCGTTACACCGTGTTGTGTAATAATGTAATTACATTACACTGATATTTTTTATGACATAACTCAGTTACTGGTTTATAACATTTCACGGCGACTTTTATTGAGTTACGCAGTGATTTTACATTACAAGGAAATTTTTATCACGTCATGCCGTTGATGTTACATTACTCACGTGTTATTATATAAAACGGTGTAACATGATTGGGTCTCTTGTCGTGTATCGAGTTGCCCCTCAGTAGGAAGTCACCATGCCTGGCTTATCCACACGCGGCGACCACGCCGCAGGGAAGCAATTTCCTCGTGAAGACTGAATGTGAATGGGACAGTATAGAACCTCTAAAATTCAGAAAGTAATAATATGAACATATATAATGTAGCTGCTGTCGTTATTTTCCCCGTGAATCCAGTTGTGAAAGCCATTCTATACTAAAGTAAGATTTTTGTCTTTCTTTTTCATAGAGTTCAGCACTGGGACGTTAACAACGAAGTGCTTGCCGGCGCGTTCTACGAGGAAAAAACCGGAGATCCGGATTACACCGAAAAGATATTCTCGTTGGTGCGTCAAGCGGACCCCAGTGTGAAACTTTTCCTGAACGAGAACAATGTAGTGGCTAGAGGATCCTCGACTAAGGTAGTGTTCGAGGGACCTGTTCAACACATAACCATGGCAATTGTTCAATATATATTCTTGGCAACGGTTTAACATATACTAGCATTCATGCCAACTGTTCCACATATATGTTACTTTGCTTTCCATCTCCGTGTGGAACAAGACAGACACGATTTGGTGATTTTGACAAGTTTCAAGGGGAAACAAGCTTATTAAGTTCAAAATCTTCCCTGTTTCCGATGAAACAAGAAGATGGAGACAACTTTCTGGACTGAATCTCCGCAGTGTACCCCATCCACTCGACGGCTAAGGAAGGCTATAATTTTCTAAATTCCATGTCACCAAAGCGCTCAGAACTTTTCTCATTCTAGCCAAACTGATTGTATGTTTAAAACAATCCCATTCCAGCAATACGTCGACGTGGCCAAGAAATTCAAACAAGCGAACGTGGGTCTGTACGGCCTCGGTCTTCAAGGACACTTCTCAGATAACGTAGAGCCGGACCCTGCCTTGCTCAAGGTATATGGAAGATACGGAGAATGCTGTGAGACATTCAGCTAAGTTTTGCTACAGTATTTTTTTTCTTTTTTTTTTTTCTTTTTTTTTTTGGGGGGGGGGGCTGATTTAACAGTAAATTTAACAGTAGGGATGTCGATTTTATCAACGTTTAGTGGTGGCATATTGAAGGCGGATTCGCGTATTTTGTTTTCAATCGCTGAGGGGAAAACTATGAAAAATTCAGGTGATCTCTTGTTATAACTTGTCATAAGAATTTATTTATTTGACTGCTGTTTAACGCCAAACTAAAGAATTTTTCACTTATAAGATGGTGGTCATTTTCATGGGAGGAGCATTCCGGATTGCCCGGCGTAAACCATCGGCCTTTGGCAAGCTACTGACAAACTTTCTGATATGGTCAGACGTATAGATATGGACATCATGGACTGATGGAAGACACGTGGCCCTCCACGAATGTTAGTTCACTCGAAACACCACACGAGCGTTTTTCGGCTGAAATTTTCACACTGTCTCTTTGGTGTTGTGGGTAAAAGGTAACATCCTCAATTCGTTTAGGTCATTAAGGATTCATAAAACAATAGTATCTGCCGAGTGATTGACTTAATTGATCAAACGGCGAACTTAAACCCAGCTTATCGAGTTTATTATCGAGGTGAATAAGAGATTCTGTCAATACAATGCATACAAAGTAAGAATTTAGCACTGATGAATTCATGCAAAGAGTTATATGTAGTTAACACTTTTCAATGACGAGGAAAAGACGCACGGAGATCTCTAGACGAATAAATTGCCCAATATCATGAACTATGCTGGTTGATAACTTAAAGTTAATCAAAATAAGTATCTCAGCTGAACTTTGATTGCAACTGTTTACATGTGCAACTTGGCGATCTTATTCATCACGATGAATGCATGTGGAATATGCATAGTGTTTATTTTTAATGTTGACTTAATTTGAAACAAAAGCTTTGTGGAATAAACTCGTTGACGTCTACCTTTCTAGGTTCGATTGGACATGCTCAGCGAGGTGGGGCTACCCCTGTGGGTGACTGAGCTGGACATGAACGTGGAGGACCCGGGAACACGGGCAGACTGGTACGAGACGGCCTGGCGAATGTTTTACAGCCACCCGGCCGTCGAGGGCCTCCTCATGTGGGGATTCTGGGATAGGCTCAGCTTCCGCGCGGCTGGAGGGAGTTTGGTCAACGGAAACAGTTATTTTGTAAGTCCAGTTGGTCAGCAGAAACAGTTATTTCGTAAGTCCACAGCGTGTTTTTGTCTTTGCTTGGGTGTTTCAGTAGGTGTCCTTGGTAAAAAGATCAGGGCCAATGGAGCTCTTTCCTGTGGGCAGCATAAATCCACGTTTTTTAAAACATATTTTTATCTTGTTCCCAGTATATGTCATGTGATTCTTTGTTTCATTCGTCCAACAGCGTTGTAATCGATTACAAGGCATGGTCTGATTCTAAGCAAATTTTGCTGTTTTTTTGTTTATTTAGCTGTCACACTTTTGTTGCTGCCCTTGTTTTACTCTTTATGTATGGTCTTTTTTATATTAATAGTATCTGTTCATTAATTTTCGCTCTTTTTACGCAGATCAACGAAGCTGGGCAAAGATGGCTACATCTGACTAAAGAGGAATGGTCAACAAAGTTGACGTACCCGGTTGCCAGGGGATACACAACGACATTCAGAGGTTTCCAGGGAGACTATGAAGTCATTGTCAAGAAGAATGGTCATCCAATCAAACTAGTGCCATTCCGTCTGGGAAAAACTGCTCTCTTACTCAACATACTTGTGGACGGAAGTGGAGGTAAGTGTCTTCACTGAACAGCATCTCACCGAATCTCAATAAACATGGGAGCATATCTAATGAAGAATACGACGATAGGTATAACATCGGACAGTGTCCTGTGGCAGACCCCAAATTATATTTGGATGAAAGATAAGGAACTGAAAAAGATATTGCAATCGTGCCAGATGGTCTAGGGATGGTCTAGTAAAACTTAATGCTGTATCTTCCAACAAACTACGACGGACTCATAATGCGATGTCGCGTTTTATGTTTTTGTTTTCCTATAACCTTTATTTGATACAGATACAGCATGCGACACATTAAGCGAAGCTTACACTGTACCCCAATAGTTACATATGCATAGTCTGTGTAAATAATATTAAAGTGTGTATTTACAACTGGTGAGGACAGCTAGTACCTAAAATATACAAGGTATTCTTTTCTCTACTCCTTTTGTTTCGTTTTGGCTGGGAATGGAATAATAACATTCTTGTGGCCGTCGCCGTGTACTTAAGGGATATATAATTTCAAAGTTGTCGTCGCATTTTGGGATAAATACCTTTGAAACCAAAATAATTTGTATGGTAAGGATATGCATACACATGGGGAGGGGAACACGTCGTATTTTGCATACACATGTCCTCTGGGTACCACTTTGCTGTTTTGGACATTCTGCTTTTTTGCTAATTTTTTTATCAGAGTTTTGATGAAATATCTCAAACTAAATCAGAAGCAAATGATTGAAAACAACGTCCTTAAAATTCATGAGAGATTAAAGTAAAACTACCTTACAAGATATTCGCTTTCGCGCTGATATCCGTTGCGCACAAAACGGCCTGTGTACAACGGATATCCGTCCCACAAAATGTTCACACAAAGTATGTATGTATACTTGGATATTTACATCCTACTCAACAATTTTCCAGTCAGATAACGACGAGGAGTCCTTAGAATGTAAATATGCTGTGTCTCCTTGTGGCAGGGAGGGTCCTTGCCGTCAAAGTGCTGCCGCCACTGGATCATCATGCCGAAGACACTAGACATGACACCCTACTCGATCACATTATACTGACACCCGACCGACCAGTCATTTTTGTAACCTCTCAGTGCCGAGCATCAAGCGAGGCAGCATCAAGTACCATTTTAAAAGTTTTCGGTGTGACCCGACCTGGGATTGATCCCAGATCTCCCGACCTCGAGGCGTAAGCTCTAACCACCTCCACACAACGTGATGACGTCTTGGTATCCATTAGCGTATCCGTGACAATGCGATAATTCTGCAACTGCAACCTTGTGTACCACCCACAGATCCGATATCCGTTCCCCCGCCATCAACTCTGCCACCCTTCGTCCCCAGAGACTACCCACACCGTGTGTTCACCGCGGTCAACCAACGTTCACTGGGTGTGGTGACCTCCAGACGTTCCAGATACCTCAGGTGTGTAAACAGGTGGTCGAAGGTCTCGGCCATCGGCGATGACCAAAAAGCCGTGGTCAGTTGTGAACGCGGAGAGGTGATGACCAGTTGCTCCGCCATTACTCAGGTCAGTACATGTAATGTCAATAGAGGACCAGTTGTGTATAATGCGATTGTTAGCTCTACTGGTCGAAGACCAGAAGAAGTTATGTAATAGCAAGTTGTCCGTTTGTCCGTCTGTGTGTTTGTCTGTCTGGCCGGCGTCTGTTAATTTTTCCTTCAAAACGCTTCTCCCTTTACAGTTTTTGTCCGATTTCGACAAAACTTGGAAAAAGTGTAGACTACACCAAGGTACATAATTCGGGTCGAATTTCCATTTCGATGATCGGTTGTCCATCTGCCTTTCTGTCTGTTCATCCAAATGTTAACATTTTTAAAACGCTACTTCTCTTACTGTTTTATATGGTTTCAATGAAAATTAGTTCAAGTGTAGACCACATCAAGATAGATATTTCTCAGTATCGATTTTCTATTTTGGTCTGCTCGTTTATCCTCCATGTTAACACTACCTTCAAAACTCTACTCCTACTACAGTTTTTGTCCAGCTTCAGCGAAACTTGATTGAAGTGTGGACGACATCAAGATTCATGTATATAATTCGTAATATCGACTTTTAATTTTGATGATTAGTTATCCGTCTGTCTGTTCATCCATTTTATACTAACATATCTTTCAAAACACTACTCCTCCTACAGGGTTTGTCTGATTTCAATGAAAATTGGTTTAAGTGTAGACTACAGCAAGTTTCATAAATCGTAATATCGATTTTTCATTTCGATGATTGGCTGTCCGTCTATGACCATACAGCATATGTTAACATTCTTTCAAAATGCTACTAATTATTGTTACAGTTTTTGTCCAGTTTCATTAAAATGTAGTGTAAGTGAATCGAGATACATATTTCGTAACTGACTTTCAAATTTGATTATTTTCTGATTGCTTATTTTCCGTGATACGTCCATACTTTTGTAATCTACTTCGTGATAATTTTGTCCCAACGGTTAGAGCTATTGTCTACTGTTTGTTTTTACTTTTTTTTCTTTCTTTTTTTTTTTTCTTTTTTTTTTTTGTTGTTGTTGTTTGTGGCTTTTACGACATCAACGCTTGCCTTGTAACACATTACACATATGACATGTTCTAAGTCACGCGCTCCAAAAAGAAGGGTTAGTAGTATAACTGACTATAGTCAAAGAGGGGACTTGGGGAATCACACCCAGAAAACTGCTGTAAATGCCTTCCTCTGTTATTTTCTTGTTGTCTAACGTGGCTGTCAATACGATTTTGGTCATTAAATTTTGCAGCGTGAAAGTTGAAATTTAAGGATCGAGCCATTCGATATTCGCATCCTTCCGTGACTCGTTGACTATGAAATGGTGCTCCAAGTTGATAATCGTAAGACATATTTCCAAAACATCGTAAAACACTAGCTTCCACAGGAATATGTAAAACACAATAATATAAATGAGAGTGACATGTAAAAAAAAGCCGTCAACATTTTTCTGTCTATATTCATTTATTTATTTTATTTATATATTTTTTTTATTTGATTGGTGTTTTACACCATACTCAAGAATATTTCACTTATACGACGCAGGCCAGCATTGTGGTGGGAGGAAACCGGACAGAGCCCGGGGGGAAAACCCACGACCTTCCGCAGGTTGCTGGCGAACCTTTCCACGTATGGGCGGAGAGGAAGCAAGCTTGAGCTGGACTTGAACTCACAGCTACCGCATTGGTGGGAGGCTTTTGCATCATTACGCTGCGCTAGCGCGCTAACCCATTGAGCCACGGAGGCCTCCTTTTATGTGTTTACAACTATGAGTTTGAAATCTGAATAATTCTCAGAGGCAAGGTGTCCCATTCAAATTCGTAGTCGGTTAGTAATTTCCAAATCGAATCCTAATATAAGTACCTCAGTTCCTCTGTGGTAGCAACGGTTCATAAAAGCACCATGTTGATATGGTAAACACGGATGCTTGTATAATTAGCCCACACTGAATTACCTCCCTTGTCAGGTGATAGCCGACATAAAATAACGAGAGATCAGTTTTTGTGGCGTGAAACTACGATAAGTGGAACATCGTTTAATGAACTGAATCTTTATGCAATTAGGTTATATGAATGTTATTTAACGGGGATAACAACTTTTTTTCTATGCATCAGAATGCATAATTCACTTCAAATAAAGTCTCAGTTAATAAAACCAAATTGTAAGCATACATACGATAACACTCCAACCACAACGTTGCTTCAAACAGGGTTACTCTGACATGAGTAAACTATTCTGTATTAAATCGCGTTTATTTCGGTTTGCAGATACATATACAATAGCAGGTGCTCCATTCTGCTTCGTGTTTCTTGCTTTTCGCTCATTTGTCAAGTTCTTATTTTGGATACTCCCTAAATTTATATATTTTATTCATTTGATTGGCGTTTTAAGTTGTACTCAAGAATATTTTCACTTATACAACGGCAGCCAGCATGGTGAGAGGAAATCGAGCAGAGCCCGGGGGAAACCCTCGACCATTCGCACGTTGCTGGCGGATCTTCCCATTTACGACCCGAGAGGAAGTCAGCATTAGGTGGACTCGAACTCACAGCGACCGGATTGGTGAGGTACAAAATAAATGAATGGCTCTCTTGGCTTATAGGACAAAGGCTACCTGTGGGACGGGGTGCAGTTTGAGGACCAACACGGGCATCTGGCTTGTGCGGGGACCAATGGATTTAGATCTACAGCCGGTAAGAATCGAAGCTAACTTTTGCACAATAACAGGGGTCAGTTTCATGAAGTTCACTTATTGTTGAAAGAGCAGACCACATTTAAATAGAATGCGCTTAGGTAAAAGGTGTTTTTTTCAATGTGCATGTACATTTGGCCTGTAATTCTGTTTTTATCTTCATAGTTTCGTTTTCCGTTTTTACCACTCGTAAATGAATATGTTTGAGTTAAAAGAACCGATCACCTTTACATAAAATGTGCATCATCTAAAAAGGCCATCTAAAAAGATCTTTTCGTGCTAATTTCAAATGTGGCCTTCGGTTTTGTTTTTTTTTTTTACTCTATACGACCAAGATAGTAGATTCATTATTTACTTACATTGGGCGGGGGGACTAATTATCGATCATTTATTATTATTATTATTGTTGTTTATCAGTATTGTTTTTGAGTGGATTTATTATGGAATTTATAATGGTATTGTGTGATATTGCGAAGGTGTATTCGCCCAGGCCCGCTGCTGCAAATTGTCAGGGCTGTCATGCGGGTACAGAAAGTCAGGACCCCCTCCGGACCCTCTTCAAGATGGCGACCGGGAAGAAACGACGTGCCCTCCTCGGACAATTGCTACAGGTCGGGTTTTTCTCTATCACTTTTCCTGCCGAGTATCTTATAAAGCATTTCAGCCTTCATATATTCACCGTTAGCAAAAGGACAGCATTGCGCACTATAAGCAGACACAGGATATTAAAGGCGTAAAAAGAGATCAGCCTACACACCATAGAAAAAAATGATACTGCTTGGAAAATATTTACATTCCTTCCGAAAATACAATTCACACATTCCACAAAAATGGGTTTAGCGAAATTTTTAAGTGCAGAGAGTGTTTTCAAAACTTGAAAATCGATACCTGATTATTTCACGTTGAACACTTTCAAATCTATACTTTATTTCTACCGGAGTGCCATCTCCGATTCATTTTACTAATACATTGTTCCAAGGCTTCTGACCAGTTAGGCCTACATCCCTGGTTCGAATCCAGCTGTTGTCTGCCTTGATTGAAGCTTTGTGCTCGGATGTTTCCATCCCACAAATTTGACAGTCATTGTGTCAAAGAAAGCACTAAGGTGCAATATATATGTGAGATGAAATACAATTTTAATTACACTTTTCAAGAAAATAGTCAAATTTTTTTTACACGCAAGTCAAAAAAATCCCGACGTGATGTTACCGGGCAACATGGTTAGAGACAACCGCAGGATCCTGTGCTGGAAATGCATTTTACTCACTTGGAAACATTCTTAAAACCAACTGTACTGCATTCTTGGACAGTGTTTTGTATACTCTTTTATCCTTCATACATACACCGGTGTTTTCGTTCGTCTATAAATAAGGCGTTAAGCACCATTCAAATAAACAAATAGTTCGACAAATAAAGTTTATATACATTATTAAAATGAGACCAGTCTAATCACAGAACAAGGCTAATTTTGCAGACATCGAACTTATCATTCCCGTCAGAAACACTGAATCTTGTTTAATGCATGGACTCCCTCTTTCAACAGAAGGTAACATATACTTGATCCACTGATCCATCATTGTTGACCCATCGATTAGAATACGACAGTGCTGGAGTTTTCATCTGTGTTGTTGTTGTCCTCTCCCCCAGGCTGCTTGTTTCACTCTTACTGGACGGGGGTTCACGACGGAGCGTTCCACAAACCCAGATCCTGCATCGCCCAGCTGGACGCAGTTGGCCAAGAACTTCACGGTGCTTATCCGTACTCATTTAAATTATCTAATTTCTGGCTTTCTTACGCCGTAGGCTACCCGGGAATGTTTCACTTATACGACCATGACCAGCATACAGCTCTGAACACTAAATCGGAGAGTTAAAAGAACAAAAGTGCTTTCAAAGGTTTGAAGTCTACGGTGGGCTTTATGGACCATGCTTACTGAGACAGGGTACCCTTAGGCCACATTAACTCTTTTTCGTTATATTCGTCTTTTTTCTTTATTATCACTTTCAAATGAAATTTCTGTGAAATATTATTTCAAGTTTATTATTTAAAGTAAAAAAATGTGTCTGAAAATACCTTCACTGATTTTTTAGATTTTTGTCCACTAACTTAACGCAGTTAAATGTTTCGATTGTATGGTGGTCTTCATGGACCATAATGGACAAGCTGAAGAACAATGACGTCACACGTTCCTTTTAGATGATAAACAGCCTCTGGTTGTTATATGTTAACGTTCTACATGAATATACATTCAGAACAACACCTGTATCTGTGTTTAATGTGGAAATGAAACATTCAGAGATGAATTAGTACCTAAAACAATCGTGTGACGTCATAGTTAGAAAGTGTGATGAAAGCGTTCTAAAGCCAAAACCTATGGAAGTCCATTGCGGTTAAACCGTAGACAAAAGCTCTATTTTACCATTAAATTGTCGACTCTCTCACAATTCGAAATACATGGATCCAGAGAGACATTGAAAATGTCGCTTGGCCGGGATCAAACGAAGACAGAGGTATTTTAATGTAAAATGTCATGGCTCTTTTATCTTTATCTTACGTCTTGATAGTTGCACCATCCAGTTATCGGTTTTCACTTGCCCATTTGACAAATTTATGATATAATAAGCTAGATACACTGAAAATCAACATGACTGAAGGATAAAAGCTGCTCAAGGGCAACGATTTGAGAAGTAAACGACATTTTAAGTTAAAGTGATCACAGCACAACACATTTAACTTAAAATGTCGCCTACCTCTGAAATCGTTGCCCCTATACTTGTGCCTTTTCAACTGATCGTTGTAACTTAAATGTTTGTCGCAGTTTTGAAAACGCGCACGTTAGTACGCCAACACAACAACCTACAAGGTCCCATTTTAGCCTAAACTAACGTGTTGTCGTGTTGGCAAACTGCGATCAAATATATGTACATGGTGAGAGTAGATCCGTACAATCCAGACAGATACTCAGGCATTTGTCCTCAGTGAAACTTGGAAACATTCTGTCCGATCTAACTCCCAGCCATGCGCAAATGTGTTACCGAAAAGCGACGTTTAACAAATACAATGTCGTATTATACTTTTTCTTATTATTACATGAAGATGTAGCGATTTTCCACCTTGAATTTCCAATAAAGATGCGGCGACAGTGTAATGTTTTTAAGATTATATATATATATAGTGGAAAAGCACGCTATTCTCCAGTCGTCTTGTAGCTCGACAGAGTGATGGGCTTCCCTAGGAACTTCCCTACAAAGCACATGCGAACTTGTATAGTTTGTCAGCCTTTCATGTACTATTCGAAAAGTGTATACTGGATCGGCAGCAGCATTCGGATGGTCGGGCTTTCCCCCGGGCTCTCCCATGTTTCCTCCCACTATAATGCTGGCGGTCGCCGTATAAGTGAAATATTCTTGAGTATGGCGTAATACACAAATGAAATAAATAATTAAACAAATAAATAAATAAATATTTTCACGCTTTTTTGCAAAGGTGTCTACTCGGAGGCAGTCTGCTGTTCTGCACCAAGCCTCCGATGTCGCACTGTCCTATCACATGAAGGGGCTCTATCACGTGGCTTGAAAGTGTCGACACAGTGCTATGGAAATGAAGTCATGCTTGGCTGTAGCGTTTTTTCCGAAGATGGAAGAATTGCCGGTTCCCGAATCAGTGGTGTGTTATTTGTGTGAACATATTATTTGATGATATGTTGGCCAGTCATTTAATGGAAAAAAACAACTCAAAACTAAAGTAAACATACACATGTATTAGTCTCATATTGTACTTACATGTAAAGCACATAAACACGGTTTTTGTTGGTGCCCTGCATGTGTCTTTATTACCCTGAAATACAAATTCAAGACCGTTACTACTTTTCCTGTCGCACTGGAATCCGTGTTAAGGTCAGTGTGTAAATACTTAATGTACTTCACCGAAGTTTGAATTCACTTGCCTCCTACAGGCGAGATTCCTGGTAGCCTTGCTACCAACTCTAAGTTTAGATTCCTTTCACTATAAGGTATTTTATGGTTTCACGAAAACTGTTGCACTAATTAAGGTTTTGCAACCCACCATTTTGGTGTAACAGAATATACAGGTATTCTTTATTTATCTGCTCTGATCAATGGCAGAGTTCCATGCAAGAATGGTAATCAGACAACACACTTCATAAGCAGAGAAAATTTAGCATATAATATCCGTCGATCAGTTATCTAACCACAATACCTGTTATTGTGCATTTTTTTTTAGAGGGGTGGAACCCAAGATGTGAAGGGGTGAGTGGGGTAGACCGATCTCCCGGGGAAAGAGGTGTTCAGGTGAGCGCCGTCTGTTGCAGAGCCTGAGTCCACAGCTGATCCTGTACATTCCCAAGCCTGTCAACAATAACAAGAGCAAGACGAGATACACCTGACTGTCTAGGGATTTCTCTTTTCTCTTTTCTCCTGTGTAAGACATCATTTCCATGGAGAAGTAAAGAAATCAAAAAATGGAACAAATCGTGTGGTTTTGATTGTCATAGGTATGTAAAAGTGTAAGTGGCAGAAGGCTGGGGACCTCTCCCTCCATAATGTACATGTAATTCTGGTGTATGCTCTATACTCCATTGTTTATTCTTCCATTGCTATAATATTTATGCGCAAACTGTTAACGTACACATACATTATGTAATAAGAGAACGCAAGTTTGTCCGGCTATGAATTGTGTAGCTATTGCCACGGAAAAGGTACCCCATTGACAACAGGGCTATCCGGATGTTGGATTCAGACTAAATTAATATTCTATTTACCTGCAATTCGCAAAGTCCATAATCATTTTATATAGTGAAATTGCAGGTGAAAAAATCTCGATAAATTGCTTAGGTTTTGATTTATAAGCCCTGGAACACAACAGGGTTCTCGTGCCAGCGTTTGACAACAATGACTTGCCTCAGGTTTAGTACCTGTACCCCCCGAACACTGAACTCCCCAAACGCCCTGACATACAGGAACCATGAAGAGCCAAGCAGTGCACATGTGATCCACAAAAGGGTGAAAGAAATGTGAAAAGGTCAAATCAAGCAAGGCCTGGAAATTAGGGCTAAAATAGTGGGAACTATATTCATATATACATGTAGGAATCGCACAGTATCATTGCTGGAAACCTTGAGCCTGGAGAACGTCACAAAGGGAGACAACTAGTACCTCAAAATCGCATACAAACTATTTAGCTAAATGTACTTCGTACATGGAGACATTTCGGATTTTTAAGTCAGGAGGTTTGTTAAGGACACCGCAGAGATGCGGTTATTTTCCCCTTTGTCTCGGCATTTGTTATATAACTGAAATTACTCTTGAGTATCTAGGCTTAAACACGAACCAACTAAATGCCATTGAGTTTATCCGTTGACTCGTATTCCACTGTAGTGAGTATAGGGTATGGGTGCAGCGCCATCTGTTTAAGGGGCATTGACCAACGTTCGATCGTATTTAACCCGGTGATTAAAGGGGCTTGCCTATTTTTATTCACTGATAGACGGGAAAATACTCATACACGTAAACAATTATCTGTGTGTGTTTGTGAGTATAATCTTTTTCTCATGAGCAAGAACTGCAGGTAATGACGGAACATCCATTTATTTATTTATTAACTTGATTGGTGTTTTACGCCGTAATCAATGATATTAATTCACTTATACGACGGCGATCAGCATTATGGTTGGAGGAAACCGTACAGAGCCCAAGGGAAACCCACTATAACGCGCAGGTTACTGGCAGACCTTGCCACCCACGACAGGACAAGAAGCTAGTATGAGGTGGGGTTGAACTCGCAGGGATCGCATTGGTGCGAGGCACCTGGGTCATTACGTTGCACCAGCACCACGGAGCCTCATCCCCCCTCCCCCAAATTCCATTTACCCCAGGATTGCTCAATAAATGGGTGTTAAGGAAAAATTTATTTATTTATTCAAAATGGAAGTCACCGTTCTTGGTTCTAGCACTTATTCATGACAAAAATATGATTATTGTTTCAATAATGCATAAAACTTACTTATTATTATGTAGAACTGACCTATATGACCTCTCCTCTGTATTAAGAATAATGTCTTAAATTCAAGTTATATAGTACTTGCCCCCATCTAGTCCTGTGTTATTATGAAACCATTGTTGTCAGGTAAACTGAAGATACCACGCAGCCTCGAAACAAAAGATAATCAATTTCCTCATATGTATACTATAGAGAAGGAATGTGCAGTCCTTACACAGCCAGATCGGCCAGCTTCAGGTTAACCCCTTATTCCCCACGGACTGCAGGCGGAGATGGCTTGCAAACGAGCAGTCTAATGGGTTAACTGAGTGAAAAGTCTGGACTATGACCGTATCCTTTGAACTGGCTGTCTAGAGTAACCTCGTCGAATTTGTCGCATTATTTTATCACAAGACCAGCTATGGTGTCTATGGTGTGTTGGACATGAGGGGGTGTAGGGGTCTTTCATTGCAAATTTCTTTGATGAGGCTCCATAGGGGTATACCTATAGGTATCGGCAATGGACTGAACTCCCTGCCGTCTTTATAGTATACATACGAAGAAATTCATTATTTTTGTTTCCTGTCGGCCATAGTGTATATAACCCTGACTTCACACTGCTAACATCCAGTATCCCTGATGAAAACGAAATTTCGAAACTGCAGTTGGAATATAACGATGTAGAAACTGAGAAGGTCTTCAGGATTGTTTTTTTACTTCGGATCATTCTTATTTGTTTATTTCGTTGATTGATGTTTTTCGAATATTTTTATTATTTTTTGAATTTTATTATTTTTACGAATAAGAATATTTCATTTATACGACGACAGAATGCATTATGGTGGCAGGAAACCGAGCAGAGCCGTGGAGAGCGGGGTCATTCTTAGCGTAGGATGGTAACTTGCAAATGCACGATGTCACGAAAGTACAATTCCTGTGATACGGCTGTTACGTGTGCATGTTTGTATACTTCGGTATTACGACATACTCAACAATTTTTCGTCCATATGAGTCCTTAGAATGTATATACACTGTGTCTTCTTGTGAAAGGACGAGTCAAAGTGTTGCCGTCACAGGAACATTATGCCACTGACACCCCACATGACACCCCACTCAGTCACATTATACTGCCATCGTTTCGACCAGTCTTGTTTCCTTGCTCTAACCTCAGTGCTGAGTGCCAAGCGAGACAGCAACAAGTACTATTTATACGGTCTGTTTATGACCCGACCCGGGAGTTAACCCAGGTCTAGTGGAGTTAGTGGGCACTGTTGAAATTTGTCGTATTATTCTGCTGATGTAAATATTTTTCTATGGTAAAAGTTGACATATCGCAATTATTTTTTGCTCTGATGAATCTGTATATCGGGAAGGTATCCGCCACGGACTGCACTTCCCTTCGATGTCGATAGTACACGTATGAAAAACAATCTTTTTATCTCAAAAAAAAGAAAAAAAATTGTCTCAAGGACCCCGTGATACGAGGTGATGAGTTTCTTTCATTTTCGTATGGTACACAGTTCTCTCTTTCTCCTTTGAAAGACAACCGATACACTTTTCTTTACAAGCTGTTGACATTAAGCTATATATAGCCAGCACAAGAGCCAGTATGCTCAAACGACATACTCGTCTATTCAACGTATACTGACGTCTGAGTATTGTTCAAAGCGAAAGTAGGTCAGGCGTATTTCTCCGAAATGTAGTTACACGGCTATATCGGTATTTCCAGGCTATCCAGATGGGCAGATATTGGGCCGTGCAGCAGCGGAGTACAGGCGTACAGCTCAATCTGTTTTCTGTAAATGTATTGCCTATACACAGTGGTGCTTAGCAGTTTCCTTGAATGTAGTGAAGTCATATTCGGTCAGCGCTAAGACCTGGCCCATGCAGGTAAGTCGTAATACATTCCCTAGTATTGTAACGATTTATACGGGTGCGTTTTACTAGACATCCATGTAAGGCCATGTTATCAGTGTACATGAACGTGATATAACACATCTAGCTATGCCTACATATGTAGCTGACAGGCCAAGGTCTAAATTCGATCCATGTCATACTTAAACAACATATATATACACCTATATATGTATATATGCGAATATAGTGACTGTCTGTAAACTGCCTCGCTCCTAACCACACCATGCCGCTGGGGTTGGGATGAGACAGCGCCCGCTTGATAGACTGTTGGATACATGGACGTAGGGTGGGGGGAGAGGAACAGAGTGTCATTAAGGTGTCAATAAATTTAAAATATATAGTGTGTACATATCTTATAATTTGACACCAGTTCAGACAAATCTAAAACCAGATTGCAGATGTTGCAGTTATTTTCTGTTTAGATCATATTCTAAGTTAGATTGGTAGTTATACACATGAGTGTGGGAAGGTCTCCCATCAACCTGCGCATGGTCCTGGGTTTCCTCTCCCCATAATGCTGACTGCAGTCGTATAAGTGAATTATTCTTGAATACGGCGTAAATTTATTCTTTATTAGTCTTTATGACTTTATGCGTGTGTCAGTCATTACTAGAAGGTGATGGTAATGACGTCGGTGTTGACTGTAAACATGTAACACTAACATGCGATTTTACATAATCACTAAAATTAACTAGGGGCTTAGTTTAATACCGGGCCATTTTCATTTTCATTTTCGCTATCGGGTGATGACTCAGACTTGACTTGAAATCAACAATCCTGGTAGGGCTACTTCTATTATCAGGATTAGGAATTGGCCGGTGTTCGGGCCACCTGGTAGGGCGCCGCTGCAGTGGCGTAGCATCGCTGACTCTCTGCCGAACTCGAATCAATGAGGTCGCGTGTTCGAATCCAGCTATCCCTGACCCGACTGCGGCCTTAAGTAAGGTGGTGAGCCGCGTGTCTTGCTAAGGGCAGTGGTTTACTTCGAGCACCCATGTTTCCTTCACCCATAAATCTGACAGCTGTTGTAGAAGTTGTAAAAAAGAAATCTGTCAAATAAATGAATACACTATGAAGAGGATAGTACCTTCTTCATCACATTCAGATTAGACAGCAATGAAATCTTGTCAGTAACGTAGTGATATGACCGAAATATAGTTAGGCGAAAGTGCAAAGAATAAGGTGTGTTTTCATTTTCAACTTGTCCTGATCACCTGCTAATGAATGCTTGTTTAAGCCTGTAAGGGTTGTTGAAATGAAAAGCTCTTTGGAGGCACAACAGGGGGTTGTTTTTCAGAAGCATTACTGGAACCCAACAAATCTCTCCTCAGCGTTGAAGATCTCGGTACAAATGCTCAAGAAAATAGCCAAAGAGACTGTTTCACCCCCAACGTACCCACCCCTCCATTTCCCTTGACGGTGACAGTAACTGACATCTAATCACACATTGCAAGAGGAATACAGCCACATACCATTTTATTTTCAGTCAGAGATTTATTTATTTATTTATTTATTTATTTATTGTTTAACGTTACTGACGGCCTTTCCTACGTGTGAAGTGCAAATATTGTCATGTTAATGATGGAAGACAAGCTGTCTTCAATGAACTTTACGCTGTGTACATGCCCCCACAAATATCGACCAAGGCCATACGGTCAACGAATGCAGAGGAAGCACAATTCCTAATCAACCGTCCGCGACCTACTCCCTAGTATTTATTATTTCATTCTTGTTGTACGTCGAACTCGAGAATATTTCACTTATACGCAGGCGGCCGGCATTATGGCGGAATGAAACTCGCTAGAGAAACGGTGTTGAGGGGGGGGGGAGGTGCACGACTTTCCGCAAGCTGCTGTCAGAGCCTCCAACGAGCGATTCGAGAGGCGGGGGGGGCAGCCTACGTTGGTGAGATTCTCGTAAGCCATTGCGCTGCTAGCAAGCTAAACACTTCGGTGATGTAGCCCCCAGCTCCCCAGTGTGGAGATGTACAGCCGTGACCTTCTTGTCCCTTGAAACCAAGAAGCGTTTGATCACTCATGTTCAGTGAATTTCTGATAAAACGGTAGATAACCGATAAACATTGAACAGCTAATAAACAACGAATAGCTAACAAGGCCTGGATGGCTGACTAACAGTAAATAACTGATAGAGTTAACAGGCAGTGAATAGCTGATAAACATGGAGAGAATATCTCATAATAAGAGGTAGTTGATAAATACCGAATACTTGAACCGTAAACAGCGGATAACCAGTGGATAGCTCATAAACACTGAATGGCTAGTTACCTGTGGATATAGATTATATGTAGTGAATGCTTGACGAACATTGAATAGTTGATGACTGATGATAAAGTTAAAGTTAAAGTGAGCTGATAAAGTTAACATGCAGCGGATATCTGATAAAAAGTGGATAGCTGATAAACCATGAATAGCTAGTAAAGAGTGGATGGCTGGCAAACCGTGGATCTCTTAACAGTGGATATTTTATTAACAGATAAAGAGCGGATAGTTGATACAACCGTGGATAGTTGATAGTCCGTGCATAGCTGATAAACAGCGAATCGCTGACAGACACTGAAAAGCGTTTGATAAACGCTGGTTGTCCGGTAGTACGTTTAACTTAGTCCATGTATAAAGTAGCAAACATATGCAACTACATAATGTAAAAGGAGAACTCTACACAAAGAATGATACTATCCACTTTCACAAAAACCTAAAAGGAACAGTTTTAAAGCTAACAACGATGAATAAAAGGCGCTGGGGCGGATCAGTACACTGTTGAACGCCCTTTCCTTAAAACATACAGGGCTGAAATGATCACTGAAATGATCCGGCTGAACATGGTAAGGGAAAAAGATGACTGTAGTTCCCCTGAAAATGGAAAACCTGAACAAAATGATCTGCCCGTAAAATATGGATTTGATATCATTTGATGTCGTTTTATCATTCCTTTTCGCCACACTGAATCGGTGTCATTTTGCACGATGGTGGTCAGTTTTATCGGAAGGGGAAACCAGTGCCTGGGCTAAACCACCGATTCTTGGCAAGTTAGTGGCAAACTTTCTCATGTGCATCATACGATTTCTGTGCTACATTAAGTGAGAGTGAATAACTAATAAGATATCTCCCCAAATAGCATAAGGTGAAAATGTAATCAACATCTATTTCCTGTTAACAATAGACAGCATATTTATTATTTTACCGACCTATTTGGGATGGTCTGCCAGCAACCTGCAGATGGTCATGGCTTTCCCCCCGGAAACGGTTTCATCCCACCATAATGCTGGCCGCCGTCATATGAGTGAAATATTATTGACTTTCTAATAAAACATCGATCAATAAATCAATAACTATCATTTTACCGCGACACTCTAGCGTCACCCCATGCGTTCGAATACTTAAAACTGCGTAATAATAGTATCAGGAAAACATTTTCTTACGCTATACACAAACAGTTTGACACTCATTCTGAAAAAAAAGACGTCCTCTTCCGGGTTGAGCCGTCGGAATAATAGCTATGTCACAGTCAGAAACAGAACATAACAATAAACAAGGTGATCTTGTTGAAAATTGGACGAAACGGCCCAAAATCATTTCAGACTTCGTAGCTCGTCTCAGTGAAACTATAGGTTAGTTAAAGCGTTTTATCAATTTATACAATAACCTACCATTTTGAAAAAAAGTGCGGAAACCTGTTCGTTATAAGACTAAACGGGCATAACTCTGAACTAACTAGAAATATACACTCTCAGGACATGTAAACATGTTAAATATGGTCGAAACAGCCCACCGTAACACCATAACTATAAAGAATAGTGCAGTACCCGTTGGAAAAACGCATGGCCGCACGTGTGACTACAACTGCTAGGTAACATGAACGCATTTATTTTCCTTACTAGTTAAGTAGTAAATTTGTCAACTTCACTCCCAGAAATATATAAATATCACAAACTTTCGAGAGGTGCCATTCCATACTACCACAAGCACTGTGGACTTTTCTGTACAAAGTGTCAAAAAATCAACCTTGCATGACCAACATTTTGTTAGTGTGTGTGTGTGTGTGTGTTGTGGAGTGGGGGGGGAGTAACCCTGACAAAAAGTTTTCAGTTCTATCCAAAGCAGACAAAAATTCTAATATGCTTTAACTAGATGTAAAATGACTAGTATGGAAATTTATTGTGTAACAATAACCTCGCCTGTCTAGTGTGTGGAAGTGTTATCCAATCAGTGCTTCAGCCATCTTCAGTTTGGAGCCAAATGTTCGACTCGAATTACGCGTGTATAACCTTCTGGGGGATCTGATGTATGTAGGGTGTATTGGTGTCATAAACTCTTTTTAAAAGATCAGACGGATGTACATTTGTATAGTGGATGTGAACGGTAGAAACCCATTTGGAGAAATGATGGAGTTAGGGTTTGTGTACAGTCCTTAAACCCATTTGGAGATCCGATGGTTGTAGGATTTGAGTCTATACGCAACATGTCGACAGTTCCAGATGAAAAGATTTGTGATGTTATCATTGTCCCATTTGCATAGGCCCTTTTTCAGTACTCGACACTTTACTTCCTTGTGTCCGAAAAAACAGACCCAACAAATATGAAGTCAATCAGATGAGCAGTTTGAGAGACGTAGAAACAGGTATACAGAAATTTCCTGATTTACAGTTAGATAATTTGTGCCTGTCATGTTAAAATTACATAGATGTGGGCAACAGACGGGGATAGTTAACTGTTTGACAACAAAGGTCCACAGGCCTTGAGTTCTCAATGTACAACTTCCATCTGCCGTGTGTTATGTAGCTGCTTAGAGCATTCTATTTTTATCATGTAAGCATGAAAGAATGGGGCGCTTTCATTTCAAAATTTAAATAGCAGGATTGAACACAATGGCTCTCCCCATTTTGTTAATATATTGCTGTCTACTGTGTGCTATTATATGAAGTGGGTCAAGTCCATGTCAAAAGAACAGGTGTGAAATATATACTCCACCTTGTCTGCTTGGCGTTTGATGCCTTCTCTTGAAATATGACACACAGGATAATCATCAGTACCTTGATTGTCCGTGAGAGTAAATCATTAATCTTTGAATAGTTTACAAACTGGCCGATATGTAAATCCATTTCATCTTTCCTTCCTGAAATTGTCACCCAGACCCCCTATATTTACAAACCAAATGGGAAAATCCACACCAGTATGACGCGAACTGCGCAGTACTTGCTATACCATAGGTCATATATAGAGATGGCTATGGCATCTTTAGTGGGTAATTAAGAATTTCGTTCAAATACATGTGGGGAGGAGGGGGTTAACACGTTAGTGCAACGTAATGACTCAGGTGCCTCTCATCTATTTTCACGCTGTCTTCCTCTCCGGTCATACGTGGGAAGGTCTGTAGGCAACTTGCGGTCGTGGGTTTCCCCGAAGCTCTGTGCGGTTTCCTCCGACCATAATGCTGTATGAGTGAAATATTCTTGAGTAAGACGTAAAACCCCAATCAAATAAATAAATGAATCAAATAGTTGTGGCGCCTTTCGACCATTTAAGTATCAGAGCGAGAAAACCTGTTGTAGTTAAATAAGAGTGTCCGTCTTAAGTGCACATTGCGACATGATCAGGAAATATCTACAGATTTCATTATGTCGAATTACATGCAGTTGTAGTACTGGTCGCAGTTCAGTGGTCTCGTGTGGTGATGTGAAAAACACCCCTTGACATTGTGAATTTCTTTGTGAAGGGGTTTTCCATTTCGAGCACATTGCTCCCTCAATGGATAAACCCGACTCATGCGATGTCCCACCACCCCTTCTCGTGACAACGTTATTTTTCATTCCATTCCCGGTGAAAGCAATTGTGACGTCATGACGTCAAAGAAAAATTGAACATTTGTAACCAATGTGTGGAACATCCGGTTGACCTCCAAGCAATAATACTGATTTTGACTGGTCACATGCACATTCTTGATTGACAGCTCGGAAAGGTCCATTGGTTTGAAAATTTAAAAGTTTGGAATGTTAGAATTACACTTGACAGCATGCAATCTTCATATTAACACCTGCTAGTCACTGCAACAGACTTTCCCATCAAAGTCTTTCTGGTAATGACATTCACTTCGCTGCAATCCATACGTGTGTCTTTAACATTGTATCGACCAGAGCTTTCGGGTTAATGAACGAAATACAGTTAGGCCTATGTCTAATCTTTTGGAGTGTTACACCTTACACTTAAGTAATCTTTCAGCATAAGAACCTTCGATTAGAGCTGTTAGCTTGTCAAGCTACCCTGAGAATTTCTGTCCTATTAAGAAGACCCGTCATCAGAACTCTTGATGATATTCATGTTCATATTTCACGCGTCATAATTATGGTGTTGTTTTACATGTATGAACATGCGTCATCAGGACCCAAGGAGACTGATATTCAATTTAGCTCAACTGATATTACCTATTCAGTCAGCAGACAATTCCCCAAGCCAAATGTTCCACTGAACAAATGTCCCACTGGACTATTAACATCGTACGTGTACACCCTTGGCATATGTGCACATACGTTACAATAGCTGCCTCTCACACTGCTCAATTATTTCGCGTAGGCATAACGTTCTCTTTTCTGAGGCATTCCCTGTTGATTAAGTACGTAATGTATGTGTGTATGGTAGGGGGTGTAATGGCTCCTACCTTCGGACACACCGCTGATGTCACTCCTAAACCCAACTGGGTCCTACGTCTTCGTGTATGTGTTGTGTTATGGCTGTGTAATGGCTCCTGTTCTCAGACTCAAGTGACTGTTAAATCCATCTCGGCCCTAGGTGCGTTCGTTAAAGGTAAACTTGATCAGAAAACCATGTTAACTGGCTAATTTTCTCACAGGATTCACCATATTCCGTTTAGATCATAATTTGGTGCTCATAATCAGTAATAACAGAGTCAAGATATAATTGGGTTATAATGGGATTTTTTTCTGTAATGTACATTACGTTCTGGTGCAGCCAATAATGAGTTTATATATTTATTTATTTCATTGGTGTTTTACGCCATGCTCAAGAATATTTCACTTATACGACGGCAGCCAGCATTATGATGGGAGGAACGATCATCCGCAGATTGCTGGCAGACCTTCCCACGTACGACCAGAGAGAAAGCCAGTATAAGCTGGACTTGAACTCACAGCGACCGCATTGGTGGGATGTTTCTAGGCCATTACGCAGCCAAGGAGGCACCCAGCGCGTATTGTCAGTTCATGAGGTCGCTCTGGCTAAACAAAGAAGGTAGCTGGAAGTGTTTGATAAGGTTTCCAATCCTGCTTTGTCTTGGCCAGAACAGAAACAACTCCACCTGAAACAGGAGATCAACAGTTTACACCCAAACCCCAGGGATGTCCTCACCAGGCACAGACCGACATCAACCTGAGTTAGAAGGCCAACAGTCCACACACCAAACCCCTGGGATGTCATCACCAGGCACCAAACAACATCTACCTGAGTTAGACGCCCAACAGTCCACACACCAAACCCCTGGGTTGTCATCACGAGGCACAGAACGACATCAACAACAGTCCAAGCACCAAACCCCAGTGACACCTTCACCTGCCACAGAACGACATCAACCTGATATAAGTGGCCAACAGTCCACTCACCAAACCCCAGAGACATCTTCACCAGGCACAGAACCACATCAACCTGTGACAGGAGGCCAACAGTCCACACACCAAACCCCAGTGAGGTCTTCATCATGCACAGAAGGACATCAACCTGAGACAGGAGGCCAACAGTCCACACACCAAACCCCACTGAGGTCTTCACCAGGCACAGAACCACATCAACCTGAGACAGGAGGCCAACAGTCCACACACCAAACCCCAGTGAGGTCTTCACCAGGCACAGAACCACATCAACCTGAGACAGGAGGCCAACAGTCCACCCACCAAACCCCAGTGACATCTTCACCAGGCACCAAACGACATCAACATGAGACAGGAGGCCAACAGTCCACACAACAAACCCCAGTGAGGTCTTCACCAGGCACAGAACCACATCAACCTGAGACAGGAAGCCAACAGTCCACCCACCAAACCCCAGTGAGGTCTTCACCAGGCACAGAACCACATCAACCTGAGACAGGAGGCCAACAGTCCACACACCAAACCCCAGTGACTTCTTCACCAGGCACCAAACGACATCAACATGAGACAGGAGGCCAACAGTCCACACAACAAACCCCAGTGACATCTTCACCAGGCACAGAACCACATCAACCTGAGACAGAATGCCAACAGTGCACTCACCAAAACCCAGAGACATCTTCACCAGGCACAGAACCACATCGACCTGAGACAGGAGGCCAACAGTCCACCCACCAAACCCCAGTGACATCTTCACCAGGCACCAAACGACATCAACATGAGACAGGAGGCCAACAGTCCACACAACAAACCCCAATGAGGTCTTCACCAGGCACAGAACCACATCAACCTGAGACAGGAAGCCAACAGTCCACCCACCAAACCCCAGTGACGTCTTCACCAGGCACAGAACCACATCAACCTGAGACAGGAGGCCAACAGTCCACACACCAAACCCCAGTGACTTCTTCACCAGGCACCAAACGACATCAACATGAGACAGGAGGCCAACAGTCCACACAACAAACCCCAGTGACATCTTCACCAGGCACAGAACCACATCAACCTGAGACAGAATGCCAACAGTGCACTCACCAAAACCCAGAGACATCTTCACCAGGCACAGAACCACATCAACCTGAGACAGGAGGCCAACAGTCCACCCACCAAACCCCAGTGACTTCTTCACCAGGCACCGAACGACATCAACATGAGACAGGAGGCCAACAGTCCACACATCAAACCCCAGTGACATCTTCACCAGGCACAGAGCGACATCAACATGAGACAGGAGGCCAACAGTCCACCCACCAAAGCCCAGTGACATCTTCACCAGAAAGAGAACGACATCAACCTGATATAAGTGGCCAACAGTCCACTCACCAAAACCCAGAGACATCTTCACCAGGCACAGAACCACATCAACATGAGACAGGAGGCCAACAGTCTACCCACAAAACCCCAGTGAGGTCTTCACCAGGCACAGAGCGACATCAACCTGATATAGGAGGCCAACAGTCCACACACCAAAATCCAGTGAGATCTTCACTTGGCACAGAACGACATCGACCTGAGACAGGGGGCCAACAGTCCACACACCAAACCCCAGTGACTTCTTCACCAGAAAGAGAACGATATCAACCAGAGGTAGGAGGTCAACAGTCCACACACCAAAACCCAGTGACATCTTCACCGGGAACGGGAGGTAAACTGTCCAGTCAAGGAAACCTTGATTTGCGTTACGACACAGGATCTGGCAGGCGTGAAACAGGAAGGCAAGAGCCCAAAGAAGAAAGAGAATTGGGCCTATCTGTGAACGGAATTCAGTACACAAGCGAAGCAAACTCAAGCATATATTCAGCAGTCAAAGTACCCCATGAGATGGGGACAGAGGGAATACACACTTACCGGCCTCCAACAGACAGAGAAATCTCTCCTCACACACAATACCACGTTGAGTTACCTTTATCAAGCACAGACGAAGGATACAAACACAAAGGTAATTTATCACTGAGCTGGATAATGCATACATGTTCAAGTAAAGTAACCCTTGGAGTTGTAATTTTCTCCTTCAAGGAGGCAGTCTTTATATAGTTACATTTCTGTCGTTTTAAAGATCGAGAGACTACTTACCAGATCTTATCTAAATCGTATTTTTGTCTATTTTGTCTGCGACATAGCTGCGGTCTGGCACTGAGTTTCCCCGTTGAAATGAATGACCAATGTTAAAAGAAAAGGCAAAATTTTGACAGCCCAACCTACCGACAAACACACAGGGTTAACATCTCAAAGAACTGCTTTTCGCGGGAAACGCGGGTTTATTCCTTTTCTCTCTACCAACAGTTAACATAAACTGTTCAAGACAGGGAATGACCTATATATGTACGTGGTAAAGAAAGCTGCAACAGTTTGAACGTCAATTTCGCATTCTTATACAACCAGTTAACCAATATAAAGCAGACCAAAAAATGTAAAATTTCGTTACACAATTGCAAGATATCCATTTAGCAAGAAATAAAGGAACATATAAGCGTATTAGTGTGTTTACTTATGTGAAAAATATAATGGTAGAAGAGTTATTAAGCAAATCAGCCCTATTTAGTGCAATCAGCACTCAAAATTAACATGACATAGACATCGCTTACAGATAAAACAAATGATTTAGCTCCTGTATAAAGTGTTATAGTAAGAACCATCCCAGCAGGAATCAACAGTTATGTTGTGTTTCAAATGTTAACACCACTATTAGACATAGCAAATTGTTCAAGCGAAAACGAATTGCCTTGTGAGTTACTCCTCTTTCAGGTGTGTAGGAAATTTCCTAACTGACTTAATGTTCTATTACTGTTTTATTTTGTAGACTTTCACAAATGGAGAGGCCATAGCGCCGCGGAAGCATTAAGCGACAATGATTCGTCCAGTAGAAGTCCATGTAGTTCGGAGTCTGAGTTCAGCGTTCTAAATGAATACGATGAATGTCAAGATCTAGACGAAGTCATTCCTTTAGGAGAGACACAGGAGCAGTCGCAAGGTACACATAGACTCGTTCTTACACTGTCAAGAAATGCGCCACCAAAGAAATTGCCAGGACATGCACGGAGAACAACATGTAAAAAAAAGGCACTGGGTATGAAGTGTTTTTAGATTTCTGATGCAATTTCGGGGCAACGTGTTCCGTATACATGATATAAACTAAGTCCTGTTGATGCGCATGAATACATGGAATACTGTGCTCTAGAATATTGTAATGGTATAAGATTTCTTTGAAAACCTAGTGCTACAAGGAATATTTTGCCTTCATGGTTCATAAAAGAAGAGGCAATTAGTGCAAAATTCAGGAAACAGTATGATTAAAGGATTAAATCCAAGTTTGGGTGTTGCTTTGTGTTGCTCAGTCTACTGAAATAGAAAGACTATGTACTGTAGCAAAGAATGATGATTTTTTGACATACATTGTGCATTCCTTTATGGCCATCAGAGGGTAAGTAGAATTATCTGACATCAGATGTTATTTATTATTTATAACATATATGTATTTATTTTAAGTGATTAATCCTATAACTATTAACTTGGAGAACTCTGGAACGTTAAATCGTTTTTTGGTCTTGTAGAGTCGAATTGTTCACCTAGCAACGCATCCAAGGTCGTCATTTCCCCTAGCAGGCTTAACAGGATAAATTGTACCAGCAATATTTCCGATTCTTGGGTGACAATTGAATCGGAACCGATTGCTGGTCATGGAAGAGGACCTCCTGTGATACCAGTGTGCAGCAACAGAGAAAGAAGTAGCTATTCGGAACAACCTACCGCCGATTCCGACAGATCTTCTCTTTCAGAAAAAACAGAGGGAAGTATTGTTAGAAAACAAGGTCAAACTGACCAGGGCCATACCATGGAAACAAAACCGGCTGGTTCTGCTGTGGCAGAGGATACACTTCGGGAACACGTCGAAGGCGATAATGAAACGACCCGACATGCATCCACTGAAGAAGAACCTCGTACCATAGATCAGGGTCTTGGGCAGGCGTCGGATATCGGGAGCACTCTTTTTGCGCCGCCTACCACAATGAAAGTGGAAGGGGATGATCCCGAGAGTGATAAGGCGAGGTCAGATTACACCGAGAGTGGGAGTCAGCTACCGACCACTGAAAAATTAACTGAAGTCTTGATGGAAGACAGCGGATTTTCTACATCTGCAACTTCTGGATCTGCATCCGCCTATCCTACTATAAGTGACCAAGATGTGACACTGACCGCTGAAAAATTGCCTGCACCCATGACAGAAGACCAGTTATCGTCTACATCTCCAACTTCGGGATCGCCGACTACATCTTCAGCTACTGACCAGTCAGTAGTGAATTGTGTTAGGAAAGAGGAAAGGACACAGAGATCACAAAGGCAAAGCGCAGATGTGTGCGACTCGAATTGGGCTCATGACAAAAATCACACTGATAGAGAAAACGAGATGGGACACATACCGGCAAACCAAGAGATAAGGCGTAGCGCAGGCCAGACAACACACAGGGTTTATAATGACAACCTTCACATTTCAAGACAAAAGATTCCTAACTCTGAGGGTATTGGAACTGAAAACACAACCAGGAATGTCTTACCGGATGGAGATCCAGAGGACATTTCGGACGATGAAGAATTTGAAACAGGTTTGTGGACACATTTTACATGTATCATTTCTCTATTTGTTTGATTGCTGTTTAATCAGAGCTCAAAGATTTTTTATACCATAGTGGTCCGTGTCATGAATATACATTAATGTATCAGTATTTGTAATTGCGCATCCAAGAAGTCCTTTACTTAAGCTCGTTACCAAGGAAAACACAGTTAATCTATCTAAACGAATACTAACAGCTAATATCAGTTTTATTTCATTTTAGTTAATACGTGTTATGAAAACACTGATCTTATGGCCTCACGGGTTGTTGCGATTGCCTGCCATCTCTGCCGTACATTGGGTATTAATTGTTTTGTAGCTATAATAACTCTTTTGACGTCATACTGGTTACGATGGAACTGCTTTGTAGTCGTCGCCTTTTCTTTTTAACAGGAGGACGGCATGGGTGGAGCGAAGAGAGGGTCAAGGAGGAGGTAGAGGCTGATTCGTGTTTTTATGTCTTTTGAACAATGTGTTATATACATGTTAAGCTATATAAAGACGTGTATGTGGGTGAAACAGAAATAAAGGTTTTGGATTGCCAAGACTTTTCCTAGAATTTTGAAAAAATGGTAATATCACATGATATACCTGTTTTAATCACTGTAACCACGGTATGATCAACGTATTTCGTGGCTTCACGCATAAAAAATTGAAGAAAAAACCTCCTGATCCAAACATATACCTCAGTTCGTTGTTACTGCATTATATTTCAACTCGAGCTAGAAAAAGTGGAGAAACTTTATGCACATAGTCCGAACATACTGACTCTTGGGCTAGCTACTGTAGGCCAGGTTTTCTCTTTCTTTCTAGATTTTCTCAAGCGTGTAGCGAATAAACATTTTCTTTTGTTCTCTCTATGATACGCAGGCGATACTGGAAGCTCAAGTGGCTATAAAAAGGGATGCCTGGACTGCCCTTCGGCAAAAGAATAATCTCTACAAAAGCCTTCCTCCGAACATTGTGAAAAAGCGCACGAAATTCCATACCGGGGAGACTGTGGTTAACGTTTCTGGAAGCTGGAGGGACATAGATGTGGTCACCAGTCTTCTAGGTGAAGCATTGCGTGCACAGAACTTGGGAAAACAAATCCTCCCAAAGATTGCAGGTTCTTGGAATGCCCACAAAGGTCCAGTTGATTCTGGCATGTTTGATGTTAACCACGGGCTGAGAAATGTAAGAGACGAGCAGAGGGCTGTGAGAACCAGTGGCCTGAGACATAGTCATCCATCACATACCGACCCAGGGCCTGGACAGAAATATCACGTTTGTCAGGAGATGAGGACGGTTGGAGCCAGTGGCCCAAGACATGATCATGCCTCGAACACACAAACATGGCCTGAACAACAGAAACATCATACTGAACAGGAGCTGAGGATTACAGAGAGCCATGGACTAAGGAATAGTCCTCACTCAAACAGCAAAGCGCCATCCTCTGAAAGAATGCACCAACAAGAAAACAAGTCCTACACTAGCAACGATAAGAATGAAGAGCTTGGTGATCGTGAGGTCGGTCAGTTTTCTCATACCCGTCAAGAGAAGATATTTTCTGCTAATTTTATTCAAGCGAATGTGGACTCTACAAACCAGGTTGTGAGGCCAGAACACCAAGGTGACAAAACGTTGGAAAACATCAACCATCAAGCCTTTGAGGCTTCCAAAACATTACCAGAAGAAAGGCGCCAGGAAGAAGCAATGGATACGGACGACGGTTTGAGGACGTGTGCAAATGCTGATGGTGCAGAGGTTGAAAATGCATGGAATTCCCGAGGACTTGGAACGAATGCAACATATTCTTACTCCAGAAGTGATGAAATTAGGAGCACTCTCAACAAGGACATAGGCTCTACTCCGGAAGAAGAAAACAGAGCAGGCCTACGTTCGTACGCTGATGTCGCTACCGGTGGTGAAAAAGCTACCAATCAGCTATCTCAAAGGCCTCGACGAGACAGGAGAAACAGAACTTTCACTAATCTAGAATTCTCGGACAGTACAAAGAAGGTTTTCTGTACTAAAGAAGGCTTAACTCTAATGCTTTATGCTGGTGACATCACCGCTTTGTCTGAAGTGGATTGTATTGTGAATTCCACTGATCCTGAGCTGCAGCATAAGAGCGGCGCTGCCGCAGCCATTAAGAAAGCTGCGGGACCTGGATTTATGAGGTTATGCGAAAGTCAAAACGTTGAAGCGACCAAATGCATATCTACGGGGGCCGGAAATCTGCCCAACAAGAGAGTACTCCATGTGTTCATCGAGCGATGGGAACCTGGGAATGATAAACGTTGCATAAGTCAGCTGAGGAATACCATCTGGTCAGTTCTGAGTACAGCAAACAAAGAAAAGATGCACTCTCTTGCATTATCAGGCATTGGCACAGGTAAGGAAAGAGCATTTATTCCTAATTTGGACTCAAATTAGTTGCCATAGCCCAAGAGGTCCTAAACAATTCTGCTATATTTCGATCTGTCTGCTTTGGTTTCGGCCTCACGTGAAGAGATTTGTTTAAACACAGCAGACAATGTAAGGGAATTTGCCTTGGCTTCTGGCCATGTCCTCATCCTTTAACCCCAACCCTTCACTTGCGAGTGTAGTTTGAGTACAGATGTGAGTTACCCACTAGATCTTTCGATGACTTCATCTCTGTATATGTCGTGGGAAATTGCCTTCGATGGTTCATTTGTTCTGTTGATACTGGGGGACCACCGTGGCTCAGTTGATTAACTCACTAGCGAAATGTCATGGCCCATAAGTCTCCCACTAATGCGGTCGCTGTGAGTTCAAGTCCGGCTCTTGTTGGCCTCCTCTCCGGTCGCACATGGGAATGTTTGCCAGCAACCTACGGATAGTGATAAGTTTTCCGTGCTCTCTGCTCGGTTTCCTTCTCATAATGCTGGCCGCCGTGGTGTAAGTGAAATATTCTTGAATACGGTGTGAAACAGCAATCAAATAAATCAAAAAATATATTGATGCTGACATGTTATGACATTCTAGGGATGTCATTTAGACGACAAATGCTACGCTTAAAGGTAGAGGAAACCTGGTCAAGTCCAGATGGCAGAGCTTACCAACTATCTGTTGAGACACGATAGATGATCCTGTCTGACCCAAATCCGAACCAAGATCGTATTACTTCGGTGTTAATCTTGTTGAGTACAGCAAATCATGGAGACCGCCATCCCTGTTGGCAAATGTGAAAATCTTTTCATCCCTTAATAAAAACAAAAGACTCCAATCTAGTGTGTGACAAACAGGACCCTTTTAATGTCGAGGCCCGTTCTATTCTGTTTGAAAAGAATCTACAGCTGGTTTTATGACTGGGAACTTTCCTAGAAATTCCCATGTCTGTTTGAAGGAAGGATTCAGTTAAAACGTTAAAGTAGCCTCACAATAAATACCAGTTCTGAAACACAGGCTAAATTTTCTTTGTAGGTGGGCTAAAGTTTCCTATAGAGAAGTGGGTGAAATGTGTAGTGAGCGTCATGACAGACTATTCAAAGAAGTTGAATAAGGACAAGTACCTGAAGGAGATCCACTTTGTTGACAAAAACTCAGAATTCCTGCGATGTCTTGAGAAAGGTCTTCTAGAAGCTTTTCCCCCAAAATGGAGTCATCCTAATTCACGGGACATTGCAAATAGCAAACAGCCGTCAACATCAGTTGAATCAAACCAGCTAGCGACATTTCAGATTTCTGGTCAATGCCAAATAGTTGTTCAGAGATCTAATATTACTGCATTCCAAGGGGATGCCATTGTAATTACCGTGGACAACTACAATTCCAGTCACCTTTTACAGGCTGTATCCCAGGCGGCTGGAACAAAGTATACTGCAGAGATGAGAAAAAAGCTCAGAACTAAAGCTGAAGGTGTATTTGTGACCGAGGCGGGCCAGCTACCTTGTAAATATGTTGTTCACGTAGTTCGCGGTAGGTCATCTATTGGAGAGGAAGGCATTGGCGCACTTGTCCACTCCATACTGCATGAAGCCAATGAACGGAATATTACCAAGATAGCTTTGCCGGCCATTTTTACAGGTAACTGGCTTATAAGCAGTGTTTGACACATACACACACATATATGAAAGACATAATAATTTCTATAATATGATCTCTACCAAACAGTGTTTTTTCAATTGATATTGTACACGCAACAGGACAACAATCTCTGACTTTAATCTCTGTATTTTAATATCTAAGTAAAGCAATAAAAGAGAAAAGACGTTTTTCAATAGCAGTTTGAATCTGCCAGATGATTATATCTTGTCCAACAGACGTTTAAGCCTTAGAACTGACGATTAATTGACTCAGTATGTGCTAGTTGTCAGCGCTGCTTTTTCATTCCAGGTTTCTCGGGAATTCCTGGAAACACGGGATGCCAGGTGTTGGTGGATGAAATCTGTTCTTACATAAAGAACAATCCGGCCACTTCTCTGAGAATGATTTATCTGGTAGACGTGGATGAAGAGAAGCTGGATGAGTTTCGTGTTTTACTTACAAAGCAGATTTCGATACAAGAGATGCAACAAAACGAATCAAACCGGCAGAAATCACCCAATATACATTTGCCAGAAAGCAAATTTAAGGAATATTCCAATACACCCAACCTGCAAAAGCATGTGAAGAGTCAACTGCCTGCAATGTTTGCCATTTCAGTTTCGTGTAGAGTGGAAGTTGACAAAGCCGATTTTGCTAAATTTGAAGGAGATGCACTCGCGGTTACGGTGCCGAAAGATTTCACTAGGGCTGATGGTCAGGACTTGGCACTGACACTGACAGCAGGAGAAAGCTACTACAAGGAGCTGATGGAGATATCTGCCAAACCCGGTGAGGTTGTGGTTACACAAGCTGGTGACATGGGATATAATCACGTGATACACGGCGTTTTGAGCACAAAGTGTTCGTCAGGTATTGAGGAACTCCGGAAACTTGTGCCTCGTATCTTGAACAAGGCAGATGAATTGGACGTGAAAATGCTTGTTCTGCCGCCTCTCTGGACTTGTAAGTTTGTCATTGCATTGCGTGACTGCTATGGTAAATATTTTTATTGTTAAATGAGTGGTGGAATGCTTAGCTATAAGTAGAAAACCATGTTGTTTTTAACGTTTAAATCGATTGACTTTACTCACGTTTTTTTTCTAAAGGAGATATTTTCTGGACTGCAATGTATAAGATATACACATATTAAGAATTCTCATCTCATTTGTCTCGATATATGACTGTCTGACGTTCTTTTGGATACGTTTCCGAGGATGAAAGATGATCAATCACGTACAACATATTAGATTTCATCTTTTTGGCAAATGAGTAAATAATCTAAAATTTTGCCATTCGAAAGTAGTGTAAGTTTATAACTGATTTAATGTCCGGAAAATGGTCACCTTTATTTGTTTTCCCAGGTCTATCTGGCATAACAGTTCATGATGGATGTTCCGCCGTGGTAGAGGGAATATATCGGTTTGTGAAGATGGTACCAGATACATCCTTCAGAAAGATTTACTTGTTGGATACAGATATGAATACTCTGGAATGCTACTGCACGGAGCTGAGAAAACAAAAACCTAATTCAGAGTGTGTAGATCCCATGGAAGCAAGTCATGAAGACGGTGATAAGTCCCTTGTCCCCAGAGAAGCATGTGTTGTCTGTCGAAAGGATCATGTATCTGCTAAAGTCAGAAGTTGTGGTCATGTAGTGTGTGGCTCGTGCGTAGTTCCTGGCCTTGATGTTCAACGCTGCTGTAAAGAAGCTGGTAAACCCAGTTCGGAGGCAAATCCATTTATGGCAGCAGGTAAGGAAGTGGAAGAGTGCGTGATTTGTCTCTGCCCAATAACAGACCCCAAGAGCTTGCCGTGTGGCCACAGATTCTGCAAAGGTTGTATCGAGGAGTATTTCAGGAGGTGCACAATGCTTTGTCCCGTGTGTAAAGCGGTTTGTGGGAAGGTTATAGGTAACCAACCTGATGGAACCATGGAGGTGGATGAGACATACAAATCCTGTGCTGGATATTATGGTCACAAGACTATAATAATACGCTACAGATTCCCTGATGGAATGCAACAGGTAAGTGGGGGAGAAATCGGCTTGCTGCGGGTAGAAAGCCCACGTATCATTTACACACCCCCAGGATAATGCCCGGTAAATCGATCGATTGTTCCAGAAGTCAGAATCCTAATAGTGATGAAAAAACTTGTGTCATTTGTATTTCTATCCGATAAGCTTCTAGGTGAAATTGCTCTTCTTGGCTTTTGTGAAATTGTATAAATTTAAAAAAAGGTTTTACTCGGTGAAAGTGTGTTTCATAGTCATGGCCCATGTTGAGTTAAGTTGGAGACTGGCAATCTAAAGACACAAATCATGTTTTGTTTAGGTCACAAAATGCTATCATCGAAAGTGCTATCAATGCTGAAACAAATATAACGTCATACAGATTATGTATATCAATATTATGTATAGCTGATGACACTGACACTCTAGATATATAACAACGATGTGGCTTTATCGAACTGCAGTAGGTTAACGACAATACGAAAGATTATCTTGGATTTCTTGCTGCAGGAAGGCCATCCCCACCCAGGCAAACGGTATCATGGAGCCCACAGAACAGCGTATCTACCGAAAACACGAGAAGGCCGGCGGATTCTCGGGCTCCTGAAACAGGCCTTTGACCAACGTCTTTTGTTCACCATTGGGCGGTCTGTGACGACAGGAAAGGATGACGTAGTCACGTGGAATGACGTACATCACAAGACCTCCATGAATGGTGGCCCCGAAAAGTTAGCGGAGAAAGTTTTCTTGTATATATGTTGGATATTGTCTTGTTTTTTTTTCTGTAGTGGGCATTACGTTTTCGTGCAGCCAAAAATAAAGTCAGAATTAGGTTCAATTATCCGGAAGGTCTGCGTACATGAAAGATACACAGCTAATCAAACTGTTTTTCAGCATTTTTGAAACATCATCTCAAATATCATTTTATGGAGATAGAAAAGCTGTTTGTCATTACTATTATTGTTTTTTTTGGGGGGGGGGGGCATTTTGTACAGTGAATGAAGAAAGCATTCTTGTTCTTGTATTGAGATTTTGAGCCGTATTGAAAAGGCTGAAACACAATGAGGTCACGGGTTCTTTTTAGCTGATATGGAAGTAGTGTAGTACTATATACATACGTATGTAGAACGCAGATCTGTAGTAATCATAGGATGTTTAGCAACAAGGAAAAGTCTTTGGTGTCATTGTGATTTAGCCTGTTCAATATGGCCCAAAAAGTCCATTGTACCATCTCAATCTCTATTTCCATATTAATCATTGTAAGAAATGCCAAAAATTAACGATGGTCTGTTCTTTTAAATTATCACTTGCATTTCTGCAATATTATCAATTTATGCATAATTAATTTTCTGATTACTAACACAGAATTACCCAGTAGATTTTATATGGATTTCCATCCTGGAAGAGTTTGAGCGGCACAAGCACTGTAACATGATTTTGCCTTTTTTGATTGGCATTTTATGGCGTACTCGTTGTAACATGTGTAAGGATAATGGCTTAATCTCGGAGTTATTGAAGTAGGTAAGTCGTGGGGTATTCAAAATAGGGATGAGGCGTTTGTCTGGCTTCTAGATTATAGTGTCCATTCAGAAAACATGATTGTGGCGACATTGGGATCGTTCTGCCAGTGATTTGCCCTAAATATATGTTCTACAACTAGGTGGTTACACTCTACCAGCCAAATAAATGAACAAATAGACCGACGGACAACTATACACTCTAAATGGCTCCTGAACTGAAACACTGTGTGAACATTTAAGCACTTTCTCTTTCGCATTTTCAGATTTGGTTACCCGGACGACACGTACCTAGCACGGGTGCGTGAAGAGCTGAAAGCCAAAGGAATAACCGAATCTGGTGGAGATGGAACACCCGTGTAAATGACCACGGTAGAGGGTGCTTGTTTGAATGCAGCCTTGAATAGCTGTTCATTCCATGTATACGTAGGACATACTTCAACTTAAATATGTTTTCATAAGAATAGAATAGGCCTAGCAATATGAAAATCATGTAATTATCATGGGCAAAGAGGCGAATGTCTCATTACCTGACTGGAAGAGAACAACGCCATTTCAGAAATCTTGCTACAGAGCTTTCACATGAAAATGTAGAAAACCAGTTTAAAGGAAACGAAAACAATAGTGACAGATATACCTGATTTGGAAATATTCGGGCATAAAATAAAGCCGTTGTTTACAGACCCAAGCATACAAATACCAAAAATCAGATAAACGCTATCAAATTCTATGTCTAGGGAAGTTGTTGGGGTATCCATTGTGTCATTGAGTTGTCGCCGATGGAATTGAGCTCAATAAACCGTCCAGGTAAATCCTAAGGGTTAGTTCCAAATACATGTACGCAAAACAGGAAACTGTGAACTCAAGCCGTCCATCGGAAGATTGAAAATTCAGGCAGTGTGATTGGACAATATTAAGACATGACTGTCTCTATACGGTTCTCTTGTATACAAATAGCTTTATTATTTCAAAACCTGATTTTCCTCTTATTTCTGGTCTTATGACGACACCTTTTTAACAAAGAGCAAACGATAATTTTAATATTAAATAATACAATCCTTTAGGAGTTTTTTCTTTAAATGTGATACTATAAACCTCTAATAGAGAATGGGCTAGATGGAAAGTTTGGATATCGCGTACTGAGCCCTCAGGGAAGCGTTAGAACGTGTTTGGACACCAACTACATGATATGTACGATTTGAAAGGCACTCCCATTTTTAATATAATTATCGTAATACGTAATATGTCCTAATACGCTAATTTTAGCGTAGGTTATTGTACTATACGGTTGTTAATTTTGTTTTCACAACTAATTTCAAGAATTTAAAATCATGCACAATGCTATTTATGCATATATATATACTCGTATGTATATTCCATAACATTACTAAATGTCGCATATGGCTGAAATGATAGCTGGACTTTTTCGAGCAATCCACATTTAAATGTGTACCCTATGAGGCTCCGTGAAAGCGAAAAATAAATCGGTTATTTGCTTATTTCTGAATCCGCCGGCTCAAGGCTGATGAATATTTGTTCTTGTGTCCCATACGTCGCTTACTGCGTGAATTTCGTTATTTTTTTTTAAAGCTGTGGAATAGTATTTTGTGTTTTTCTTCTATTTGGTATTTGGTAGTTCCCACAACTATTCCCTAAAAGCCTGGAAAATCAAACCAGGTAAGGTATTGTGAGGGATCTTTGAGGTAGAATTGTGACGGTATTCGACCGTTACAAATTTGTGTATTCAAGAATAGTAATCGCCACGATTTGATTGTGCCTAATAAATGATGAACTTTTTGTGCTCAAGGTATGTTTTTAAAACGTCAGATTTTAAGGATTATTAAGGATGAATTTGTACAGAAAAGTATAACCGGAAAGAGTATTTTTAGTTGATATGATCATATGATAAGTTACGCGAAATGACGGCTAGATCATGTTTCTGGTGTATTTCCTTAATTGCAGAGAGTGCTATCCATAAGATTATAGTCTCATATTGACATTTTAATAGCTTTCATTAAATTTATTTAGCAACGACACAAACTTATCTGTTCTTTTGGGTTTGTTTTGTTTTTTGTATTTGTGTATGCTTTTTGTTGTTGATTTTTGATGTTTTTGTTTCCTTAATTTTGTGTTTGTTTGTTGTTGATTTGTTGTTGATTTTATGTCTGTGTTAGGGAATGCTAACATAAAAATGCATGGTGGTATTTTATGGGGTTTGTCAATTATGTTAGAATTAGTATTGGGATGTTATCTTCATGATTGTAATATTATATACTTAAACCCACATGCCTGACGGGGTAGACACAAGCTTGTCTGTGCTATGACGTCGCCCATGCGGCTGTGAGTTCAAATCCTATATAGCGCATTTTGTTTTTGATTAAACTTCCATCCACCAAGAACTTTATGTGTTGAGGCTTTACGATGGCTATCACTGATCATTTACATAAAACAACAACTATCATAATAACTCTCAGTTCAACCCCTCGCAGGGTCGTACTGCAGATATTGAGTATATCGTGCTTTACAACTTGTGGCCTAGTGTAAATGGCTTATCGGTCTGGTGTCAGTATACCGTGATTGCTTATTTGGGGGACTGGTAGTGACAAGGGAGGTCATCGTTGCACGAGGTTACAGAATCGAATACAATTTCCAGTATAGCCTAGTATCAGGCGGTATGGATATTATTTGATAAGATGCCGTTTCGACATGTCTGATCGTTTTAGATTCGGTAGGTTTGCTACAGTTGTATGATATTTCATAAATAGAACGAGGAAAGCTTCTATGTACATGCGCTTTTAAACGCTTTTTAGTTTACAAATTTTGTTAAATTTTTGCTTTAATAGTAAGTAACTTGTATGACTATTGCATTGTGTCTATCCTGTCAGTTAACTCTGTCTGGCTTACTACCATGCCATCCATTCCGCTGATTTAATAAATCCTAAATATGAAAAAGTAACATAGAGATTTGATTTAGAGATTTGAAAAAAATTTGGTTTTATGAGATATCAGTTCTTTACATCGTAAAATTATTCACAGGGAATCACAGTATAGCAGCTTATGTCTGTTGAACGAAGAATTCATACTTTGTAAAAAAGAAAACCCACTGTGTATCACAGGTACACGTACCGTAACAAGTACACAGTTTGTGTACCTGTAATACAGAAGACATGGGTATGTTCTATTTGTTACAGTCTGTTTACTTGTGGTACAGAGTAGTTTATTTTTAGGGTAGGCCTGCAGAGTACATCATATCTTGACTATTGTTATGGTTCCCATTATATCATTCGACAGAAACGTTGTTCTCACAGCAGCCCACCAGCTCTTGGTCAGTGAATTCAAAGGTTCGAATCCAGTTATTATCAAGTATTTTTTTGTTTTGTTTTGTTTTGTCCTTGACTGACATGCCACCTGAAAGATTCGTCCGAGACACCAAAGAGTGACATGTTCCGAGCATACCAGCATTTTCCGTCGGTACATTAGAAAAAATACATACAAATCAAAAACTTAGCCTGTTAGTGTGAGTCTGATATTTCGCTGCGATTGTCAGGCATTTTTACCATTGACGTCGCGTGTTAGAATCCGGCGCTGCGCAGTTTTGCCTGCAGCACTAAGTACGGAGATTTTTCAGGCAGCTCACGATTGACGTTGGTTTGCGCCAAGCACTCTGGTTTTCTCTAGCCTTGAAACTGTCCGCCATCATTTTTAAAGTGAAAAACGAGTTTCTCGTGATTTTAAACAGAAATTCATTAACAGCTAATAAGAAAACAATTTGTGCGCCAATGATGGTGAGCGAAACCTGTTTATAATCGTATCAAGCGTCCGGGCTAAGAAGGAACACAAAAACGAGTATATGTAACACTCTTCGTAACGTTATAGACGTTTTAGCTTACCGAAAATGTTCCTTTCGGTAAGTATTATGCATCATCAAGTGTTGCATTCATCAAGTTTCAGGATGAAGGAAGATCTACAACATAATTTCCACTCGACTTATACGATGGCTTTAAATGGGTCGAAAGGGGTGTAGTGGGTAGCGGCGGTGTATATTTTTTAACCGGAAGATCGTGAGCTCGAGCCGGGGTTTCTTGTTGGGATCCTGCTGACATCTTGTTGGATGCTGCTGACTTGTAGAGAGCGGCGAGGTGGTAAGACGTGTGTGTGAGAAGTGCGGGTTTCTCTAACTTTCCGCAATATCTGTGCGCTATATTGGGCCCAGCTAGTCCTCAGTATTGAACACTGAGAACACCTTCTTTGCATGATGCCGAGAAATCAAAGGTCTAATTGCCAAATATTCCCAATTTTGTCCGAAAGCAATTGTGCAACAAACACTGATTTTGGTTCAACGACAAGAACTAATTGCCCACGTCACCAGAGAGCCAGCGACCAGAGAACATCGGGGTTACGACGTTTCACTGGATACCATAAATTCAGCTGTGCAATCAGTAACTGAAAAGTCTGCTGTAGATTTGAGGCCGGTAAAGTTGGCACAAGATTCCAACACAACATTCAACACCATATTCGCCAGAATGCAGCTTTATTTTGTAACACAACATTCTAATTGCTATAGACACATCTTGTGCACGAATGTTACATGTATAATATCGTGCTACTTAGGTTGTTAAAGGTTCGTCCGAAGATACACAAATTTCATTCTTACTGAAAACCTACAATGTTGCAAACATAAGCTATACTTTCACATTTCGAACGAGTTTGGTACCTCTCCTTGAAATGGGTGGGGTTTTTTTACCAATAACCGGTCCTAGGGGTACATTTCTTATGGTCAGTTAACATGCAGTCAAAATCCTATAGGCTCATATAGGAATATGGGTCAAATCTTGCGGAAGTGTCAAAGGGCATTTCGTTTGCAACATAATTCAAGTTGCACATGTATGTAAAGGTGCATAGTTGTTGTCAGGAAACCAGGAGTCACAACAGATGCAACTAAAGTCGTGGACGTCCAGTAATGGGCAATAAAGGACAGCATCTTGTTTACAATTTATATTTAATGCCACCTTAGACTGCCTCCAACATTCCTAGGTATCAGAAATGTCCTCTAAAATTCATTTTACGAGGAAGATACCTGACTGAAAGGCATAATTTTATAGATAAAAAACATACAGTACAAATCGCAGACGCCCTGGGAAGGCGATTGTTAATACCGATGAAATATTGAATTCTATTGAATTAGACCATAAAGTATACAAGAAGGCGAAAGCGACAGACCCCCATAGCTTATCGCACGATTTTACAACAGAGGTTAAAAAAAGAGGTTAAAAACCAGGTCATCGCTGACTTCAAAACGTACGACGTAGACAACATACGTCTATGCCTGACAAACCACTTCTGTTTACCATAAGCGAGGATCTCACTCAGCACGACTACCAGTTGAAGAAAGCATTGCCATTGATACCTGAGGCTTTCAGCAAGGAAAAAAAGTGAAGTTTGTGTCTCGTAGACTGTTCATTCATGGAAAACAGGTACCCATCAAATAAACATTAAATGTTTACAAATAGTGATTATAACCCAGGCAACTGTCATGAGCCAGTCTATTATCACGAGTGTCATTCTGACAGCTACCTTTCAGTCTTCACAGGTTGTTTCACAAAACTTTGAACTTCTTTGCCGCGAACTTCTCGCACACCGACATAAACCTATGACGATGGTTTACAATATACTAGAGATTTCAAACCGTACCTGTTCAAATATCCATTTGTCTGTTTTATCTTATTGTGAACACCAATACTGCATGCACCCTATAATTATCTGTCACATTCTATTACCCAACAAATATATTTATGACAATTACTGATTGTGATGATCTTATATAGTGCGAGGGCATATTAGAAAATGAAATCGTATCCATATTCCATTTGCCAGTATATAATATACCAAACCTGGACCAGAATGACATAAAAAATGTGTATAAGCCAACCGCAGCACCCACCCATCTTCTTAAAGGCTTTCAAGACTTGATATTGGTCAAAAATTGTAGCGGATGCAAAGCTCCCAGCCTAATGAGAAAAATGCAACACAGAAGCAGAGCCGAGCTGGTCGGGTGAAAGAAACATGGTAGGTGGCCGAGTTTGCGTCATTAGTGTTCAATGAGACCTTCCCACGGCGTTGTAGCGTAGTGGAAAGGCCGTGTGATTACTTGGCTAGCTAGGCCCCGGATGTTATTAACAGTTATTTACTATTCCAGGCTATAAATGTTTTAGTTCATCTCGTCCAAGTCGTAACTGTGACGGCCTGAAGTTATCCGTTCGTGAAGATATCCAGTTGTGCTCTCCACCTGAGGATTTATCAGCTATTAATGAAGATGGCGAGTTCGAATCTTTGTTTGTTGAAATAAGTTCTGAAAACTCCATTTATATTGCAGAGCTATACTATTCACCACCAAATGTAAACGTTTCCGCATTAAAGGAAAAACTTCTAAACACCCTTGTCCAAATATATGCAGAAAAATGAATTGTGTCTTAGTGAGGGATTTTAACCTTGATTTCTTTAAATCAGAGCCCCTCATTTAACTTTACAAATTTATTGAATTCTCACTATTTCATACCGAAGATCACTAAACCTACAAGTGTAACATCAGTTTAGGCAACACTGATAGATAATATATATATAAATTTTCATGAACACAGCTTGTTGTCTGGTATCCTACTTTCTGAAATTTCGAATCATTTCTCCGGTATTTCATTTTGTTAAAAATGACATGAATAGAATCACCGATAAATGTGTTCAGTTTCGACAGTATACCACCGATCAGAAATAAAATGTCAGGAAATGACTGGTGATAAATCTTGGCATGACGTGCTCGAATGTTCTGACACCAATACAGCATACGACATGTTTTCTGCTGAATTTCAGCACACTTATGATCAGTGTTTTCCTCTTACTCCGAAGAGTGTTAACTTCCAGCGTATAATAAAGCCATGGATAACCCCTGCAATTTTAGTATGGATTCATCAGAAAAATAATCTATAGAGGATTATATTTCGTCGTGTACATCTAGCCAACATGCCAAATTTAAGCTATGTCGTAACAAATTAAACCACACCCTGAGAATAGCAAAAGATATATAATGATATATAAAAAGTTCCAGGAATGTAATAATGATATCAAAAACACTTGGAAAATTCTTAGAGAACTATTTAGTCGTAAGAAAACAAAATTGGTTTCATCCTCTTTAATAAATAATGCTAATGTTTCTGATACATTAACTATCGCGAATCATTTCATTGAATAAATTAAGAACGTTGCATCGGAGTTAGCCTCAAAAATCGCGAACAGTCCTCACCATTTTACGGATTATATAAATGCGTCTTCCCAGAACTTTTTTGAGTTTGATCCAACGACACAAACAGAAGTTATTGGGATTATTTCTAATTTTAAAAATGCTGCAGCTGGCAATGATGGTGTTAAAATGCCACTTGTCAAGCTTGTTGCCGAGACTATAAGTAATCCTTTACGCCATCTTCTTAACTTCTTATTCTCTGTGTAATTAAGTGTGTCAGACCGATTAAAATATGCAAAAGTTAGTCCCATATTTTAATCTGGTGATGTACAGTTATGCGAAAATTATCGTCCAATCTCCGTCTTAAAAAGTTTCAGCAAAATACTAAAAATGTTAGTGTTAGTTAGTAAATTTCTTGATGAAAATGATATTTATTCTTGTAATTATGGCATAAGATCACATCACTCTACATATCACGATGTTTTAGGTCTGTATGAATCATTAATAACAGCCAAAGAATTCAGATTATACAGTATTATTATTTCCTGGCCCACCAAAAGCCTTTGATACGTGAAATTATACTATTTTACTTTCTAAGCTCCGCTAATATGGTTTTTCAAGACAAAACAACAGAGCTTTTTAAGCTACTTATCAAACAAGACCCAGTCGGTGACAACTGATAGTGCCCCATACTCTGAAAACATAATTCAGTTTGAAGCACAACAAGGCTCAATTTTAAGATCCCTCCTGTTCATTATATATATATTCATCACATTATAAACTCCTCACATTTGTTGAAATTTATGTTCAACAAAATTTATGTGACTATGTTCAACAAAGATCCCCAGGAACTTTGTAAATTAATTAATGTTGAGCTTTAATAATTATGTCAATGATTGTGTGCAAAAAAATATTGTCTCTCAGTATTTAGAAAACGAAGTTCATGTTATTTAAACCTTCTTGTAAAATTAACAATATTTCAACACTTCAAATATTTATAAATGGCCTTAATATTAAACGAGCCGATTCTTTAAAATTTCTTTGTTATTGTTTACAATATTAAGTTGAATTGGCTAGAGCATATAAATGGTTTTTGTAAAATACAGGCGAGAGATACTGGGTTCAGATTATTATTAATTATACAATCGACATGTATTGCTGGCGATTTGATGCCTAACTCTGAGGTCGTTGGTTTGAAACCCGGATGGGTCCCAGCCAATTTCCAAACTGTTACAGAAATACTGGAGTCGTAAACTGTTTACAAGATTGTTTAAACAAAAATGCATTAATTGTTTGATATTATTCGCTTTTTCGTATATAAATTACTACATTCTAATATGGGCTAATACACATAACACCCATTTAAGCCCTATAATAAGATTACGAAAGAGAATTATTCGAATAATAAACCCTATTTATCAGACAGCATTTCGTTCTATACATATCGAATTACAGGTTCAACATTATGGAACAAACTGCCCTCCGACCTGAAGCAATGTTTGTCAACATCTTTATTCAAAACTAAATTAAAATCACATTTGCACAAGGAATTTCAAGTTAATCAGTTGTACTTATGACGTATATTTTGTATCTCAAGCCACAATCTTATTATTGTTAATATTTGATGTGAAGATTATATTTCTTGTACTTTATTCACTGATTGACCGCCCACTATGTATTTCAGTACTATGTTTTGTGGATAGAACAAGCCCCATGGAGTTTTAATCCAGCCGATACTATGTTATTTCAATCATATGTATTTGTACTTTCTTTGTTTATTCAGTGAATAAATGCAATCTGAATCTGTTTGTCATTTCCGAGAAAATCTGTTTTTGTCTCAAATGTATAATTTTGACGTAATACAAAATACCAAAAAAAAATAATAATAATAATTCTAAAATTTTGTAATACCTCTCCTGAAGAACGTTAGAACTGCATCCATATTCATATATAGGTCGTCTCACCAGTGCAGAATACATGAGACCCGTAATGACTGCATACCAACATTACCGGCTTCCATACAATGGCTGTGAATTGCTATGGTGTTGTGCAAACTCTTTATAAAAGGAAATGCTTGCGCGAGCATAGACCGATCAATAGTTAACACACTCGACTGCAGGATGAAGACGGGTTTTTTTTAGACATCATTTTCCACAGCATTGCCTTCACCCAGACCCATGTAGGCCCTGCAATGGCGTTCTTCAGTATCTCATTACAAGATTTTTTTGTGACGACAGAGATATACATTTACCGTAGTGAACGGAACGGATGCTTTTGGGATTATGTTGCATGTTTATTACTGCAGTGACTAGTGTGGAAATTTCGAGAAATACAAAACTGGGAATCCCCTTTCGTATTTACGTCAACTTTGATCTCGGCCAATGACTATGTGTAAAAACTCACCACGTGACTACATTCGAAAGTGAAAACAGACAAGACCAGATGACATTCCTCTAAGAAAATGTCTTTCGTGATATTGGAGATGTGAACATTTTCTGGTTCAGGTGAGCCGAGAGTTAAGTTAATATAATTTAATCATACGCCTACACTTGCGTAAGGTGACTGTGGCAAACAGCAGACAGGCTTCATCCATATTGATGACTGCCTCATTCATTCCATGTGTTAATGCACATCATCGTTTATGGTTTACCGGCCAGGCTAGTAAGCTTATAGACTGTTACAACTGGAAGAGGGGCTGAGCAATACGAGAGAATTAAGATCGGCGCTCTCATCCGAGGTGTTTTGGTGATAGTGAGTTGACAACGAGAACAAAATATGATTTTGATCTAAGGGAGATAACTTTTCCTTACTGTTCAGATTTTCGAACACTCCATTCTGTTTGTCTTGGTCGCTTAATCCGAGGATCAGTCCGTTGTTTCAGTTTGTCGCTTCAAAGGAATTGGTCACACCAAATTTTTTCCTTCAAACTAGGACGGAAACAAATATATCGCGAGACAAAAGGCGTGTCTATGTAGCTGAATGACCTCAATTATTAGCCAATTAGATTTATGGCGGTGAAGTTTGAAATAAAGATAGCGTGTAGCTAATGCAGTGCAAAGTTTAGTTTTCAACGCTGTTGGAAATTATTTGTGTAGTGTCCACAGATTTTAGACTCCAATATTGTGGTCATAGTTTTTTATAACTTGATTATTGTTGATTAGAATTACCTGACTTTCTGAACACCGTGTTGACCTGACTCAAATCCCTCTGTGAACCAGAACTGTTAAGCGTTTGTTGAACATCATATGTCTTCGATTAATATGGTGTGCATATCTGTACGTCGCATGAACCATGTGAAATATTCCCAGTAATTTGCAATAATTAGGTGGTATACCTCGGCCACTCGGATTTCCACTACACACATAAAACTGGCCACCATCATGTGGCGTTCAATAATAATAAATTGTAAATAAATATATGTTGTAGTTTCAAGACATCTTGAGCCAAGGACAAAATGCGCTGTACGTTCTACCGGACGTGTTACTACAAACGTTTATAAATGCGCACTGTCTGGAGGTAATGCTTAATGACGGTTTAAAACGGTGTAAAACACCAATCAAATAAATAAATAAATACTACCTTACAAACTGTGGAGAAGAAAGTCCGGAGGTTTGTCGCATTGTTGGTGATTTCTGCCCGGTTTCCTCTACCAATAAATTTGAACGACTTCGTATTTAAAGCAAGCCCTCACCAGAACACCAAGCAACTTACTAACTGAAGTCTAACCGAGGCTGCTTGTTTTTTTCCTTCCTTCCAGGCTCCACTTAAGACATTTGCGCTTCCGCAGAATTGTGTCCACTGTATGGTATCGAAGCTGGGGACAAAGGCATGAATATACCTAAAACATGAGTAAATGTGTGATCTGTCTGAACAGTATAAAAGACCCCAAGACTTTGCAGTGTGGACATACTTTCTGTAAGACATGTATTGACGAATATTTCCACGCGAGTTATCGACTGTGCCCGGTATGTAAGGCGGTCTGCGGTAAAATCACCGGCAACCAGCCGCCCGGGACCATGGATGTCACTGAACTTGAGGAGTCCTGCTCGGGATACGACGGACACGGCACCATAGTCATACAGTACAGAATCCCACGTGGGATACAGACGGTAATGGGGAATTATATTACCAAATTAGATCTGTATATGTGACAAAGATTAAATTGTAAATTTATTGGAATTTTTGGAACATCATATTAGTTGTCGTCATTGACAAATGAGAATGAGGCTTGTCTGTAAGAATATAGAGGGTCCCAAAAAAGTAATGCCAAGGTAGAATTTTCACCTTTAAATATCTACTTTATTCCAAGGTGGATAACTTGCTTAATACACTGTCATTTTCAGCCAATTTACTCAGATAAGAAATCCGAATGTCTGTAATCCTGAAACGGACAAAGGAATCACGTTCATCCTGACACCAAAGTGGTGTCACCGACATGTTCCAACTATGCAATATATATTTTATATTATATTATAAATTTGTGCACTCTCTTTTTTGAAGTCCAAAGTTCAATACAGGCTTTAAAGGAGCATTGACCCTATCCACCTCTGTGTCCACCAGTCTGTCTCTCTTTGCCTCTCTGTCTATCCCTTTGTCTATCTGTACATTTACTCGCCTGTCTGTCTGTCTGTACGTTTGTCTGTCTATCCATCTGTCTGTCTATTCGTTTGTCGGCCTGTCTCCATCTTTGTGACCACCATATCTGTGAACCTCTTGGCAGAAAATGCATAAACTTTTGATGAGCCAACCGTTGAGAATTGTCTATCTAGTCCTTTCAAGTCTTTTTTATATTTCTCAGCTTCATTTTCCATTGCTATTTTTGCCATCACTTACATATATTTGAAGATATAATTTCTAATGTAAACTTGCATTAATTTGGAAGTAGGTGATCATCTAAAGTTGAGTAAAATACACAGAGCTAAGGAATGCTGTGTGTAGTTCTATTTTTCTTCTCCTATGTCGTTTTCAGAATGATCATCCAAATCCAGGGAGGATGTTTCGAGGAGCGAGGCGAAGAGCCTACCTGCCGAACAATAGCGAAGGAAAACGAGTGCTGAGGCTGTTGAGAAGGGCCTTCGATCAGCGTCTCATCTTCACAGTGGGAACTTCCATGACGTCAGGCAGAGACAACGTAGTCACGTGGAACGACATTCACCACAAAACATCCATGCATTCAGGACCCGAAAGGTACCGGTCTAAATCTTAAGTCTGACATGTATCAGAAAGCTCGCATAAGTTCATATGTTTTTACTCTCAAATATTTTTGTTATTTAAATTTTTTGTCCCAGTTTTCCCAGGTCTATTCAAGACTTTTTCACATATACAGGGTGTCCGAGAAGTCGCGCACAATCCTGATTTTCAAAAAAAGGACAACTTTATTGACTTCCAAAAAACCGTTATTGATAATAATCATAACAAATGCTCAAAATAAGCACCCTCTGCAATAAAACATACACCAATTCTCTTCATCAAACTGTCTTTCACATTCCTGAGTGTTTCAGGGGTGATCTTTTGGCACTCAGTTGTTATTGCATCCTTCAAATCATCATGCGTGGACGATTCTGGTACACAACAGGTTTGATATGTCCCCAAGGGGAATAGTCAAGTGAAGTAAGATCTGGTGTTATGATTATTATCAGTAAAGATGTTTTGGAAATCAAGAAAGGTGGGTTTTTTTTGGTTTTTTTTTTTTTTGGAAAACCAGGGTGGTGCGCGACTTCAGGGACGCCCTGTATGAGGGCGATTTCTTTTGGGCGGAGAAAACCGGAGTACCCGAAATAAACCATTGTCGTTTGGCAGATACCTTACCAACATTCTGTCTTACCAGACTTGTATTCGAGCGAGTGACCTCAATGATCAGGGGCCAATAAGCCATATAGTTATATCAATAGATGTAGTGATAGCAAGCCAGGTATGATTTCTGAAGGTCGGTAAAATATTACCCTGCACTGTTCGCTTTCGATACGTTTCTTACTGGGTCTCAGATTATCAAGTTCATTTCTATAAATTCAAATTTTTGACTTTTTCAAATTTTATAACCATACATCAATTGGTTCTCATGATTTTTCGGCAACGGACGGAAAGAGATAAGCTACATAAGCAACAGTATTCTTCGGTTAAGATTGACCAATGGATTAAAAACGATCACAAACGGAATTTTAAGGTTTCACCGAAATCCCCGCCGGTCTTGGTAACTTGTTAATTACATGAAGGTTACCCATTTCAATATCAAATGCCCTCTTGAAAAATTTTTCTATAAAATAAAACAATAATACTTAGAAAATTTCCAAGCAAATAAGAAAATATGTTTTTTCCATGATTTTTTTTTCTTTGATTTCGCAGGTTTGGCTACCCTGACCCCACGTACCTATCTCGTGTACAGGAAGAGCTGAGGGCCAAAGGTATCGTGGAGCCCGTCACAGACTTATAAACCGGTGTGAATACTGTGCTCAATCCGAAGTAAACTCAAACTGGCGTGTAAATACTGGGTCACATCCAAAGTAAACACTAACTGATGTGAATACAGTAGCGACTGCAAAGTAAACTCAGACTGGTGTGAATACAGTGGCGAACGCAAAGTAAACTCAAACTAGTGTGAATGCAGTGGCGAATGCAAAGTAAACTCAAACTGGTTAAAACACCGTGTTGATTCCAAGGTAAACTTAAACCAGTGTGAATTACGCGCTGAACCCAAAGTAAACTCGAACTGATGTGAATACTGTTCTGAACCCAAAGTAAATTCAAAACATTGTGAATTACGTGCTGAGTTCAAAGTAAACTCAAACCGATGTGAACCCAGAGTAATCGGCCGTGTGACTGTCTCTGGCAAATGTCAGTCATCAGTAATGCGAGTTATTATTATTAGTTATGGCAGAAGGCCACTTCAATGTTCTTTACCACTTTAGCTATTTGTCATGCACGGCGTACAGTATTGTGGGTCATGCAATCCTTATTATTGATACCCGATATATTTGTACTTGGAAACATTTCATATAATTAGGATGTATGAATTTCTTCAGCAACTGTATTACAAAATTTATTTTACAAAAGCTAATTTGGACAGAAGTGGCCAATCCGTGTTCGAACCCTTGTTCTCCTTACACAAAATTAAACTATACTATATCCGCTACACCAACTTTCAATGTACATGCAATCCTGGGCCCATTTGCACGAAGCCCACTGAACGTTACGGACACGTAGTTGTCATGGCGACGTGATGCCTGCAATGCTGGTTGCCATGGCAGTTTATACGTGCTCGTAACATTAGGAGGGCTTCGTGCAAAAGAAAGAGGTGTTCCAAACCAAAAGCGAAAATTATTGTTTCAAGTATGAAGGAAACCGTGTCCATATTTCTTTTGCACTAAATAGTTTCACGAAGTGGACTGATGATGTTGCCAAAGAGAAAAATAAAAACAAGCAAACAAAAACCTTCAGCATGTTAGTTGAATATTTTGAATTTATTAAGTCAACTTTTTTTCCGGATGAGTAACATGGTGATGGGTCTGACAGGTGCCAGGATACAGGTTTATGGCTTCGGTATACAGGCGATGCAGACACAGGGATACAGAGTCAGGAAGGTTTCACAATCAAAACAGCCAATTTTAAATTCACAAAGTATTGCAAAAGTGCATCTAAATTGAGAATAGCAAATTGTTAAAAAAAGTGCTACTAAGTTTTAAACAACAAATTGTTAACAAAGTGCAACTAAATTTAAAATAACTTGTTAAAAAAATGTAACTATATTTAAAATAACAAATTGTTACAAGTTAAAGTGCGTGTATATAGCCTAAATAGGCTTTACAATTGCTTTTAATAGCCGTTGTTTTTAACGAAAAATGAATACAGCTGACATACTAAACTTAGATTGATTGGGAGCGGGGTTTTGAATTGCAAGCCATCTCCATTGACCAAACACCAAAGAAAACCGCTGGCGCTAAGTCACATAGGAGTCAGCTGAAGCTAGGTTCGATCTCGCAAACTTACAGACGACACTCCACTCAAGTAGTCACAATTTGACACAACCGAGTCAACAATCACCCACATGATTCTTTCATCTTTTGTGTAGCCCTGCTCGGGGTTTGAACCTCGGACGTTACGTTAATACATGGCGGACATGTAGGCTACGCTTTGTGTAAAATGGTCACAAGTGGCCAATGGAAAGATTTGGTCCATTCTTTTAGAGGATGGCGCTTTGCTGTTTGAGTGAGGACTATTCCTTAGTCCATGACTCTCTGTAATCCTCAGCTCCTGTTCAGTATGATGTTTCTGTTGTTCAGGCCATGTTTGTGTGTTCGAGGCATGATCATGTCTTGGGCCACTGGCTCCAACCGTCCTCATCTCCTGACGAACAGGATATATCTGTCCAGGCCCTGGGTCCATATGTGATGGATGACTATGTCTCAGCCCACTGAATCCCACAGTCCTCTGCTCGTCTCTTGCATTTCTCAGCCCGTGGTTAACATCAAACATGCCCTATTCAACTGGACCTATGTGAGCATTCCAAGAACCTGTAATCGTTGGGATGATTTGTTTTCCCATGATCTGTGCACGCAATGCTTCAACTAGAAGGCTGGTGTTCCAGCTTCCAGAAACGTTAACCACAGTCTCCCCGGTGTGGAATTTCGTGCGCTTTTTCACAATGTTCGGAGGAAGGCTTTTGTAGAAATTATTCTTTTGCCAAAAGTATACCTTTTTATCCCTCCAAGTATCCCTTTTTATAGCCACTTGAGCTTCCAGTATCGCCTGCATATGGTAGAGAGAACAAAAGAAAATGTTTATTCGCTACACGCTAGAGAAAATCTAGAAAGAAAGAGAAAACCTAGCCTACAGTAGCTAACCCAAGAGTCAGTATGTTCGGACTATGTGCATAAAGTTTCTCCACTTTTTCTAGCTCGAGTTGAAATATAATGCACGTTTACTCAGCATTATATAAGAGAATAACAACGAACTGAGGTATATGTTTGGATCAGGAGGTTTTTTCCTATTTTTTTATGCGTGAAGCTACGATATACATTTATCATACCCTGGTTACAGTGATTAAAACAGGTATATCATGTGATATTACTATTTTTCAAAATTCTGGGAAAAGTCTTGACAATTCAAAACCTTTATTTCTGTTTCACCCACATACACGTATATAGCTTAACATGTATATGACACATTGTTCAAGAAATATAAAAATACGAATCAGCCTCTACCTCCTCCTTGACTCTCTAGTCGCTCCACCAATGTTATCATCCTGTTAAAAAAAAGAAAAGGCAACGACTACAAAGCAATTCCATCGTAGCCAGTATGACGTCATAAGAGTTATTACACCAACAAAATAATTAATACCTAATGTACCGTACAGATGGCCATTCTCCTAAATTCATCAGTTCTGGAGTAAGAATATGTTCCAGTTGTTCCATGTCCTCGGGAATTCCATGAATTTTCAGCCTCTGCACCATAACGATTTGTACTCGTCGTCAAACCGTCATCTGGATCCATTGGCTCTTCCTGTACGCTTTCCTCTGGTAAGTATTCATCCTTATACCTTTGCATTCGTCTTCTCTCTGTTTTCATCTTTCGGTATGTATTTCTTCTGTTGAAGAGCTGGAAAGGGCGACGGCAGCTGTATTCCAGCGTTTTGTCATTTATTTGTTCTGGTTTTTCATTCGGAGGGTCCAGTTTCCACTGACCATAATTATCCGAGGCTCTGTTCGCTTGAACATGGTGGGAGAAAGGATTGAACTCAGAATAACCATTGACTTAGTACTGATCACTGCAGCTTTTTTCTTTTCGGGCCATGCCCTCAGGGGATGGCGTTTCTGAAATGAAGGAAAGTCTTTGTCGTTGGCTATTTTTTCCAACAATCCTCAGAATCTGACCCTCATTAGAAGTGTCAGCTTGAGAAGGAGCTTCGAATGAACTTGTCTCATCCTCGAATCTCTCTTCTATACGTCCACGGCGTCCTCCAGTTAGTAAAGAAAAAATAACTAGAAAGAGTTTCTGAACCATAACAATTATGATAACGCCATAATAAAACAATGTAAACCAACTGATGCACAAGTTAATAATGTAGTGCCAGGCAATCTAAATAAACATTTGGGACTTTTATGTCAAAGGAGTTAACACGCACGCCCCATTCCAAAAACAAATACTATACGTTTTGTATTCTGCACTTACAAATTCTGAAATTTTAACCGGCATTGAAGACTGAATTCTTCAATTGTCCGAGGTTGGAAGTCCGAACCCAAGTGTAGGCTGCTTCGGTTGCCTTTGTACGGTAGGCATTTAACGCCAGCTGAATTAGAAGGCATCCCGAGAGCGCTGGCTATCTCCATATCTGAAAGTACAATTTAAGTTAACACATGCAACGAACAATATTCTGAATAGCGGTATCTGTCCAACCTGTCAATGGTAAGGAATCGCTAAAGCAAATTTCTTGATCATTACCAAAATTTAATGGATTAGTCCTCAGCTCAAGAGCAACTTGTTCACTAAACTTTAACCAAATACATGCACAAGTTTGAGCTTGAAGTGTTCGTCTACCTTTCTTTCCCAATATTGCATCAATAAGAATTTATTCAATTGTATCATACATTATATTCAAGTGGTATGTTTTTCTTTATTTATTTATTTATTTGATTGGTGTTTTACGCTGTACTCAAGAATATTTCACTTACACGACGGCGGCCATCATTATGTTAAGAGGAAACCAGGCAGAGCCCGGGGGAAACCCACGACCATCCGCAGGTTGCTGGCAGACCTTCCCACGTACGGCCGGAGAGGATGCCAGCATGAGCTGGCCTTGAACTCACAGCGGCCGCATTTGAGTTGAAATATAATGCACGTTTACTCAGTATTATATAAGAGAACAACGAACTGAGGTATATGTTTGGATCAGGAGGTTTTTTCCTATTTTTTATGCGTGAAGCTACGATATACATTTATCATACCCTGGTTACAGTGATTAAAACAGGTATATCATGTGATATTACTATTTTTCAAAATTCTGGGAAAAATCTTGACAATTCAAAACCTTTATTTCTGTTTCACCCACATACACGTATTTATATAGCTTAACGTGTATATGACACATTGTTCAAGAAATATAAAGATACGAATCAGCCTCTACCTGCTCCTGGACTCTTTAGTCGCTCCAACAATGCCGTCATCCTGTTAAAAAAAGAAAAGGCAACGACTACAAAGCAATTCCATCGAAGCCAGTATGACGTCATAAGAGTTATTACACCAACAAAATAATTAATACCTAATGTACCGTACAGATGGCCATTCTCCTAAATTCATCAGTTCTGGAGTAAGAATATGTTCCAGTTGTTCCATGTCCTCGGGAATTCCATGAATTTTCAGCCTCTGCACCATAACGATTTGTACTCGTCGTCAAACCGTCATCTGGATCCATTGGCTCTTCCTGTACGCTTTCCTCTGGTAAGTATTCATCCTTATACCTTTGCATTCGTCTTCTCTCTGTTTTCATCTTTCGGTATGTATTTCTTCTGTTGAAGAGCTGGAAAGGGTGACGGCAGCTGTATTCCAGCGTTTTGTCATTTATTTGTTCTGGTTTTTCATTCGGAGGGTCCAGTTTCCACTGACCATAATTATCCGAGGCTCTGTTCGCTTGAATATGGTGGGAGAAAGGATTGAACTCAGAATAACCATTGACTTAGTACTGATCACTGCAGCTTTTTTCTTTTCGGGCCATGCCCTCAGGGGATGGCGTTTCTGAAATGAAGGAAAGTCTTTGTCGTTGGCTATTTTTTCCAACAATCCTCAGAATCTGACCCTCATTAGAAGTGTCAGCTTGAGAAGGAGCTTCGAATGAACTTGTCTCATCCTCGAATCTCTCTTCTATACGTCCACGGCGTCCTCCAGTTAGTAAAGAAAAAATAACTAGAAAGAGTTTCTGAACCATAACAATTATGATAACGCCATAATAAAACAATGTAAACCAACTGATGCACAAGTTAATAATGTAGTGCCAGGCAATCTAAATAAACATTTGGGACTTTTATGTCAAAGGAGTTAACTTGCACGCCCCATTCCAAAAACAAATACTACACGTTTTGTATTCTGCACTTACAGATGCTGAATTTCTGGAAGGCGTTGACGCTGTAATTGATCAATTGTCCGAGGTTGGAAGTCCGAACCCAAGTGTAGGCTGCTTCGGTTGCCTTTGTACGGTAGGCATTTAACGCCAGCTGAATTAGAAGGCATCCCGAGAGCGCTGGCCATCGCCATATCTGAAAGTACAATTTAAGCTAATACATGCAACGAACAATATTCTGAATAGCGGTATCTGTCCAACCTGTCAATGGTAAGGAATCGCTAAAGCAAATTCCTTGATCATTACCAAAATTTAATGGATTAGTCCTCAGCTCAAGAGCAACTTGTTCACTAAACTTTTGGTGTTTTACGCCGTACTCAAGAATATTTCACTTACACGACGGCGGCCATCATTATGTTAAGAGGAAACCAGGCAGAGCCCGGGGAAAACCCACGCCCATCCGCAGGTTGCTGGCAGACCTTCCCACGTACGGCCGGAGAGGATGCCAGCATGAGCTGGTCTCACAGCGGCCGCATTGGTTGGAGGCTTCGGGCCACGCAGGCCCCGTATGTTTTTCATATCAATTTACCGCGTTTTAACATTTAGAGGTAAGTTTTACAACCTCTTATTTGAATGTTACTTATTCAAAGATAGCAATTTCCCCTGATGCTGACAGAAAAGTCAGACAAATAAGCCTCGGCAAAATGAAATCTCCATTTCTGTGGTAAGTAGGAGGTTTTCCAGAAGCGGAAACCTCCGCCACAGCTAAACCTACAAATTCCCCCACTACAAATCAAGGAACAATACTCCGCCCCTGTATCGTATTTCACGATGGTAAAGAATCGTTTAAAACAAAATTCCAGATCCAGGTGACCAACAAAATGCCATGGATTAATGTTTCTGTCACAACTTTACTTAAACCAGTGCAACTTTCCCCATGAAGACGGATCGTACATCAGCCCTGATTACCAAAAAATCTTTGATATCCGCCCAACAGCTATAGAAAAACACGTTAGGGACATGGTGAATGTGTGATACAGGCATCAAGCAATCTTTAGATTCTCCCGCTAACATTACTCAGCATGGCGTGCATAATGGCATGTCACACGTGGGAAAGTGCCTCAGTGACATGCAAAAGTTCGGTGGTTTAATACTGGCACCCCGGTTTCCTCCACGCAAAAGGACCGCCATCATAAACTTGAAAAATTCTTGATTCTGGTGGTAAGAAACAATCAAATAAATAAATAAATAAGGAAAATTAACTGATCTTAAATGCAAAGAGGGATTTCTTTCACTCATAATATATGTATTTATACATTTGTTTACAACAGACATCTAGGAGTCTAGAAGAACCTACCTGTAACGGTAATAGTTACTTTTCTGCGGATAACAGCATCACGTTCTACAGACCCTGACAGCTTAAGTCTGATGTCCTCATGTTTTTCCAACGAGCTCCTGTTCTCTGATAACTGGTCGTCAATTCTGTAATGAATGAATAAATATATGAATGAATGAATAAGATTTCACAACACATTGGAAGTATAACACGTTAGAACTAGGGAACGGCTTTCTTTTGACATAAGAATAAAATCCAAAGTCGGAACAAATAGTAAACAAACGCTTTTAAAGCATGCTAATCTACACAAAAATATTCCAAAAATCCCTAAAACACAGTTCTTCTATATACATCGTTTAAATATTTAACTACAACATTCCCATTCAGCGCTATCAAATAATTGAAACAAAAATATATTAGAAACACCCTCGCGGATAGAGGCCTCATCAAGGACAAAATTATGTTTTAAACGATGTGGATCTGTTCACCGAAAACAGACGAGAGAGTTCTACCGTTAGTCGCCTTTTACGCCAAACTTGCCTAGAGAGCGGAGTTTTAATTACTATGGAGACTCAATGGAGAGAAGAGTTTAGAAAGTACACAGGAGCCGTGCAGTAATTTGGAGTACCAATAACTCACGGAGGAGATCATTCCGTGCTAACGTTATCTTCTTGGTTTTGTGCTCGTCTAAACACTGTATATTTTACAAACTGGTCAATGTACTCAATGGCGTAAATGGGGCTAACAACGCTGAGCACTTGTGCATGCAACATTGTGCTTGTGCGTGTATAACAAATACCCAAACAACATTCTTACATACCTTTTGGTTACTTTCACTGAGCCCTGTAAATGAAAAATTAACAGCATATACTTAAATCATGTAAAAATAACTCAATTAAAACCATCGATGCAGGTCAGCTATCTGATACCTTTGACCCTACACATTTGGGAACCTTGATCATGGGTACTTACCTATCGACCGAACGCTAAATATAAGTAATATATATAACAAGGTATATAATCTTAATACCTCGGGCATAAGCCACAACTTAATTTAACTGGACGAAAAACACGGACAGATATTCCAGTCTAGTTCAATCCAACGACCTTCGTTAGAAAACTGACACACTCAGCTTTACGTTGATGTATAAAACGGCAAACACACATGCTTTCTCAACCCGTTTTTGTTGCTTTTTTGTTTAGTCGGACAAATCCGGTAACTGGGGAAAGGAGCTGCAAGCGCTAGTTCTGGCTGGATGGAAGAATGTACTTCATGTTAGCCACTAGCTGGCAAACACTTTAACGTAAGGCCTTGGTTGATTCGACAAGAGATGGGTTCGAAGATCAGAGAAAGGTTTCACTAGTTTTATAAGGGCTCGGTTTCACGAAGTTCATCAGGGCCCGGTTTTACAAAGTTCCTTAGACAACAGTTTCACGAAGTTGCTTAGGGCTCGATTTTTTGCATAGGTCACACGCGGGGTGTTTTCTGAGAGAAAAAAAAACTTTAGCCAAACACTTCATAAATACATAATTATATTGCTTCAGCAACACACTTTTGCTCAATCATAAAAACCTAAGTATGATCTCGAGAAATCGAGCAGAGATCACACTTGTCAAATGTTATTGCTTCACAGAAACCACTCTACACAGCTAGGCCAATCAGGTCTTAATAAACACTTTTATTTTAACCTGGTGTCTCAATTTATTCATTTCTCTTGCATCCCCAAAACCAACATACAATTGACTAAATTCAGTTGCAACTATTCACATAAGTGTATCCTTGTTGTCGCTTCATTTCCGTTTTACGCCTGTGATACACTATAGAAATAAGCTGGAGCGGGTGTTGGGGATCTGTTAAACCGTGTTATGTAATAATGCGCGAATAATGTAATACCCACCGTGTAATGTAATAATAATTTCCGTGTTATGTAATATCGCTACGTAAAGTACGTTCAGGCAGACAAATAAACGGCGGCTAATTTGTAACCAAGAGAGTGTCGGGGATAAGACTAAACTAATGTTGTAAACGACTGCTTTTGATGCGCACACCTATAGGTTTCAACGTGGGAAAGCAACTTAGCGAAGGTCTGGGGATTCCATCGGGTAATATCAGGGGTTCTATTCAAAATAACTATAAGAGCTACACAGATTCTCTCAGACAGTTAAATAAGCACAGAATAATACATATCCTTATTGTTATGAATGTTATTACGTTACACTCAAATTTTAATCACAATACCCGATTATGGCAGGTTTTATTACATGACGCAGTGACATTACATAACACTAAAATTTTTATTACATTACACGGTGAGTGTTACATTACTCGTGTATTATTACATAACCCGGTGTAAAAGGGTCTAATCTTAAGGGGACCACTCTTACTACAACAATCCTGGCTCTAAAGCGTACACATTGGGCTTACCTGTAAAAAGTTCACATCCATTGAGGATAATAAATCCGTAGATGTCAGTTTCATTCTCTGCATATCATCTGTTTGCATTTTGACAAGTTTTACGACGGCATTACATTCATCACTCCACTTTGAATATTGTGCTTTTATATCTTCCAAGGCCTTTGTTTTCCAACTGTTCAATTCCTTCAAGGCTACAGAATATTCCCTCTGCACCTCTTGATTGTGAAGATCCTGATTTTGCTGTCAAACATGTATAATATTACTTATTTCGTATATATGGTGTGCGTATATAAACGTCCTGAAGACATATTCATTGCACAAAGCTATCCACAATGACGTATCATATTCTAAGGACTCCTCGTCGTCATATGACTAAAAACTTGTTAAGTATGACGTAAAATCCCAAGCATACATATATACAATGATGTGTCACGGTGTCTCCAAGAGGGATGTTGGAGCTTGTAACAGGTCCACCTCAGAGTCACTACGGATACATTCTTCCACCATCAATTTAGAGAATATGAGGATTTTTTTTCAGAAAGCTGTTTTCATCCACTGAAATCTAGATCCAATAAGTAGTTTCAGTGAATATATATCCCACGTTAAATATGCAAAACATGTGCATGGTTTTGGAATCTGGTATGAGGGGCCAAAAAATTAATCTGCAATCAAAATTTTATTAAAACCGGACAATGTCCAAAGCAGTTATTTCACGGAAACCAATAGATTCTGGTCAATAACTATTGATGGGACAAAGGTATACATGTAAAAATCTTGGGGGACAAAATCTGCCGCTATAAAGTGTGTTCAGTATCACGTGAGGGACATCAGCTGTGCATGAATTACTTTCATTTGTGTTTCCTCCCAAAGCATACACAAACTGAGCTATCAGTGTACAATGAAACCTAGTAAATTGATTAAACGTGAAAAACACTAACCTGTATCTTTTTTTGCAGCCTTATAAATCCTGACAGCCAGTCGTTAGATTGCTCTAAGGCCTTATCCAGTTCATTAGTCTTGTCCACAAAAGCTGGCTGTAATATAAAAATATCATCCCGTGATAGTCTATACTGGAAGGAAATTGTGTTATTAAACACACGCTTGGTGTAGTTATTTATTTGTAGACTTACGCTCTGGTGAATTACGTTTTCACTAATACGACGGTGGAAAGTTACATGAATGAAGGAAAGCTTCTGGCCAGGTCCTCTCTATGTTAACTTTTCCCTCGAAAACAGCTCACCCAGTGTGCTTTTATATGCACAGTATATGAAGGTGAACAAATGTCGAACATATCTGTGTCAGAGCTCAAAACTGCGATATACATTTTATGGGCAGTTGTAAGGATGAAGGTGATATGACGTGGTAGGGTGGCGTCAATTCATTAAAAATGTCCTTTTCTCAGTGAACATCGGAAAAGTGGGTAAGCGACGAACAATAGCTATTGTCGCTGACCCACTTTTCCGATGTTCATTGAGAAAAGGACATTTTTAAATGAAGTGACATCACCCTACCACGTGATATCACCCTCATCCTTACTACTGATACTCTTGTTTTCAAGAAAGTCATGTCGCCTTCAGTGTATGGTTAATTTTCATTCTACTGATGTTTATGCTTCACGCGAGGAACTTCCCACTCCATCTGAAATTTTTTGCCTCACTTCGGCATTTTTACCACCCGTTTTTGCTGGCTCTTGCTCTGAAGCTCTCTGTCAATCAGCTTATCAGTAAGACATCTACAGCACTGTGTTTAATTATTACCTTAATTTTCTCCGCTGCAGATTGGATGTCTCTTGCCCCGTGTTCCGGATGCTCCACCATGCAACCCAGACATACAACCACCCCACACGGCGCACAGTACAAACAAAATGGCTGACCGTGACGAGCACATAACGCTTGACCATTAGATTCCCCATCTGTTTTCCTTTCGCCCTCTGATTGTTTCTGTGACAGGTAGTCTTGTGAGGAAATCACGTGGTGGCGTTTCAGAGCCCCCTTCATCGGATGAAAAGCTGCCAGACAGTCTTCACAGTATAGCACACAACAGGTGGTGCAAAACTTGACCGCTGTCGCTTTTTTGTCCTCTTCGCAGACAGAACAACACGGGATATTATCCTCAACTTCTACACCAGATGTGAACTTCTCCACGATTTCTGCCAGCTGGACGTTGACAGCCAAACCGGCCACACCATTTCCCCCAAGAGGGGTTTGTGCCCGACACACAGGACATGATAGCAATTGATCAACGTCCTGATTCACGGCTTTGCGTAAGGCCTCATCTGTCTGTTCAGATTTCGACTTTTCGGCAAACAAACCAATACATTTCCTGCAGAAACTGTGCTGACATGGTAGCGCCACAGGTTCCCGAAACAATTCCATGCATATTGAACATGAGAGATCGTCTTCCACCTTCCTTCTGATGTCATCCATTTTAGATTTCTTTAAAAGAAGGAAACAAAATATAGAAACATACACATAAAGGTGTGAACAAAGTCTGAACGTATCCCAGTCTCCATGTGCAAGGTTACTGTACACAATATATGTATCGCATGTGGTGTATACTTAACATCGTATATCTGCGACCTGCAGATGAGTGTAAACCTTAAAAATATTTAAAAAAAAAACAATAAAATCTAGTACATGTAATCTCAGGATTAAGTGGTCTACACCTTTAAGGTATCAAGAAGCCTACTCGGGTGAACCCGTGATAACGTATACGATCACAGCCCTCTTGTCTACCACAAGCCTACCTTAAAAGAAAAGACACATTTATACAACCTACACCTTAAACGAAAGAGCCAGACAAACTCTGTGGAATACTATTTTTTTTTTTTTTTTTTTTTTTTACAATTTTTTAAAGTTTCGGAAAAGAGACAATCTGTTTTAAACATCGTCATTTTTTTTACAAAATCGACCTATTCGGGGGACGTAGAAAGTCCCGCCATATTTTAGACTTGCCAGATGAAAATCCTCCTTTCCTCCTCTTGAATATTCATTGTGTATTCACTATTCACTGTACTTGGGGTATTACTCCTACCATTTAATTAACGTGCATTTCCAGTCTCAGCTCAATATGTTTGTACATCGTGATAATCGTGGATTCTGTTAAAGCCAACTCTAAAAAGGAAGATTTTGAGATGTACCAGAGGGCCACATCATGCCTACATGCCTTGCTCTAGGCTGCCAAAATGTATCTGAATTGCGATGTCCTGAAGGCAGAGAGCGCAACCTGTCCTTTCAAAGATTGTCTCTGTCAAAGCCAGAAATCCCGGTTCCCACTCCTTTGAGCTTGATGCGTGGTCGGTCGAACTACTGTTCTTAGCATCACTGCTCTGCGATTCAAACTGGTAGGCTTTTAAACCGAAGTTACATTCACTATCATCAGAACTAGAATTGAAGTGCCCACTGAGGCCCTCTATTACGTTATCTGCATGGTTCTTTTTTACCTTCAAAGACAGAAGAGCTACTTTGCAAAGCTAAGCACGACGACGTAAACAATCTTTTAAAATGACGGCCTAAACGGGCTTCTCAGTCTTGGATGTTTAATTATTAAATACTCAAATAACAAGCAATTGAGACTTTTTATTTACCCAAAATTAAAGATCCTTCTTTTAAGGTATAGGTTGTATAAATGTGTTTTTTTCTTTTAAACACCTACGTACTTTCGGTGCTGTCCTCAACACATTGAGTGTGAGGCCATTAAAAAGTGTTTGTCCATTGACGTCTTAGCTATCCATTCCAGGTTGGTGTCCCCATGTGTCACTATTGGTAAATCCACATTAACGTAAAACTGGATGTAATTTGGACAAATTTGGGGTCCAACCGCCATGTTTGAATGCATTCTTCTCACAGCGCCACAATCATACATATCACGAAAGATACCACTGCAACTTCTTGACAAGACTGCCTTTTTCTGCGACAAATCGGCTAATTCTTTAGGATCCGTCTCACGAGTAATGACTTCTAGAGTATCTATGAACAACATTCATCAATAAAAACATTTCCGTATAAAACATGCTATTGGTGTCAGTTATGCAAAGCCAGACCTGAAAATTGCCTCCTGTATTTATAGTTCCAGGTGCTGCGAGGAGTATGCATTTCAAATATGGTTAGACTTGGAATTTGTTCAAGTCAACTGTTTACGCTCGTGTGGATTTACCAGTGATGACACATGAGGACACCTACCTGGAATTGACAGCTAAGACCTCCATGAATATGGACAAACACCTGTTATCGGCCCTAGACTCGATGTACTGACGACAGCACAGAAGGTACATAGGTGTTTAAGGTAGTCCTACGAAAGACGATAGGGCTGTGATCGTATACTTTATCACAGCCCCACAGAGCTGACCCAGACGTCGAATCTTACACGTTCACAATACCTCGTCACGGTTCGCAACAGCGGACACAGAGTGACAAACATTGTCATGTGCACTAAAAAGCAATGTTGCCGAAAATAAGATAGTCTAGAATGGCGCCTAATGCAGAACACACAATAGTGTGACATTTTCAATAGTCTTAGTATTTCCCTTTCTACATACAAACACCAAATCACACAGTTCTTTAAAGAGACATGGTCGCTTAAAATTTGGATTCTGATTGCGATGTCTTACCAAGTTTTGGAGATCGTTCATAGGCTAAATCAATCACGTTGAATAAGAAACATCCATTGAGTATGTAGCTTGTACTAATCCGGGCAAGATCTTGTCTTTATTCGAATTCAACACAAAGAGGGTGGGCCATTTTGCCTCAGTAATATTCAAACGAAAGGATCCGAAGCGTTTCTGCAGTCATTCCGGATCAGTCGATACTGTCTACACAAATTCGGATAGTTTCGAATTTTGATACACATATAATTACGTGTAGAGAATAGCAGCTTAAACATCACTGAGAAAAGGTTACCAATGATTTTCTCATTAAACTATGAGTCAGGAACGTGTCTGTTTAACACCGCCACAACAACAACAACATTTGTACCCACCTATCAAGCAGTATAGTTTTGCAGCAACTGACCACCAATTACAACCCTACACTTGCTTGTGAACTTGCTGAGCTCTCTTTTATGCCGCTTTTTGGTCGATCCTGTTATGAGCGAGCCTTAAGTCCTTCTCTTACGCGTGTAATCAGCCACGTTTTCATACTTATGAAGTTTACCCAGCACTGTGCTCATGCTCCATTTCCACTGAACTGATAGCCCTTCATTGAAATATTCAGACATTTCAGTTTTCACTTTTTTGCTTTTTGTCATTTTTCAACATTCACTCAACGTACAATGCTAGGGGTTGGATTAACAAAAAGCTTGTAACTTTTACTTCTTGAGAAAAATACCCAATACTCGCTTCATTCTGTAATAACGCTAAAATACCTAATATTTGGGCCATCATGACGCTTTTATGTGTTCATTACAATATTGTGACTGCCTGGCTGTTATATATGCTACACGGTAATTCGGACATCATATACTAGCACCGAAGACTGGAGTTTATGAGGAAAGTCGTAGAAGTAGGTCGGCTTGATCATCAACCATGTCTTCAGGGCAAGAACAGTCCTCACCTATGTAAGTAAACATGTAGTCTTGCGTGATCTGTCTCCTACGTGCTTGAGTCTCGGTTATATAGATATCAAAATACATAGTGCTAAGACCTTGTCGTCTGAGAGGTGAATACATGTATATCGGATAGCACACGGGCTGTAAGACATCTAGAATATCAGCACGTTTACCCCAAGCGACAAGTCATGTGTAACATGCAAATGACCTTCAGCAGAACGTTCGGTATATGTTCGAAGGTCAACCCCAACATCACACACTGCAATGAAGTAACATATATACATACACCGACATGATTTAGATAAATACAAAATGAGCCAAGAATAGACTTGTTTCTTACGAACTGAATCCTGTGACTGCACAGTCCTATAAACACACTGAACCAGAGGTTCAACCATAGGTTAACGTTAGAGTCTACACTTGGACACGTCCCAGTCGCAATTAATTCTGCCCTGTCTCGTCGATGTTACGATGGCCAGATCAAATATATCAATGTAGTAACATTTTCACGCGAAAATACATGCACAGGTACTTCATCATCTCCGTCTTACCTGTCCCCGAAACTCCAACTCTACATGCCTCTTAACCTAGTAGTGTCGTAACTGTGCAGATTGAAAACGGAAGTATTTTCTTCTGAGAAATACGCGTGACCTGTGCACGGGGAGGTAAACCACTGTGGATGTTAATACCAACGTCTACCTAAGGTGAAAGATAGTTCATGTTCAAAGTTAAGGTTGCCAAAAAGGTTGAACAATATTATGTTTATTTCCGTAAAACATTTTATCTAACACCTACTACAACAATGGAAATTGATATTGGACCGTCCTGCGTTGGCTAGCATAAAACGCAGCCATTATTATCTGGGCTGTGACGTGATTGCTGTGAGCGCGGAACACACTTGTCACCTGAGACTGTAGTAACCTACAAAGGTTGTGGTTGAAACTTAAGTATATATGTAAATTTATAACACGAACTGATCCAGAAACTTACTCCCGCCACAACACAATGATCTGGAAATACTTCACAGTGTTGTTCACTCGTGTACATGTTATAATCAAAATACATAACATTAAAACAGTGTCCTGTCCCTATGTTACTACATGTTACATTGACAGTCAGCTCAGAACATTTACGTCACAGCTTATAAACAGCTGATATCTCCTAGTTCTCTGATTGCTCAGTCTCTCTTAAGCTTAGTCACGAGCAGTCCTTCACTTTCAGCGCTTAGGCTGCTAGGTTCAGATCGTTTATATTGCGTTTCCTTTTTACGGATTACCTTAAAATTCATTTGCGTTTGCTCTGGAATCTCCTTCTTTATTAGCGTAACATTCCAAAAGCTCAATTGGATTGATGGTTTAGTACAGAATTTCCATCTCGTTACCGATCGTTAATGTTTCCTTAATTATATCTGTACCTGTTGTGATTTGACTACAACTGCTCATGTATCCAACGTGGCGCTTTATTTCAGCACAAGATATGATCCCTAGCGAAATTAGACTTAAAAGAAGACAACACTACCCCAAATGTATATATAAAGAATACCATTCATCGTCTAAAAAAACTTAACTTTTCATTTCTGTGATGTAGGGTAATCGAGATATCGCAGTTCAAAGTAAGCAAAAACGCCCACGGAGACAAAAATCGAAGGGACCCCTACCTAGATCACAATATTTCCATAAAGCAGTAGTGTTAAATCAGCTATTTTCCACCCGATTACGAGACAGTTCTGATATACTTTAGAGCTATTTTCAGCGAGAAAGTTGCAGTGGAATACGTCTGTGGTTATTTCCCAAATTCTTAACCAGGAAGCCACAATGCGTGGCCTTCGACTGTAATAATTAAGGCGTGTCACGCCTCTAATACTGAAGAGCGTGAGTACGGATGAGGCGACATCGTGTTTTCCCTTTCTCTAAAATATCCCATGTCCTCGAAAGAATTCCACATTAAAAGCTGATTTATAGAGCTACCAAACACGTCATACGGATATGCCTCTCTCTTTTCAGGTCGGTATGGACCCCTCCTCTGAAATAACTTTTCTATTCTTTTAATTATGAGTAAGAATGCCAGAGCCTCTAAACACATTTAGGCCCACAAGAGAACTATATCCATTGAAGAAACTTGAAATGTGGGCGACTCAGGAAATGTGCCACTCCAGTTTTCGTAGTAATAAGTAGTTACGGTGAATAAAGTTATCACACAAGACACGGGAATCTAGCAATTGCTACAAGGTGAGATATGTACACGTTGCATGCGGACCCCTCGGTAAGATTTCAAACAAAGAATAAGTATAGGTCTGTTAAAGTGTGTGTTCGTGTGGAGGGAAGGGAGGCTGCCCAGTTTCTTCCCATCGGAATAACTATACACTGCTGTTAAAAAAATTTCCCGAATTTGATACAAATATTACCGTGCAACGAAGAACACGAGGAACTCCGTGGCTAACGAGACATCCCATAAATGGTACGTAGTCGCCATATATGTATGGATGTTTCTATTCTATTCAACTACCTGTGACTGGGAGGATGCGTATAACGATAATGGCTGTACCGGGAGTCACAAGGAAGGGAATTTTTCTTCACCTAGGATAATACTAGGACAAGGATACACATCTTTCCACCCTGGGACTATTGCAACGAACTTGGACGGTGTATTGGCAACACTGATATTCTGTGGTTTTAGTGGCTTAGATGTGGGAGATTTTCTTAAGACACACTGCTTACACTCTTTGCAATATGAGTTATCGAACTTTCTACATTCCAAAAAAAAACCATGACGAATACTTTTGAAGATTTTCCCCTGAACTAAAGGCCCATCCCCACTGCGAGCTTCAACTACAACTGCAACTGCAGTCTGTAGTGCTGCACCCACTGCCGAGGTCATGTCGCGACGACATCAGGACGACATCCATATCGCGACGACATCAGGGCGACATCCGTATCGCCGAGCAAAAATAGAGCTGGTTCTGTTTTCTCGGCGACATCTTTTCATGTCGCCAGCAGTGGGGACAACGCAACGTCATGTAGTTGCAGTTGCCCCTCGCATTGGAGATGGGCCTTTAGTGATCAAAATGTCTTGTTGCCATGGGCAGTGATCAGAGCATCTGGGATGAAGATGTACGACAACTATCCTCAGTTCATTTACAATCAGTTTGAGAGTGTCCTGCATCTCGATCGCTTGAACAGATCACCACCTCGAATTCCCAGTAGTTTACCAGGCCTTTCTTTTTTGTATGTTCTGACCACTGGCCATCCAGTATAGCACAATCTTCCTGACTTACTCTTGGACTGCTTCGATGAAAATACCACTCATTTGTGCCATGAAGTACCGGTTATTAGTGTTGAATAAGATCGCCACGTTGGACATATGAAAAGCGGCAATCAAAGCGCGACTGAAACAGGCCTAAATATTTTGAGTAACAACTACTTATGACCTAGCATGGCCTTGAACACCCAGTGTATTTTTCCAATGAAAAACTGCTTGGCTTTGCATGTATCTGACGTAATTTCTTACATTATACACTTTCGGAGTGCCGCGGGGATTTGCCTCAAATGCTGCCTTGGAAGCTGGTCTGGCATAAAAGTGTTAATTTCGACACTTAGATTCACCTTGAATGTTGCGTCTTACGTCCCGACATATTCTATGACGTGCTCTTCTGTATTTATAAAACCTGCAGCTCCAAAGTCTTTTCGCGTTCTCCCGTATGAAGGCGAAACGGATGGTTGAAGTCCGGTAATGCTAGAATGAATTCTCACGTTAAAGTCCCTTTCAAGGTAAGATATGGAGTCTCAAATTCACGTAACCAAGTTAACGGCGCATTTATATCTGTGAGGTGTAAAATAAAATTGCCATCAACATCACCGCATTTTAGGCGAATTCTACTCCCTCCATGATGCTGTGGGAAGGTGTAAGATGATAAAATGTAAGCATTTAAAGAAATAGGTTTAAAAAACAGTAACGGGGTAAAATGACAAGAGGTCGTATTTCATTGGCGATCGTCGATGCTCTGGTTTTTACCCCGCATGACCCAGCCTTTCTAGGGACAACGACTTAGAATGAATGAATCATTATGGCTTAACGCCACATCGGCAATGTTTCAGCCATATTATGACGAGCAATAGCTTAGAAATCTAAGTTCCTTATGAAGAATTTATAATAATTAGCTAAGCCAAGGGACCTGCGCACTTCACCAGGAGTTGTAAGTCGAACACGGCGTAAAAAGGCGTCTACCTTGCAATGATATGGAGATATTCTGTTTCTGAATCGCAATGCTCAAGGTTAAGGACCCCTTTTACCTACAAAGTAACACTTTATTAACTAGTGTCTCACGTTTCAAGCTGCCGATCAATACCTAAACCCCAATCTTTCCACCATTCATTTGGATTATTCATATGATCGTTGAAATTCTTAAAGAAGAGTAGTGTAGCATCCAAGTACAGTCAGTATATTTACCATTGTAAACCTGGTAGAAATGGTTAAAGTGTTAGTGCAGTACAATGACACAGGTGCCTCTCACCAATGTTCTCGCTATGAGGTGAAGTGCAGCTCTCGCTGGCTTCCTCTCTGCTAGCACGTGGAAAGATTTGCTAACACCCTGGTTTCCCCCCGATTCCATATGGATTAGTCCATAAGACTAATAGTAATCGTATGAGTGAACTGTTCTTTGGTACGGCGAAAAAACACTGCGCAAATAAGTAAATAACTCATATTAAGGTTACTAGTGAACCAGCGGGAGGTGGATTCGAACTCAACGTGCCTGTAGTCAAAGAGTTTAACAGCTAGAACTGATACATTCGGGACCATTCGGTGAATGAAAACCCTAGCAATATTTATTTATTTATTTATTATTTGTATAATTGGTGTTCTACTTCGTACTCAAGTGTATTCCTTTCATACTACCGTGACCAACATTATGGTGGGAGGAAACAGGATAGAGCATGTGGGGGAAACCCACGATCATCCGCAAGTTGCTAGCAGACATTCCCATGCGCCACAGAGAAGAAGCCAGCCAGAGCTGTGCTTGAACTCACACTGACTGCATTGGTGAGAAGCTCCTTGGTCGTTGTACCCTCCAACCCCCCATCCCCTTCCCTTTTTTGAAACATACAACACAACCGCTAAACTTAAAACTGAACAGGCAAAACATCTCTGAAGGAGATCACGCAGTCATACTTATTCATATAGGACTCTTGTTGATGTCAAGGAATTGTCCATGGAATTTCCTCGGCAATCGTGGCAATGGATACATGTAAGGTGCGTCATATAGTCACATCTGTATATATGTACCTAGGCATCGAAACCGACAAAAAATTAAATCTGCACACGCAAAACAACTGGAGTTGTAGCGTGGACATGGATATAAAAGGACAGATGAACGGACAAACGGACGAACAGACAAAGTCGCCATACGACAGGGCTAAAATCGAACGTATATGGAGTTAATCAATAAATAAATAAATCTGTGAATTTTACTGTTTAATTAAGAATCACCACAATATCACCATTTTTATGTTTTCCACTGTGGATAACGACAAGACAAAATCACGGTCACATTATTAAAATAACAACAAGCTAATGAATGTAAATGTAAATCTGACACTAATATTATGCCTTTTAAGCTTTTGCTGATCTTCAATTAGGCAAATACACAACACAGATCAGCAAAAGTTACCGTATCTATCCGCCGTTTTACAAATCGTTTAATCCGTTATCATATGATTAAAGACACAATAAAAAGACATCTGTTCTGATAACGCCTGAGAGGTAAGATCTCATCCTGGGTTATGATATATAACGGATCACCGTTTTGGGATTAAATAAAAGTATGAGCCCATGTGACATATTTGGTAGACGCTCACAGACCATAAATGTCATACATACATACATACATATATTGGTTTGCATGTTTCTTTGATAACGAGCTTAAGTAAAAGACTTCTTGGATGCGCAATTACAAACACTGATACATTATTGTATATTCATGAAACGGCCCGCTATGGTATAAAAAAGTCTTTGAGCTTGGATTAAACAACGGTCAAACAAATAAATGATGCTGGTAAAATGTGTTCACAAACCTGTTTCAAATTCTTCATCGTCCGATATGTCCCCTGCCAAGATCTGCCTGGCTGTGTTTTCAGGTGCAATGACCTCACAGTTAGGAATCTTTTGTCTTGAAAAATGAAGGTTGTTGGTATAAACCCTGTGTGCTGTCTGGCCTGCGCTACCTCTTATCTCTTGGTTTGCCGGTATGTGTCCCATCTCGTTTTATCTACAAGTGGGATTTTTGTCATGAACCCAGTACGAGTCACACATCTCTGCGTTTTGCCTTTATAATTTCCGTGTCCTATCCTTTTCCCTAACAGAAATCACTACTCTCTGGTCAGTAGTTGAAGTTATAGTTGAATATCCTGAAGCTGGACATGTAGACGATCCCTGGTCTTCTCTCATGGTTGCAGGTAATTTTTCTTCTATTTCTTTTTCTTAGACTTCTATTATCGGTGTAGCACAACCGGATCATATTCCTCTTAGAAGCCTCTGCATCTTGGTCACTTATATTCTAAGCCGCTTTAAATCCTGAAGCTCGAGATGTAGACGATCCCTGGTCTTCTATCATGGGTGCAGGCAATTTTTCAGCGGTCAGTGTTGCATCTTAGTCACTTATAGCACGATAGGCGGATGCAGATCCAGAAGTTGCAGATGTAGAAAATCCCCTGTCTTCCATCAAGACTTCAGTTAATTTTTCAGTGGTCAGTAGTTGACTCCTAGTCTCGGTGTAATCTGATCTCGCCTCATCACTCTCGGAATCATCCCCTTCCACTTTCAATGTTTTAGGCGGCGCAAAAAAGAGTGCTCCTGATATAAGACGCCTGCCCAGGACCCTGATCTATGGCACGAAGTTCTTCTTCAGTGGATGCATGTTCCTGAAGTGTATCCTCTGCCACAGCAGAACCAGCCGGTTTTGTTTCCATGCTATGCCCCTGGTCAGTTTGACCTTGTTTTCTAACAATTCTTCCCTCCTTTTTTCCTGAAAGAGAAGATCTATCAGGATCGGCGGTAGTGTGTTCCGAACAGTTACTTCTTTCACTGTCGCGTTGCTAGGTGAACAGTTCAAACCTACAAGACCAAAAAATAATTCCCGAGTTCTCCAAGTTATCAGTTATATGATTAATCACTTTAAATAAATACATATACGTTATAAATAATAAGAAATAACATCTGATGCCAGATAATTTTACTTCCGCTGTGAGGACCATTAATGACTGAACAATATATGCCAAAAATCATCATTCTTTGTCAGAGTACATAGTCTTTCTATTTCATTAGACTGAATTGCTAAAACAACACAGCACAAAGCAAACCCCAAACTTGGATTTAATCCTTTCCCCATGATGATAAGTGAATTTTTACACTAATTGCTTCTTCTTTTATGAACCGTGAAGCAAATATTTCTTGTAGCACTAAGTCCTCACAAAAATCTTATACCATTACAGTATTCTAGAAAACAGTATTCCATGTATCCATGCCCATCAACAGGACTTAGTTTATACCATGTATACGGAACACATCGCCTGGAAATTGTACGCATATGTATTGCAGAAAGTTAGAGAAATCCACACCTCTCGTACACACGTCTTACAACCTAGCCGCCATCTACAAGTCAGCAACATCCAACAAAGAAGTCAGCCACATCCCAGCAAGAAATCCTGGATCGCACATGATCTTCCTGTTCAAAATATAAACATCTCCGCTACCTACTACACCCATTTAAAGCTACGGTACATACACTTTGTAAGTCGAGTGGAAATTATGTTGTGAGTCTTCCTTCATCCCGAAACTTCCTGAATGAAAAACTGTATAGCTCTTACCGAAAGGAACATTAGGGCACTTTCAGAACGCTATAACCTCTGTAACGGAACTAAGAGTGTTATATGTCCTTCTTCAATCGGACGATTGGTCCGATTATGACCAGGTTTCGCTCACCATCATTGGTGCTCAAATTGTTTTCTCATTAGCTGTTATTGAATCTCTCTTTAAATCACAAGAGACAAGTTTTTCACTTTAAAAATGATGGCGGACAGTTTTAAGGGTAGAGGAAACCAGACTGCTTGGCTTAAACCAACGTCAATCGTGAGGCGCCTGACAAATCTTCGGACTTAATGTCACAGGCAAAACTGTGAGCGCTGGATTCGAACACGCGACCTCACTGGTAAAAGGGAACTATCAGACCCACAACAACAGGCTAAGTTCTTGATATGTACATATTTTTCTCATGCACGGATGGAAGACGCCGGTCTGTTCGGAACATGTCACTCTTTGGTAATTCGGACGGATCTACCGGATAGCATTTCAGACCAAAGAAAACAAAAAAATACTTGATAATAACTGGATTCGAACATTTGTCGAATGATACAATGGGAACCATAACAATAGTCAAGATATGATGTACTCTGCAGGCCTACCCTAAAAAAACTATTGTGTATCACAGGAACACTAACAGATAGAACATCTACATATCTTCTGTATTACAGGTACACAAATTGTGTACTTGTTACTGTATGTGTACCTGTGGTACACAGCCTTTTTCACAGAATATGAATTATTTCTTCAACATACATAAACTGCTATACTGTGATTCCATGTGAATAATTTTTACGATGTACAGAACTGATATCTCATGGTGATACACAATAAAATCTGTATGTTAGTTTTGATATTTAGGATTTATTAAATCAGTGGAATCGATGCCATGGTAATAAGTCAGACTGAGTTAGTTGACAGCATAGACATTGTAATCTTAGACACACAGAAATAGTCATACAGTTATCACTATTAAAACAAAAATTCCTTATAAAATAACAAACGTTTAAAAGCGCATGTACATAGAAGCTTTCCTAGTTCTATTTATGAAATATCAAGTACATGTATAACTGTAGCAAACCTACCGAACCTAAAACGATCAGACATGTCGAAACGGCATCTTATCAAATAATATCCATACCGCCTGATACTAGGCTATACTGGAAATTGTATTCGATTCTGTAACCTCGTGCAATGATGACCTCCCTTGTCACTACCAGTCCCCCAAATAAGCAATCAGGGTATACTGACACTAGACCGATAAGCCATTTACACTCAGTCCCAAGTTGAGAAGCACGATATGTTCAATATCTGTGGTACGATTGTGAGCGGTTGAACCTCTCATCTTACTTGTACAAGGTACTGAGAGTTATTATTAAGGTCTTTGTTTTGTGTGAACGGTCAGTGATAGTTATCGTAAAGCCTCATTATATGCAGTTCTTGATGAATGGAATTTTAATCAAAAACAAATGCGCTGTACAGGATTTGAACTCACAGCCGCACGGGCGATGTTATAGCAGAGACAAGCTCGTGTCCACCCGCTCAAGCATATGGGTTTAAGTACAAAATACCGCAATCATGAAAATAACACCCCAATACCACATTACATCTAACATAATTGAGAAACGCCACCATACCACCATGCAACAGAATTAAGAAAGCAAAAAACAAAGAAAATCAACAACAAAAAACATACGAAAAAGACAAAAGAAAAAAAACCAAAGAAAACCAAAAGAACAGATAAGATTGTGTCTTTGCTAAATGAATTTAATGAAATCTATTCAAATGTCAATATGAGACTATAATGTTAAGGATAGCACTCTGTGCAATTAGGGAAACACACCACAAAAATGATCTAGCTGTCATTTCGCTTAATCAAGTTATCACATGATCAAATCAACTGAAAATAATCTTTCCGGTTATACTTTTCTGTACAAATTCATCCATAATAATCCTTAAAAGCATGTGTCACTATGACGATTTAAAAACATACCTTGAGCACAAGTTCATCATTTATTAGGCACAATCAAATCGTGGCGATTACTACGCTTGAATACACAAAATTGTAAAGGTCGAACACCGTCCCAATTCTTCACCTCAAAGATGCCTTAGAATAAGTCTCTTAAGGAATATTAGTGGAAAATACCAAATCCCAAAAAGAAGAACAAAAAATACTATTCAATAGCCTTAAAGGAAAAAAAAATGTATATATATACATAATTAGCAATATTCTTCCAAGTATCAGGATAATTATATAAAAAATGGAAGTGACTTTCAAATCGTACATATCATGTAGTTGGTAGCCAAACACGTTCTAACTTTTCCCTATGAGCTCAGTACCTGATATTCAAACTATCCATTTGACCCATTATCTATTAAAGGTTTATAGTATCACATTTAAAGAAAAAGACTAATAAAGAATTGTATTAATAAGTATTAAAACTATTGTTTGCTGTTTGTTAAAAAGGCGTCTTCACAAGACCAGTAATAAGGGGGAATTCAGCGTTTAAAAAAAACAAAGCCATTTGTATACAAGAGAACTGTATAGAGACAACCACGTCTCACTTCATGTCTTCATATTGTCGAATCATATCCATCTTCCGAAGGACAGGTCGAGTCCACAGTTTCCTGTTTTGAGTATGTATTTGGAAATTACAGTTTACATTTACCTGGGAAGTTTAGTGAAATCAATTCCATCGGTGATAACTCAATGACACAATGGAAACCCCAACAAATTCCCTAGACATAGACTTTGATAGCGTTTATCTGGTCTTTGGTATTCCTATGCTTGGGTCTGTAAACAACGGCTTTATTTTATGCGCGAATATTTCGGAATCAGGCATATCTGTTACTATTGTTTTCTATTCGTTTAAACTCGTTTTCCATGTTTTCATTTGAAAGCACTGTAACAAGATTTCTGAAATGGCGTTGTTCTCTTCCAGTCAGGTAATGAGACATTCGCCTCTTTGCACATGGTAATTACGTGATTTCCATATTGCTAGGCCTATTCTATTCTTATGAAAAAATATACAAGTTGAAGTATGTCCTACGTATACATGGAATGAACCCTGAGCTGTTCAAGGCTGTATTCACACAAGCAGCCTTAACCGTTGTAGAATGTAGTCATGTAGTCATCTCCACCAAATTCGGTTATTCCTTTGGCTTTCAGCTCTTCACGCACCCGTGCTAGGTACGTGGGGTCCGGGTAACCAAATCTGAAATGCGATAGAGAAAGTGCTTAAATGTTTACACAGTGTCTCAGCTCAGGAGCCATTTAGAGTGTATAGTGGTCTGTCGGTCTGTTTGTTTATTTGACTGGTAAAGAGTAACCACATAGCTGTTGAACAATATTTGTGGCAAATCACTAGCAGAACGATCCCAATGTCGCCACATTCATAATGTTTTCTGAATGGACACTATAATCAAGAAGCCAGACATTACGCCTCATCCCTATTTTGAATACCCCACGACTTGCCTACTTCAAGAACTCCGAGATTAAGCCATAGTCCCTACACATGTTACAACGAGTATTCTTGAGTACGCCATAAAATGCCAATCAAAAAAGGCAAAATCATGTTACAGTGCATGTGCCCCTCAAACTCTTTTAGGATGCAAACCCATATAAAATCTACTGGGTAATTCTATGTTGGTAATCAGAAAATTAATTATACATAAATTGATTATATTTCAGGAAATCAAGAGATAATCTGAAAAAATAGACCATCGTTAATTTTTGGCATTTCTTACAATGATTAAAATGGAAATAGACTGAGATGGTACAATGGACTTTTTGGGCCATATTGAACAGGTTAAATTACAATGACAACAAAGCCTCTTGCTTGCTGCTAAACATCCTCTGATTACTACAGACGTGCGTTCTACATACATATGTTTGTAGTATCTCATCAGTATCTATATTTAATCTGGAAATATGACGGTTACAGCATTCCTTAGCACTTAAAAAGAACCCGTAACGTCATCGTGTTTCAGCCTTTTCAATACAGCCCAAAAGCTCAATACTAGAACAAGAATGTTTTGTACATTCGCTGCACCAAATGCAAAAAAAAATTATTTAAAGGTGGTCACTTCCTATAAAATAGTTTCAAAAATGCTGAAAACAGTTTGATTCGCTGTTGGTCTTTCATGTACACAGACCTTCTGGATATTTGAACCTAATTCTGACTTCATTTTTGGGCTGCACGAAAACGTAATGTCCAAGAAACGTAATGTTCAGAAAAAAACCCAAGACAACATCCAACATATATACAAGAAAACTTTCTCCACTGACTTTTCGGGGCCCCCATCCATCGAGGTTTTGTGATGTACGTCATTCCACGTGACTACGTCATCCCTTCCTGCTGTCACAGACCGCCCGATGGTGAACAAAAGCCGTTGTTTAAAGGCCTGTTTCAGGAGTCCGAGAATCTGCCGGCCTTCTCGTGTTTTCGGCAGATAAGCTGTTCTGTGGGTTCCACGATACCGTTTGCGTGGGTGGGGATGGCCTTCCTACAGCAAGAATAACGCAATCTTTTGTATTGTCGTTAATCTACGGCAGTTCGATAAAGCCACTTCGTTGTTATGTATCGAGAGTGTCAGTGTCCTCAGCTATACATAATATAGATATACATAATCTGTATGACGTTATATTTGTTTCAGTATTGATAGAACTTTCGGCGATAGCATATTGTGACCCAGACAAAACATGATCTGTGTTTTTAGATTGCCAGTCTCCACCTTAACTCAACATGGGCCATAACACGACTGACTATGAAATACACTTTCACGAGAGAAAACTTATTTTAAATTTATAGAGTTTCACAAAAGCCAAGAAGTACAATTTCACCTAGAAGTTTATCGGATAGAAATACAAATGACACAAGTTTTTTCATCACTATTAGGATTCTGATTTCTGAAACAATCGATCGATTTACCGGGCATTATCCTGGAGGTGTGTGAATGATAGTTGGGCTTTCTACTCCCAGCAAGCCGATCTCTCCCCCACTCACCTGTTGCATTCCATCAGGGAATCTGTAGCGTATTATTATAGTCTTGTGACCATAATATCCATTACAGGATTTGTATGTCTCATCCACCTCCATGGTTCCGTCAGGTTGGTTACCTGTAACCTTCCCACAAACCGCTTTACACACGGGACAAAGCATTGTGCACCTCCTGAAATACTCCTCGATACAACCTTTGCAGAATCTGTGGCCACACGGCAAGCTCTTGGGGTCTGTTATTCGGCAGAGGCAAATCACGCACTTTTCCACTACCACGGCGGAGCATCCATTATGAACTGTTATGCCAGATAGACCTGGGAAAACAAATAAACTTGACCATTTTCCACACATTAAATCAGTTACAAACCTACACTACTTTCGAATGGCCAAATTTTAGATTATTTACTCCTTTGCCAGAAAGATGAAATCTAATCTGTTGTACGTGATTGATCATCTTTCATCCTCGGAAAGTATACAAAAGAACGTCAGACAGTCATATATCGTGACAAATGAGCTGACAATTCTTAACCTGTGTATATCTTGAAAATCTAGAGAATATCTCCTTTAGAAAAACAACGTGAGTAAAGCCAATCGATTTAAACGTTAAAAACAACACAGTATTGTACTTATACCTAAGCATTCCACCACTCATTTAACAATAAAAATATTTACCATAGCATGCACGCAATGCAATGACAAAATTACAAGTCCAGAGAGGCGGCAGAACAAGCATTTTCACGTCCAATTCATCTGCCTTGTTCAAGATACGAGGCACAAGTTTCCGGAGCTCCTCAATACTTGACGAGTACATTGTGTTCAAGAAGCCGTGTACCACGTGATTATATGACATGTTGCCAGCTTCTGTAACCACAACCTCACCGGATTTGGCAGATATCTCCATCAGCTCCTTGCAGCAGCTTTCTCCTGCTGTCAGTGTCAGTCCAAAGTCCAGACTGCTTGTGAAATCTTTCGGCACCGTAACCGCGAGTGCATCTCCTTCAAATTTAACAAAGTCGGCTTTGTCAACTCCAACTGTACATGAATCTGAAATGGCAAACATTGCAGGCAGTTGACTCTTCACGGGCTTTGGTAGGTTGGGTGTATTGGAATATCCCTTAAATTTGCTTTCTGGCAAATGTAAGTTGGGTGATTCCTGCCGGTTTGATTCGTTTTGTTGCATCTCTTGTATCGAAATCTGCTTTGTAAGTAAAACACGAAACTTATCCAGTTTCTCTTCATCCATGTCTATCAGATTAATCATTCTCAGAGAAAGTGGCCGGATTGTTCTTTATGTAAGAACAGATTTTATCCACCAACACCAGGCATCCCATGTTTCCACGAATTCCCGAGAAATCTAGAATAAAAAACGCAAAATCACAGCGTCAAAAGCAGCGCTGACAACTAGCACATACTGAGTCAATTCATCCTCAGTTCTAATGCTTTCATGTCGGTTGGACAAGATATAATCACCTGACAGATTGAAACTGCTAATGAAAAAAGTCTTTTCTGTTTTATTGCTTTACTTAGATATTAAAATCCAGAGATAAAAGTCTTTCTTATCGTAAGTCAGAAATTGTTGTCCTGTTGCGTGTACAATATCAATTCAAAAAACACTGTTTGGTAGTGATCATATTATAGAAAACTGCATACATAAATCTGAATACTTAAATTATGTTAAAACAACAAATTTTTCTCTCGGTGAATGATTACGTAAAACAAATTTCCATTTTGCGCATTCTTAAAAGCGAGAAATGGGTTGTGTCTTTCATATATGTGTGTGTATGTGTCAAAAACTGCTCATAAGCCAGTTACCTGTAAAAGTCGCTGGAAAAGCTTTCTTGGTAATCTTCCATGCATTGGGTTCATGCAGTATGCAGTGGACAAGTGCGCCAATGCCTTCCTCTCCAATAGATGACCTACCGCGAACTACGTGAACAACATATTTACAAGGCAGCTGGCCCGCCTCGGTCACAAATGCGCCTTCAACTTTAGTTGTGAGCGTTTTTCTCATCTCTGCAGTATACTTCCTTCCAGCCGCGTGAGACACGGCCTGTGAAAGGTGACTGGAATTGTTCTTGTCCACGGTAATTACAATAGCATCCCCTTGGAATATTAGTTCTCTGAACAACTATTTAGCAGGGACCAGAAATCTCAAATGTCGTTAGCTGGTATGATTCAACTGATGCTGACGGCTGTTTGCTATTTGTAAACGTGAATTAAGATGACTCCATTTTGGGGGAAAAGCTTCTAGTAGATCTTTCTCAAGACATCGCAGGAATTCTGAATTTTTGCCAACAAAGTGGATCTGCTATAGGTACTTGTCCTTATTCAACTTCTTTGAATAGTCTGTCATGATACCCACTACACATTTCACCCACTTCTCTATAGGAAACTTTAGCCCACCTACAAAGAAAAGTTGCCCCTGTGTTTCAGAACTGGTATTTATTGTGAGGCTACTTTAACGTTTTAGCTAAATCCTTCCTTCACACAGACATGGGAATTTCTAGGAAAGCTCCCAGTCATAAAACCAGCTGTAGATTCTTTTCAAACAGAATAGTACGGGCCTCGACATTAAAAGGGTCGTATTTGTCACAGACTAGATTGGAGTCTTTTGTTTATTAAGGGATGAAAAGATTTTCACATTTGCCAACAGGGATGACGGTCTCAATGACATGGTGTACTCAACCAGATTAGCACCGAAGTAATACGATCTTGGTTCGGATTTGGGTCAGACAGGATCATCTATCGTATCTCAACAGACAGTTGGTAATCTCTGCTATCTGCACTTGACCAGATTTCCTCTACCTTTAAACGCGGCGTTTGTCGTATAAATGACATCTCAAGAATGTCATATCAAGTCAGCATCAATATATTTTTACGCCGTACTCAAGAATATTTCATTTCTACGGCCGCCAGTAAGGAAACCTAGCAGAGCGCGGGGAAAACTCATGACTATCCGAAGGTTGCTGGAAGACCTTCCCATGTGCTGCCGGAGAGGAGGCCAACAAGAGCCGAGCTTGATCTCACAGGGATCGCATTAGTTGGAGGCTTCTGGGTGATTACATTGCGCTAGCGAGCTAACCAACTGAGCCAAGGAGGTCCCCCAGTCTAAACAGAACAAATGAACTTTGATGACCAAGAGTTACTGGCACCATCCTAGACAACTTCCCAAGGCATATACAGATATGAAAGATAAATCCACGTCGGACAAGGCGGTGATGTCACCAGCAAAAAGCATTAGAGTTAAGCCTCTTTTACTGCAGAAAACCTTCCTAGTACTTTCTGAGAATTCTAGAGCCCAGTTCTAGATTTGTAGAGTCCACATTCGTTTGAATAAAATTATCGGAGAATATCTTCTCTTGAGGGATATGACTCGTCGTCAAACCGTCATCTGGATCCATCGGCTCTTCCTGTACGCTTTCTTCTAATAAGTTTTCATCCTTGTACCTTTAAATTTGTTTTCTCTCTGTTTTCATCTTCGGGTACGTACGTCTTCTGTTGAAGAGCTGGAAAGGGCAACGGCAGCTGTATTCCAGCGTTTTGTCATTCATTTGTTCCGACTTTTCATTCGGAGTCCAGTTTCCACTGACCATAATTATCCGAGGCTCTATTCGCTTGAACATGGTGGGAGAAAGGATTGAACTCAGAATCATCACTGACTTCGTACTGATCACTGCAGCTTTTTTCTTTTCGGGTCATGCCCTCAGGGGATGGCGGCTCTGAAATGACGGAAAGTCTTTGTCGATGGCTACTTTTTCCAACAATCCTCAGAATCTGACCTTCATTAGATGTGTCAGCTTGAGAAGGAGCTTCGAATGAACTTGTCTCGTCCTCAAATCTCTCTTCTCTACGCCTGTCCTCCAGTTAGTACAGAAAAAAAAATAACTAGAAAGAGTTTCTGAACCATAACAATTATGATAGCGCCATAATAAAATAATGTAAACCAACTGATGCACAAGTTAATAATGTAGTGACAGGATATCTAAATAAACCATTGGGACTTTTATGTCAAAGGCGTTAACATGCACGCCCCATTCCAAAAACAAATACTACGTGTTTTGTCCTGTGCACTTACAAATGCTGAATTGCTTGTGAACTGTCTTGACGCCGGGAGCGCTGGATCACGGACACTGTCCGCTCTATGACCTGTAAGGTTGGGAGTTCGAATCCAAGTGTAGGCTGCTTCGGTTCACTTTGTAACTAGAAACTAGAAGGCATCCTCAGAGCGCTGACCTTTGCCACAATTGAATATACAATTTCACCTAACACAGACAACCAACAATACTCTGAATACCAGTATCTGTCCAATCTGTCAGTGGTCAAGAATCGCTACAGCAAATTCCTTGATCATTACCAAAATTTAATGGATTAGTCCTTAGCTCAAGACCAACGTGTTCACTAAACTTTAACTAAATACCTACACAAGTTTGAGCTTGAAGTCTTTGTCTGCCTTTCTTTCCCAATATTGCATCAAAAAGAATTTATTCAATTGCATTATATATTATATTCAAGTCGTATGTTTTTCGTATCCATTTACTACATGTTAACATTTAGAGGTAAGTTAATTTTACAACGTCTTATTTGAATGTTAGTTATTCAAAGATAGCAATTTCCCCTGATGCTGACAGAAAGGTCAGACAAATAAGCCTCGGCAAAATGAAATCTCCATTTCTGTGGTAACTAGGTTTTTCAGAACCGGAAGCCTCCGCCACAGCTAAACCCACAAATTCCCCCACTGCAAACCAAGGAACAATACTCCGCCCATGTATCGTAGTTCACAACGGTAAAGAATCGTTTAAACAAAATTCCAGATCCAGGTGACCAACAAAATGCCATGGATTAATGTTTCTGTCACAACTTTACTTAAACCAGTGCAACTTTCCCCACGAAACGGATCGTACATCAGCCCTGATTTCCAAAAAATCTTTGATATCCGCCCAACAGCTATAGAAAAACACGTTAGGGACATGGTGAATGTGTGACACAGGCATCAAGCAATCTTTACATTCTCCCGCTAACATTACTCAGCATGGCGTGCATAATGGCATGTCACACGTGGGAAAGTGCCTCAGTGACGTGCAAAGGGTCGATGGTTTAATCCTGGCACCCCGGTTTCCTCCACGCAACAAAAGGACAGCCATCATAAACTTGAAAAATTCTTGATTCTGGTGTTAAGAAACAATCAAATAAATAAATAAATAAGTAAAATTAACTGATCTTAATTGCAAAGAGGGATTTATTTCACTCATAATATATGCATTTGTACATTTGTTTACAACAGACAGCTAGGAGTCTAGAAGAACCTACCTGTAACAGGCACGCGGGTCGTTTGTCCACCGACAGCTTCTTCTACACCCTGATGGCCCTCAGATGTCACGGTAATAGTTACTTTTCTGCGGATAACAGCATCACGTTCTACAGACCCTGACAGCTTAAGTCTGATGTCCTCATGTTTTTCCAATGAGGTCCTGTTCTCTGATAACTGGTCGTCAATTCTGTAATGAATGAATAAATACATGAATGAATGAATAAGATTTCACAATACATTGGAAGTATAACACTTTAGAACCAGGGAACGGCTTTCTTTTGACATAAGAATAAAATCAAAAATCGGAACAAATGGTAAACAGAGGCTTTTAAAGTATGCTAAACAACACAAAAATATTCAAAAAATCCATAAACACAGTTCTTCTATATACATCTTTTAAATATTTAACTACAATATTCCTATTCAGCGCTATCAAATAATTGAAACAAAAATATACAAGAAACACACTCGCGGATAGAGGCCTCATCAAGGACAAAATTATGTTTTAAACGATGTGGATCTGTTCACCGAAAACAGACGAGAGAGTTCTAACGTTAGACGCCTTTTACGCCAAACTTGCCTAGAGAGCGGAGTTTTAATTACTATGGAGACTCAATGGAGAGAAGAGTTTAGAAAGTACACAGAAGCCGTGCAGTAATTTGGAGTACCAATAACTCACACAGGAGATCATTCCGTGCTAACATTATCTTCTTGGTTTTGTGCTCGTCTAAACACTGTATATTTTACACGCTGGTCATGTTAAGGACATGTACTCAACGGCGTAAATGGGGCTACCAACGCTGAGTACTTGTGCATGCATATAAACAATATTGTGCTTGTGCGTGTATAAAAAATACCTAAACAACATTCTTACATACCTTTTGGTTAATTTCACTGAGCCCTGTAAATGAAAAATTAACAGCATATACTTAAAATCATGTCAAAATAGCTCAATTAAAACCATCGATGCAGGTCAGCTATCTGATACCTTTGACCCTACACATTTGGGAACCTTGATCATGGATACTGACCGATCGACCCAACGCTAAATATACCTAATGTATATAACAAGGTATATAACCTTAATACCTCGGGCATAAGCCACAACTTTATTTAACTAAACGAAAAACACGGACAGATATTCCAGTCCAGCTCAATCCAACGACCTTCGTTAGAAAGCTGACACACTCAGCTTTACGTTGATGTATAAAACGGCAAACAAACATGCTTTCTCAACCCGTTTGTTGCTTTTTTGTTTAGTCGGACAAATCCGGTAACTGGGGAAAGGAGCTGCAAGCGCTAGTTTTGGCTGGATGGAAGAATGTACTTCATGTTAGCCACTAGCTGGCAAACACTTTAACGTAAGGCTTTGGTTGATTCGACAAGAGATGGGTTCGAAGATCAGAGAAAGGTTTCACTAGTTTTGTAAGGGCCCGGTTTCACGAAGTTCATTAGTGCCCGGTTTCACGAAGTTCATTAGGCCTCGGTTTAACAAAGTTCCTAAGACAACGGTTTCACCAAGTTCGATTTTTTGCATAGGTCACAAGGATGTTTCTTCGGAAAAAAAACTTTATCCAAACACTTCATAAATACATAATTATGTTGCTTCAGCAAAACACTTTTGCTTAATCATAAAAACCTACGTATAATCTCGAGAAATCGAGCAGAGATCACACTTGTGAAACGTTATTGCTTCACAGAAACCACTCTACACAGCTAGGCCAATCAGTTCTTAATAAACGCTTTTATTTTAACCTGGTGTCTCGATTTATTCATTTCTCTTGCATCCCCCAAACCCAATAATGTAATACCCACCGTGTAATGTAATAACAATTCACGTGTTATGTAATATCGCCACGTAAAGTACAGTCAGGCAGACAAATAAACGGCGGGTAATTCTTAACCAAGAGACTGTCGGGGATAAGACTAAAATAATATTGTAAACGACTGCTTTTGATGCGCATACCTGTACGTTTCAACGTGTGAAAGTAACTTAGCGAAGGTCTGGGGATTCCATCGGGTAATATCAGGGGTTCTATTCGAAATAACTATAAGAGCCACACAGATTCTCTCAGACACTTAAATAAGCACAGAATAATACGTATCCTTATTGTTATGAATGTTATTACGTTACACCCAAATTTTTATTACAATACCCGATTATGGCAGATTTTATTACATGACGCACTGACGTTACATAACACTAAAATTTTTATTACATTACACGGTGAGTGTTACATTACTCGTGTATTATTGCATAACCCGGTGTGAAAGGGTCTAATCTTAAGGGGACTACTCTTACTACAACAATCCTGGCTCTAAAGCGTACACATTGGGCTTACCTGTAAAAAGTTCACATCCATTGAGGATAATAAATCCGTAGATGCCAGTTTCATTCTCTGCATATCATCTGTTTGCATTTTGACAAGTTTTACGACGGCATTACATTCATCACTCCACTTTGAATATTGTTCTTTTATATCTTCCAAGGCCTTTGTTTTCCAACTGTTCAACTCCTTCAAGGCTAAAGAATATTCCCTCTGCACCTCTTGATTGTGAAGATCCTGGTTTTGCTGTCAAACATTTATAATATTTCTTATTTCGTTTCAGTCAAGATATATATATATATATATATTTATATTTATATATATATGGTGTGCGTATTTAAACATACTGAAGACATATTCATGGCACAAAACTATCCACAATGACGTATTATATTCGAAGGACTCCTCGTCGTCATATGACAGTAAACTTGTTAAGTATGACGTAAAACCCCAAGCATACATATATACAATGATGTGTCATGGTGTCTCCAAGAGTGATGTTGGAGCATGCAACAGGTCCACCTCAGAGTCACTACGGATACATTCTTCCACCATCAATTTAGAAAGTACTGAGAATTTTTTCAGAAAGCTGTTTTCATCCACTGAAACCTAGATCTAGTAAGTAGTTTCAGTGAATATATATCCCACGTTAAATATGCAAAACATGTGCTTGGTTTTGGAATCTGGTATGAGGGGCCAAAAATTAATCTGCAATCAAAATTTTATCAAAACCGGACAATGTCCAAAGCAGTTATTTCACGGAAACCAATAGCTTCTGGTCAATAACTATTGATGGGATAAATGTACATATGTAAAAATTTGGGGGACAAAATCTGCCGCTATATAGTGTGTTCAATATCACGTGAGCGACATCAGCTGTGCATGAATTACTTTCATTTGTGTTTCCTCTCGAAGCATACAAAAACTGAGCTATCAGTATACAATGAAACCTAGTAAGTTGATTAAACGTGAAAAACACTAACCTGTATCTTTTTCTGTAGCCTTATAAATCCTGACAGCCAGCCGTTAGATTGCTCTAAGGCCTTATCCAGTTCATTAGTCTTGTCCACAAAAGCTGGCTGTAATATAAAAATATCATCCCGTGATAGTCTATACTGGAAGGAAATTGTATTATTAAACACACGCGCTTGGTGTAGTTATTTATTTGTAGACTTACGCCCTGGTGAATTATGTTTCACTAATACAACTGTGGAAAGTTAGATGAATGAAAGAAAGCTCCTGGCCAGGTCCTCTCTATGTTAACTTTTCCCTGGAAAACAGCTCACCCAGTGTGCTTTTGTATACAAAGTATATGGAGGTGAACAAATGTCGAAGATATCTGTGTCAGAGCTCAAAACTGCGATATACATTTATGCAACACAGCCTAGATACAGGACTATAATTTTCCTTCTATATGCTGATTGCCTCGACACAGTAATGTTGCATTCCTTTCATGATAACGAAGTTACCGAGTAAAAGCTAAAGATATTGGGCGGAAATCTTCGCTGTTTCGATATGGACCTTTGGCCGAACATGATAAAGGAAGAGTAAGGCCCTGTCGTTCCATAACAATTCTTGTTTTCAAGAAAGTCTTGCATCGCCTTCGGTGTATGGTTAATTTTCAGGCTACTGATATTTATGCTCCACGCGAGGAACTTCCCACTCCACCTGAAATGCGCCATTTTGCCTCACCTCGGATTTTGAACCCGTCCGTTTTGCTGGTTCTTGCTCTGAAGCTCTCTGCCCATCAGCTTATCAGTAAGACACCTACAGCACTGTGTTTAATTATTACCTTACTTTTCTCCGCTGCAGATTGGATGTCTCTTGCCCCGTGTTCCGGATGCTCCACCATGCAACCCAGACATACAACCACCCCACACGGCGCACAGTACAAACAAAATGGCTGACCGTGACGAGCACATAACGCTTGATCATTAGATTCCCCATCTGTCTTCCTTTCGCCCTCTGATTGTTTCTGTGACAGGTATTCTTGTGAAGAAATAACGCGGTGGCGTTTCAGAGCCCCCTTCATCGGATGAAAAGCTGCCAGACAGTCTTCACAGTATAACACACAACAGGTGGTGCAAAACTTGACCGCTGTCGCTTTTTTGTCCTCTTCGCAGACAGAACAACACGGGATAATATCCTCAACTTCTACATGGGATGTGAACTTCTCCACAATTTCTGCCAGCTGGACGTTGACAGGCAAACCGGCCACACCATCTCTCCCCAGACGGGCTTGTGCCCGACACACAGGACACGACAGCACGTGATCAACGTCCTGATTCACGGCTTTGCGTAAGGCCTCATCTGTCTGTTCACACTGCGACATTTCGGCAAACAAACCAATGCATTTCTTGCAGAAACTGTGCTGACAGGGTAGCGCTACAGGTTCCCGAAACATTTCCATGCATATTGAACATGAAAGATCCTTTTCCAGATTCTTCTTGATTTCAGCCATTGTAGATTTTTCTGAAACAAAGAAACCAAATTAAAGAACAATACACCCTTCTCGAGCCTTAAAACAGGTATGTTTATTTACAGAAGTATAGATTACAAGATGTAATTGTCTCACTCTCCGGTCACACAACTCAAAGTCGGGCGAATTTTCCCTGAGTGATAAATTTGCATATGGATTAATGATACATTGACATTAATGAAACAGGTGAAGGCTCATCAGAAGATAATTACACGGAGAGTATTTTCCACTCGATCGACGACAGGTCTACACCATATGGAACAATGAAGACTCTGGGAGTAAATATTACCCAATTCCTTGATGGAGATAGCCGATTTCATATGCTTAGATAGTCACTGTAGAATGCGGCAGTCCAAGGCGGCTCATCGGTATATAATTACACGAATGATATTTTCCACTCATCAGACCACAGGTCTCAAGCAAACGGTACATTGAAGACTTTGGGAGTAAATATTACCAAATTCCTTCATGGAGGTTGCCGATTTCATAAGCTTAGATAGTTACTGAAAATGCCGGCAATCCAATGCTGAATGAAACGTCCGATCAGAGGTAACCTGTGTAAATAGTAGAAATAAATCCTTGACGCTGTTAACGTTAATGCAACGCTGAACTGGTTTAGGAATAATAAACATACTACTTGCGAAATTATTTCCATTAAATCCTATAGTGCAGAGAGTAGACGAGTTCAAAGTGGACATGTTTGTATCTTTCGTGTCTGCACTTGAGGGTCGAGCTCTTCCTTGGGACGTTTTGAGGGAAGATTCCTCACGTAGTTCACACTTTGATTTTGTTCATGGTAATGATACAGCGATACGAACTTCAAAAGGACTTTCTTTCGTGTGGAACTATCATAAATAGGGTGACATGAATTTGGTAGCACAACTTATTGAACCCTAAATAAATCGAGCTTTGCATCGGCATTTCTGCATATCAAACGACTAAAGCAAAGAGTAAGACCCCAGCAGTTACGACATCGTGATATTTGAGCACTTTTTGTCAGTTATCCTCAGTTACAGTTTCATTATAACTGTTCGTTGTAAAGCCTTAAACAGTAGGCCTACCTTTCACACCTTTGGCACCCCGGCTTACGCAGATTCGGGTAAAAAAAAAAACATGCAGCAATGTGAACTCTAACTTGTTACGCGTATCAGGAATTCAGTACAATTATGATTTATCAGTATGACGGAAAAGTATAAAAGGTTCACCGAAAGATAAAACTTTACAATGGGACTACATGAATGTAAATTTGTGCACAATTACTCCGAGATGTAGTTTCGAAAATGTCAGTATTAAGATGCTTGTTTTTTCATATAATGTTCATCAAGCCTATAAAGTTCCATGATGCTGTCGTGAAAACTGTACACATTAGTTGACCCAAACGTAAAGTTTTACTCGTCGATTACATGTATACTGAATACGAATACTAAACTGGCTAATTTTAAAGTCTGGTAATTTTGAGAGCAAAATCTAAATCTTCAGTCCATATCTATCAAGTCCTTACATGAAGTCTGTGTCTACCCAAACGGAAGGAAACCACCCGCTGGGGATACATGGGTAGTGTCTAAAGATTTTCAACAACAACAACAAAAAAAAACAAAAACAAAAAATTTGAAATACAGCTGGTGTCAGATATAACACTGTCATGCAGGGCGTTGAATATAACACCTTAGTCATTGATGCTCCACACTCCAAATACGTAGCCTCAGTCATGCGCACAGAGAACCAATTCTGTCGCAATGACATATAGAGAATCTAGAACCGCGCAGGTCTTTATACTGCTTCTACTTGGGGGCGTGCAAACGCATGCCATTTTCATAATTAGCACCTTACTTCTTAATATGATTAGGCTCCGTAATACTTTATCGCAGAATTCAAGCTGCGTAGCTCGGGTATAACACTTCAATCCACTAATGTGACAGCCTGCACATTACATCATCATATTACATATATATTATGTACATTCAATCCACATCTGTAGACGAGGTGTCACCTTTAGCTTGTAGAAATAGGTCACCTCGAACATTAGCCATATCTTTAGTATGTGGGCAGTCCTAAACTATGTTGGTATGCATACATGTATGTACACGCTATGCAGTGTTAAACGATCTCAGAGATCGCTTGCTCTGTTTGCTTTATAGCGTCTCGGTTAGCCTGAATGGATATTAATGTATACATGGACATAATGTTTAGGTCCTGTCTCCTGAGAGATGGATAGACACCCTATATCAGATTACAGAAGGGATAGAAGTATAAGCAAACCAGCCCCAGTAGACAAGTCACAAACAACATGCAACTGACGTACACTCAGCAGAACGTTTCGGGTATGTTTCAAGATCAAACCTAACATCACACACTTCAATAAAGTAACACACACACACACACACACACACACACACATATATATATATATATATATATATATATATATATATATATATATATATATATAATCGCAAACGCAACATTTAGTTGTCATGCTTTGAAATGCAACAGTTAGGTGACACCTCGTTATACTCTAAATCATATGGGTATATATATATATATATATATATATATATATATATACCCATATGATTTAGATAAATAAAATATGAGCCAAACTACAAACTTGTTTCTTGAGAATTGAATCCTGTGACTGCACAACCCAATGAATACACTGGGTCACTGGTTCAACCACAGAGGTTCAACACCTGTCGCAATTAAGTCCATCCTGTCTCGACGATGTTAGGAGGGCCAAACCGAGTATTTCTATGTCTAGTAACATGTCCACACGACAATGAATGTACTTCATCATCTCCCACTTACATATCCTGTCAAATCCAACCCTACGTCTCAATTTGGTAGTGACGTAGAACTGTGTACATTGAAATCGAAAGTATTTTCTTCTCAGAAATGCTAGTGACTGCCGCAGGTGAGGTAATCACTGTCGGTGTTAATGTCAATGTTCTCAAGATTACTTCAGCACTGGCTAAGTGCAGATCGGTTATATTGAGTTTTCTTTTACTCGCATTACCTCGAAAGCAGTACAGTGTAGTTGCCCGCTGCTTATCTTTGGGAACCTATAACATATGTGGAAGTTTTAACTGTTAGCTTGATGGGATGAACATGTCTCAGAGTTCGAATTCAGCTCTCGTTGTTTTGGAAACGTGGTTCCAAGTCAAGAGCTTACATTTTTAGACACTTGCAAAAAGTACACTAGAACATGTCTTTCTTATGAATATACAACTTCTTGGTTTATTATCACGACGTTTCGATGTAGATACTAACATCCTTATCAAGTGAGTGAAATCAAGACATCAACACTCTTAAATATAGCAAGTAGAGATACAAGTGTCAACATGTAGAACAATATTCAGGGGGATTAGGCTCGATGGGGTTCCAGGTCAATTTGGAGGATTAATAGGTCCTAAGCTGAGGGAAGGTAAATCCCTTGATCTCTGTTGAGGCTAGGCTTTAATCTCTTAATCTGGATGGCTTCCTGTAGTTTACGCTTTTTCCAGTTGGGTTGATTACAGTTTAGTGTTCTGATTGTGTTCCATTTGATGTTGTGGTGTGGGTTTTCTGGGATGTGGTCACTTATGGCGGATTTGGAATCAGATATTTCGACAGATGACTTGTGTTCTTTAATTCGGGTTCCCAGAGGTCTTCCCGTTTCTCCGATGTAGGATGCGTTGCAGTTGCATTTTATTTGGTATACAAATCCTTTGGGTGGTAGGGGCTTAGTGGCTCTCCTCTTCCCTGTGGCATGGAGGAGTGATTTGAGTGTAGTCTTCTTTTTAAAGAAGTTTTCTGTTCCTGTGGATTGTTTCAGTAGCGGGGAATTTTGTGGCTGGTTGGACCGATATATGGAAGGCTTATTCGGATTCCAGGGCCTTCATCTCTGACTCTTGTCAGTTGGTTGGGTGGTGGGTGTATAACTTTCTGGATTGCTTTGTTGACTTTGTTTGCTGGGTATCCATTGTGTTGGGTGAAGACCGTTCGCAGGTGTGTTATCTCCTCATCGAGGTTGTTGGTGCAGATGTGCGTGGCTCTCCTAGTGAGGGTTGAAATGATGCCAGTCTTAGTCTTGGGTGGGTCGTTGGACTTGTAGTGGATGTACTGGTCAGAGTGGGTTCCTTATCGATAGACTGTGGTTTGTAGGCCATCTGTGGTTCTCTTTACTTGGACGTCTAGGAAGGGTATTTCACGGTCTGTTTCTGTTTCCATTGTAAATTTCATGCGAAAAAGGTCAGTGGTTAGACTTTAATCCAGGCACTCTGGCTCCTTCTACCGATAAACCAGCGCCGTTGCATGGTTAAATTAAAAATGAAATATTCTTGAATATGGCGGTAGGCGTAATCAATGGATCAAACCTTTAGCCGTTTAGGATGTATGTTCTGTCACGAAGCAGAATTGATTTCACAGAATGAGTAAAATGCACTAATGCCCGGATGTCAGCGGTATTGAATGGTATGTATCCCCGCCGCTCCTTGCGAAGTACCCGGATGCTCGAAACTACGACTAAAGTGCGTTTAGATACGGGCACACTTTCACAAGGGAGGTAATACAGAGCATATCTCAGTAAGACTGAATATTCATGAGAGGCAAGTCGTAATCTTTAAGTTTTGCAATGTAAGCTGATAAGCTCGCAAGTAACACTCACTACATTTCGAATGGCTGACCTGGAAGAGGGCGAGCTCCCTTCGGATGATGAGACTGGGACATTAGAGCCCAAGCAGGTATGAAAAATGTGGACGTCCCGAGTTAATGTGTGTCTCGTTAATGTCAGACTTTACAGCCCCCAAGGCAAGGCATGCCTCTGCAACAACAACAACATAACAATACCCGACACACATTCAGGAGTAGTGCGTTTGTATGTCGAAGACTCGAATATAAGTTATGCACCTGCTCCCGAGCTCGGCGAAAGTTCATGTGACAGGTTTATTTAAAGTGTTTATTGTTAGTGTTGCTTATATCTATGAGACAAGCTAATGTAGGAAGCTAAATGGCTTCCCTCCTTGTTTCGTTTTTCAGTGTTATTTATTCAGTTATAGATTCTGATACCTGGTCGATGTTCCCGTCAAATAATAAATGCAGCATCGATGTTTAACTCATTGAATCATAGGACAAGCATGACAAGTTGAGTGTGATTTAAAGAACTTTTCACCTTGGACTATGTATGAACTTTACAGACCGTTCTTTTCAGATTTTAAAGAATTCTGATCGTAAAGCTATATTTCAACAGCTCTCCACTCGGCCGTGCTCACACGTGGAGTCCACAAAATTTCCAACTTAAGCATCTCAGTGATATCTCTGTCATATAAGTGAAATATTCCAGTGTATGTCAATAAATATTTAAATATTACTGATGTCATGGCAAATACTTACAATCAAAAGATAACAAAGAAATACCCTAAAAGACCTAAAATTTCGCCTCTAAATTGCTTATTATTCCTGAGTGTGATAGTTCTGATTTTACAAAATTCTTTTGATTTATTTATTTATTTATTTATTTATTTGATTGGTGCATTATGCCGTACTCAAGAATTTTTCACTTATGCGATGGCGGCCAGCATTATGGCAGGAGGAAATCGCGCTGAGCCCGCAAGTAACCCACGACCATCTGCAGGTTGTTGGCAGACCTTCACTTGTACAGCCGGAGAGGAAGCCATCATGAGCTGGACCTAACCTCACAGTGACCGCATTAGTGGGAGGCTTCAAGGTCATTACACTGGGCTAGCAAAGTTGTTTTGAGATTTGTTTGGAAGGTTGGATGATACCCTACTGGAAAAATGTGATGTTCATCACCAGAAACAATATTATATGACATTTATTTTCCTCCAAAGATGCACTTTTTTGGATGAAATTTTAGATCATTTTATTTTACAGTGATTTGGTATAAATTGTTCATAGAAGGATAGTGATTTACAGACCCATTGTTTGCTTTATACATTACAGGAGCTTGTGTCAGACAAAGAAGTCAGTGTACAACCCCCTGTAGGCCTGCCATTCCCGCCTGCTACCTATACCCAAGGGAGGGCTGTCAGGGGAAATCTGAGTGGATTAAACAGCTCTGATGATGACTCAGATGACAGTGATGATGACATATATGCTTCCAAAGCCAAGAAGAAAAGGGTGGAGAGCATGGAGACAGGGGGTGATCGTTATGAGTCAAATGAGTGGCATTCTGTACAAAATCCAAGTCGCAAGGTGAATAACGTGTGGGGTGTGGTGTTACAGGAGCAGACGCTGTCCCACGCCATGATAGGCCTCGGTGTGGACAAGCTGGACAGCAGCCAACAGATGGATAGGAATGTGGAGAACTATGACTTCACGCAAGCCAAGCTGGACACTAGGCCACACTGTGTGAATCAGCTTGACCCCAGTCAAGAGTCACATGACCCTTTCGATAATGTTATAGGTCAAGAACAATTTGGGCATAAACAAAGAGGCACAAAAAGGCGTCGCCCGGTGAAAGAGCGTGTTGGTAAAAAGAAATCCAGAGAGCTGGAGCTGAAAACAGTGAATCCTAAACTTGATGACAGTGAAACAAAAATCGTTTCAGACATTGTGACGGAGTTGGAAGAGCCTAATGTTGAGTTAGTAGGTAGGTACATGAATACTGGGATAATTTGAAAGCTGACTTCTACATGCAGTTGATAGACAGGATACAGAATAGATGTACCAGGTCTTTTCAACAGGCCCTCCAAAAATGCTCAACATTGAAGGTTTTATTGGGATTTTGATGTTATTTTTTAACATTTTCTCAGTGTCAATTTCTCTAAATGGCTTTCTTTTACATTAGTCAGATGTGAAAAACACAAAGAATTCCCTGTTGACTGACACCAAACACCAAACAAATAATTTTTTATGGATGGCCCTAGACATACCATGCTACAGCAGTTTGGGCATGATGTTCTATTGTTTTTTTTATGACAAATTATGTCCCTTATGTTCTGCTGAAACTTTACACATAAAATGTATTAAATTTAGAAGAGTGCATTATGTACAGGTAGTTTTTGGGATAACCTAAAAACACATTTTTGAAGATTACATATATATATATGGGACTTACATGTATACACACATAAATAAATGTTAACAGTCAGCCCCCAAGTGCAATGTGGTATGGGGATGGAAAGGTCTCAGCATTGACCATATACCATGTACCATTCCTACAAAGTGCTCAGCACTGTGATGTGGGTGTTGTAACTGTTCCCTGCTTGGTGTTTCCTTGTAATGTTGGTGTGTAACGGTGTGGCACTGTGACCATGATTGTTGCCCATTCCCTATCCTGAGACCACAGCTGCATGCAATGCGTTAACCTTGGCTCATGTTTGCAAGTTCTTTGTTCAAGCATATTTTGAGGGTATTAATCAACTGGTGTAGCTTTGTATCCAAAAAGTGAAAAAAGTTCATAAATTGCACTGAAGTTGGGTCTTTCCTGAAAAAAAAAGGTTTAGGAATTACATGTATTAGGGTACTTGTACATAATAATTGGTAGGGTCTCCATGGTCGAGGGGGTTAGCACAGTGTAATGACTGAGGTGCCTCGCAGCATTGCACTAGTGCTGGCTACCTGTTTGGCCATACGTGGGAAGGTTCGACACGAACGCGCAGATGGTCGTGGGTTTCCCTCCACCATAATGCTGGTTGCTATTCTATGAATGAAATATTTATTTATGTATTTATGTTTGACGCCGTACTTTAGAATATTTCACTTATACGACGGCAGCCAGAATTATGGTGGGAGGAAACCAGGCAGAGCCCGGCGGAAACCCACGACCATCCGCAGGTTGCGGCCAGAGAGGAAGCCAGCACAAGCTGGACTTGAACTCACAGTGATCGCATTGGTGGGAGGCTTCTAGGTCATTGTACTGCGCTGACGCGCAAACTAACTGAGCCACGGAGGCCCCTATGAAATATTCTTAAGTACAGCTTAAAACACCAAACAAATAAATAAATAATCATTAGCAGATTGGCGGAGTTCTAACCGACACATTTTTGGCATTGGTTCATTCTTGACTTGAAGTTGTCAGATAGCAAGTGGCAAAGGTTGGTTATGATTCATGATCACCATACATGTAGGCAGACTGTGGATGTCATTTATTTCCTTCAATGTTGTCAGCTTCTGCATTCTGCTACAAACTACACTCTTTGCCTCTGGGATGATCCCTGACCTATGGCACAAAATGGAAATGGCTTCTTCTGGGGCCAGGGGTATCCTTTATCCTTGACTAATGTTGTTTGTGGAAGGGGTTGGGAGGGGGGCACAGTTTTAAGTCTGTAGATTTGGCAGTTACATGGACTTGGTGAATTTCATTTGTCATTGACAAGCTCTGAACTGTTTCTGCCATTAATGAAGCTAAATGCCAACATGTAATTCTTTACAATCATCACAGTGTTAAACATCAAATTAACTAAATATACATACAAAAAAAATTATCTCTTGCAATGATATCATCCTGTCATTATCAGTGTCAGAGTTTGGCAAGCACAAAAGCCTGACACATTGTGATTTGAGAGGCAAAGCGTAGAAGCTAGACACTAACAGGTTTATTATTAAGATTTTATTTTGCTTGTAGAAGCAAGTGCTCATTTTCCGTTACTTTGTTGTTGTTCCCAGGTCGTGTTGTGAGGGTGCTAGGCAAGGAGAAGGCCCTGGAGTTACTAAAGCTGACCCTGGAGAAGGAGGCTGATGGTGGAATCTTGACTTATGTAAGAAGCAGTTATTGATCTACACGATTGATCGACTTTTCCCGCCTGTGAAAATCCAAGTTAAATTCCAATTTCTTGAATTTATTTATTTATTTGATTGGTGTTTTATGCTGCATTCAAGAATATTTCACTTATACAATGGCAGCCAGCATTATAATGGAGGAAACCTGGCAGAGCCCGGGGAAAACCCAGGACCATCTGCAGGTCGCTGGCAGACTTTCCCACATGATTGGAGAGGAAGCCGACATGAGCTGGACTCACAGTGATCGTACTGGTGAGAGGCACCTGGATCATAGAAATTCCATTTGCAATGTAGAATATGCAAATTAGAATTTCAGTGAAATTGTTATTTAATACATGTATATAGTAAGTTAAGTCATATCCAACTGAAAGGTTAAAGTGCTTCCAGGCCCTGAATACGAGGAGATTTCATGACTAACTAAAACCGACTGCTGTCCAGAATGAGAATGTGACTCATTACAGGAAAAAAAACCTGGAATATAACAATTACAAGTGTTAGTATGCTTTTACATTGACTGGGTGGGGAGTCTTTCGGGTGTGTTACTGTTCAGCATGATTTTCAGTGAGGCAGCACCGTAATAAATATGTCAGCATCTGTTTAAAGAGACGTAAGCCGACTGAAATGGTGTCAATGAATCTGACATTAACCCGTTGACCTGAAGCAAACTTATGAGTCACAAATGTACGTTTATCACATATCACATGAAATGTGGCAGATTATTCCATCTTTTTTCTCTGAACGTTATAACTATAGATATCCTATGGAAAAAGTAAATTGTCAGCTTTGTTTATGGGACACTCTTTAACTTTTAAGTGAAGATTTCAGTTCATTGTTCTGCTTGTACCTGTGTATTGATTAAATATATGTTGATATTTTAGAACCAAGAAAGACGAAGGACACCAGGAGGAGTGTATATTTTTCTGCTAAAAACAGACCCAGACATTAAAAGGGAACAAGTCAAAACCATTTTCTTGGAAGACCTTTGTCGGAATAAGAAGGAATACAGGTCAGGTTCGAAATCCAATTTTTGGTAAATTTACCAAAATCAATTGATAAATACTTCTTCATGAAAATGATTCTCAGAGTTGCTCAACTTCAGAATTTTCAGTGGAGAAATCATATGCATGTCTGCAGTGACAGGATATGCTCCTCAGAACATGGCAAATCAGGCAACCAGATTTTGTTTAAAATAAAAGTTTAAGTGTAAAGGCCCTCCTTAAAGGACTGTTGAGAAAACACATTGTCGGTCAGTAGACAGTTCTTTTTTTTTTATTCTGGTTCATGAAAAAGATAGGGATTTTAATGAAATTGACATGTTGAGAAGAAAGAAACTTAAATTTTCTGGCGGGTTTTCTGGCTTTGTCAGGGACAATCTATGAAAGGACAGGTTGCGCTCTCTGCCCTCAGGACATTGCAATTCAGACACATTTGGCAGCTGACAGCCATGCATGTAGGCATGATGTGGCCTTCTAGTACATCTCAGACTCTTCCTTTTTGAAGTTGGCTTTAACAGAACTTAAAATCCACGATTATTACGATGTACAAACATATTTAGCTGAGATTGGAAATGCACATTAATTAAATGGTAGGAGTAAAACCTTAAGCACAGTGATGTCACAATGAATATTTAAGAGGAGGAAAGGATGATTTTCATTGGACAAGCCTAGAACATGGTGGGACTTTCTGTGTGCCCAGAATAGGTGGATTTTGTAAAAAAAATGACAATGTTTAAAACTGTTTGTCTCTTTTATGAAACCTTTAAAAAATGTAAAAAATATAGTATTCTACACAGTTTGTATAGCTCTTTCATGTAAGGTGTAGGTTGTATAAATGTGTTCTTTTCTTTGAAATGTAAAACTGGATAACCAGAGAGAAGACACGAGCGCTTCCTGGCAGACTTTCATTGTGATTTCAAATATTCTGCAGCTTAGTAAATTTATGTCTCCTGAGTCCAAAGAAGTGTATCAGATGTGTCATGGCAATAAAACCCGGTCATTCATTCATAAGTTCATCACTGCCAGGAAACTTATTACCCTGTAGAACTGAATCACACTGAATCATTCTGAAGAAGCTTCGGAGGTTACCAGAGGCTGGTAGGCTTCCACATGCTGACACTGTGGGGTGACATAACATTTGCAGTTGGATTCAAGAGGTGATGGCCATATTACATGGAGTTAAGCAGCATCTGAGTGTAGATTTGGGCTCTGCTAGGACAAATAGTGGATTGTCTCCCCTTAATAGAGAGTGATGTGCTACATCCCTGCGTAGCATTGCCACCCTCTTTGAGATACCTGAGGACGTAGGATCTGGTACTTAGTTTTCAGGATGTGTCTACATTGTATTAAGCACTAACCAAGTTTATATTCCCATACTGTGCATATAAATGACTTTTTGTCATTTTGTTCAATAAAGTGCATTTTTAGAGGTAAATAAGCGTCATAAATTATTATATTTGTTGCGGAAACTTATACTGTTCGAATAGGATGTCAGCCTACCTTCCAAACAAAGTTTAAAACACCTTCCTACAATCAATAGAACTTCCAGAATCCAGAAAAATGAGCAACTTAGTCATGGACGAACTTTTAGGTCGTTTAGGGTAGGCATTATCTAGATTATAAGATATATACATAAAGTTTCATATTGGTGTCAAACCAGATAGCTGCCATCACTTTTTGTTTGGGGATTCTTTTAATGAACTTGCATGGTTTCAGTGTGTTTTATTATGGACTGTATACACTGAAATATTGAGAGTGGCAATTCTTGAAACCTGAATGATTGCTCAAGTGCCTATAGAGTTGTGCTAATTGACTCGACAAACTGACATGTTACAGAGCACTGCTTGTGTTTTCCTTGTTGAAAAATACAGTTAGTGTAGAGCGTGTAATGTACTTAGTACAAAGAGACACTTAAATAAAATTTTTCAAAAAATGTTGAGATTTTTCATGTTCAGTAATTAATAAATAAGGTGTTTATTAATCTATAGCTTACGTAAAACCTCAGAGGTGTATTTCTACAAAAAATTTCATTGTTTACTCTTCTGACTAGAAAAAACGCGACAATTTACTTGGGTGTAATTTTGTACAAAGTACGCTACACACTGTGCCTGTGTGTTAATGACGGTAACTATATAATGCACTTGAGAGAAAGTAGCACCATCCAGATGTGCAGTTGATCTCAGTAACAATTGTTACAACCATTGTTTAATACAAATGGAACATAATAAAATATAAAAAAGAAAAAAAGAATATTTTATTTATTTCAACCTTTTTTAAAAATTTCATTATACTGTATTTTAGGTCAAACCAGAAGAAAAAGCTGAAACGACTGCGAAACCAAAAAAGAAACAAATCTTTGGATATATCAGACGACATAAAGGAATGTCTTGAGAAAAAGGCTGCGGAGATCCGAGGGCAGATAAAGGAAGAAGCAGAGATGACTGTGAAGTCGGAAGAAATTGATGAGGTAGAGGAAGGGGAAATGGAAGAAACAGATACCGCGGTGCCTGTGTCGCAGAGTTAAAAAGCCCAGTTCCACCGGAAACATTTGCTGTAATCTGATCTACAAACTCTCATGAGCAGTTATTTGACCTGTGATATTGTAGTTTCATTATGGAGTGTTAAACAGATGTTTGCTCTGAGTTACGAATATTCTGGTAGGGTGCAATATCCGGAAAGAAATTGAATGCATCTGCAGTTAAATGCATCTCTCTGGAACAGTTGATGATCTCCTCACCTGTAAGATAAGAAATCCTCTGTCAGCAAACATGGTTTAAAGTTATGTATTTATAATATAGGTTAGTCTACTAATTGCCATCTTTGCAACAGACTTTGTAGGGTACTCTTTTCACTCTAATATTATATTTTGTCATCAAGTGAAAATTTGGCTATTGAACCATGAAAATTGAAAATGTTATGCCGGTACATATAATAAGTCAGTTCCAGACTATTGAAGCTTTGAATTCAATAATTTTCTGTTGTTGTGTTTGGAAGTTAACAAATTGTATAGCGTTGTGATGTTTTTCACCACAGATTTCTACAGTATGGACATTGTACAACCATTATATTAGACTACATAAGGCGCAACAGTGATCTAGGTTTTTTGTTCTGTATGATTTGTTCATGGCTACTTAAATAAAACAGTTTCTCTTACATGTGTGGAATAATGAGAGTCCTTGCATCACTTTCATAAAACTTCTTAAATTAAATTTCTCGTAACTTTTTCACAAATGGCAACGTGTCACAAGGGAACATGATTTACAAGAATGTTACCCAACTCGAGCTAGAAACTTTTGAGAAAGAGGGCCCTTGTCAAAAAGTGGTCATCATTTTGAACCACGCTTAAAAGATTCAGGTACCAGACAGATCCAGGATCCTGTATCCTGTCAAAGGCTGATGTGTGCGGAATTATTTACACTGAACATGAAATCAAAGTGTTTGCGTTCGAGCGTGATCCGGACGATGGTAGTGATCAAGAGGCTGGTGCCCCTGATAGTCCATCTAGATGAACTCGGGGTGATGTTTTAAAATTCTGACATCCATCGCAACCCTGAATCCATCACCCATACTCAAAAAAATCGCCACAGATCTGCGAACTCGAAGTCGGTGGATGTAAGTGGCACTCGATTTCACCTTTTTCGCCCATATCTATGCCATTTTCCAGTTAATTCTCGAATCTCTTCTTAATTCACTACCTTTACTGATGAAACTAATTAACTCGCAGTGTTTGTTACCAGATTGGTTTGTCGGCATTGTTAGGGTTATCAGTTTCATTTATAAACTCAAGACCATCTTCCAGTCTGACGATATATACTTCATTCGCTTGACGGTGGATTTGGTAAAACTTTTCCTCATGAATGCAACCTTGACTTTAAACAATTATTCTTCTATCCTTGCATCATACATCCTATGAAACATACAAATCAACACAATTATATTTTGTTTAACACTGTTATAAACAGTCCAAACATCAGTCTCTGAAAAGAAAAAGGAAATAACTGTTCTCCACAGTCTCAATGAAAACAGTTCAAAACAACACATTCTGTTACACACATTAGCTGCTGAACAGCTCACTGTTGGCAGCCATTTTGAAAAGTCTTGTAACCTATTCTCTGACCAGAAATGTAACAGACTTCTGGTTTGGAAAACACCTTGAAAACTGTGATGTTTTCATTGTAGGTTGCAATACAAGTCTTCGTAATACAACTGAGAAGCGCATAACATTTTTCATTTCTGTCAAATCAGTTTAAATATAGGTAACATTGTGTGCCATGAGCGGTTCCTCGACTTCGAGTTCGGAGCTTTGCGGCAATTTTTTTGAGTTACGGTTGCATTGAATGTTATAATTTTAAAATAACACCCTGAGTCCATCTAAATGGATCAGTGTCCCTGACACCCAGGACAGTATATTGAAGTGACAGCAGAGTTACTTCCCTATTTGATGTAAGGTTGCTCTGCCCGGTTACCTCCCACCATAATACTGGTTTCCGTTGTGTAAGTGAAATATTTTTGAGCACGGCATAAAACACCAATTAAATGAATACAGAATGGTGATGTTGCCGCACAACTTGAGAGTAACCACTTCATTGTATCAACATGAAAAGCAACACCAAGCAGTAGATTCATAAATAAAGCAAACACTGAATGTTTCACAAGGTATTGATACGTAACTGTTGGTATTATAGCATGAGACATGATGATATCCTTTTTGAACTGTCAGTCTCCCGGTGACGTCATGGCGTCACACTTGCTTTCACCGAGAAAAAGTGTTTCCTCAAGGCAGAATGGATCTTGAACACTGAGGTCAGGAGTTTAAATCCAACTCTTGCTTGTTTGGTTGAGACTTTGTTATTTATTTGATTTGTGTTTTACTCCGTAGTCAAGAATACATGTATTTCACTTATACACCGGCAGCCAGCACTATGGTTGGGGGAAACCCATGACCTTCCACAGGTTGCTGGCAAACCTTTCCAAATACAATCAAAGAGGAAGCCAGCATGAGCTGAATGTGAACTCGTAGCGGCCACATAGGTGAGAGGTACCTGAGTCATTACACTGCACTAGAGCACTAACCTCCTCATCCACATATCCACCCTGCTGAGGCTTTAAGTCAGGTGGCTTTTTAAGTTTCTAGAGATGGAGGGTGACCATGTTAACTATAGGCATATATTCCTCACCATCATCCTTTAAGGAAATATTCTTGAGCACAGTGTTGCATTTGGATCATATACAGAAATAATGAAATACATATAGTCTAGAGCCACATTCACATTATATTTTGTCATCGAATTCAAATTTCACAAAACTCAAAAGTGATAACTGCCAATCGGCTTTAGTTGAAACCACACACCAAGCTTGTATTGTTCATTCAACAAGTCAACCAAGCGCTCAGCATGGTAACATAAATCCATGTCAAATCACATTTTGATACCTGAACGGTGCAAGTATTACACACAGCAAAACAAGTAAATGTAATTGCTGTAGAGTTGGAATAACTGGTTTTATTTGGAATCCATTCTCTTCATCATGTGTATCATTCACATACAAAGCACTGACAAGAGTTAAACAAAACATCACTTTTCCTTCCGAAGAGTAGATTCTTCATCATGTAACCTCAGAGGGGAAAACAACAAGTTCCCAGTGGAAATCAAATATCACAAATGGGCATTATCATATACATGCAAATGTCCAATAAAAAAAGAGATGACAAATGTAAGAGAAGACACAGAACAAAATACTTTAAGGCATGTACAAAAAATGTTGTCAGTTTGGTTCTTATAACCATTTTCAATGTTATTGGAGCAGAAAGCATCAAACAAAATAACTGCTCAAACTAGCTTGGGTAACAGTACTCCCTTCAGTGAAGATGCTACTAAGGCAATGGAGAGAACTAAACAGCAGTAACACTGCTCCGACCTGAAGTCACGAAATAAGTACAGCGTACAATAAAATTAAACACGAGTTTAAATTTGCCATTCAGTGGAATGGTTCATGAGTATAAGACCCCCTCTCTTTCCCTTTCACTTTCACGAAAACTAGAATAACATTGTCATCAAAGCGGTGTCAATATGTCTAGAGATTCACATAACAAGTCAAAAAGGTCTTAAAACGAAGCACTGACTATGTCCTGATCTTCACCGACACGGTCTCCCTGAAATACCTCTCTTCACACAAAATGAATCGGAAACAATGAACACGAAACACTGTCTCTACGTTCAACTGAAATACTCTCTATCAAACACTTCTCATTACAACAAATGAAACTGAAACAAATGAACCAGCAGTACCATATATGCATCCAAGTATTATATAACATAATTTGCACATTCCTACCCAGTGGGAATGCACTAAACAAGGCAGCCTTGACATACTCCTAGCACTTCAGTTCAAATTTCCGTGATATGCCAGATGTCCAAAAGATGTCAACATGAAATATATGTATATATACTATAATAAATAAATGAATTTGCAGTAACCGGTGCATATTTCTAAATGAAAGTAACAACATTACAGAAAATATACAAAGGTAAATGACTGGTGTAAATAGTACTAGTGACTTCTTTACCAACAATGAATTGGTTGGACATGTAGACTATATTTAAATAACACGAAACCACTTGTTCATCTTGCCAACAAAAGGTAAGTTCAAGCGACTTAACAATCTTGTTTCAAAAACCACAAAAATTCTCCACGGCACAATGCTGAGTGGAAGCTGTTGTGTCAACTTTTGGCTTCTTCTTGAGGCAGATTCTAAGAAGCCAGCTCTTTACTGAAGTCAAACTTTAAAACACTTCAGCCCAAATCTTCAGACTCGTACAAAAGTGCCCACAAATTGTACCATATTTCCAGAACTATGGGACCATAACTTACAAATTAAAATACAGTTTGAAAGTTTGATTTCAGCCCAAAGTCACCTTTTCATTCAACTGTCACAAAGGGCAGATTCCACAACACACTGCACCAACCTGTCTTGAGTTTTAAACTTTACATATATGTATAATTTCTTGACAGTTTAGTGACTCCCATCTTCATTACCAATGTCCAACATGAAGACCACAGCAACCTTCGGTGGATTTTCAAGTTTTAACGGCGCTGATCTTCATGCAAAAGAAATTGGAATGCCAACTGGAGTTACAGGCAGTTTAGTCAAATTGGCCTGGTTAACCATAAAATAATCCATAAGTTCAGCAACACATCAGTACTCGCATTTATGGAGGTTTACCCACCGCAGTCAGTACCAGTGCTACTTTGATCAATGAACCATACCAATACCCTACATAGTAAACAGTGACGAAACATTTCAACCGTGACGGAAATTCCCCTATGGCATTCTTGCCAATAAAGTTTAATTAAGAGCTAAATTATAACCGAATTATGCAGAAATTTTGCATGACATACATATACATTCAGTAGAACACATCCTGGTGTAGTGAAAACACTAATAGTTTCTTCGTGAATAAGAAAATCCATTACACATGTACTTCATGAATATTTATGACTAACCTAAGGATGTTGTACTTTTTTACACTGTTACGCCCGGTACTACAGTGTAAATGCAGTTCCATCACTCAAGGATCTATGTAAGAAAGATGATTTACAGAAAATCAATCTGAAACCTGAAAGGGTAAACTTGACCAAAAATTTGAACGTTCTGGAGAGAGAACGTGTGAAAAGAAAAAAACCTCTGATACGGAAATTAGGTCTGATGTTTACTACAGAAAGATTAGGACCTCTACAGCAGCAACCTAAGTAATATGAAAAAAAATTGAATGTATTAGCTCGCACAAATGTTGCAATAATTATTAAGACTGCTTGTACACTTTACAATGCAGCTCTTTGGTGAGAGGCTATAACTACTTTGTTGTCTCTGAGATAGGGTGGGAAAGTCTAACCATCACAATATAATATGAATATGAATCAATAATTCCTGAATATATATAAATGTATAAGTAAGATGTTGATGACACAGATCCAGATTGTCTTATCTTGCCACATAAACCCTTGATAACATGTCTGAAAAGTCAAGTGTCAACATTTACGCAGGTCAGGTTGACCGGATTTTGCTCTGCACAGCCATTCTATGGACACATCACAGTACAAATATAACATCAACTTTGTACCAATCAAGACAACCAGCACAGTACATACTTCAACAGTGCTTAATCCAAAGAACAAAATCAACATTTATACATATACGGTACATGGATACGACAGGTTTCTGTTAAATGACAAAAATATACAAGATATTGAGCATTGAGTTTGGCGTACATATACAAATTCATCTTGTAACTATTAATAAGTACAAGTAGTTTTTAACAAAGAAAATAACTGGTTTTGTCGTACAGCTCACAACTGACCCTTTTACACGTCAAAATTTAAATGCAAGACAGAAACGTTTAGCAAAGCAATTAGTAACAGTAATATGAATTTTAAGTCATCACAAAGTTCTAGCCGAGCATCACTAAATTATACCAGGCACGCCACATAGAAGTGTGAGAAAATGCACTGTTTCTGGAATCTGACAAAGAATGATAATCAAAAAATATATCTGAATCAAAATAGCACATTTGGCCAGTCAGCAGAACGTTTGCCTACTGCCATACAATCTTAATATGTTGTTACCCCTTAAGCACTGAAAGCACGCAGCATCGGAAAATCTCTACTCGAACCGACTTGTAAGTATCAAACTGAAGATTTTTAGCCCAACCACAAAACACCCATGCTAAAAGTTGCTCAGCCTTGTGTAAGACAGAATAAGTCGCTCGAGTGATCTCAAATGAAACAAAATGCACCTAGCCACAAGAATGTGAAGAGTAATACTTATCAAGCCACGTCAAATGCCTGACATGAGGACATTTAATGAAAAGAGAGGCCCTGCTAACTGGACAACTCTTAAGCATTGCATTTTACATGTAGGTTCAGAATGAATGAATGACATCAACTCTACATGACTGATAGCAGCTTACGTTAAAAAATAAATCGATTCATTCCTATGCATGTCACTTATGAACAGGTACTGGAGTTCAAACTGTGACTGCATTTCCTGGTCACTTCCTTGTTGTGATGCATGGCAAGGAGAGTGCCAATAAGAGTCTACACAACAGTGGGCAGGGAATTTCTGTGTTGTGGAATTTTCATTTGTTTTTTTATTTTTTGGTTTGTATAGTAAGAGTTAAACCCAGGGAAATATTCAGTTAAGACTGCCGTCACATGATAGGTTGCCCTACTTTTCACAATGAGCACCTGAAAAGTGGGTCAGCCACAAACAGGAGTATAAACTTGTACTTAAAATTACCAAACCCGGATTCCGCGTCTATATTCAATAATATATTCAACAGCACAAATAGACAAGCGGAATACCCAAAGACATTTACTGTAATGTACTTCAGGACCTGGAAAAGCTGAATGCTGGGTGCATGTGGCACTGAAGAAAACGAAAATACATGTGTCTGAAAAATGGCCAGTCTGAACTTAACAATCAAGATACATACAAAGAATGCATATGTTCAGTACTTCCACCTTCTGTTAACCATGTTGATCGTTTTAATTGGCCAATTTACCAAGCAAAAATTACTTTTTATTTTAATGCACACATCCAATATAACACACTGCTAACTTAGCAGGTCAAAAATATGTAACTCAACAAAATATCGCAACATTTCTTTGAAGTACTTTTCATGAATATTCATGACATCTGTTTTAATTGATGACATGGCTGTAGAGAGGAAGTTTTTACCTCTCTTTCCTTTACCTTTATAACTTAAGATAATACTCCCTCCATTGAATTTGATACATACAGTGGGTTATTAACACTCAAATGCCATTATGTAAATCAGGACAGTGCTCTCTTCACATCTAACCATATAATAACACAACAGAAATAACCAATCGGTTAAAGGCATAGAGCAAGAGTCAGGAAGTTTCAATTACAAAAAGGAAAGTTAATATCATTCACGTCCAGTGGCTGTCAAATTCTCATAGCAGTAAAACAAGTTCAACACATGGAATGCATGTGCGTCTGTTTAACATAAATAATATTGTGACTGACAAAATCTAACTTGTACCATTATAACAAATTAATCATTCGATGTAATGCTCTCAACCATCTTGTTGGGAAATATAAATTAAACTTATTGTTACATCACCTGCACATAAAACAGAAAATTCTGTGACCATCTGCTTTAGTTCTTAATCCTTTTTTGAAAATGTGATTTTTGTTTTGTTTTTTTGGGGTTTTTGTTTTTTAACTTTTTTTTTTTTTGCTCTTCAGCTAACTTTAACACTTTGGAATAAAAACAGGACATCAACATAAATGTGCACATACCTCATGCAAATGTCTTTCACATGCCACTGCACACACAAGCATACTCTTTGTTCTCTTAAAAGTCAGCATATACAACTAAAACATAGTTCACATGCACACGATCTTGCGCAAGACATCAATACCCTGGAACATGGTGAAGATCTTCAGGACTGAGTTATTATGCAGATGTGGACAAGGGCAGGCCTCTACCTTTGCCTCCATAAAACCCCTTAGACCCATCTGGTCCCAGGGGCTGTCGAACAACACCCATCATGTTCAACATGTTCCGTCGCCCGGGCAGGGGACTACCCCGAGGACTGCCATTCTGGGCCAATGGACTTCTCTCTTGCGCGGCTTTGATTCTACGTTGCACCCATGGGCTGGATGGAGAACTGTCTCCTCCTGAGGAGTAGTCAACTCGCTTGCGGCCCATCTCTGGGCTACTTCGCGGGCTTGGGCGTGGGCTGCCATTGGGACTCTCCAGGAGTGGGGACTTGCCATAGCCTCCACGGCGCCGGCTGCGAGGACTAGACATGGGACTCGAGCGTGGACTGGACCTTGGTGTACCGTGTGGGCTCAGACGATTTGGATCAAGTCCTGTCTGATTGACCTGGAGGCTAGAGGATTGTGGTTTAGCCATCTGCTCGGCTTCTGACCCACTGCTGTAGCACGATTCATTTTCATTGGTCAGTTCATCTAATCGGTTCTTTTTTTTACGAGCGCCTCTCTTTCTGCGTTTTTTCTCTACATCTTTGCCCTGTTCTCCATGTTCTACTTCAGTGTTACCCTCGGGATCTTTTTCTACATGAACATCCTCTTGCTGATCTCCTGCTCCTCCAACATTTATAACATCTGCCTTCTTTCCACCATCCTTGTCTTTCTTTTTGTTCACTGCAAGGAGAACAACACGCATACCTTTCCTCCAGTCATCAGAATTTGTCATCAGCTCACAGGCCTTTTTAGCAGACTCATGCTTTTCAAACTCCACCACTGCACAAATAGTTGTACCTATTTCAGGGTGTTTGGAAGAATACTTCTTCACATCTTGAGGAATCGACTTTCCCGGACGAATAATGCGGATCAGCGCCACTTCACCACATTTGGAAAACATTTCAGCAATACCTTCAATGGTAGGAGGGTTTATTGGAATGTTTACGACAACAACTGATCGGGAAGGGGTTGTCTCGTCAAACTCTGGAAGTGGATCCTTACGACGCACCTTTGTTTCCTCCTCATTCACTTCCAATTTTTCAGAAGTCTGTAAACTGTAGGCTACTACACGGTAGTCCTTAGTCAACGACTTCACTTTTTTAAATGATGTAATCAATTTTATGCTTACATAGCCTTGTTTGTTTCTGCGAACATGCTTCAGCAGGAAAGCATCTTTCAGAATGTTAGCATCGGAAAAATAGAATTCCACCTGGCTTATAATTTTGTTCTTCAGCTCATCGTCAGGCGGTACAAAATCAGCTAGCGGTGGTTTGTTGCCGTCACCTCTGTCCGAATGGTCAGCGTCCATATCGGACACATCATGATTCCCACCTTCCTCTTCGCTCGTGTACACACTGTTCAAACTGACAGAATCTTCGTCACGTAACTTTTCAACCCTCAGCGTCGGGGCAGGGCCGAGGACTCTGGTTTTGTTATCGCAAATCCCCACGTCAACGAGATCAACGAGTTGTCTGGGACCACTTTGTGCCACACCACTTGGGTCAAACAAGCTGTTGTTGGAAACGTTAGAGGCAGATTCATTCTGCTGACTTTGCGACTCTGTCACAGTCATCGTCAACGTCTGGATTCCGTCAGTCACCTCTGTCAGCGCAACCCTGTCTTCTACTTCACTCATCTCTACTAAAGCCCAACCAACGACGTCTATTATGACAAAATTATGTACCGTTTGGTGAAATTCGTCGTCGTTTTGGAAGAAAAAGAGTGACTGAGAAGTCCGAAACAAGGCTGGTAAAACGCCGTCTTCTGCCACTCCACGCCGTATTTTGCCGGATGTTAATAAAGTATCCTACTTGACATGCTCGGCAACCCGACGAGCTAAGCAAGGCCTTCGTTCATTAGATCGAATTTTAGTCACATGGTTTTGTGCGACGTTTTGATTAGTCAGCTGTGTGATGTCACTAACTGATTTTGTTGGACACGTGTTGTTTGTTGTCGTAGGCGTTTACGACGTCAGGAACTGCGTTTATGTCGTGCCCTCATTCCAAATGAGATCTATAAATATCTGGGTGTAGTTCTTCCTTTGTCTGATTCTAATTCTGATTTTTCCTTCAAATAAAAGCAGTCTAACAGTGACAGCTGACATGTCATATCCATAAGGATTCATAAATTCAACTCATACTGATCTACAATAAACTGCTATAAATGCATTTCTGGTACTGGCACTTGTGTTGTGTAGCCTGCAGAGCGAGGCTCTCCTACAGTGGCCCATTCATGCCATCCATAATTCTATGTACGCTTACTAGTGAGGCGGCTCATCAAGCTGTTTATCAGTAAAGATTATTGACTGGTGTACTCAGAAAGTAACTTTTTAGTGAAGAAAATTCTTTTTCACAATCATAGTCATTTTTTCTTCTTTTTTTTTTTTGGACATAGGAAATCCGTTTTATCAGGAAATCATATTTTTTTACAGAGAAAATTATTATTTCACATGAAAAATATTTGCACCGCATTTGAAACATTTTTTCTGTGGTGGAAATCATTTACGCCATATTAGAAACCATTTACATTGCAGAGAAAAGTATTTTCACTGCGGTGCGAAAGTTTCCACTGCAGTGCAAATAAAGTTCAGGTGAAAAAATAATTTCCTCTGTTAAAAATATAATTTCCTGATAAAAAATGATTACCATGTAAACAAAATTTCTTGTAAAAATTATTGCCCATGTGAAAACTTGGCTAGTATTGGGGAGAAGAATTTTTTTCATAAAAGTTTTTTTCAGTGTAAACCAATCAACTAACTTTACTGATAAACAGCTTGATAAGCCAACTAACTAGCAAGTATGTTTAGAAAACTGCCCAAAAAACCCAACTGGAATTGCATAGCACTGCCGTACTAGCGTTTCACTTTCAACAGTTTTGCCACAATACAAATATTACAACAAATTAGGCCTACTATTTTTTGAAGCCTGCTATTACTAATATAAATGATCAGTGCAATGCTTACCAGTTTTACTAGCTAGTCTTCATTTAAATGAATATTTAATGGTTTGCTTTGTCGTTTTTCACGTCTTTTCCGATAAGGGCAATGCATGTTTTCGTCTTGACTCCTGCATAGTCCGTTTTCCATATTTTTAACATCGACATAAACGATTTCTCATCAAAATGGCGGAACGTCAACTTGACGTTCTTGAGGAACGTATTGAACAGCTAGAAAGTATTGTGTTTGGAACGGCTAACAAAGACTCCATGTACCCAAAGGTAAAGATAGGATATTCCATCTTCACCATTTTGACGATATCGATTCTGTATCAATCATCGACGAAACTGCGATTGTCTTCTTCGTGGAAAGTACACCTAAATGTAGTATGATTGAAGGACCAGTTTCCGTAATGGCACTAGTAGGCTACGCTGTTAATTTTCAATTACATTTGGCGCTATGGTTTAGATCAGGAATTATTTATTTATTACCACTTCCAATTTATGATGTAGACCATGCCGTAGCTATGTAGGGCTGTGCTTATGTGTATACGTAATCACAGCCCTACAGAGTTAAACATGCAGTTGTCTCTTTAGGCTCTTACAACTAGCCACGACTGACAAGGCCCTTGTCACGAGGTTATCCGTGAAACTGTACACACTTTCCATTATAATGTAAGTTAACTGTCAAGAGCCGAATCAGTATTTCAGAAGTCTTGCAAATTAACTCAGATTTAGGCAAGATAAGGTTAAGATTCTTGCTAATTAACGCAGCTAAAAGACATGATTTTATGTTACCTGCTGTCGTAGTCCGACACAGTCTGCATCTGTATGCATATTTAAGGCAAGTGGAACTTCATCCCTTGTTTCCTGTCATAACATTTTGGTAAACTGGTGTGGGCGGCAGAAGAGATTTCATTTTTTCCTTATCATTATTTGGATAGTTTTTGTGATAATCTTATCTTTTGTGCGAATGTCTGGCAAAAAATGAAATAATGTCCCAATGCAAGGGGGGGGGGGGCATGAAGACCTAACATACTGACAAGTATTTTATAAAGACTTCATTGGCTCATAGAACTGGTACCTTGGTGGTGACCGCTTAGATCTCCAAAACCATGTATTCTTTTCACATAACAAAGACATTCCTCGATAATATGCCTTCACGCTGATGTATAATATGCACATAGATGGTCAAGCATTGATACTCCAAAACGAACACAAATCTCTTTTTCATTTCTCAACAGTGATAATCAAGGTATCACCCACTTCTCAGATTGTGTTCTTTCTCATTAGAAGACATGCGACTAGCTAATGTGACACTCAGGATCAAAGCTATCTTGAGTCCTATAATAATGGAGAGGTGGATAGGTGTGGTATCCAGTTAACAATACACAAAAGGCATTGGGCTGTTTAAGTGTTGAACAAATTCAAATTGCCTCCATTTAATGTTAATAAAATCAGTTTTTATGCAAAATTTCATTAGCTTCCTTCTCCATTGGTTTGCTCGATGGTTCACAGGAAATTGCACTCGATAAGATGAATGCTGGCTGTGATCAGTGTTTAGGTCATGGATTAATAGGTTATGTCATTTTTTATGTAATGCCTGGATAAGTTACATGTATCTTCACCCTTGCTGGGCCCCAGCTTTTGTGCATTAATTACCGGTATGTTGGGCACGGAATCAGCCTCTATTTTACATGTATTAACCGTGAAGTCTCTTAACACTGTTATACATGCAATGGTTTTGCAGCATGTACTATTGTGGTTACATACTACAGTCTGGTCCAGTTCATTATTGTCATGTTGTACTTGCATGACGTTCATTTATATTTCTGTCTTTCTCTTTGTTGTTTTTCTGTGCAGGATGAAATTCCCCAGCAGCAGGTAATGTAGTACATGTGCTGTTGAAATAAAAAGTAACATACATACATATATACATGTATGTACATGTAAATGACTTCATTGCCATATAGCAAACATTGTAAGAGAAATACATGTATTCCAAATTACTAACTTTTCGCAAACTTTCATTTTTCTCTTTTTACCCACACTATTAATATGAAGTTCTCTGTAAATCAGCTGTTTAGAACAACCTGAAATTTATAAAATCAGATCTGGAAATATGTATCAAAAATGAAAACAATTTCTTTTGCAAAATGCCAGCATTTTATACTGGTAAAACATATAAATTTATTTGTTGGAATAGTTTTAATTTTGTAGAGCTGCTGAAAATGGTGAAAGAGTTCAGCCTTTCATAGACTTCAGTAATTCAGCAAACATACAACATGTTCATGCACACTAAAAATGATGCCATGAAAGCTTTGTTGAGATGTCACCAAAATAAGTCCATGGATTCCTATACGATCTTTTTTTTTTATTGAGGCAGCATGAAATGTTGTTGCTTTTTGTTGTCTTTGTTCACATGGGGCTAACCTAATTTGTGGTAATTTACATATACAGTTTCAAAATATAGAAAAATGCATCATCTAAAGGGTTAATGACAGTCTCTTTGGTGTACCAGTTCAAAAAAAAGGTAAAAGATATCTGTTTGAGAAAATATGTCATTTGCCTGTTAGGTTTTCTTTAGTTCAACATCATGATGTATATATTTTATTTGGGACAGCCATTTTTTGCTTTATCATTATGCTTTTTTGGGGGAGTTTTTTTTTTTTTGTACATTTTCTAACTTATGAATGGTTTGGTAATTTTTTGGATACATTTTTGTATATATGCACATGTTCATAATACTTGCTTTTTTCTTATTTGGTTAGTGTCTGTATTTTTTGTTGACTTACAGCTGTATTTATCCTTTGTCTGCATTATTACCCTAGATGTCTGTGTTATTATCCATTGTAATCTCTTCCTTCAACCCATATCAGTCTTGTGCTTATTAAAGGTGAAATATAATGATTTCATCAACAACACAAACAGCTGCATTTTTGCACTACTAAGTGCCATTATGTTCTGCTATAATTTTAAAAAGTTTATTGAAAAACTAGTAAAATAGGTGTCTGAAGTTCAACCTTGCCAATGCAGTAAGGCAAATCTGTTTGGAACACTATCACTTGCCTCTCTAGTACTCCTGAAAAAAAAATATATAAAATAATGGATTTTGCAAATTTGAAATCTTTGCATTTCACCTGATGCAGTGTTTCCTCAGGACAGAATGCTAAGGACAGCAACTGCAAGTAACAACTGGATAATCCATAAATTGTCATTTGGTGTATCATTTGCGAAAAAATTTTCCATAAACATTCATAATGGTAAGTTACATGGCTGCTAGAGGATTTTCAAATCCGGTAGATATCGTATTACATGAAAACATTCATTCTGTCTGAAATGTTACTATTGTTTGCAGTTCTGTTGCATTTTGTCTAGAGGAAGTGTGGTTGTAGGCTTATTGTACTAGTTTTGCTTAGCTTAAACTTTGGTAATCCAATATTATAGCATGTGTTGTCCATATACTGGGACTTTTATGTTACTTTTGTGTAATTATGAGAAATGCAGACTAACGAAGTTAATTATTTCCTGCTTTGAATCGGATGGAATTATTTGGATTTTCCATACTCCCTTGTTTTTCCCATGTGACAACACCTTTATTTCAATAAGTTTTGAACAGGCATTTGGAATGATGATACACTTCCCTTTTATATTGTATTCTACGTGTACATGTAAGCAATACTGACTCACTAATCATGCTAATGTATTAAACTTACATGCTTATTATAGTAATACATGTATACTAACAAATGTAAATTTCTTGTGAAAACTTAGCCTGGTGTAGTCTGTGATTTCGTGGGATGTTCAGTTATTTTATGGTTAAGGAATGAGAATAGTATATACTATACAGTATTGCATCTGAAGTTTAGCTTGGTTGTGATTGATTCACCCACCTTTACATTGTCTTACATAAAGGGCTAGCGTTTTTGTGAAGTTTGATCAATCAATTTCTTGTAGTATGTTTAGGCCTTTATGTGCATCTTACAGGGCATTTTTACAGG